>CM030358.1:84337250-84969750 GCA_017893485.1 Hemerocallis citrina
ATCGACACCGTTAACATTGATTTGCATGTCATAATATCAATGTGTATGAATGATCGACTTGTTTGGATGTTTTTCGATCATGTTTCAAAATGAACGATTTTTCAATAAAGTAACATTTGGCACCAATGGAAGCATGGGTAAGAAGCCTCCAAACGAGTTCAATTTTATTACACATACACTTTACAACATAAGGAAGATGATGAACAGGGATAGAGTCCCACCTTATATACGCAACTATTCTAAATAAGGGAAATTTCCTCCTAAAAGTATGAGCCTATGAGCCTCCCGTTCCCAGTGGCGGAGCTTAGAGAGCCCCCCCCCCCCCCCCCCCCCGAATTTTCAAAAACCCCCTTCACACTATTAAAAATTTTATAAACCCTTCAAAAAATTATGATTTAACCCCTATGAAAACAAAGTTTTATTGTTTGGCCTCCCTAAAAATTATGAAATTTTTTTTATATTTTACATGTAATCATAGGTAAAAAATTTCTGGCTTCGCCCCTGCCCGTTCCTCATAGTATAAATATTTCTTTTCTTTTTAAGATATGGAAATACATGTTTCTATACTGCCCAATTGTACCAACGAATCTATTTAACACCAATTAAAGATCTAAGCCAACACCAGCCGTAACACATAGCTCTAAATAAGCCTAATTGGCGAAATGGGTCGATTCGAAAGACCTGAAAGATGGAGCCTGGGGCTTTCGAGGCATCGAAAAGCGCGTCAAGAACTGATGCGGCAACCTATATAACATGGAGGCATTACTACAAACAGTTAGTGGGTAGAGAGAGAGAGAGAGAGAGAGAGGTGGCATTACTAGAAAGAGTTAAAGAGGGAGGGTTACATTTGGAGAGCCCAAGAAGACGAGGTTCTTCTTCTTTAGATGAAGAGGAGGAGAAGCTCCGGTATTAACGGAGTAGCAGAGGAAGCGACGAAGCAGAAGAGAAGAAGAGGGTGGCATCCCTTCTCTCTTCTCCTAATCTTCTCGTTTTCTCTACATTCTAGTATTTCCTTATCTTTGCTTTTATGGCTCCCTTTATGGGCAATTTTTTAAAACGACCCTCTAAAAAGGTTTATTCCCTAAAATCGACCTCTCCACAAAAGATTATTAAAATCTTGTTCTTGAATGTCTTTGCATCCGAAAGATCTGAAAGCATATCAATTATTGTAACACTGGTAGAAAAATAAAGGTTCGAAGTGACAGAGGAGAAGATCATAGTCAAGAAATTTGACGTCTAAAGTATCAAAATGGAGGCCTCGGCACGAGGACTATCTTCACTGTTTGGTAAGAGCATCTGTAGTCATTGTGACCCATTTTTTTGGATATTTGGCAAATGGAAATAACAAATTTGGCTGCGCGCTGTTGTGGTCGAAAGTTAAAATTTGGCCAGATGATGGATTAACCTTCGTCTCAAAATTTTTTTCAAAAATATATATATATATATATATATATATATATATATATATATATATATATATATATATATATTTGTACTAAAAGACCAAAAAAAAAAAACTCCAAATGTGTGGGACGGTGGATTATACACCATCCCAACACAAATGTGAGTTTGTCTTTAGCTAAAATGTGAGAGGCGGTGTATTAAATATCGTCCGATAATTTTTTTTTTCTTTTTTTTTAATTTGTTGGGACGGCACATTATGTATCGTCCAATAAAAAAAAACTGATCGACTGAAGATAATCTTTCGTCCGGTAGATAATCCATCATCCGGCCATATTTTGGCCATTGCCATTTCGCTTGCCAAATATGGCCGAGCATTGTAGCGATGAAACCCGTTTTTTGGATGTTTGGCCAACAACTACATGGGCTTTCTTTTTCCAATTTTTGGACAATTTGGATATATGGCAAACGACTACAGATGCTCTTAGTGAGCAAAATTTTGGGTATTTGACAAATGGAAATAGAAAAAATGAGTTGGCGTTGTAGTCGTCGAAAGCTAAAATTTGGGTCAAACAAAAGATTATCTATTGTCCAAGCGATATGTACAAGTAAATTAGAACGGATGGAGAATCATTTCCTGACCGACAAAAATTTTTGGGTTTTTTAAAAAAATTTTGTACTAGACGAGACTGCGTCTTAATCTTTCGTCCCAACCATTTTAAAAAAAAACAAAGTAAATGGACGGTTGTACCCAAGGGGCCAAATGCAAAGGGTATATATGTAATTTGGCAATGTAAAGGGAAAAAAATGGAGGGATACCGTCCTAACCATTTTGGGTTTTGACAGGGACGGTAAATTGTTTACCGTCCTTCAATTTTTATTGGTTTTTTTAAAATTAATTCATCGGACGATAAATTATCCTTCGTCCAACGATATTTCAAGCTGCAATTGTGTAGTTACAGTGTTTCAATTTTCTTCCGACATCTCCGACGAAAGATAATCTTTCGTCGCATCAAACGGACGAAAGATTATCCCTCGTTAGCTATATTTTGGCGAAAGCCAATTCGTCTTCCATATTTGGCCAACTGCTGTTCATGTCAGCGCCATTTTTTAGGTATATGGCCAACGACTAGAGCGTTTTTTTCCCCATATTTTCCAAAAAATGGGTAAATGGCAAACCACTACAGATGCTCTAAGAAGCTCGAGTAAGCAAAGGTGGTTCCGGTCGTTGAGACTGCTAGGATTACTCTCGACAAGTACAGTAATTTAAGAAGTTTTGGACTCGGATTTCTCAGACTAATTCTATACCAACTCGGCTCGAGTTCCTCCCCAGTATCTAGGTAGAAAGCCGATATCCCAAATGTTAGATAAATCTTGAATTTATTCACAGCACCGACTGCACATGATTGTGCTCTTGTTAGAATGGTCATGCAACCCGCAGGACTCAAAAGAACGCAAACAAAACAAAGTAAGAAACTTCGGGGTCAATCTAAATGCTTTCTTTGTAAGTTTGATTATAGTAGACGCATTACCCAACAAAAAAAAAATGAGCCCAAGTTATCATACAATCGGTCTGACTAAAGTCCATCAAAGAAGCAAGTCTAACGATTATCTTGATTTAATTTGCAAAGTTGAGAAAGTGAAAGGAATAACAACTGAAATTACTGAATCAAACAATTGTAACTTAATATTCACATCCCACAGAGAGAGAGATTACAAGAAATAAATATAATGTCAAATATTGCATGCCATTCTCACAACAATTCCTCCATTTCAAATGTTGCTTGAATCAAAACTCTACTGCTTGATGTTCAAAACTTACAGTGATGACATAATTGTTCATTACTCTTTTTCACTCTCAAGAAACTTTCAACTTTCTTCTCTCTATTAGAGTTCTCGAGTTGAACATGTAGCCTACCTCCAATAAAGATTCTCACTTCGGACTTTCCATATATATAAACTAGAGTATATGAAGTGAAGAAAGTTTATACAAATTCTGTACTACACGACTCGAATAGCAGGGTCAAATTCTGAACTACACAACTCCAATAGCAGGGTTCATGTGATGCCTAGAAGCAATCAATGCACGACTCGAATAGCAGGGTCAAATTTTTAACTACACTACTCGAATATCAGGGCTCATGTGAAGCCCAGAAGCAATCAATGCATGCAGAACCCACGTAAACCCACAATGAACCCATATTATTGAGTCTTGTAGTTGTACAATTTATGTAGTACAACTGGCATTACCAATGGAAATATCAGTCAGCATCTCCAAGCCCATCACTGCCATCACCTCTCTTAGATATGGGAGCCATTCTGTGTGGACCACGTTTTTTTGTTTCAGCAGCAACCTCTGCATTCTTTCGGAGAACGGCGCCAGGAGAAGGGTATGGACGTTGCTGGAAGAGAGGACCCTGAAATCCGAAAGATATAGAATGTATCATATGATTACATTATCTCAACAAAGGTTATAAACTAAATGTGTACTCCTTTTCTTAGCAAAGGATATTAATTTCACTTCTTTTCTGGGCAAGGAACCAAACACCCTAAGAACCCCAGTATGCCTATATAACCCCAGTGCTTTGGGATGTGTCCCCCTTGCATCCAAGGGTTAAAGACAGGGAGGTTCATCTCACATGTATTAAACACACACGCACGCACGCACTCACACACACACAACCTTTGTACTACTACACTCAAAGATTGCAACAAATTTTAATTCATAACATTTCGAAGAAAACATATTCAATCAACATAGAGGTCCTAAGTTAAGAAAGTAAACAAAGGATACTCTTCAACATGTGCAAAGTTGTTATTCATAATAGAAACTGTTGATTAGAGTATGGTTACTTTTGTACAAAATGCAGTATTTGTTTATTCACAATCTAAAGGCTCTAAACTTCCTTAGGTTACTGAGTGGAAGAATGCTAATAGGTTATTGGGTGGTGTGGCCAACCGAAATAAAGTATGTTCAAAATTTTCCAACAATTTAACTGAAGATGAATACATACAGTAGCAGTGGTGTCTGCTGCCCGCGGTTGTACTCCTTTTAAACCAACAACCCTGCAAAGAATATAACAAAGAATAATTGATTCAGATGCAGCTCATTTAAAACATTACTAGTATTTAAAATATATAGTTTTTAAAGTGATATAATATAGCATGTGTGAGGCACGTGTTAATAAGTAATATAAAGAGTATAATGGGAAAGTTGGAATTGTACATGCAATGCACGTAAGTTAGTAGATTTAAAGTGTATAGTAGGAGAGTTGGAGTTGCACGTGCGATGCCCGTAAAGTGATAGATTGATACTAAGGCCTTCTCCCATTATAATATTAGAGATATCGGGAATAGATATAAAGGCTAGATTCACGAATAGTAATAAAAGGGTAAATTATATAAACCACACTCCATTTATAGGGGCATGAGCGCTTTTGTAGAAAATGAGAGCTTTTCGTATCCATAAATTAGTACTTGACAATGCTGGTTAGTTGATCCATACATATTTCCTGAAACTTTTTAGATGGCTTTCAATTCTAGAGAACTATTTTTTGAATGGAGACCTAAAAACATGTAAGAATCAACTAACTCAGGGATATCAGTTGCTATTTCATGGATAGAATGGTTACAAGTGCCCTCGTCAAATGCAAGGTGATCTATGTGTAATTTTCCAAGATAATACAATAGAAAGTAAATGAGGAGTACAAGCAAGGCTGAAAAACCTGCATGTTAATAAGGACAGTCAGATGGGGACTTGGGGATAACAGAAAATTAGTGGTCATAAACAGGTTTTGAAGCATGAAAGCTTATTTAAAGCTCAACCTGATCATCATCACAACCTTTAAATGTAAAGCTATAGCTGTGGGGCCTAGACTGTCGAAAGAATGAATATAAACTTGCACAGTCTCATCAGTCTCACTTAAGCTCAAACTTGTTCTTGCCCAGGCATGTTCCATAATTTACCACAAAAGTTTGCACTCCTTTAAATAAATAAATGAATGAACATGAACAGACTAAACACCACTATTGCTACTCACTAAATGTTGCTACTAACTTCACAGTTCACACCCTGTTTAAAGGTGGTAAAGAAGTGTTAATAGGGACAAATTCAAGAATGTTCTGAACTTTCACTTCAAAGGACTTATCATAGATCTTAGAGCATGCTTCCACTAATATTAAGGTACCTGTGGAAGACACTAACATAGGGTGTACTCATCTGAAAAGAATAAATAAGTCCACATATTTCCAGAGATATGGATATGACACGAAGAAGTGCAGATTTTGATATCAAACATCGTAGTAATCATAAATCAAATATTTATTCGACAGTTGGCTTTTCATCATATGTTGATTAAATTTGCTCACATTGAACCAAGGCACAACAATGACACTACTATGCCTAATTCCGTACAATTTTCTTCTCATATCTTTTAGAAGTTGCATTTCATCAATTGTGTTTTCCTCCTAGAATCGGATGCTACTCATTAAATTATTAACTTGGATAATTACACTAAATCCCTGCCTCCTGATCAATTATAGATCTTACTAGAGAACTAGAGATAGCATAAAATCTACAATTTCATGACTTCATTTCATCAGTTCATGAAAAAAAAAAGGTCCAAAGATTAAAGACAAGCACAAGTCAAAGTTGGAAGCCACATATATCTAGCAGCATATCATCCCGTGCAAGCTTGTTGCCATAGAACAAATTGTGAGAGATTCCTTTGACTATACCAAAGATATAGCAGAAGAACCCACTTATGGCCAAGATGAGAAGTGAAAACACCACAACAAAAGACAAATTTAAATCACAAAATGATTTTAAGTAATAGATAGTTCCGATATCCATACTATACCCCTAACAGTTTTTGCTCACTAAATGAGTGTGGACAAACAAGAGAAAGAAGCACAAGAATAGAAAAAAACTATATTAATCATTTTTATACATTATGTACAACAGTTTGCATACTCTAACAGAAAAATCAATGACATACCAGCCACCACGTGGAGCATCTGAGTAGGAGCTTGGATCCATCGGGTCCAACTCATCATCCTCACTATAACCACGTTTCCTGTTGTCTTTTTTATTTCCTTTGCTTAATGGCGGTTTAGAGTTTGATCTGAAATGAAGTTATGCAAGATTCAATATTATGCTGTGTTAAAGGAATTTAGTGACCAGGCATGGAGTCTCTAACTATACAGCAGCAGAAGTGGGGAGGACAATAAAATACCTATGCATAGGAACCATTTTTCCTGACTGGTCATTTGAAGATGGGACACTCTTCATCTCCTGAACATTATAATTGGGAACTGAATATTGTTTATAAGGAAGATTCAGCAGCCTATATAAACATATGATTAGTAATTAAAATCAAATTTTTAAAAGAAAACAATCCTCATCATTAAATATGCTACCCAAAAATCATGGCCCTATATTATTTGCTTGTTACAGAAAGACCTCATCATGATATTCATACATGACTGACAAAACCTTTACAGAAAAAATATCTAGAACTGTTGGCACTGTAACAAAAAAGAAGATACAACTGCGAGCATCAGATAAATTCTCTAACATAGAATAGAGTATGCATAAACACACAAATGTGCGCTAAACAGTATAGAACAGAAAACCCGGATTCATGTAGCCGACCCCAACTAGTTGGGAAAAAGGCATTGTTGTTGTTGTTATTGTTGTTGTTGTACACATAAACACACAAATATTTCATGCTTTCTCAGTGTTCTAAAATTCCCCATAGGCAGTCGCTTAGGTGTAATGCCCCGAGCCCCGTTCAGCTGCGCACGCGACTACACATGCGCTCACGTGAAAAACAAATCCTAACAACGGCCCACCACAGGCTTGCCTCACAAAAGGTGCTATAGCCTATAGGTGCGTTTTGATCACGGACCTTGTTATTTAAACTCACTCTTTTTCCCTTAATTGGCTGATGTGGGACATTAACAATACACACACACACACACACACCAAGCACGTGCACGTGCAACCAACAACATGTACAACCGGCCGGCCAAATTGCACACAACCACTTTCTTTTTCATGGCCCACTAATACCTCCATGCACCCAAGCCCATAATTCCTTTTTATAGGCCTAACTACCTTATCATTCCATATATATATATTATTATATTCTTTCCATATAATACTATATATAACCTTATCATTCCATATATATATATTATTATATTCTTTCCATATAATACTATATATATATATATATACATCTTAAGTACGGGGTATTACAAACACCCCCCCTCAAGAACTCAGCATCCTCGCTGAGCCCGGAACATGCAATCTGATCCAGGATTGCATTTCAAGCCGACGTAGGGTACCCTGATTCTGCTAACGTACTGCCCCTGGTCTCTCTACCAGCGTATTTTCCTAGCTTCATCTCAGGGTACCTCTAACCCACTCCTACCCACAATCGGTGTTGAAAGTCGGCTCTGATACCATTTGTAATGCCTCTGAGCCCCGCTCAGCTGCGCACGTGAAAAATAAGTTCCAACAACGGCCCAACACAGGCTTGCCTCACAAAATGTGTCATGACTTGTAGGTGCCTTTTGTTCATTGGCTAACTATACTTAAACATTCTATATTCTCCTATTTTGGCCTGTATGTCCCCAACTTCCTACTCTCTTCTCTCTCTCCATGCACGTGAGCTCACACACACATGAGCACTCATACAACCTTCATGCACCCTGTGCCTTTTCAAACAGCCACCATTTCTTTCTTTCTTTCCATTAAATTCTTGGCCATATATATATATATATATATATATATATATATATATATATATATATATATATACTCTTAAGTACGGGGTATTACATACATAGCCCCTTAAGAACTCAACGTTCTCGCTGAACCCGGAGCATGCAGTCTAATACAGAATCGACTTTCTGGCCGATGTGACCCACACATGGATGCTATTTCTATGTCATCCATACTGGTCCTATATCATATGCACTGGTCTTGCAACCATTGTGGCATCACGATCGGTGTTGAAAGTCAGCTCCGATACCATTTGTAACGCCCCTAGCCCCCACACAGCTGTGCACGCAAAAACAAATTTTAACGACGGCCCACCACAGGCTTGCCTCACAAAATGTGTCATGACTTGTAGGTGTCTTTTGTTCATTGGTTAACTATACTTAAAACACTCTATATTCTCCTATTTTGGCCGATATGGGATTATTTCCCCAACTTCCTACTCTCTTCTCTCTCCTTGCACGTGAGCTCACACACACGTGCGCACTCATGCAACCTTCATGCAACCTGGGCCTTTTCAAACAGCTACCATTTCTTTCTTTCCATGCAGCGCAGCTGAGCCGGGCTCGAGGCATTACACTAGGTCCCACCTAGGCACTAGGTTGTCCCCAGCCGACTCGCCTAGGGCTTGGACCTTTTAAAAAATCGGTTTGGCCGCCAAGGCGGGTCTGGGGCGGGCCTAGGCGGGTCTGGGTGGATTTTTGTGTATTAAGTGAACCATCACTTAAATTCCCACATTCTCAAAACCCCCGACCCCCGTGCTTCTCTCTCTCTCTCTCTCTCTCTCTCTCTCTCTCTCTCTCCCCCCCCAAAAAAAAAAAAAAAACTCAAATCCCTAAATCAATAATCCCCAAATCGCTCATGCATTCCCCAAATCCTCAAAATCTCAAATCGATCACCCCTCGCTCATTGGAATGTTAATAGTGGGCAATACGCAAAACAAGCGCTCTATCATTGAACTAATTCCCATTTATGATTTTTTGAGTTATTTTTTACGTATTATATATATGCAATATTATGTTCTTATAAATATATTAAAAATATATAATAAAAAAAATTGTCTGGCGCCTAGCGACCTAGGCCCCGCTCACAAGGTCTAGGCGTTAACCCCAATCGGCCCAACTACCGCCTAGAGACTTTTAGAACATTGTGCTTTCTAGTAGCTAAAGTGTAGTACAACATGCTCCATGATTCACAAACTGCTTCACTGCACAAATTAATGTGACAAGTATCTTATAAAAGACCCATTATTAAGGGTTGATTTTCATTAAAAAAATTAGTATTAGAAAATGTAGAACTTCTTTGAATTGGCCATATCTCCTACAACAACCGTATTTAAAATTGCACCCAATTGTTCTCATTAACTTCCTACATGAATACTTGCTACCAGTGATATTAGTTAAGTGTTATCTATTCTATGATTACTCTCAATTGATAGCAGATAAAAATATAAGAATACCTATCTCACTTAGATGGGCAAACTACATCTCCATCCCTCTAAGCAGCAAAGAGCAAAACAGAACGCATTCCCGCATAAACACCAATGAAGTCTGACACAAAAACTATGACTAAGGATGCAAACTTGTAAAAAAATGCAACCATAATAAAAATTTTGTATAGTTTAAGATTGTGGGATCAGAATATCCTATAGTTAATTTCCAAACCATTTGCTCATATATTTGAAGGAAAATATGATGGAATGAACAGTGAACACAGTGAAGTTCCTAAATTAAGCTCCATAAAAACTTCATTATGCCATCAACGGATGATTTCAACTATTCCTCCTGATCAACATACCTAAATTAGAATAAGGATGCAAGACCAAGTGAAATAAAATGTGTCTGTCATGCATTATGTGTATCAATTTTCTTATCGCAAATATAGTTTATTTTAACAAATTGAAGCTTGGGTAAATGAATTTTGTACCACTCGGTCTCTCTCATCCTTAGCCAATTTAGGAATGTACATCAAGACTAACAATGTAGATCATTCATGGAATTACCCACATTATAGTTCCCACAACCCTTAAGCAACCTGATTAGATAATTTCCATCGTATGAATTCAATATGCAACTGCCACAAGTTTGTTTCAATTTGTATGAGTCCATGCAAGAATAATGAACGAATGATGAATATTACCAGATTCGTGACAAGTGCTACGTACGTGCATAATATTATAACGGGTATTAATTTCTAGAGGTAGTTGGATAGTAGATGGTAAGTTATTCGAATACCAGGTCGTGTTCATGCTAGTCTCTCAGATAATTGAATATTCATGAGCATTAATGAAGAAGATGCAAAGCATAATGATTTATTAATCAACGCATTAGCATTTGATAAAAATAATTGGATGGTTGATTTAGAGTTGCATATAGCTAAACGTCCACATTAACCCATCCGTTCGGAGTTATAATAATAGAGATACACAGTGAAAAAAGTTATTAATTCCTGCCACTGTAAACACAAAACACAGTCCTCTGTATTACAAATCATGTTCTTCTACCAAGAACTCAGTGCCCTACAAATTTTCAGATTAACATGCCAAAACATTATGAATAAAGGAAAAACCTTGTCGACCCAAAGCTAGAAAGTAAATATGGCCTTTTGTTAGTACTGGAAGCTGCACAGTTAGACAAATATTTTTTTTACTGTTAATTCTTCCATATGTGTAATTTTAGTGATATTCGGAACACAAAGGATGGAATAGTGAAGCTTGATGGTCAAGAGATACCTAAGAGAAACCGTTTCAGATATTTAGGCTCGATTATACAAAGAGATAGGGAGATTTGTGAAGATATTATACATAGGATTTAAGCAGGGTGGCTTAAGTGGATCGGCGCTAGTGGTATTTTGTGTGACAAACGTATATCTTTAAAGTTGAAGGAAAAATTGTGTAGGACGGCTATTAAACCAGCAATAATGTATAGAGCAGGATGTTGGGCAACAAAGAAACGTGTCCAAAAAATGAGTATAGCAAAAATAAGGATGTTAAGATGGATGTGTGGTAAAACCAGAAAAGGTAGAATTAGAAACAAGCATATACGCGATATGGTAAAGGTAGCTTTTATCCGAGATAAATTAATAGAGAATCGCCTCTAGATGTTTGACATGTCTCACGTGGACCTATCAGCGCCCCCGTTAGAAACAGTGATTTGATAAGTATTGAGGGTAGAGTTAGGGGTAGGGAAGACCTAAGCTTACCTGGGTGAAAACGGTGAGAAAAATATGAGTCTGTGACGGTCACAGAAGATATTGCGCTAAATTGAGCAAAATAGAAAGTAGAAGGGAAAACCATGATTCATGTAGCCAACCCCAACTAACTGGGAAACAGCTTGGTTGTTGTTGTTAATTCCTCCATATTCTAATACACAGAAGAAGGAAGGAAAAAAAGAACTGTATACAGATAATATAACCCAAAAGTAAAGAAAAGAATAATCGTTCTCTGTAATAAACAAGGAGAAATGTGAAAGATACCGCGTGCAGTGATTGCAATAGCCCCAAGCCTGAAGTAGGCCAACTCCCCATCCTCCACACCCCATGCATCTCTTCTTATAAGTTGGTTCATAATCACTTGCCACAGTAGCCTCATGCCCAGTAGCCATGCCATCCAGTTGCAGACGGACCTGGTAAACTGAATTTGGTTGCTCCCATTGTGACACATTTGTTTTTCTGTTGAAATAGTATTTTTGACCTAACAAAATTATTATTCCACAAGTGAGAATTCTAGTATAAAGTAAACCATGAAACAAGAATGAAGGTTTTGACAAATAAAGTCGTAATGCAACCATATAATCATAATAATCAATAACCAAGCGTGTAGG
Organism: Hemerocallis citrina; assembly: GCA_017893485.1. Lineage (NCBI taxonomy): Eukaryota > Viridiplantae > Streptophyta > Magnoliopsida > Asparagales > Asphodelaceae > Hemerocallis > Hemerocallis citrina. Next base: position 84,349,260 of record CM030358.1, read on the forward strand.
AAAATCTTTCGCTCTTCGAGTACAAGGGAAGCATGCATGTATGCTACTGAGGAAAATTGCACGCACACACAAATTGTCATGAACATTAGAAGTAAGAATCATATTGTAACGCCCCGTACCCAACTCGTACGCACACAAATAAATCCTAATCCACTGCCCACCACAAGCTGGCCTCACAAAAGGTGTTCAAACTATTCGGTACCTCTTCATCCTTGGCTAACTATATTTAAACTCACTCTTTGTAGTGTCCCAAGTTCCACACACTGGAAGCTCGTGACACTTATCCAGAATCTTTACTTCAATGAGTACACAACGCAGGAAAACTACAGAAAATTAGAAACTTACATTTGCACAAGAAAACTATATCCTCCACTTGGATGCTTTCCTCAGCTCGAATCCCCTGCTCTACGATCAGCAATCCTGCAACTAGCAAACTGTGGGCACGTCAGTTGCATACAACTGACGTAATGCAGATGAAACCCGCAATCTCCAAAATCCTCAACAATCAAATTTTGATGCAGGAGAAAAGAAACATGAAAGTCATACAAACATAAATGTCGGTGTATGTCATGATCTAGATTCTAATGCACAACTCATATGCACACCATGCTCTTAATCTAATGCAAACTTGATTTGGAAACGTATGCATCCCATACTACATACTCCCCAAATCGAGCTCGTATTCTCCAGATGATAGGGTTCAATCCCTCGCCATGCATCCTACTCTTGTACTCTTTCCAATTTCTGACATTCATCTAGTGACTGGTAGAGTCTGCAGTACATGCGGTCCATTCCTGCTCCTGCAGTCGGATCGTGGTCCTTCTCCACTCCGAACGGCAGTGATATTCATTCAGATCATGGTCCTTCTCCACTCCGACAGAGTCATGGTCCCTTTCCATTCCCGGTCAGGCCAGTGATCATCAGCTCTGCCAAAATCATGGTCCTTCTCCACTCCTGCCCCTACCAAAGTTACCGTGAACATAAAGCGAATCGTAGGGCCACCCCCTACTCCGTCCAGAGACTTAGAGATACACTCTTGCTCTTTATTCGTATTGATAACCCGGAACATAGACGGAAACTTAAGAGTCCATCTCCTAAGTTCCGACAGGACTTGTGACTTACGCCTACATCCTGTCCTTATCACTAAATCTCAGAAATAAACAATCGAGACGATGCCGCACGTGTCCCAGACGAGACGACGCCGCACGTGTCCCCTTGACAGGAGAGTACACGCCCAACTAGTGTCTGTCCTTACCAATCATGAGTCACACTACTTAGGACTAACGTCTTTACTAATTTGTGCAACTTAGGTCAAATTCTCATCCGCTTAATTCCTTCATTAATCACCACTTACTTCTCTATACTAACTTCACAAGTTCTTTCATTACTACAAATCAAATCACATTCTCTCACTAATTAAAATAATGTTTAATTAGTACAACTAACTCCCATATTTTCAAGTTACTACATTTATTAAGAAGCTATTCTTTATTCAACCATGCTTCCACGTACTAATCTCAAACTTGCATTTTCCTTATTAGGACTTGGTGCTTACTAACTCGTTCAATTTGCTTGCTAGCATATCGATTCTAGCATGAATAATTCTATTAACGTGATTTCTTCTTACTAACAAGTTAGTACTCAAGGTCAAGTCTACACTTAGCCCCTAACATAAACTATGCTTACTAACCATGGACAATTGATTAGCAATTAGGTTACTACGAGGTCAAGTCTACATTTTCAATTTCCTAATTTCTCACTAACAAGGCATTCTAGCATTTTTACTTTACTAGTTTACTACCATACTAACCTTTTTAACTTACTAACTTACTAACATGATCACTACTTACACAAGAAAAATCCTTACATAGTTCTCCACTACACATTGGAGCTTACTAATACACATTAAGCTTACTAACTTATTAGTAGCTTACTAATACAATGTTAGTAGCTTACTAACACAAAACTAGTAGTTTGCTAACTTGCTAATAAAAAGACTTTAAACATTCAAGCATGAAAAGTTTAATTAAAACAATTTATTGATTAAACAACTACCACACAAGACATCACAAAATCACAACTTTATGTTTAATAATTAACCATGCAATCTATCATGCCCAAGAGATGGTTTTTATTCATGATTATGCATAAAAGATTCGTCTTTCACACTTTCTATCATCCTTAACACAAAGATTAAATCTTTATTTATTCACTAGCATTTTTATACATATAATTTCACAATATTCATAAGTAAGAAAGAAGAACATCCACTACAATGTCTAGCAAGCATCAATCATTCATTCCATATATAAAGAAATATAATAATAATAATACATGAGGTATGAAGAATACCCACTTTTACTTAGTGAATTTGTGAACTTCAAGAATATGCTTCCTTCACTACTTAGCTTGATTTTGCACTCCAAGGCTTCTAGGAACTATAGATATGTATATATATTTTTATATAGTTGAAAAATGGAAAATAGTTAGAATGAGAAGTGAGAAATAGGCTAGGGTTTGAAAAGGGTATCAAGAAAGGGCTAGGGTTAGAATGAAAATGCCCTAGGGTTACTTTTACCCTCGTATATATAGAAGCAGGGGCGGATCCAGGATTGAAAAGTGAGGGGGGCTGGAAAAAAAATTCGCACAAGATAACATGCAAAATATATATATAAAATTGTTATAGATACTAGAGAAGTAAATTTATTATAGATACTAGATAGATTAGAGTTGAGGTTGGGCCCAAAAAAATAAATAGAAGGCTCAAATATATATGTGGTGGGCTTTAAAATACATTTGGGGTGGGCTTTAAAAAATATTTGGGAGGGCTGAAGCATATATTTCTCACTAATGTACCAAAAAAAAAAAATATTACAAACATATGACAAATGTTGGGGGGGCTGTAGCATACCCCAGCCCCCCCTTGGATCCGCCCATGTATAGAAGAAAAAGAAGAATGGGGCTGCCGGTCCTGCAAAGAGAGAAGGCGAGAGATAGTGGAGTGTGGAAGTGCATGGAAGTGTGTAGGAAATGCTTAGGAGTCCTTATCTTTTACATTAAATCCCTCAAGCTTTAATGAATTACACTAAACCATGTTGGATTGGGCCTTAAGAAAAGAAATATTGGACCTTTAAAAAGAAAACATATTAAGCTTTAGAAAAATTAACCATATAGATATGCTAAACAAAACAAACATAGGAATAATGGTGTAGTGTATGATAATAATAAAAAATAACAATGTCAATGCATATATATATATATATATATATATATATATATATATATATATATATATATATATAACAATGTATATGTATATTTTTATTATAAAGAAAAAAATATTATTAACCATACATACTAGGGGTATTACACTCTTTTCTCACTCCATTTCTGATGTGGGACAAATGCAACCCACCCCCACACAGCCACGTCATGACATACGCAGCACACCACTCCTTTTCTTTCTCTTTCTTTCATTTATTTTTCATTTAATGCCATAATCATAAGCCCCATAATTCTCTTCTATAGGCTCCTTCATTTAATCCAATTATCCATAGCACATAGAATTTTCTATAGGCCCACTCCAATATTCTATATATCTCTTTAATATTTCTCCTATAAATCTGGTGTATTACATTCACCCCCTCTTAAGAGTTCAGCGTCCTCGCTGAATACGAGACATGCAATCTAGGACAGGATCACCTTTCTAGTCGAATGTAGACTGTATCCTTGATCACAAACACATCGCTGCCACAGAGGTCTTACGCATCTAATACACATCGTTGCCATATAGGTCTTACGCATCAAATACAAGATCTACATTCGGTGTCGAAAGTTGGCTCTGATACCATCTGTAATGCCTCGTACCCAACTCGTACGCACACAAATAAATCCTAATCCACTGCCCACCACAGGCTGGCCTCACAAAAGGTGTTCGAACTATTCGATACCTCTTAATCCTTGGCTAACTATATTTAAACTCACTCTTCTCTCACTCCATTTCCGATGTGGGACAAATGCAACCCACCCCCACACAGCCACGTCATCCCATGCAGAGCAGACCACTTCTTTTCTTTCTCTTTCTTTCATTCATTTTTCATTTAATGTCATAATCATAAGCCCCATAATTCTCTTCTATAGGCTCCTTCATTTAATCCAATTTTCCATAGCCCATAGAATTTTCTATAGGCCCACTCCAATATTCTATATATCTCTTTAATATTTCACCTATAAATCTGGGGTGTTACACATGGCTATTTGGCTCAGTTTGTGTCTCAGTGTGCTTTACACAGAATTTATTAGCATCTCATCTCATCTCCAGTCCAAATAATTTGAAGATAGCTCTTTAGTCAAATGTGCCAAAACTACATGATGAAATTATGGGTAGACTCACTGGTAACCATGCCACCAAAAATATTCAAGATTTTGCAAGAGGCCTCACTCAAAACTGCCTTTGCCACAAAGTAGGTAGTTTGGCACCATGATAGAGAGCTAACACCAAGCTACCAATCAGATGTGAAAATCGATTAATGCTTTTATGAAACTTTGTTACCTTCAAGGCATGATCAACCACATTTTGATTGGATAAGGATAGGTGCTGATGACTTGATGAGGAATTGATGATCTTGGCAAATTCACATCCCACAAGTATTTCTCAAACGTAGTTTATTTTTTACTGTTCACTCTGCTTTGGAATAAAATTTCTGGTCACAAATTAATATAATTAACTTCCATAGCACTACTGCATAATAGTCATTTGTTTCAGCTACACTAATCGGCAATTAATTGTTGGCCTCATCAACTCCGATAAAGTGAAGGTAAAGGGAGTAAAATAGTCTAAACATTACAAGTAACAATGGTCATATAAAAAAGAGGGGAGACAATGCAAAATCATTATAAAGGAACAAATAACTGGATAAACTTGATGCGACTTAGGATGAAGGGTTAAACAACTTCGCACTAACATGTTAAACTAGATACCTCATATGCTATGTAGCATATACGGGTACAGGGTGCGGGAACGACATGATACGAGCATCGGAATATGTGATTTTACCATAAAGTAGGGTATGGGGACGTTGGTGGGTATGTTAAATATAATATTCCATGGTATATCTATATCTATAAATTAAGAGTATATCTTGTTAATAGATGCAAGAGTGCAAGCAATTAATTTTTTTCTAAAATGATATATATATATATATATATATATATATATATATATATATATATATATATATATAATTTTTTTAATAGATGCAAGAGTGCAAGCAATTAATTTTTTTCTAAAATGATATATATATATATATATATATATATATGGGGGTGATCAAGTGCGAACCAGTTTACACGGATCACGTGCGAACTCGCGTGCGTAGTCGTCTGATCATGATCGGGCGGCTGCGAGCGCGAGTTTGCACGTGATCCGTGTGAACTAGTTCGCACATGATCAGCATTATATATATATATATAACAACTTTTTATGGAGAGCAAATTACAATAATCCAAATATCAAAACATTTGGTATACATAACCGGTAAACAACAAAATTTTGAAATTATAATAGAGCCCCGAGCAAACAGCTGAACATAATTGTGTCAAAGAATGCAAAAGTACGGAACCATGAGAACCCAAAGAGTATTGGCACCCAATGCACACTAGACAAGGTTCTTCGGCCTTAATGGAAAGTGCACGTTCATTGTTAATGACAATCCCAAACACCTAAATAGCTCCTAGACTAATACCAAGAATATGGATTGCAGATGTGTCTAAAGACAAGAAGTCGCACCCAGTAACATAGAAAGGATAAGTCCCCTAATACAACATTGAGCCTTATAAGAAATAAAGGATTGCACAGAGATAGTAACTATGGATAAGAGTAAATCCCTCCCTCTCTCTAAATGCATAGAACTATAGCTTAATAATTATAAAAAGCTCAAGATGATCCTGCCTACTGACACATACATCTTCATGGAATTACTTTCAATGTCAAGGTAGAAGCTTCATCATGAATGACTAATATTATCATTAGTACAGCAAAATATCTTCACCAGAAAGTACTAAAAAAAATTGTGATACGGTATAATTACATTTCGGAAAAAAACAAGCAATTCAAGATGAAGGATTAGTGATCTTTGATCTTTGTATTGCATGCCTATGGAAAGAATTTCTATCCAAAGGTCCACTTTTCCTTCATGAACAATTACTATTACATTTAATGAATAGTCAAGTCTAACTCAAGATGGCATATAGTGTTTGGATCATGCATCACATAACTAATTTCATTGCAAATGATTGAAAACGTGTTGTGATTTGGTCAAAAGGTGATATATAATTTAACTCCATTTTCTTTAGAATAGTGTTTCATCGGCCAAAAAAGTTGATATTTCAGAACTCAACATAATTATGTCATCTTAGTATATAACTGCATACCGGTTGAATCATCTGTTGCCTCTTCCCAATCTTCAGGCAGGTGCGGAGGATCTATATTCTGTTGGGAATTAGCACTCTCACCGGGATGTTGCCACTGACTCTGTCCAGTTTTCTCATTGTAGAAATATCTAGAACCACTAGTTGGATCTTTTGCCTCCACCTAATAAATAGTTGAAAAGTAAATACGCTGAAAAAAGTAACCACAAATTTTTTTTTCAAAGAAATACTTCCCAGAAAGTCATTTTGTACTAGTAATATTTGTATATCTTAAAAGATTTATTCAACTCCGCCATTGCATGTCCCAAGCCAGGAATCCGGCCACAAACCGGATAAGGAGGAGGGTTGTGTTAGGCAGTTGACAGCCAGCACAAAACTGTCAAATCCTATAAACATGAATCCTAATAATAAAGCGCAAATGCTAGGGCACTCCCTGGAAGCGATGTGTTGTGCCTGTGCCTGCCTCCGAGTGCATCAAAAAATGTGCAAGGGGCATCGCACCGGTGCCCGGGTGTGGTGAAAAATGAGCAAGGGTTCCTGCACCAATCTGGGCGTGTGCGAGTAAAGAAGCTAGTCCATAAAAATATGCTTAGGTTAGCAACTTGGAATATAGGAACATTGACAGAAAAATGCATAGAACTAGTAGATACCATGATTAGAAGGAATATTAATATAGCTTGTTTACAAGAAACAAAGTGGGTAGGGGAGAAATCTAAAGAGATAGATGGTTTTAAATTATATTATACCGGTAAAAATAGAAATGGAATAGGAGTAGGAATATTAGTAGATAAGAAATTCAAAAGATATGTAGTAGGTGTTAATAGGAAAGGGAATAGAATAATACAAATTAAGCTTGTATTAGGGAAAAACATAATTAATATCATTAGTGCTTATGCACCCCAAGTAGAATTAAATGCACAAGCAAAAAATGAATTTTGGAAAGATATGGATGAGATAATTCAAGGAGTACACTTAGGTGAGAAACTATTTATAGGAGGAGATTTCAATGAACATGTAGGAGAAGATAACATGGGATATGAGAGGCTGAATGGAGGACATGGATTTGGAAATCAGATCGATGGTGGAGCGACTATTAAATTTTGCGACTTCGTATGATCTTATACTAGCAAATACTTCTTTTAGGAATGAGGAAATTTGATAAGCTATTAAAGTGGGACAAATAAGAGCCAGATTGATTTTTAAATGTGGATCGCTTGACATGTAAAGATTGGAAGTTATACCAGGAGAGTGTTTAACCTCACAATATAGATAAATAGTATTGGATGTTAAGAATGGGAAACACATATATGCAAGGAAGAAGACTAGGAACCCAAGAATTAGGTGGTGGAACTTGAAGGGAGAGAAACTAGAAGTTTGTTGAGATAAAGTCCTTAAAGGAGCATTATGAAATTGGGAATGGGAGACAAATATGATGTGGATTAAAATGGCTACGTACATAAGAGAATTTAAAAAGAGATACTTGAAAAATCTAAGGGTAGAGGGTAGCTAAAACATGGTGGTTGCAAGAAGAAATCTAAAATATTGTGAGAGAAAAAATTTAACCTTCAAAATATGGCAAAAGAGTCTAAATGAAGAGAATTTGGAGAGATATAAGACTGTTAGAAAAAAAGTTAAGAAATTTGTAAGAAATGCAAAAGAAAAAACTTATGATGATTTATACACAAAATTAGAACATAAGGAGAAAATAACATTTATAAGTTTGATAAACAAAAGATCTGAATACAATTAGGTGTATTAAGTGCGAGGATTCAAGGGTCTTAGTAAAAGATGAGGAAATTAAGGAAAAATGACGAAATTACTTTGAGAAGCTATTAAATGAAAAGGTTGTGGGCAACTTAATTATAAAGGACTCGAGGGAGAGTCGAGAGCATATATTTTTCTGCAGAATTAGGACCTCGGAGATTCAAAATGCTCTAGGAAGGATAAAAATAAGAAAAGCTTTAGGACCAGATGATATACCCATTGAAGTTTGGAAGTGTCTTGGGGATGCATGAATGAGTTGGCTAACAAAATTATTTAATGAAATTTTGAAGACTAAGAAGATGTCCGATGAATGGAGAATGAGTATTTTAGTACATATATATAAAAATAAAGGAGATATACAAAGTTGCTCCAACTACCGAGGGATTAAATTAATGAGTCATACGATAAAAATTTGGGAGAGAGTGATCGAACATAGACTGAAACTAGAAATTACAGTGATTGAGAATCAGTTTGGATTTATGGCTGGAAGGTCAACAATGGAAGTAATTTATATACTGAGGAGACTTCGGAAAAAATGTAGGTAGAATAAGAAGGATCTACACAAAATTTTTATAAATATAGAAAAAACATATGATAAAATCCTTAAAGACATAGTATGGTGGGTGTTAAATAATAAAAGAGTAACTATTCGGTATATTGAGGTAGTTAAGGATATGTATAAAGGGGCAACGACCAAAATTAGAACCACATGAGAGACCAGTGATTTTCCTATTACAGTAGGTTTACATTAAGGTTCGGCTTTGTTGTTGTTGTTGTGGTTGTTGTTGTTAAAAGATTTATTCAAAAATTGTGTGTAATTGACAATTAGGTGTGATTACAAGAATTTTGAGCTCGGCACCTATTGCCAGGAAAGTAGGAAAGTACTTGTTGGGGACATTAAAATTCAAAATCAACTCTGGATTAGGATTTATAGCAGAAAGATACCAATGAGTTGAGTCTTCAAAATATACTGGAATCGGATATACTTGAGATTTAGGTACTTGTACACTACAAATGGATAGAATCCATTACTGCATAACTTAAAATCTTAGCATTTATGCCTAGAGAATTTCTTGTTAGAAAGAATTGCTATGGTTCTTTAGACAGGCATTCTTTCCATGTACGAGTTATACAGGCCAAAAGTGTAATACCCCTAAATTCTTACAATATATATATATATATATATATATATATATATATATATATATATATATATATATGCATTGTTATATATTGTTATTATTTTTTTTTATCATATTTTTAAAAAAAAACTAGTATGTTTTTTTTTAAAAGCCCAACTTGTTTTCTTTTAAAAGCCCAACACTTCCTTTCTTAAGGCCTAATATAGTTAAAGTGTAAATCCAATCAAGCTTGAGGGGTTATGTACAAAAGTGGGGGACACCTGAGCTTTCTACACCCTTCCACACCTCTCTCCCTCTTTCTCTTTACTGCCGACAGCAACAACAGCAGCTACAGCCATTCCTTTCCCCTTTTCTACTATACTACCTTACTTTTACTACTACTTACTACTCCTACACTTCTCTCCTTCTCTCTTTTCTCTCTTTACTGCCGACAGCAACAGCAGCAGCAGTTTTCTTTCCATCTCTCTTTTTCTATATATTTACTACTACTTTACTACTTCTTCAACAACTACTACTACTTTACTACTTCAACAACTACTACTACCTACTACTTCTTCAACTACTACTATATACTACTACTATTAATACTTACTGCTACTGCTAATACTACAAACTTCTACTACAACTCCTACTACTCCTACTACTACTACTATACCACTCTACTACTACTATTGGATTGGAGCAAGAAGAAGCAAGGAGGAGAAGGCAATTGAAGCTTGCAAACAAAAGAAAGTGGATATTCTCCTTTTCCTTTTTGATTACTTTATTATATAGAAGTTATGTTTGTTAAAATTATTGAATTGAAGTAGTGAGGTTATGTTAGAAGTTTTATTGTTAAGATGTTGTTGGTTGAAATTATTAAATACTTTAGTTTGCATAGAGTAAACATAGCAAGAAAAATGTATATTTACTCCAATCATGTTTTAATTCATTATTTTGATTATGCATAATAAGTTGACGTGATTATGTGAAATAAAAAGTTGTAATTAAGAAAAAGACACTAATAAAAATTATATATGCTAGTAGGGTAGAATTGATGAAGAAGTTGCATGCATGATTAATTATAGTAAGCTCTATGTGGAATTAATACATGAGTTTTTATATAGATATAAATTATATAGAATGATGATTGTATGTTAGTAGATATAAATTATATAGAATGATGTTGTATGATTGTATGCTTAGATCTTATAACAATGAAAACTTAAATAGAAGAATTGTGGGAAGTGTATGCCTAGTTAATATAATTATTTAATTAGCTTGTAGAATAGGAAACTACTTGTTCATAATGGTATAAACTACTTGTTCGTTAGTAATGCATGGTAGAAGTAGTAATTCAAAGTAGTTAGTAGTCACTTAAAGTAATGGTAGTAAGTGGATAATGGTAAAAAAAGCCATAGTCGGATACTTGACTATCTGATTTATGATAGTATAGTAATGGTAGTTAGATAGAAAAGTCACTTGTAGTTGCATGCTTAGCTAATAAAAAGCTCATGACAAGTTAAGTAGATTGTAATAAAGAACTACTGGTAGCATAGAAAAGATTGTAGGCATGAATACGGTGATTGATGGAATACCGTATGCATGTGTATGCGGGTATGCATACTTGAACATTTACATATGGTAGTGTGGTGTACTTTGAGTGCACTAGTTCGGTGCATGTGTGGGTCAACTCTTAGCATGATTTGAAAGCTAAGTTGAACCCAAATTAAATCAAGATGAGACTTGTTGAGATTCAACTAGGTTGGATTCACTTTGAACCTAGTTAGTGAATTAAGAAATTAATTTAGGATGATTGATAAGGACAGGCACTAGTTGGGCGTTGTACTCTCCTGTCAAGGGGACACGTGCGGCGTGGTCTCGTCTGGGACACGTGCGGCGTCATCTCGTCTGTTAATTTCTGGGATTTAGTGATAAGGACTGTATGATGGAAGTTAGCGAATGGACCCTCCAAATCCACCTAAGGTTCTATGTTGTTTAATGGGAACAGGGAGCAGAGCAGGGCTCTAAGACTCTTGGTGAAGCAGGTAGGACCTGCAGGGTTACCTTTATGTTCGTAACAACTTTTGGGTAAGGTCCGGGAGTGGCGTAGGACCACCGGAGTATGACCGGGGAGTGGCGTAGGACCACAGGGTCTCGGCATACATAATGGCATAATCAATGATTCTAACTGCAACGACGGAACTAGACCGAGCGACTGCAACCTTACCAGTCGCTAGATGAATGTCAGAAACAGGAAATAGTACAAGAGTATGATGCATAGCGAGGGTTTGAACCTTATTATCTGGAGAATACGAACTTGATTTGGAAAATATGTAGTATGAGATGCATATGTTTCCAAATCAAGTTTGCATTAAATTAAGAGCATGATGTGCATATGAATTGTGTATTAAAATCTAGATCATGACATACACCGACACTTGTGGTTTGACTTTCACATTTTTCTTTTGCATCAAATATTGATTGTTGAGGATTTTGGAGATTGTGGTTTTCATTCGCGTTGCGTCAGTTGTATTCAACTAACGTGCCCACAGTTTGCTAACGCAGGATCGCTGATCGTGGAGCAGGGGACTCGAGCTGCAGAAAGCAACCAAGTACAAGATATAGTTTCCTTGTGCAATATAAGTCTCTAATTCCTGTGATTTTTTTTTGTGTTGTGTACTCATTGAGTGAAGATTCTGGGTAAGTGTCACGAGCTCCCAATGTGTGGAACTTGGGGCGCTACAAAAAGTTCAGACTAGTAACCAATGTTATACAATGCAAAAAAAAAAAAAAAATGAGGCACATATATGTTATGCGAATTAGAGTGTGTGCATTTTTCAACATGCAGGCCCTGTTAATTACGGCTGCGCATAAAAGTTCTGGACTGCACATAAAAGATATGGATGCATAAACACACATTATGTGGCACATAATTTGCATCAAAATGGGTTCAAGTCAAAGTTTTGGACCTGCAACCAATTTGACTTTGGTTGTTTTTAACCTCTTCTCCACCTTTCTGTTGAATCCTTTTTCTTCTCTATCCCGACATGTATGGTCCTTTAGCCTCTTCCACCTCATTTCTCCATCAAAATCCCCAGTGAATAAAAGAAATTGCAAAGGGACAGTAGATTCTTTGCTTCTTGAACAAGGTACGTTAAATTTTTTAAATGATGATTTTGCTTTCTATTTTTCAATAAGAACTCTGGTTTCCCCTCTTTTCTAGTAAATCCGTAACACTAGCTGTTACTACTAATGTTTTGGTCCATAACAGAACATTCGACTACCATTATGATCCAAAAAACTAGCCACATTAGCAAGTCTCTGTTTCTTTCCAAATTCCAAAACAAAATAGCATTTTTTTCTAGTTAGCAGGGTAGATCATGTATTATTTTGCATATTCCTAGACATTCTACATATTTTTATCAAACTTGTTTGGTTTTTTTATGATTTTTGACATTTTTAACCTTTATAACATTGGAATCTGCATAAGCAGTTGAACCTGGACTTCCTATAATTGGGTTTAAATTAAATTTGATTGTTCCGTGCAGTGAGCTAAGATTGTTTGGCATTAATCTCTTCCTCTCTACTTCTTCTAGATCATATCTTTACACAATCTTCCGTTTTTCACCCCAACTGTCCTGTACAACCATCTTATTTATGCTCATCTAAACCAAGAACTTCGCTGCAACACATAGTGGGTATGCACCAAATTGACAGTCCATAAGCTTCTGGAGAATTCTTTTCAAGAGATCTCTCAGCTCTAAGTGTCATCATAACTAACCGTGTCAGATGAAGGATTGTTCAATTGGATGATGATAATGAACAACCATGAGTAAAGAAAATAGTTCAGGTAGGTAGTTGTTACCAACCCGATACCATGGAAGAGATGTTACCACATAAAAACAGTTAATATGTGGGTCATAAGACAAGCGAAGTCACAGTTATGATTCCTTGTATTCACACAGAACGGTTTGTATATTTACCAAGCTATTTTTAAAATTTCATGACTGGTGGAGGTTAAAGATTATTTGAACATGTTTAGAACCATAAGTAACAAATATCCTTCTATATTCCGTGAAAAATACTATTTTATAGATATATTGAGTATGCCCTGATTGTATCTTTAGCTTCATGGGTTCTATGTGAGGCACCATGATAAATTTTGAATAATTAACATCTCAAAGATACTGAATTGGACAAAAATAATAGTAGACTCCAACCACTACAAAATTTAAAGACGGTGAATAAGATACTTTTAGCCAATAGGGCAAGTAGCTAACATAATTTTGACAGTGAAAGATATTTTTATTCATCTCCATTCTAACCAAAATTTTTCATGTCAGTTGATTTCTAGAGAGAGATACTTTTGTTGGATAGCCACATCTTATAGCCAAGATACCAGAATTGGACATTCATAGGTAGACCAACCTCTCATTTATCATTTATCATTATTGTTAATATATAACACATGCAGATAAAGCTAACTCTGCAAAATCAGCTGAACTTGAACATACAGGTAAAATGTACAAAGAATTTACATATGAAACTGAAAGCATTAAGCTTTTTATATATTCATTGATAATAGGATGCAATTAAGATTTTTTATATTCACTGATAATTGGATGCAATTAACATAAGGAATGATCATGAGATTTTACATGTCCTACTATTCATTACATGACCTTGAGATAGGAGTGTCAGGTTACTTTATACCTTAATTTATGATTAAATTAAAAATAGAACAACACTTGAAAGAAAACATGAATAATACAGGTGCCTAGTTAAAATGAGGAATTATAATAGGACAACAAATTGTATATTGGTTAGAGAGTTATGGTAGTAGCTGTACACTGACCCAGTCAGGAGGTAGTTTGATGCTATCAACGGTGGTCCGATCAGGTGTACCATTTGATTCCTGGAATTCAGTCGTTATGTATTAGTGTCAAAAAGTAAGACAGGATGAAGTGAAAGAATACCTCCAAATAAAGATATAAGCAAAAAAACTTTGTGCATGTATACAGAGTTAGAGACATTCACAGTTAATATAGAGCCCTATGTGTACCTCATTTTTAAGAATACCCCTTGCTTTTAGCCTCTGCTTCAGATACTCAGGTAACTCCTTTTTAGATACTTTTGATTCTGCATCCTTCTCAAGTAGAGTGGTTGCTTCAGGAGATTCATCTTTAGATCTTTCTGTCAAAACAATTATTCGTTAGCCACTTAAATGACAAGAGAGGTAGTACTATACTGCAAATCAAGGCAATCAAACTCACTGGAATCAGTATTAGTCCATCGTGCAGCATGATAGGCACCGCCGCCGGGCACACCATAGCCATTACCAATTTCCACATTACCTGATACAACAACAAAAGTTGCGGATCACCCACTTGGAGAACACTTTTTTGGTATAGAAAAGTAAAACTTGATGAAGATCGGGAATGTCCCCAAACAAGCATGTATTGATTTGTTCTCAAAATAAAAGTTCAAACAAACTGCAAAGCCCACAATATCAAAACATAATTTTGCCAAGGCAACAAGAATATAAGAATTTCAATATTAGAGGAATGTAGACCGGGTGTATTGACAGCTGCCGGATTGCACAAATCCATCAAGACGATCAATTTTACAAAATAAGACCTATGAATCTCTTCCAGAATCATATTGTTTGTTCTCTATATTATTGTTTAAATCGATAAACTAGCTCAAGACTTGTTGGACATTCTTGAACATACTGTTTTACTATAAGCAGGGTAACCAGGGGACAAATCTTCTATCCGCACAAACACACAAATATGGGGCGGATCAAGCAAATCATTCCATGAGGTGCAAACTATAATAATAGCAGTAACTTTTTTTTTCTTAACCAGTAACAAAACAAATATAATCCAAAACAAGGAGGCATGTGGTAAAGGACATGAAATTAAAGTACACATCAACACATTTTCATATTTTTCAAAATGTTGATAATTACATCATCGCTAATAGTGTCATATATGTATTTTTCAACAAATTATCACTCAACCATCGACCCCTCATAAGATTTCTCAGGCACTATTATATATGTGATCAAGAATGAGATGGTCTAAAGGTTTTAATAATTAATACGCTATCAAGACATACAAGTCGCAACCAAAATAGGAATAACTGAAACTTGAATTGTATATCTTGATGATGTTATCTATATTTTGCAACTTGTATAGTTTGATTACATCTCATTGATCTCAATCCACATTACTGAACACCATAATTGTCAACAAAATAGGTATATGTAACACAACCTAAAGCATAATGTAATTTTAATTAGCAACAAGCAGTGATGCAGCAAGGTGGGTGCAGCTGAATGCAACAAGTGGAATCTGAAAATTTCACTAAGAAGTAGGATTGTTTTTTGGGACAAACAATTAATTTGCACCCTCTCACCTTTCCCTATTAGGTACCCTTTTACTTTGAAATATACAATTTTCCCTGCTTATTTATTAAAGTAGGGTTCACAACATCTTCGCCATCAAAGTTATAATATAATTTCAACCTTCAACCATTTGACTCCAAATCACAACAACGGAAAGAAAAGAAACCAGAAAAAGAAATGTGCGTCGCATTACTTTCGTGTCTTCATCAGCGACTCAATTTTCTTCTCCCTCTTCATTCTTCTTAATCGAAACCCTAATTTTACTCCAACATTTTGAATCAGACAAACCATAAAACCCCCATTCTCCTCCAAAACTTTAGATTAGAGCCTCTCTTCACCTCTAAGTTAGGTTCGGAATTGAAAATTTTACGATTCGAGGGTTCCTAGTTTAGTTGTTCCTAGACTCTTCAATTTGATCATATTTGAAATCTGCTATCATTTTATCAATATGTTGGGTTTTCTTGAAATTCATTTAATTCTTAGACTTATACCTAATTACAGTTATATCATTACTTTAGGTTGTGTTGCAAGTATCTTGTTGACTATATGGTGTTTAAAAAAGATCAATGAGATGTAATACAACTTTACAACTGCAAATTATAGATAAAACAATAAAGATATACAAATCAAGTTTCATGTTTTCCCATTTTTGTTGCAACTTGCAGGTTTGGATAGCGCATTGAACCTTTAGAGCTTCTCTTAATCACATAGATAACATCGTTGGAGAAATCTTATGGGTATCAAGGAGTGATAACTTCATCACATATAGTGAAAAAGATATAGTTAACACTATTAGCAAAGATGTAAATATCAAACGTTTCCAAAATATCAAAAATGCGGCGATATGTACTTCAATTTTATGTCCTTTACCACGTGACTATTTGTTTTGGATTATATTTGTTTTATTATTAGTTAGGGAAAAAATTTGTTGACATAATATTTTGCACCGTGTGGAAAGATTCTTTGACTCCACCTTTGGGAACATGTATAGAATCAAATGAAATTCAAGAAAACCAAACAAATTGATATAACGGAAACAAATTTTGGACCTGCTCAAATTGAAGAATTTATAGGATCAACCAAATTAGGAACCCTAGAATTGTATATCTTTCAGTTCCAATCCTAACTTCGAGAGGGAGAGAGCCCCTAAACTAATTAAAATATTGGAGTAAGGTTTTCCAATTAGGTTTTTTACATTCAAAAGATTGGAGTATGATCAGGGTTTGGATTCAAAAGAACGAAGGAGAGAGTTTTGAGTCATTGATGACGAGACAAAAGAAACGTGGGCCCTGTTTTATGAAATAAGGCATACTGTAAATTTTCAAATGTAAAAGTGTATTCTTGCAATCATGAAAAGTGAGAGGGTGCAAATGTTGTTCTCCCCAAAAATAAATATACTTTTTACCGAAAAAATCAGTTTCACTGGTGCAGTTGCATACAACTACACATCTCTTCGTCAGTGCACTACACAACAACCACCAGGTAATAAATGGGGGTAAAGACTGGCGAACAATAATGGGAAATTGGTCAGGAAAAACTGCATGCCGCATGAACCAAAAATCAAATTTTCTTTCATTAAATTAAAATAGTTTAGAACTTTACAGAAGAATAAAGATTATTAGGACAATTTTGTACTTTAGAACATGCTACTATCGGGTAAGCAGATTTTAGTTAGAACCCCAAAACTAACCATACCGACCCAAGTTTGCTTCCCTCTCTCTCTCTCTCCAAAACTGACCATACCGACACAAGTTTGCCTCTTTCTCTCTCTCTCTCTCTCTCTCTCTCTCTCTCTCTCTCTGATATTCTCACTTACGTTTTTTCATGTCTCTTGTCTTCTTCCCTTTCTCATACTCCTGTTTGCACCAGGATAGCAACAACAAGGCATCTTCTCATGTTCCGGTTCTGTCTCAAGTATTTTCAATTAATTTGATGATGTCAGTTGATGATAATGGGTTCTGATAGACAACTTCTAGGTCAATTAAGGATCAAATGTTGGAACCTCATGGGCAAGGATAAGGAAGTGGAATTGATAGAGAATTCATTACCTAGGTGGGATAAAGGAATTTTATGAAGAGAATAGACATAATCATACAGATGGAAGAATTCCATACAAATATTATTGCGACAAGTGCAAAAGATGAGTATCTGCAATACCTTAATAGAGTCGGTCAATATCAAATCTCCTAATTTCTCTGATTGCTCAAGATCTCAACCAAGCTTACGAAATGCTCACCCTGCTACTATGTTTCTGAATTATTCAGTTTATGACTACACGTATTAGCTAAAACCCTACATTTTGCTAAAATATCAGCTAATACTTCTTCCCTAGAGATGCCTACCAGCCATATAACATGACTTCAATCCTTGAAACACTCTTTCCATAATTAGGCATCAAGCTAAAAACACTCTTTATATAATCTGGCATCAAGTTGAAGGCACAGAGGATTAAAACCTGACATCATCAGTTTATATATAAAAACACGTAAAAGCAGTGTTACAAGCAGTGTAGCTCATCACAAGGAATTTATAGTTTAAATTCCTTGTGATGTTTCTATTTATCATCAGTTTATATATACGTGCAACACTGCTTTTACTCTAGCCTAAAAATGAGCTACCTTATGAACCATGCAATTTAAATGCATGGAAAAGGGGCCTAAAATTGTTTTAAAACTATAAATACCTTTATCACAAGCAACATCACAAGGAATTTGCCATGGAAGAAGTTTCTTTCTTTTCTTTGTGATAAAAACGAAAGGTAAAAAACCCAACAAATTCTGATTTGAAATTATATCCCATAGTAACCTGCTTAACAAAAAATTCCATGGTAGGACTTGTAGTATCCACCGCACAACTCGCATTTCCAAATTGCGGCTTTAGCACAAACAAAGTCACATTTTCCATTTAAAGTATCTAATTATACATTTTTTCTCATTTTTTTGCCACAATTGTGGTACCACAATTGAGAATCGCAAATTTATATGAACCAAAGCCATATTTCAGGAACGGGGCTTCTGCATGACGTTGATTATGACAATCTAAGATGGAATTAGTTCGATGGGAGAGTTATTAAGGGATATATTTTCAAAATGAGGGTGGGTTGGGGGAAAACTCCGTCATTGCCTGTCCCAAGTCAAGAATCCGGTCACAAACCAAGTAAGGAGGAGGGTTGTGTTAGGCAGTTGACAGCCAGCACAAAACTTTGTCAAATCCTATAAACATGAATCCTAATAATAAATGTGCAAATGCTAGGGCATTCCCTAGAAGCGATGCGTTGTGCCTGCCTCCGGGTGCTTCGAAAAATGTGCAAGGGGCGTCGCACCGGCGCCCGGGTGCGGTGAAAAATGGACAAGGGTTCCTGCACCAATCTGGACGTGTGCGAGTAAAGAAGCTAGTCCAGGAAATTATGCTTAGGTTAGTGACTTGGAATATAGGAACAATGACAGAAAAATGCATAGAACTAGTAGATACCATGATTAGAAGGAATATTAATATAGCTTATTTACAAGAAACAAAGTGAGTAGGAGAGAAAGCTAAAGAGATAGATGATTTTAAATTATATTATACCTGTAAAATTTGAAATAGAAATGGAGTAGGAATATTAGTAGATAAGAAATTCAAAAGAGATGTAGTAGGTGTTAATAGAAAAGGGGATAAAAATACAAATTAAGCTTGTATTAGGGAAAAACATAATTAATATCAATAGTGTTTATGCACCCCAGGTAGGATTAGATGCACAACCTAAAAATAAATTTTGAGAATATATGGATGAGATAATTCAAGAAGTACCCTTAGGTGAGAAACTATTTATAGGAGGATATTTCAATGGACATGTAAGAGAAGATAACATGGAATATGAGAGGGTACATAGAGAACATGGATTTGGAAATAAGAACGATGGTGCAGACTCTATTAGATTTTGCAGCTTCATATAATCTTATACTAGCAAATACTTATTTTAGGAAGAGGGGAAAAATTTGATAACCTTTAAAAGTGGGACAAATAAGAGCCAGATTGTTTTTTTCTTCACTAGAAATGTGGATCGCTTGACATGTAAAGATTGTAAAGTTATACTGGGAGAGTGTTTATGATGTAAAACTAACCCTAAAATAGAGAATTTCCAAGATTCTTAATAGATTAATTTTACCAATACGTAGGTGCGGATCAAAGTTGGAATTTTTAAACAATTAACTGGTTGGACGGATTTTCAAAAATGAATCACGTTTAACAATCCCAATTAATAATTCAACTCTACAATCAATAATAAATCCCTAAGTATTCTTAGCAAGTAATAGATTCAATATTGATTCGTACTCTAATCAAGCATGTAGAACACTCAATCTCAATATTTGTGATCGACAGTTAAACTAAACAATATGATAGAAATAGCAGAGCAGTATAACAGAAATACTTGAGAAGGGAAAGAGTATACCGAGATGTTGAAGAATTCAGCGTAGATCTTGGATTTGAACAGCAATGAAGAGCACGACACTCAAAGAGCAGCAATGGCAGCAACACGTCAAGAGTACTGGCAGCAACTGCAAAGATGGAGGCCACGGATCTGGCCGGCGTGGCTAGGGCGGCGTCGACTGAGTGACGCAGGACAGCGCCGGGGGTGTCGCGCGTGGTGTGAGGGCGTCGCGATGGCCAGGAGGCGACGGGGATGCTTGGGTGTTGACGGGAAGAGAGGAGGGTTGCGGTGGTGGGTTGACGGAGAGAGGGTGCGAAGTGAGGAGAGGAGGAAGAGGATCGGGATGGGGGTCTGAAGGAGGGTTAGGGTTTTTTTTTGTTGAAATTGGGGATGTTGACGATGAAGACGGCATGGTGATTTGGGATTTTGGGTTTTGTTTTGGGGATTTGGGAAATTAGGGTTTGGGTAATTTTAGTTGGGGGATTTTAATTTGGAGGTAGCTTTTTAGAGTTAATCACTAACCCTTAAATTGTATTAGGATTTATCACAAACCCTAATAATTTGGATCTCACTTGTATCACACAAAGAAAGAGAAAGGAAGAGCAAAAACTCAACACAATTTTTTTTAATCAAGAATGGCATATCTTTCTCATTAATCTCAAGGCCTATAAATAGGCTCAAAATACATCTTAATACAAATCTCAAAATATTCTCAAAATCAAAAAATACAAAAAAGATTACATATGGCTATAATTGTCAGAAACAAATATGGTAATGAAATAAAATCCTAAACTAATAAGCAGTTGTCTTAGACGATGCCTGCACTGATAGAAACGCTCGAATCGTCTTGAACCGATGTCCTCATCATTCTCCCTGGGTGGGAGAGGGCTCAACCCAGTCGAGTCAAAACCAGTCCTCCTGTCATAGTGCTCCAAAAGGTCTAGATCCAAGTGCTGGAGCTCTCCACGATCTATCCAAGTGTTCTCCGACTCCGGCTTGTTCTTCCAACTTACCAAATATCTATGAGTACCACCATCTCTAGTAGAGATTATCTGATCATCTAAAATATTATCCAATTCTTCTGACGATAGATAAGTAGTATCTGGTAGTGGAGGTAATGGGAAAATCTCACCATTAGGCTGCAGGGTAGGCTCATCTATAAGAGAATTTCTAGGGTTAAATTCTGGACCTTCATAGGGTACTAGATCCTTAACATTGAAAATTTTACTGATGCCAAAGTCATTGGGAAAGTCAACAACATAGGCATTATCATTGATTTTATAAAGAATTTTAAATGGGCCTGCAGCACGTGCATTCAACTTCTTAACGGATCCCGCTGGAAACCGTTCCGGACGAATCCGAACCATCACTTCGTCATCCACATTAAAAGTTTTAAACTTCCTTCTAATATGCTCTTAACTTGTAGTTAAAATTATTTTCATTAATTTTCTTAGAAATTTCTCTATGTAAGTCATGAATGCGAAATGCAGATGCAGATGCAGACTCGGAGACTTGGTGATGTTCTAACATGGGGGCAAGATCTATGGGCTGCCTAGGACGATAACCATGTACAACTTCGTGTGGACTCATGCCAGTGGTTCTATTCCTAGATGTGTTATAAGCAAATTCAGCAACCGTTAATTTTAAATCCCATATTCCTAAGTTCTCTCCCACAAGAGTACGTAAGAGACTACCAAGACTCCAATTGACAACCTCAGTCTGTCCATCTGTCTATGGGTGGAAGGCTGACGAAAACTTCAATTTTGTACCCAACTTGTGCCATGGGGTCTTCCAAAAATAGCTCGTGAATTTCACATCCCTATCACACACAATGGTTTTTGACAACCCATATAGCTTCACAATATTATCAAAGAAGATCTGAGCCACAAGGGAAGCATCGAAAGTTTTCGAGCACGGAAGGAAGTGGGCCATTTTAGAAAAACGGTCCACGACGACAAGAATGGAGTCGTGTTTCTTTTGTGTTTTCGGTAAGCCTAACACGAAATCAATACTCATGTCTTCCCAAGGGCGACTGGGAACAGGAAATGGAGTATACAAGCATGTGTTCTGTTTTTATTACTTGGCAAGTTGACAGGTGTGACATCTATTAACAAGTCTCACAACGTCTCTCTTTAGCTTCGGCTAGTAAAACCTATGTTCCACAGCATCAAGGTCTTGCTATGCCCAAAATGTCCAGCAAGGCCACCAGCGTGCAATTCCCAAACAAGATACTCTCGCAATGATGTACTTGGAACGCACAGTTTTGAGCGATAGAAGAGATAATTATCTTTCAAGAAATAATCATCTATCACTCGAGTGATGCCATCCTTCAAAGAGGTGTAGATCTCGTGAAAATCTGAGCAGGAGGCATACCCATCTCTCAATCTCTCAAAACCAATGATTTCGGTGCGCAGTGTAGATAAAATCATGTAACAACGACTTAGCGCATCCGCAGCAATCCCTTTTGTGTGCCTAATGGTATATGAATATTCTAGTTGAAACTCTACCCATCTAGCATGTCTCGGATTCAACTTTTGTTGAGAATTAATGAATCTTAAGGCCTTATGGTCTGAGAAGATAACGAATTCTTGTGGCAGGAGATAATGTCGCCAATAGCGAAGTGACTGAATGATCGTATAGAACTCCTTGTCATAGGTGGAATATTTTTGTTTTGCTTCGTTCAGCTTTTCATTGAAATAAACAACAGGATGACTCTCTTGACTGAGGACTCCACTTATACCAATACCAGAAGCATCACACGTTACTTCGAAGACTTTAGTGAAATCAGGCAACTTCATGACAGGTGTCTGAGTCATTCTCTTCTTGATCTCTTCGATGGCTTTCGTGGCTTCTTTCGACCAAACAAACTCACCTTTCTTCAAACAGTCGGTTATCGGAGCCATGATCGTGCTAAATCCTTGCACAAACCGACGATAAAATGTGGCAAGGTCGTGGAAACTCCGCACATCACGAATATTATGGGGCTCAAGCCATTCAGTAATAGCCCATATCTTTTCTGGATCAGCAGATACTCCTCTGGCAGACACAATAAATTCCAGAAAGATAGTCTGATCGAAGAGGAAGGTACATTTGGTAGGATTAGCATAAAGCTGGTCCTTCCTCAAAACACCGCTGACCAGTCTCAAATGGTCAAGATGTTGCCCAACAGATCGGCTGTAAATGAGAATATCATCAAAGTATACCACAAGGAACTTGCCCATAAAGGAACGAAGTACTTGCGTCATGATTCTCATAAACGTGCTCGGGACATTTGTCATCCCAAATGGCATGACCATCCATTCGTACAGGCCATCCTTCGTCTTGAAGGCGGTCTTCCACTCATCACCATGACGAATACATATTTGGTGGTAGCCACTTTTAAGATCAATCTTGGAAAAGATTGTGGCACCAGACATCATGTCCAACATGTCATCCAAATGAGGAATGGAAAAACGGTATTTCACCGTGATCTTGTTTATGGCACGGTTGTCCACACACATATGCCAGGTTCCATCTTGCTTTGGCGTCAATAGAGCAGGAACAGCGCAAAGACTTAAGCTTTCTCTGATGAAGCCATTTGCCAATAACTCACCAACTTGCCTTTTCAACTCAGAATGCTCTGTCGGATTCATCCGATAATGTGGCAAGTTACGAAGACTCACTCTCGGAACCAGATCAATAGCGTGTTGGATGTCACGCAACGGGGGTAACTAGTTGGGAAATTCAGCAGGAAACACATCTGCAAATTCCTGTAGGACAGGAGTAACTTGGGACGGGAGGAGTGATTTAGGATCTTTGGGGACTTCTCTCGCTGTGAGTAACAAAATGGTAGCCCCTTTGTCAATTTCTTTCGCAAGTTCCTTTTCACCCATATATGTTACCTCCTTGCCCTTTCTTGAGGGAGCCGGTGTTGTTTCAGCTGGACTAGTTCGTGGTCTCACGGGTATGAGCTTTATTTTTTAGTCCATCGTGCTGGAACACACATTGGTTGGATCAACCATATATGGTCACATCGTGATCGTATAACCAAGGTCTCCCTAAAATGACTTGACCCACATCCATTTTGAGCACATCACACCAAATTTCCTCTTTGCAAGCTTTGAAGTCCACAGAGGCTACGCATCGATGTGTTACTTGGAGTGCTGTTGCATCAATCCAAGATACTTTGTATGGGCGTGGATGGGGTTCAGCCTTAAGTCCGGTCTTAGCTAAGACCGCAGAAGAGACAGCATTGACGCAGCTCCCACCGTCAACAATCACCTTGCAGTTTTTGCCACCTATAGTCGTAAAGGTGTGAAATATAGCAGTGCGCTTCCAATCATCTTCTTCTTTTGGTTGGGACAAAGCACATCTGACTACATTCAAGTGAGGTGACTGGATAGACCGAATATAGTGGAGATACTGGTCATCCTCTTCTTCACCGAAGTCATCGCCTTCAATAGGCTCATAAGAGAATTCATTGTCAGAGTCGTCAGCAATGACAGCGGTACCCTCTACTATATTGATCCTACTGGAACTGGGGCAGTTGCTAGCAACATGACCATATCCCTTACATTTATAGCACTTAGTGAGAGGGTCAATCTTAGTTTAGTGTAATCTCTTTCGGTGTTCTTACCTTTATGTTCATCTCTATGTGAATTGAAATTTGAATTAGGTTTGCTGGGGTAAGATTTGTTGGGGTGCTGAGAGGGAGGCTTAGGTCTAGGTGGGTCAGTAGAGGTCATTCTAGAGGAATGAACTCCCGAGTCGCTGGACCTAGGGTGAGAACTAGCTTTAAGGGAATCCATATCGAGGACTAGGGCATAGGCAGCCGCTATTGAGTCCACATTTCTATGAATTAGCTCGTTCCTAAGGTCAGCTCGTAGTCTAACTCTGAACTTAGAGAGAGTTTGTTCTTCACTCTCTTTACCTAAAGTATTGCACCGAATAAGGAAGTCATCAAACTTATCAACATATTCTTGTGTGGATTTACTTCCTTGATAAAGTTGGTTCCACGAATCTAGCAATCGGGTGTGGAACGATAACGGAACATATCTCTCAGTGAGCTTCTCTTTCCTGGCTTCCCAAGTGGCTATGGGTGCCAGGCCTCGGCCTCTGCGGGCATGTTCAAGAATGGTCCAGTGTTGTTGAGCATTCCCAGTTAATTTCATTGTGGCAAATTTAACTTTCAGGGCTTCGCTCATGTCAAACCACACAAAGTAGTGGTCCATCGCACGGATCCAATCAAGATAAGCATGGGGTTCCATGTGGCCTTCAAACTGGGGAACGTCAGCCTTAACGTTCTTCTTATATTGTTCGTCAGGATCACGTTCTTGACGTTGATCGTCACGAACATTCCCTTCAGGGTTCTGACGATTGGCATGAAGCTCAGGGACAATTGTTTGATTTAACTCCACTTTCTCAAGCCTCTGATTGATATTGGCAAGAGTTGCTTGGATGGCAGCTAGGGTAGCAGAGATATCAGAGTTGTCCATTTCAGGTCGGGGAAGTCTAGGGTTCCTAACTGGGTAATTTGCAAGGGATAAGAAAGGCTCTTCAGGATCTATGATGGTGCTGCGAAGACGCATTCACCAAAAGTGGAAACTAGGGGTCATGTGTGTGCTAATTTTTTTATTTTTTTTTAACTGAAGTGGTCTAAAAAATGAAAAAAGATAAAATAAAATACTCTAAATGAATGCAAAAATAATGTCTAAATGATTTAAGAACTAGGGTTTTAAGAACCCTTGCTCTGATACCAAAATGATGTAAAACTAACCCTAAAATAGAGAATTTTCAAGATTCTTAATGGATTAATTTTACCAACACGTAGGTGCGGATCAAAGTTGGAATTTTTAAACAATTAACTGGTTGGATGGATTTTCAAAAATGAATCACGTTTAACAATCCCAATTAATAATTCAACTCTACAATCAATAATTAAATCGCCAAGTATTCTTAGCAAGTAATAGATTCAATATTGATTCGTACTCTAATCAAGCATGTAGAACACTCAATCTCAATATTTGTGATCGACAGTTAAACTAAATAATATGATAGAAATAGCAGAGCAGTATAACAGAAATACTTGAGAAGGGAAAGAGTATACCGAGATGTCGAAGAATTTAGCGTAGATCTTGGATTTGAACAGCAATGAAGAGCACGGCACTTAAAGAGCAGCAATGGCAGCAACACGTCAAGAGTACTGGCAGCAACTGCAAAGATGGAGGTCACGGATCTGGCCGGCATGGCTGGGGCGGCGTCGACTTGAGTGACGCAGGATAGCGCCGGGGGTGTCGCGCGTGGTGTGAGGGCGTCGCGATGGCCGAAAGGTGACGGGGATGCTTGGGTGTCGACGGGAAGAGAGGAGGGTTACGATGGTGGGTTGACGGAGAGAGGGTGCGAAGTGAGGAGAGGTGGAAGAGGATCGGGATGGGGGTTTGAAGGAAGGTTAGGGTTTTTTTTGTTGGAATTGGGGATGTTGACGATGAAGACGGCAGGGTGACTTGGGATTTTGGGTTTTCTTTTGGGAATTTGGGAAATTAGGGTTTGGGTAATTTTAGTTGGGAGATTTTAATTTGGAGGTAGTTTTTTAGAATTAATCACTAACCCTTAAATTATATTAGGATTTATCACAAACCATAATAATTTGGATCTCACTTGTATCACACAAAGAGAGAGAGAGAAAGAGCAAAAACTCAACACAATTTTTTTAATCAAGAATGGCATATCTTTCTCATTAATCTCATGCCTATAAATAGGCTCAAAATACATCTTGATACAAATCTCAAAATATTCTCAAAATCAAAAAATACAAAAAAAGATTATATATGGCTATAATTGCCAGAAACAAATATGGTACTGAAATAAAATCCTAAACTAAATAAGCAGCTGTCCTAGACGATGCCTGCGCTGATAGAAACGCCCGAACCGTCTTGAACCGATGTCCTCATCAGTTTAACCTCGCAACATAGATTAATGGTATTAAATTTTAAGATTGGAAAACACATATGTGCAAGGAAGAAGACTAGAAACCCAAGAATTAGGTGGTGGAACTTGAAGGAAGAGAAACTATAAGTTTTTAGAAATAAGGTCCTTAAAAGAGCATCATAAAATTGGGAAGGAGGGACAAATATGATGTGGACCAAAATAGCTACGTACATAAGAGAAATTTCAAAAGAGGTACTTGAAAAATCTAAGGATAGAGGGTTGTTAAATAAAGAAACATGGTGGTGGCAAAAAGAAATCCAAAATATCGTGAGAGAAAAAAGATCAACCATCAAAATATGGCAAGAGGGTAGAAATGAAGAGAATTTGGAGAGATCTAAGACCGTTAGAAAATAAGTTAAGAAAGCAGTAAGAGATGCAAAAGAAAAAGTTTATGATGATTTGTACACAAAATTAAGAACAAAAGAAGAAAAATAACATTTATAAACTTGTTAAACAAAGGAATAGAAAAACAAAAGATCTAGATACAATTAGGTGTATTAAGAGCGAGGATTCAAGAGTCATAGTAAAAGATGAGGAAATTAAGGAAAGATGGTGAAATTACTTTGAGAAGTTATTAAACGAAAATGTTGTAGGCAACTTAAATATAAAGGACTCGAGGAAGACTCGAGAGCATATGTTTTTCCGTAGAATTAAGACTTTG
This sequence comes from Hemerocallis citrina, assembly GCA_017893485.1. Classification (NCBI taxonomy): domain Eukaryota; kingdom Viridiplantae; phylum Streptophyta; class Magnoliopsida; order Asparagales; family Asphodelaceae; genus Hemerocallis; species Hemerocallis citrina. Next base: position 84,377,024 of record CM030358.1, read on the forward strand.
GAAATTCGAAATGCTCTTGGAAGGATGAAAATAGGAAAAGCTTTAGGACGAGATAATATACCCATTGAAGTTTAAAAGTGTCATGGAGATATAGGAGTGGGTTGGCTAACAAAATTATTTAATGGAATTTTGAAGACTAAGAAGATGTCCGATGAATGGAGAAAGAGTATTTTAGTACCTATATATAAAAATAAAGGAGAAATACAAAGTTGCTCCAACTACCGAGGGATTAAATTAATGAATCATACGATAAAAAATTGGGAGAAAGTGATCGAACATAGACTGGAAGTGGAAACTACAGTGTCTGAGAATCAGTTTGGATTTATGTCTGGAATGTCAACAATGGAAGCAATTTATGTACTAAAGAGACTTATGGAAAAAATATAGAAAGAATAAGAAAGATCTACATATGATTTTTATAGATCTAAAAAAAAGCACATGATAAAGTCCCTAAAGACATAGTATAGTGGGTGTTAAATAATAAATGAGTAATTATTCGGTATATTGAGGTAATTAAGGATATGTATGAAGGAGCAATGACCACAATTAGAACAACCACAATAGAGACCAGTGATTTTCTTATTACAATAGGTTTACACCAAGGTTCGACTTTAAACCTCTACCTCTTTACTTTGGTTATGGATGAATTAATGCAATAAATACAAATGAGGTGCCTTGGTATATGCTTTTTGCTGATGACAAGTGGACGAGACTAAAGCATAAGCCGATGCTAAATTAGAATTGTGGAGAGAAGCTTTGGAAGCTAAAGACTTTAGGATAAACAGAACTAAAACAGAGTATATGGAATGTAATTTTAGTGATATTTGGAATACAACCGAGAAAGTAGTAAAGCTTGATAGTCAAGAGATACCTAAGAAAGACTGTTTCCGATATTTAGGCGCGATTATACAAAGAGATTGGGAGATTTGTGAAGATGTTATACATAGATCTAAGCAGGGTTGGCTTAAGTGGAGAAGTGTCAGTGGTGTTTTGTATGACAAACGTATACCTTGGAAGTTGAAAAAAAATTTAAAGGATGACTATTAGACCAGCAATGATGTATTGAGCAGAGTGTTGGACAACAAAGAAACATATCCAAAAAATGAGTGTTGCGGGGATGAGGATGCTAAGATGGATGTGTGGTAAAATAATGAACGATAGAATTAGAGACGAATACATACGAGACATGCTAAAGGTAGCTCCAATCCAAGATAAGTTAAGAGAGAATCGCCTCAGGTGGTTTGGACATATCACATATAGACCTAGTAATGTCCCCGTTAGAAAGAGTGATTTGATAAGTATTGAGGTAGAGTTAGGGGTAGAGAAAGACCTAAACTAACTTGGGTAAAACGGTGAGAAAAGATATGACAGCTTGTGACCTTACCGAAGATATTGCACTAAACCGAGCAAAATGGAAAACCATGATTCATGTAACCGACCCCAACTAGTGGGAAAACAACTTTTTTGTTGTTGTTGTTGCAGGGTTGGTTGGGGGAAAACTCAAAAGCAATGAGTTACAAATTGAGGGTACCCCGGGTCAGTCGGTGTCAGTCGGTGACCCAAAACAAGCCGGAATTATCGCTACTTTTCTTGCCCATCCAGTGTTACCCATACCAGCACGACTTGTACCCAGCCCGGCCCACCAATTCACTAGATCTATTTTTAAATCATGTAGGCAGCATATTCAAATTTTCAAACCAGGTGCAAAGTGCAGCTGCAATTTTGGAAATTATTAAAAAATCATGAAGTAGCATAAAGAACTTAAGGAAACACCAGTTACATAACTAATACATAGGATACCAAGTAAGGAATGCATGAAAGAATAACATTAAATGAGTATGTCCTAAAGTTCAATCAGGATTAAACTTCAACATGTGCAGGATCAATTTAAGAACAGCAACAAACTATACTCCTGTAGACTTCATACATAAACTTCAAAAGCTAACTAGAAACATGATGTGATAAGAATAAAAAGCAACCCACCACTATCTTGGTTCATCAGCTTCCCACGCTTGCTAGCCATTTCAGCACGATGGTCAGTGGTCATCCTTAGAAGATGCTCCTAATACAGATAACAAGCAAAATGGGCAGTACGTTCAAATTTGAACTAGCATAAGCAATAGTCCAGACGTTATGAAAACCGATGTAAAAAGGAGTCCGAGTATCTTGTCAAAAATATAAAGTATACAATTAGGAGTAAAAAGATGCATTTTCAAAAGCATTAAAACACCCTGATGAGGACATCAATTCTGTTTAGTTTATTTTGAGATTTAGCCCTATGTAGTAGTTTTACAATTTGCGCTCTTTTCTTTTATGCATTACAATATTTTTGATATTTTTAGAATATTTTGAGATTTGTATCAAGACTAGGTATGCCCGTGGGCACGTGCCTACGGCACGTATTCGGAACGATACAACATATGGAAAATCATGTAAACAGTAAGGGATGATTTATATAGATGTTTATTTTCTAGTAGACGTTGATGTATTAATGTATTTGAAGTAGGATTATGAAGTGACCTTGATATTTATTGGTTTGTATATTGCAGTATTATTCGTCAGCACCTCCGGATTCAAAAATAGTCTTGTGAATCTACAACAGTAGTGAATCGGAAATTTCTTGCTATGTGTGACTTGAGCATAAGAAATTTCTTTTTTGAATTGGAGTCTAGCATAAGTAGCAATTCATTTTCTAACTGCATGAGTTACGGCTAACGCCTCAAACTGCATGAGTTAGTTCTCCCTTGTTTGTTTTTTATGTAGTTAACCATGTATGAATGTAAAAGAGAAAATTTGTTGTGATGTATATGTGAAGTGAAATTGCAGCAAAGCAAATCAAGATACAATTTTGCAGCTACAAAAATCCAAAATACAGGGATTAAGCATGGATTTGTCCATAAAAACACGATCAAGCGAGTCAATTAAAGAATTTGCAACGATCTTTCAAAGCATCAATTGCCCAAATATTCAAAAAAAAAGCATAATCTGAAATTGCATAATAAAAAAAGCATTCTAATCAAAATGAACTCAGTGAAGCATTCTAATCTAAAACAATTACTCAGTGAAGTATAATACAATCAAATCAAATATGGTAATTCAAAAGCAATTAAATGGAAGTGAATGTTATTGAGTTATGAAAGCATAATCCGGAGAAAGAAAAAAAACATAATCCGAAATTGCATGACAAAAAAAATTGAAATAATAAAAAAAAGCATAATCCGAAATTGCATAACAAAAAAAACATTCACAGTTTTTTTTTTTTTTTTGACATGCCTGGTATAAAAAAAATTATGAAAAAGGAGAAAAAAGGGGGAAGAGAAAGAGAGAGAGAATAAATGAAGGGGTTGTTTTGTTGGGGGGGGGGAACATTTGAGAGGGAAAATGTCTTTTGGAAGCAAAAATCTAGACCGTTGATTTTCTTCCAAATGAATGAGAGCCACTTGATAGCTTTCTTTGTGTTTTATTATATAGATTTATTTTGAGCCTATATGTAGGCCTTGAGATTAATGAGAAGTTATGTCATTCTTGATTAAAAAAATTATTGTGTTGAGTTTTGTTCTTCATCTCTCTTTTTGTGTGATACAATTGAGATCCAATTTTAGGATTTGTGATAAACTCTAAATCTACCCCTAAAATTCCCAAACTAATTAACCCTAATCTATCCCTCTACAGCCGCCTATCTCCAATTTCTTCTCTTTCCCCTTCTTCGTTCCCATAACCCATCAACCGAGCGCCCTCTTCCTCACCGCCTCCACTTTGCAACCTCAACAGCACCCCCGAAACCACCTCCTCATCTCTTCGTCAACCCCAATCACGCCACCATCACCAACCCCACCTCGCGCCTTGCTACTTATTAAAGCCCCGAGTCCCTGTCCTGCCGTCGCCAGCCCCACCTCTACTGCTCCAGACCCCATCGAACCCCCTCCCCCTGCCCTTCTCCCTTACCGACTGCATCACCCTCATCGTCAACCCTGTTGCTGCCGCCTTTCCTTCAACCAATCGTCACCACTGCCCTGACTGCGACTGACATCGCCGCCCTTTGAAGCCACCTCGTTGCCGACCCTGATCCCCGCTGCCAGTCGTCATGCCGTAGCTATCTTCGCTGTTCACTACATACTATCTACAATCCCGGTAAACTCTTTCCACTTCTCAAATATTTGTGTTATACTACTTTATCATCTCTATTATATTATTTGATTTATCTGTCGTCCACAAGTATTGAGAGTGAGTGTTTCTACTTGCTAAATAGAGTACAAATCAATATTGCATCTCTTGCTAGAGCGCTTAGGGATATAATCATTGATTGTTAGAACTGAATTGTTAATTGAGCATATTAAATATATTTCAATTCTTGAAAATCCATTGAACCGATTAACAGATTTAATTTCTAACTTAATCCGCATTACATGTTGGTAAAATTAATCCTTTAAAATTCTTGAAAATTCTCTATTTAGGATTACGTTTTACATCACACCCACCTTCAATGCATTGGAATCATAACGTCCAGACAGAATGTCTGTGCTCCCCTCCTCTAGCCCAGTTGTTCTTTTTGCTTGTCTGCGATAACATTTTTAAAACCAGAGTTACTTGGGCATTCGCTAAATCTAGCAAAGATATAAAACACAAGAAAGTAAGAGATCCGACCCTTGATTTTGTATGATTTGTTGTGTGGCAATTTCCTGATTACCAAAGATTAAGATTATTTAACATAACAAAGTGGAGAAGCACACTAAGTAACAAAGTATCTCATTAGATTGGAATAACCATACTTGCTCACGCAGCACAGCCTCTTGGGCAGCAGATTCAATTGCAGTGGCATCTTTGCAATATGACCTCGAGCAGCTAGCATCTACAATAAAAACAATAATGGTCATGAGATCTGGCGGTTTGCTCATCTAATGGAATAATATAAGGACTATCTTACCAGTTAAGTTCCCTCCATTCTCATCACGAGATGTGCTTGAGGGCTCAGAAGGATCCTGATTCTCTGTTTGAATGGCAGAATTTGTACTGGCTATCTGTTCGTGTGACTCAGTTAACTGTATATGAGTCTGAACTGTCATAAAAACAGGAGATTGTTCTACATATTGTTAGTGTTAATTACTAAATAGAATACAATGCAAAGAAAAGGTGGATGTCTGATACCATTTGAAGAATTATATGGAGCCACCGAATTCCCAGGTTGAATTGAAGCACTATTTTGAGGCATGCCTGAATGTTGCTGGTGTGCATTTTGAGGAAATTGCAAAGGGAAATTACCAGGAGAGGGGGAAAATGTGGATGGCTGAAAATGAGGATAGAAGTTTTGTACAGAAGGTAAAGGTGCATTAGGTGGATGAGCATATATAGGGTTTCCAGGATAGTGAGGTTGTCCAACATGCTGAGTGTTAATAGGAGGCATATATGAAACATGTGGGTCCAGATGTACAAAACCAGTTGATGTATTTGGTATAGGGTCCACACCAGGAGGCAATGGCTGTTCTTGAAATTTTTCCATAAGTGGTTTAGTATTTAATTAATGGAGATCCACCGATGAGTATAATCTTAACCTGATGTCAATAACAGAAACAACAAGCAGGTTTAGCTGGCTAAAGAAAAACACATCGATTGCTGGACCGGTCTTCAACTCTATGCCAAATCTGCAACAACAAAAAAAGTTAAGGTATTGATGTTAAGAACATTAAAACAATTTCAGGAGATTCTCGGTGCATATAAAATTATAATTAAAAAAATTATTTGAAAACCATAGCAAAAAAGATAACAGCTATTGTAGAAATTCTCTTGACTAAACAATAAGTATCTTCTCTGCAAATACAAAAAAGTTAACTCATAGTTTTTTTAACCCCAGATAGTTCATGATTATTATTTCCTCAGATATGCTACTTAAATTCTGCACCTTAACTTCACATGGAGTAGTCTAAAGATGGAAAAACAAGAAAAACCAGTCTGCCAAATTTCCACTTCTTATATCCGTGATGAAAATAAGATGGGTTTTCCAGAGAAACGAAATCAAAGCCAGACAATGAGAGCTAACAGTCAATGGACATATAAGACATTCACGCAAAAATATGGTGCATTTTTTGTTTCAAAGGGTATTAGACGAGTAACATATCTGCAGTGCCTCCTAAAAATTTACAATAGAACCTAAACAGCTGACCAAGTATCACTAAATCTAGAAATAAAAAAAATAACATTTAAAAATAAATTTCATAAAAGTAAAACTCAAGAATAGGAATGACTGCAAGATTTTCACTTGAGATCCATTGAAACATTAACATTCGAATCGAAAAATCTGTGTCCAGTTCGGATCAGTTCATGAAGTTTTATAATCGTCACCCCTGTTCAAGGAGTAGTATAATTGACCTATAACCAGGTGAAACCCTTGACAGCTCTCAGTTGCCGGAAAACCTAAACCTCAATCTAGAACATCTTTCATCTGCCCATTTCCCCAAATTTGTACAGCTAGACCTAAATACATACATATAATACTATACCGTTCTTCCTAATGTTCAAAACTTGTAGAAGGATATACAATGTTAGAGAGGCACGGTCTACATTTTTAATCAAAAGGTTTCCTTTTATTCACTAATTATCATAAGGGTTCTTAAAACTTCTACCTTATCACACATTGTAACAACCTTTAAAACCAAAAATCAAGTGGAACAGCCACAATTGTTCTACTAACCCTGAACCCTAATTCATTCATTGATGAACCATAAAAGCCAAACAATTATCCAATCCCTGAGTAAACCACCAGAATTTGCTACATGACCGACAAATTGTACAAGCCATAAACCCTAAGGAAATCATTACCAAACCAAAAAGGCCTGAGAATTATTCTAATTTGAAACCTAATTCATTTCATTAGCGAATTTTATAACCCTGATAACTACACAAGCGCTGATTCGAATAATTAACCATATAATCCTGTGATAATTATACTAACTCTAAACCTTAATTCGTTCACTAACTAACTGTTACAAAAATTAAAAAATTCAAAAAACAACTGTGCACAATCCTGATAAATATGCTAACCTTAAACCCTAATCCATTCAATGAATGCAAATACTAATTGATCCAGCTACTAACCCTAAATTAACAAACCCCAAACGGACAGGCAATTATGAAAAGAAAACCTAATTAATTAAATAACTAAAAAGGGTTCAAACAAAGGACGAACTTACTTTGAAACGCAAGAGCTGAGATGTAGCTTGAAGTTTGCTGTGTTTCGATGTAATATACGGGAGGAGGAAGAAGAAGAAGGGATTGTTTTGGCTGAATAGTTTTCGGGTTTGGGGATTTCGAGTCGGATCATGAACAGTCCAGTGCTATATCGTATTTTTTCCCAAAATGACCCGCTTTTTGAAAGTATTTACCACACTGACCCACTGTTGAAAGTATTTACCAGAACGACCCACTTTCTATCTCAGTTAGCGACCCTAGTGAAAACAATATCGCTAACTGAGATAGCGAGTCTATCTGTCTGTTGTTTTCACTACTTGGAAAAAAAACTGAAGAAAAAAAATCATGTATATACTTGCTATCTCAGTTAGCGACCCTATTTTTACTATAGTCGCTAACTAAATAGCAAGTGTCGATTGAGAATTCACTATGACCCACTTTTTGAACGTATTTATCAAACTGACCCACTTTTGAAAGTATTTACCAAAATGGTCCACTCTCTATCCCAGTTAGCAACAGCTGCGACCCTAGTGAAAATATGATCGCTAATTGATATAGCGATTCTATCAATGCTTTGTTGTAGAAATTGGGTGAGTTTCTATAAAATGGATTCTCGATCGACACTCGTTATCTCACTTAGCGACCCTAGTGAAAATAGGGTCGCTAAATAAGATAGCGAGTGTATATTTAGCTTTTTTTTCCAAGTGGTTAAAACAAAAGATAGACAGACATACTCACTGTCTCAGTTAGCGACCATATTTTCACTAGGATCGCTCACTGAGATAGCGAATGAATTGTTTTGATAAATACTTTCGAAAGTGGTTCATTTTGGTAAATACTTTCAAAAAGTGGGTCTTTTTTGGAATAAATTCTGCTGTATCACTATCTTTGAAAACAAATTTGTTTTGTAACCAAACCAACAAGTGGATTGTAACACAATAAACATATGCAATGCACATGCATAACTAATATAAAAGATGTCTTAGGTTTCATGCCAGACAACGTCGGAATTTTTTCTTTTAAAATATATTTTTATGAAGATGTGCATCGCACGTGTAAATTACTAGTATCCATATTATGCTTTTTAAAGCAATTTGAGTGTTGCAGTCATGTGCTATATATGCATATTTTGCCTTTTCGCTAAAGTAGAATACTATATTTGAGAGAATATATAGCAAAATGCATATATAGCGGACGAAATATGATGTTTCGTCCTAAATATTTTATAATTTTTAATTGCTGAGACGAAACATCAAAAAATTAGTTTTTTTTATTTAAAAAAATCTCGGAGAAGATGAAAAAATAGGAATTTGACGTCTTTTCCGTAAAATTTTTGATATTTTTCTGGGATTCTATGAGTTGGATTGTACACGGTTTTTTATGGATTATTGATTGGGACGGCTGGATTGACTCTAAAATAACACAAACTGAAGGGGAACAAAACAAACAAAACTCAAGACAAAACATCTGAGGCTTTTGAAATTGTGCAAAAGTGTCAGACGAAACATGATGTTTCGCCCGACAAAAAATAGATATATTTAATTTTCTTTGTCTCCCACGAAACATCATGTTTCGTATATAATAAAAATAAAAATAAAAAATATACTCTAATATAAATATATATATATATATATATAAAATCAAAATTTTTTGATGTTTCGTCCATTCAATTTATTTCTAATTTACTTTATTTTGTCATTTCGTGTAGAACCCCGTATTTTCAAATATTATTTTAAAAATTTGAAAATAAATTAAAATGATTTTCTGAAGAATTAATAAATATTTTCTATAAATTTATCTTTTTACACGTGCGAAACACGTGCAAATAATTTTTGGTGTAAATAACCAATTTTATATTTTAGTAGATTCTCCTAATTATAATGGGGTATATTCTAAAATTTGAGATTTTTCTGAGTAGAGAAACTATTTTTTTATAAATACCTCGAAAGGGAGGGGCTTTTAGGTAAAAAGTCGTTTGGATCTTGAATAAAATATGAAAATTCGTTTTTACTGACATTTTCGTTCTCCATGGTCATCATTTGAATTTCAATATATTTAGATTTTATTTAAAGTCAATTTGGTGAGGATTTAAACAAAAGGGTGTTTTTGCAAATATGGAATTCATGCAGAATCTTGTACAAATATTTTCTGGAGAGTAAAAGTCAAATATTTTGATTGGAAAATATAATATGTATTGTTAGATATTATTTCGGATTTTTCTGGATTTTTACGAATATTTTATGATGTAATTGCAAATATTACAAAAGGGAGGGCTTTTGTGCAAAATTGCCACCCTGAGTGTAAATCCGAAATTTTCTTATCTCTGGGCTGTGCTGGGTTGTTGGAAAACTTAGTGGTAAAAGGATTTTATTTAGTTTTGATTTATTTAACTTATTTTAACTAAGGAAGGTTATATATGTGAAGTAATAAATTGAAAAATGACTATTTTGCAAAAGTACTTCAAAATCCTAATTCCTTTCAATCCCGGCCTGTATAAAAGAGGACGTGCAGCCGTCATTCGCTGCACAACTCAAGATTTATTATATTTTTTTTCTTGGTGATCAAGAGGAAGTTTTGATCTAGCAAAAGGAAGGCTTTTTTGTGGATTTTCTCAATTCAAAGGTGAGTGACATTGTTTTTGTTTTGTTTTGATTTTGTGAATGATATGAAATTATTTTGTTTTGTCTTGTTGTACGAATGATATGAACTTTGTGTGGTGGTTTGATTAATGTGATCGATTGCTATGATTGTTTGTTTGACATGAATATTATTTAGTATTTTTCATAGGAACAATGCAAAGATCGTTGTTTGTATCATGTTTGTGGAATCTAAGAATATTGAGTAGATCTTGACTTACGAAATTGCATTGCTAAAATGCATGTTAAGATTTGAGTATGGTTATGATCGGATGATGAGCATCTGGATCTTATATTTGTAAATCAGATTTTTATTAAGAGTTGTGAAAGAAATTTAGTATTGAGAAACCCTAATGTGAGAATTAGTAATTTAGAACATGAGAACTTGAGTTTTGACATATTTGATGTTTTGAGTAATGTATCCATAATGAGGATTTTTTGAGATTTGTCATTTTACCTGAATACGAACTATTTTTCACCAACAATGAATCTTTAGAAAACTCCAGTTTTGATCTTTGTATTCAGACCTAAATTATGAAAACTGTAGGCCGACAGTCGACTGGTCTACTACTCAGTCGACTGGTACGACCCTGCTGTTGTTTCTTCAGTTCTTTTGAAATCCTCTCTGGACAGTCGACTAGACTCTTATGCAGTCGACTGGTGTCCTAAGACCTTATTTTGAAAAATTATTTCAGTCCTTTCTGGACAGTCGACCATGACCTCTTTAAGTCGACTTATGTACTTAGAATATTTTCTTGAGAATTATTAGAATTTTGTCTCGATTAAGTTGACTGATGGCTTTCAAGTCGACTGGTATGACTTAGTTTATTTTTGTAAAATTTTGGATATTTGTCCTCTGGACAGTCGACTTACCACAGTATGAGTCGACTGGTATTGATGGATTTTTGTAACTTGAGTGTTCTTTCGAATGATTGGCTTTCAGATAATTCAGTCTATACTTTGTCTTCAGTTAAGCATTTGGCTTGAGATATTCAGTTGAGCTAATTTTGTTTAGTGGAAAGTTGATTAAGACTTTTGAGTTTGAGTCCCTAGAGGTGAGTGACCCTAGTATACCGGTGTTGAGTTATTTTGTTGAGGCCCGTGAGGCATTTCAGTTAGTCAGTCTTAAATTTAGGCCAGTAGGGTATACCAACTCTAGGAGATTCTTTAAGTAATTAAATAACCCAAATGATAAGGACAGACACTAGTGGTGATATGATGAACGGGAACATGGGTTATGCACCTCAGTATGGCTTTAGATGTGGGATTTAATCTCCGAAATTATCCAAGTAACTTACTTGAGATGTGGGATTTATCTCCGGAATTATCTAGGTAAATTACCTGCGATGTGAGATATATCTCCGGAATTATCCAAGTGATTTGCTTGCGGTGTGGGATTGATCTCCGGAATTATCAAAGTCGAGGCGACGCACATGGGGTATTCATGTGATGATGTGTCTATGTTTAGATGTGGGATGATCTCCGGAATTATCCAGGTAAATTACCTGAGATGTGGGATCTATCTCCGGAATTATCAAGCATGGGCTAATTCTCACAGTTTATCTTTATCTCGTAGTAGTCATCGTGATAGAAATAGTTGCATAGCGGGGGATTGAACCCTATAATGTGAAGATGTTAAGGGCTTGCACCGAACCTATGTAGAATGGGATGCATAGACTTCGACAAGTATGCATTAGAGAGTCCGCATATAGATTTTGTGTTGTCTTGACTTGGTTTTATGCATGAGTTTTCCAGTTTTCCTACACTTGACACTTAGACTAGATGCACTTGTCGTTTTCATTCTATGATGTTTTCATGCTTTACATCTTTGTTATTCCTCATTCTTTTGTTATTGTGGTTAATACATGTTATTGATGACTTTATATTTTACGATTAAATTATGTTGTTAGTTTTTATGTCACTCACAACATTTATAGCTGACCCCTTTAGTTTTGGGAGTTAGGGATCATCTCTAACCTCATATGTTACAGGTTGTTGCTTAGAGTTTGGAGGTTGGATGCCTGAGATAGATTTGGAGACAAACTGATGTAATAGAGCTTTGTGTAAAATTTTAGTAAAAGAAGTGTTGTGAAAAAAAAGATGTAATTCAAGGTGTTTGTAATTTCGCTGTGTTTGAAAAAGATTGTTGTAATAAAGTTTGGAATAAAATTATTTGTGTTTTTGGGCTATGTATACTGTTACATTGAAGTTGATGCTGGGATTGTGCCACGTATTTTCTAAGTTATTATATTAGAAATTCGGGGCGCTACAGATTGGTATCAGAGCATGCTTCAATAGTAATAATAGACATAGTATGAAAACCAACCTAGGTGTGGACACTAGAGCGTGAGTACCTAGGTGGACATTAGAAGTGTGAGTACCCTGGTGGACATCTGATGTGCGTGATTTGATTGTTCAGTCATGAAGACCTGTAATGAGATTAAGGTTGTTTGTATGCTCAGATTTGAAAGAAATCTCTTTATCGCAAGGGTATTGATTATTTTTACATAAAGCAAATTTTTTCTCACTAGCTATTTTTGACATCTTTGTTCGCTTTGTGTATTCGATATTTATTCATGTAAGGTGTTACCCTTTCAACTTATATAATTTCTATTTTACTTATTCATGATCTACTATATGTTTTGCTATCTTACCCACTGCATATAATTTCTGGATTATATGATTTTCGCCAAAGTAATTTTCATTTATTTATTTATTCCTAGTTATAAAATTTAATTATCTTCCGTTAGATTCTTTTAATTATTTGCTCTCTTGTATATTTTGTACACCTCAATTTTGTGCTCACTCTTGTATCCTATCACTCTTACTGTTTTATATTTGTTTACTTACTAAATGACTTTTGTGAAATCAACTTATTTTACTTTTATTCGGTTTCTTTTATTGTCAGCAACTGAATTTATTTCTTTTTCTATATCTCCAACCGAGTTTGTATTATTTCTATTCCTTAGTGCAAACATTAAACTTTTACTAATCGTCTTGTTTTTCTTTTAAAACTGTTTCTTTGACTTTACTATTGGTTTATACTTTTTATTCTTTTGTCTAAGTTATTATTTGGCAACTTTTGCTGTAATTCAATAGTGCATCCTTCAGCATTTCACAAGCTCATTTTTATTTTGCGACTTTTACCCATTTCTTTCTTGACGTCTTATTTATCTTACTTTCATGTGCTTTTTCGTTACTCGTATACTTCGATATTACTTTTACATATTACATTAAAGTTTTGAATTACTACGTGTTAAGTTATTATTGCTACTTTTATTTCCTTTCATTATTGTTTGTTATACTATAAATTTTGTTTTGCATATTTACTTTCATTTTATTATATATACTTGGATTTTTTGATACTATATTTTCCATTATTTTGTATTGTCTTATTTATTTTGGAGCAATTAAACTTGATTGCAATATTTTACTCATATAAATATGATACGTTTCTGCACATTTAAATCTTTATTATTAATTATGTTTTGTGCCTTATATTCGATATCCTTATTATTACTTATAGTTGACCGCTTTTGTTATAATTTCTTTCCACTATTTAAAAGCTACTTATTAAATTTGTTACTTCATACTTTTCGAATGTACTATGTGCACCCACTACTTATATTTTGCTTAAATTTTATTATCATTACATTCTTGATTACTACATGTACTTCCTACAAATTCCTATATATGTACCACATATTTCAACATACTTACTATGCATACCATTTCACGTTTGTTTAATTCCTACACTATTGTATATATTTTATGATACATTTATTATGTAAATTTGCTATACTATGTATACATCTTCTCATTCGCATTTGTATTTGTGCTTAGGCACGTATTTCATTCCGTTTCTTCTTACTTTTATAAATTTCTTTCACTACTATTATTTTGTACGTCTTTATTTTATTCTTTCTTAATATTGTCCTTTTGGGATTTTCACATCGTTATGTCCATTTTATTCAAGTATTATGTGTTTAACAAGTTTTTCTGATCGATCAATTCTTACTTTCGACTACTTCTTTTACTTATTGCTAATTGATATTTCAAGAATTTTACTAATGGTAAAGAAATATTTCCTTTATGACATTTTATTTATACGAATTACACTTTACGTTTCCATGTAATTCGAACTAGTATAGTTGATTTTACCATACTTGTGTTTACAAAATTTTATGTTGCGTTAAGACTGGATACCTCCACTACATGTGGTCTAAGTTATGGTTTAGGGTATGGTTGAGGTTTTGTCATAGGGTATTGATGTGAATGTGAGTTGTGTGGTGATGCTCTAACTTTACCCTCGTTTTGTAGTGATCAGAATGGTTGCGCCCCAGCCCAGGAACGAGAACAACAATGAGGACGGATCTGGTAGTTCTCGAGGAACGAGAATTGACCTTGAGGCTGAATTCGCCAAGGTGTATCAGACTCTGAATGCGCTGATGGCAACTAATTTGGCGCAGATTCGGAACCAGAATCGGAACTATAGGATTGGACCAGTGTTTATTAATGCTGATCCCATCAAGCAGGACAAGTCTCTCAAAAGGAGGAGGCCAGCGTCAGGTCAGAGTTGGATGCAGGAGTTCAGTAGTTGTTGCAGCATGGCTTCCGATGGCAAGTTATCAGAGTTGCGCAGTGGAAGTTTGATTTTCTGAATTCTTGGCATAATTGTGTTTTGTCTGTATGTTGTACTTCTTTTCTTGAAATGCATTCTTTGGTATGATTATATTTCTTTAAATTATATTTCTATCCATAAGTTTTCAACCCTTCTTGATGTGTTTGTTTGGACCCCATTAGCAGTAGTTCTGAGGACAGAACTCTTCTAAGGAGGGAGTGATGTAGAACCCCGTATTTTCAAATATTATTTTACAGATTTGAAAATAAATTAAAATGATTTTCTGAAGAATTAATAAATATTTTCTAAAAATTTATCTTTTTACACGTGCAAATAATTTTTGGTGTAAATAACCAATTTTATATTTTAGTAGATTCTCCTAATTATAATGGAGTATATTCTAAAATTTGGGATTTTTCTGAGTAGAGAAACTATTTTTTTATAAATACCTCGAAAGGGAGGGGTTTTTAGGTAAAAATTCGTTTGGATCTTGAATAAAATATGAAAATTCGTTTTTACTGACATTTTCGTTCTCCATGGTTATCATTTGAATTTCAATATATTTAGATTTTATTTAAAGTCGATTTGGTGAGGATTTAAACAAAAATGGTGTTTTTGCAAATATGGAATTCATGCAGAATCTTGTACAAATATTTTCTGGAGAGTAAAAGTCAAATATTTTGATTGGAAAATATAATATGTATTGTTAGATATTATTTTGGATTTTTCTAGATTTTTACGAATATTTTATGATGTAATTGCAAATATTACACAAGGGAGGGTTTTTGTGCAAAATTGCCACCCTGAGTGTAAATCCGAAATTTTCTTATCTCTGGGCTGTGCTGGGTTGTTGGAAAACTTAGGGGTAAAAGGATTTTATTTAGTTTTGATTTATTTAACTTATTTTAACTAAGGAAGGTTATATATGTGAAGTAATAAATTGAAAAATGGCTGTTTTGCAAAAGTACTTCAAAACCCTAATTCCTTTCAATCCCGGCCTGTATAAAAGAGGACGTGCAGCCGTCATTCGCTGCACAACTCAAGATTTATTATATTTTTTTTCTTGGTGATCAAGAGGAAGTTTTGATCTAGCAAAAGGAAGGCTTTTTCGTGGATTTTCTCAATTCAAAGGTGAGTGACATTGTTTTTGTTTTGTTTTGATTATGTGAGTGATATGAAATTGTTTTTTTTTGTCTTGTTGTACGAATGATATGAACTTTGTGTGGTGGTTTGATTGATGTGATCGATTGCTATGATTGTTTGTTTGACATGAATATTATTTAGTATTTTGCATAGGAACAATGCAAAGATCGTTGTTTGTATCATGTTTGTGGAATCTAAGAATATTGAGTAGATCTTGACTTACGAAATTGCATTGCTTAAATGCATGTTAAGATTTGAGTATGGTTATGATCGGATGATGAGCATCTGGATCTTATATTTGTAAATCAGATTTTTATAAAGAGTTGTGAAAGAAATTTAGTATTGAGAAACCCTAATGTGAGAATTAGTAATTTAGAACATGAGAACTTGAGTTTTGACATATTTGATGTTTTGAGTAATGTATCCATAATGAGGATTTGTTGAGATTTGTCATTTTACCTGAATACGAACTATTTTTCACCAACAATGAATCTTTAGAAAACTCCAGTTTTGATCTTTGTATTCAGACCTAAATTATGAAAACTGTAGGCCGACAGTCGACTGGTCTGCTACTCAGTCGACTGGTACGACCCTGCTGTTGTTTCTTCAGTTCTTTTGAAATCCTCTCTGGACAGTCGACTAGACTCTTATGCAGTCGACTGGTGTCCTAAGACCTTATTTTGTAAAATTATTTCAGTCCTTTCTGGACAGTCGACCATGACCTCTTTAAGTCGACTTATGTACTTAGAATATTTTCTTGAGAATTATTGGAATTTTGTCTCGATTAAGTCGACTGATGGCTTTCAAGTCGACTGGTATGACTTAGTTTATTTTTGTAAAATTTTGGATATTTGTCCTCTGGACAGTCGACTTACCACAGTATGAGTCGACTGGTATTGATGGATTTTTGTAACTTGAGTGTTCTTTCGAATGATTGGCTTTCAGATAATTCAGTCTATACTTTGTCTTCAGTTAAGCATTTGGCTTGAGATATTCAGTTGAGCTAATTTTGTTTAGTGGAAAGTTGATTAAGACTTTTGAGTTTGAGTCCCTAGAGGTGAGTGACCCTAGTGTACCGGTGTTGAGTTATTTTGTTGAGGCCCATGAGGCATTTCAGTTAGTCAGTCTTAAATTTAGGCCAGTAGGGTATACCAACTCTAGGAGATTCTTTAAGTAATTAAATAACCCAAATGATAAGGACAGGCACTAGTGGTGATATGATGAACGGGAACATGGGTTATGCACCTCAGTATGACTTTAGATGTGGGATTTAATCTCCGGAATTATCCAAGTAACTTACTTGAGATGTGGGATTTATCTCCGGAATTATCCAGGTAAATTACTTGCGATGTGAGATATATCTCCGGAATTATCCAAGTGATTTGCTTGCGGTGTGGGATTGATCTCCGGAATTATCAAAGCCGAGGCGACGCACATGGGGTATTCATGTGATGATGTGTCTATGTTTAGATGTGGGATGATTTCCGGAATTATCCAGGTAAATTACCTGAGATGTGGGATCCATCTCCGGAATTATCAAGCATGGGCTAATTCTCACAGTTTATCTTTATCTCGTAGTAGTCATCGTGATAGGAATAGTTGCATAGCGGGGGATTGAACCCTATAATGTGAAGACGTTAAGGGCTTGCACCGAACCTATGTAGAATGGGATGCATAGACTTCGACAAGTATGCATTAGAGAGTCCGCATATAGATTTTGTGTTGTCTTGACATGGTTTTATGCATGAGTTTTCCAGTTTTCCTACACTTGACACTTAGACTAGATGCACTTGTCGTTTTCATTCTATGATGTTTTCATGCTTTACATCTTTGTTATTCCTCATTCTTTTGTTATTGTGGTTAATACATGTTGTTGATGACTTTATGTTTTATGATTAAATTATGTTGTTTGTTTTTATGTCACTCACACCATTTATGGCTGACCCCTTTAGTTTTGGGGGTTAGGGATCATCTCTAGCCTCATATGTTACAGGTTGTTGCTTAGAGTTTGGAGGTTGGATGCTTGAGATAGATTTGGAGACAAACTGATGTAGTAGAGCTTTGTGTAAAATTTTAGTAAAAGAAGTGTTGTGAAAAGAAAGATGTAATTCAAGGTGTTTGTAATTCCGCTGTGTTTGAAAAAGATTGTTGTAATAAAGTTTGGAATAAAATTATTTGTGTTATTGGGCTATGTGTGCTGTTATATTGAAGTTGATGCTGGGATTGTGCCACGTATTTTCTAAGTTATTATATTAGAAATTCGGGACGCTACATTTCGTCACTGCAGCAAAACAACGAAATGCTATTTCTAAATATGCATATATACATTTTATAGCATGCATGACTGTGGATGTTCTTATCTATATCTATACGTGTACGTGAAAGTGTACGGGTACGAGTTAATGGGTTAGGGTAAATCTCACATACTAATTACTGCAAAAATACCATTTACACCTCGACGTATGATGCACGTGTTTTACATTTACTAATTTCCTCTCGAGTAAAATTTTAGAATGAACATGCCACGCCCCGCTTCCCAAAAGAAATACAGAATACGGTACGCGACTAAGCCCGGCGAATGGTTTTCACCATCCATAAGCAGTAAGGATCTACTCGACTCAGCATAACAGTAAATGTAGCAATATACTTAACCACACATGCATGAACAATTATAAATCAACAGTATTTATTTGCAACAATAATAGATATCCCAAACAAATACAAGATATGAATCAAAACAATACTCCGGGACTACAAGCCCAATACAAGTCTCAGTACAATAACAAGAATGAAATAGTTCAAAACAAAACGTTAAGCAAGAATTTTCCAAAGCGCAGCTCAAAACTTTTTCCCACCAACTCCAGTAGGCAAATGATCACCAAAACCTGCTCATATAAAAATTACAAGGAAATAGGAAGATAAGAAGATATGATGCCATTAGTTGCAAGTTCCGGGCTGCAAGTAGTACAAGCAAGAAAATGGAAGGGAAAATATGAAACAAAAACAGGAAGTACTGACATGGAGAAAAATAATAGTAGATGGCGTGACAATTTACAAATAACAGGAAAAAGTAGCAGGTAAATAGTAAAGGATAACAGTAATAGTAACAGTAAGGGACAACAATAATAGTAACAGGATGTGATAGTGAAACATTTATTCTTATGCCTAATGTTCATAACTATCTAGGTAGCACTTCATGCACTGCAACATATATGGCTTTCTGTAGCGGATTTATTATAGCGTTTAAGTGTAAATGCTATTGAAAGTGATCAATAATAGCATTTCTGAATAAAATGCTATCTCTGATTAATTTTGATTTTTTTTTTAGCTACGGCAGCATTTTTAAAATGCTGTATTTTTTACAGCGTCTTAGAAATGTTATAATATCTGTAAATAAACTTAAGTGATAAGGTTAAAAAAGAAATTTCTAATTAAAATCCAAATCATTCTCAAACCAGTTCATTTTCTCCTCCTCCTCCTCTTCTTATTTCTCTTCAATTGTCCTACGATCCAATTAGGGTTTCCATCCCAAATTCGCAGTTACCCCAAAAACCAAAAATGATTTTTCTCCTCCTCCTTCCCCCATTGCCGCTACCCGCCCCTTCGGCGCTGCCGTCCCCGTCCCTTTCCACCATCGTCGCTCCTTCCCCCATCGCCGCCACCTGCCCCCTTCGACGACGCCTTCCCCCTCCCCTTCCCCCATCGTCGCTCCTTCCCCCATCGCCGCCACCCGCCCCGTTCGGCGCTGCCTTCCCCCTCCCTTCCCCATCGTCGCTCCTTCCCCTTCGCCGCCACCCACCCTTTTCGGCGCCTCTCTTCATCGATCAAATTGTTAGGGTTAGGGTTAGGTTTGCGAATTAGTTTTCATCGAATTTGTACAATTTCTCTCTCGATCTTGTTATTGTATATCTGAACTGATGTTCATCATCTTGACTGATAGACTCTGGCAGCGAACCATCTTTTCGAACTTCAGGAGGCAGAAGAAGATAACTTGGTCTTGTCAAAACAGTTCGACGCCCTTCAAGTTAAACATTTTCCCTTTACATTCATTAAATTTCTTCCATTCTTATTTTTTGGTGTTAAGCTTATGCGAAGTTTATTTATTTATTTATTTGTTATTATTTTTTAATTCTTTAATCCTTTTCATAGAATGAGTTTAAGGATGAAAAGTACGTGGTGTCATCAAGACCCTGCACTCTGCTGAACGATGGAATTCATCATCTCCAATTAGAACTTGGACATTACAGGGGATTGATAGAGTCCTTGCAGGTAACTGCATCCCATTTATCCTTCAGATTCTTTTTAATTGTCACTTGTGCTTCATCTTAAAAATACAAATTCAGATGGATAGAAACAATTTCCTTCAAAGGGAGAAGGAGCTGAGTGCAAAAGCAGAATCAGCTGATGCTGTGTGGAACTCAATCAACAATTACAATGAAAAAATCGAAGAGCTGGAGCTTCTGATCCAAAAGCTTTTTGCTGAAAAAAATGACACCGAGATTAAATTAGAAGAAGCTGTGCAGGATTCAGGTGAAATTAAGGTTGACCTTCCCATGTGGGTACAATATTTACAAAATGCTATCAAATGGCATATATGTTGTAGTGATGCGTCCCAGATTTTAGCACATGGATGCTACATTCGAACAGTTTCATTTTTAGAGTTCGTAGTGGAACCTATAGGGCCGTATCTTCAGACAAACAGTAACAGTTTCATTGATCATGCTATTATGCATCCAGAGGAAAAAAACTGTTGGTACCACAGTAAACAGTTGGGAGAAACGAGTCCCCTGAATATTCATTTCTATATTGTCCACTGCTAGATCTTTCCCTTAAACCCCGACTTATTTATTTTTCATTATTATTAAACATATGTGAATGAACACAAACAGGGATAAAGACATGGCACGAACAAAGGACAAGTCTAAGATGAATAGGGAACACAAAGACTGACAAAAACAACCTATACCAGTTGAAACAACGAAACTTTCAGTTCTGCACAGCATGACACCACTGCACCAAATCCAAGATTCCCGTTGCTACAGAACTGCACATATAGATCCGTCAGAAAATTTGGAAACTAGACTCTCTGCCGAATCTAGAGCATATATAGAAGTCATAAATCAGTTACAGTAACAGGGTCTAAAACAACGTTTAATACCGAATTTATGTTCAGCCAGAATATGTAAAATTTTGTTTGTAAGCATGAAAATGTTTAAAAACATCATAATTAAATCTGAGAAAAATATGGAAGATTCCCTAGCATATCTAGTCTCAACATATAAAATATCATGAAATTATACTACAGATAGTATAGTCAATATAATTGAGAAAACAGAGTAGTGTAACAAAATTGTAATTCTGAAAGTTTAGATACAACAGTATCAAAACAGAGATAATTCACAGAATATAATTCGAAATCCAGATCCGTCAAAAGGTTAGTAAAATAGACAAATCAGGCTACAGTTCATATTCACAAAGTTTTCATCAAAAATGAATAGAATCAGGTTGAAAACATAATTCTTTACTGAACAACATGCAGTTTGGAAATTGTGTGATTGGTTTCATAAGCATGAAATGAATTATAAAAGTCATTAAATAATTCTGCAAAAATTAGGGTTGATCCCAGTCATAAATAAACATACCTAAAAAAATATCAAGTCCAAATTCTACTTTTAATATAAGTTTAAAAATAATAATTCATACAAAAATCATATAATTCAGAATCTAGAATTTACGATACAATTGCAGTAAAACAGCGATAACTCATGCATCGAAAGTCGGAATTCAGATTCGTCGAAAGTTCAGAAAACTAAACTAGAAAACAAAGCTGACAAATCATACTCACAAATTTATTTATTTTACTGATGTTAACAGGGTCGAAATTACTGTACTAAAATAGGGCAGAAGTAAAACAAAACATATTTCATGCATTTCATCAAACAATTTAATTACAATGGATCAAATCTAAGATGTCATACAAATTATGGTATCTAGGTTACTCAAATTAGTATGGCATGTGTATTAATAGTCTATAATGAGATAGTATATCTAACAAAGCATCCATGTAACAATTATCTATAACATACGGTGTGTCACAAACAAGCATACAATCAAGATGTCCATCTAAACTAATTTATTTTCTTTCATTCAATGGGTGAAAACCTATTGTGAAACAGTCATGATCAAGAGATGAAAGAACGAATCAATTGACAAGATATGATTATCATCACGATGGTGGCAACAAACGCATGTAAGACTACTTACGGTATTTAGCTTGTATGAAGAACAAATACATACAAGCTACTTGCCTTATAAACGAAGACGAAGATGATGAAAGAATAAATGGAATAGATCCCAACACACGAACACGTGCACAAAGGAGAGCACGTACAACAGCAAGAGTAGCCCACACCGATACACGTGCGGTGCATGGCTCTCTATCTCTCTCACACACACCGACGACAGCAACAACAGCAAGCAGTACGAAAGCAAGGGGCGACAACAGCAAGTGCAGCAGCGACACGACTGACGCTAAGAGCACGACAGCAGAGTCGAGGGGATGGGTTAGCCTTGGTGGTGCAAGATGTCGACGGCAAGAGGAAGAAGAAGACGATGATAGCGGCAACAGCAGGCGGATGTGGCGATCGGCGGCACAGCAACGTCAAGGGAAGCTCGACAATAGGGCAAAAGACGACGACGGTGAGCAGTGCTAGAGGCGGCGCTCAAACGAGGATAGGGACGGCTATGGGATCAGGGTGAGCACCGAGACGAGGGAAGGAGCAGGGTGTCGGCGATGGGTTGAAAGTGACGGGCAGTAGGGGTAGTCGGGAGGTAAGGATGAAGGGGGTTGACGGCTGTAGAAGTAGGGAAGAGAGATTAGGGTTTAGATAATTAGGGTTAGGGTGTGATTAGTAGGGTTATATAAAGTCAAAGTGGGTTTGGGTTAACAGGGTAGTATCCAATAGGAAGAAAAAGAGTCAAATATTAAATAAATAGGATAAGAATTAGGTTTAGTCAACAAACAAGAAGAAGATCAAATGTGTAGATCAATCAGATTGAGAAAACAGGGAAGAATCAAAACAACAATGAATTATATAAGGAGGGGAAAAACAACACACGATTCAAAATGGACAAAATAAATACAATCAAAAAGAAAAATGACCAGGAATCTAATTAAATACATACAAAAATACAATAATGAGTCACAGGGGTTACAGAACCTGAACCTAAAAAAGAAAACATTTACTCAAATTGACCTTCACATAAAGTATTTGTGCAAATCGACATCTGACATGCCACGTAAGCATGTCAGAAGTCGATTGAGCATCAATGTGGAAGGTTAAAAATGAAACCGACGTTTCAAAATTAGGATTCTAAGAAAAATGTTAAAGAAGAACCCGAAATCTCAAACTCCGGATTCTAATAAAAAATGTAAGGAAGAAACTAACGTTCGAGAAGGGCGGTTAGAAGAGGACGGTCGGCCTTAATTGAACACATGAGGCCGACGCCGTACAGCCCGCAATCCGGTAACAACTCATGGATACGTGGATGCATTGGCAAATTGGCGTTACCCCAAAAAGTACACTCCTTCGATTGTTCGTCTCACATGTATTTCGAACGATGTTGCCCTTGCAAGGTCAATAGCATTGGGTCGAGGGACCCGGACCCACTGGTAGAACATAAAATGATGAAGAAGGTCTCGGCTCATTTTGCGATGAAGACGGCTCCGATTGATTTGGCGAAGAAGACGGACCCGGCTGATTTGGTGAAGAATACGGACCTAGCTCGACCTATACAAAAAATAACAATAAACATCAATTTCACAATATACTAGTTTATTAAAGCAAAATCAAATTAATCGAATAAAGATAACCATCTTACATTTTTGTGACTTTGTCCACCCCTACGACCACTACTGGGGGGTCGTCCATAACATGTTCGGGGTCTCCCGCGGCCTCGGTTACTTGGGGGTCTACTACTCGTTCATTCTTCATGGATATTCCGCGTTCGTGCCATACTCATTCCTATAATTTTATATGTATTTCGGTATAGTATAATTACATACTCTAAAAACAAACAATTTAACACCAATAAAACACACACATATAATTGAAGAATTCAACAATAATATGAACAAATATCTAATACTTATATTCATATCAAAAACTCTCAACATGCTAGTTCAAAGTTAAATTATATGGTATTTATATCAAAATTAAATTATATCTCAAAGTAGCATTTCACTTTTAATTAAATATAAAAAATATATATATTTAACTCTAACTATTAAGCAAATAGGCAAACTTTATATAAAAGTAATTGAAAAACTAAAGTAGGAATGTAATCAATGGATGTACATTCAATATATGATATGATAATTTTACAGATATGAAGAATGGATGCTAGCATATGTTCCCTATTTTCCTTTTTCATTTTCGCATTGTACGATAATGTACTAATTTTTCTATATAGTCTCAAAGTTTCATTTCATTGCATTTCTCTTTTAACTAAACATACACAAATAAATACTAAATTTCTCTTTTAACTAATCATCCGACAAATCACAAGCTCTCAAAATTACGTTCTAAGAAACCCACCAACAAAATTGACCTAAAATCTAATTGCAAACGTATGAAGACTTACCGCACCATAAATGAGTGCATTAGGAGGTAGATAATGAGGATGAGATGGATGCACCCGCTTCCGCCATAATCCTCTTTACCGTTCACAAAATCAACTAAATTCGGGATCTTGGGTGATGGGTTTAGGGTTATAGTGGCAGTAGAGAGGGTTGAGAGTGATGAAGCGGATCTCAATAGATTTTGGACGGATTTTGTTGGGAAAATAATGATTTGGGGGGGGGGGGGGGGGCTAGGGTTTTGGGTTTCTTTCGGATTTGGGAGAGACAAGAGAATGGATGGAAAGAGTTAAGTGAGAGAGATTTGAGGTAACGAGTTTTTAAAAACTCCTTAATCGAAACTTGCAATCTCAGTTAGCGAGTATGGTACAAACACACTCGGTAACTGAGATAGCGAGTATGAACCTAATAGTATTTTCCTCATCTCAATCGACACTCGTTATTTCAGTTAGTGAGTATGGTTCAAACACACACGCTATCTGAGATAACGAGTATAAACTTGGTATTTTTCTTTAAAACCATACACTCGCTATCTCAGTTAGCGAGTGTGGTGTTAGGGATTTCTACCGAAAACCCCTCTTAGGATCTTGTTGAGTTATTCGATGCAATCAACACAAACCTCCAAGCACACATGAGATCATACCAAACACACCAAAGCACACATAATTTTGTCCCGGTTGGGGCTTTCGCCTTAATCCGGTGGAGAAAAAATCCAAAATGTTATTCAACTAGAGAAGATACAAGAACATTACAATTCTCACCACGATTCTCTCTCGAGCCTCACCAGTAAGTACTAGTTATTTACAATTAGAGAATCACTCAATCTCTCATTCAATAAAATACTCTCTTTCTTGGCTCTCAATGGAGGCCAATAACCACAATATATAGTGATCTAGAGAAAACCTAGTTTGATATCTTGTTACAATAGCCGTTGGATAGTACATAAGAGATAACCCTACGATAAGAGCCCACACGATCTAACTTGAAGAGAAAGTTGGACTTTTCACGAATCTGCCAGACTCAAGCGTAAAACCCATTAGTGCCGTTAACGGTCGACCGCACCAACAAGTCGGTCAACTGTCCTCCTCTCTAGAAGACTTTGCGCAAGGGTCGGTCGACCGCAACTTCTGTTGTTGCTGTCGCTGACTATTTCTCGCCTCCACTCCATGTCCAATCGTCTCGATTTCTCCATCGTCTCATCGTCTTCGTATCCAACATAGTATGTGAGACATAACCCAACATGTGGTACAAACACACTCGTTATCTGAGATAACTTATCTGAGATAATGAGTCTAAACTTGGTATTTTTCTTCAATTTTCTCCAAAGTGTGGAGAAACACATGACCATACACTCGTTATCTCAGATAGCGATGAGGTTTTCACCAAACTTGCTATCTGGGATAGCGAGTGGGTCATTTTAGTAATTAATTTTGAAATTGGGTTAGCTTGGTACATACTTTTAAAAGTCGATCATTTTGGTAAAAATTCCGACTTCTTTTATAAGCAGATGTTAAAGAAATCTCATGTAACGCCCCGATTTTCGGTAACTGGAAAATCGTGACATAAGCCAAAATATTTCCTTAAATTAGCCACAATATATAGAAAAACAGGAAAATTTAAAATTTTTTATTCAACACAAATGTATTACAAGTCTGAATGTTATAAACTGCAATACATTACATCAATGTTACAATAATACCTTTACAAGCCCAAGTGTTACAACTTTCAACAAGTTACATCAGAGTACAATGAATAAAGAACAATACTTGGTACTTCACTTGGATGCTTTTCAACAAATAATAAATTACAATAATTGTTACAAATGGAACAATAGTAAACAACATATAATATAGCGAAAACATAATTAAAGTTGACTCCATGCTTCTCTAGCCTTGAGTCTTCCTGAAACCTGTACATTTACTTCTACAATCCAGTACCTATAGAAGTGGGGACGTCAGTATTCACTGACGCTTTAAGGCTGATAACTAGCAGCCAATCTCAACTATAGCAAATAGATTGATGAAAAAAGAAACGTGTATATATATTTGATGTGTCAGTGTATGTTATGCTTAGACTCTAATGCAAGATTAACCAATGCAATGATGCACTTATTCTAATGCAAGCAAGACTCTGGAACAGTATGCAGACCATACTACATACGCCCCATCTCAAGCTGTTTCTTCATATATATGGATTTGAACCCATGCCATGAATTTTACTTTTGTACCCATCCTGTTCCTAACATAATACTACATAACTGGTGACTATTTCCCGGTGATGCGGTTTATTTCTGGGAGACGTGTGGATGCACCAGGTGTGAGTTCGGACTCGATTTGTATTTGATGGAGAAAGCTGCTCGTCTGACGACCCTCGGCTGACCGGGCGGCACCTGCGATGGGCTCGGAGGGAGGTGGATGCCTCGGCTCGGATCAGAGGGTTCGGATCCGAGGTCTTGTGTACCTGCAGATGGTCCTGAAACACCGGGGTTTATCCCGGTGGCGGACCCTCCGACGATCTAGTCAGTCTCTGTGAGAGAGTAGCAATAACTAGGAGAATTTAAGTGGCAAAAGATTGATTACCTCAAAAGGTGGGTGAGGGTCTAGTATTTATAGAGAATTCCAACCGGGTTTGGATCCGCTTGGGGGCCGGGTCTGAACCAGAAAGCCCATGGGCCTGACGTGGCAGAAGGCCCAGGGGGTTTAGGGCTGACGTGGCGGTACCAGGAGTGGTATAGGACTGACGTGGCAAAGCCCTTGGTGGTATTTGGAGCTGACATGGCTGATCATGGGTCTCCTGTGCCTCTAGGAGAATCGGAGGGCCTAGGCTGTGCCAGGTCATCCCCATGCTTCGCCAGGATGGGGGGACGGCCCGTGGGGCTGTCACGGATCGGAGGCCGAGGACCATTGAGGCTCGTCGGATACGAGGAGGCTGGTTCTGTGGGGGTGGACTTGAGGCTCGGCGCCGACCCTTTAGTGGTTCGAAGCCGAACAAGATTTCTGTTTTTATCATTTTTTGAGTGAGTCGTATTGGACCCTGGTTGGGCCTCAAGCCATTTTTACCCCACCACACAAGCCCCCCACTCCTGTGGGGGTGCGGGAGTTAGCCGTGGAGGAGTGTTTATGGTTGTAGAAATGGGATGGTGAATCACTGGGCCTTCATGAATGGGTTGTCCTGATGTTAGAGCGAGCCTCGAGGTGGAGAGGGTTTAAGGATCGGTAAGGGTGATGGCGAGCCATTGAGCCTTCCTGAGAAGACCATCCTGGTGCTGGACCGGACCTCGAGCTGGGCGAGGGATTACGGGTCGGCAAGGGTGACGGCGAGTCGAGGAGCCTTCATGAGAAGACTACCCTGGTGTTAGACCTGACCTCGAGCTGGCGAGGGATTACGGGTCAACAAGGATGATGGCGAGCCGTTGAGCCTTCCTGAGAAGACTACCCTGGTGCCAGACCTGACCTCGAGCTGGCGAGGGATTACGGGTCGGCAAGGGTGATGGCGAGCCGTGGAGCCTTCCTGAGAAGACTACCCTGGTGTTAGACCTGACCTCGAGCTGGCGAGGGATTACGGGTCAACAAGGGTAATGGCGAGCCGTTGGCCTTCCTGAGAAGACCACCCTGGTGCCAGACTTGACCTCGAGCTTGGCGAGGGATTACGGGTCGGCAAGGGCGATGGCGAGCCGTGGAGCCTTCCTGAGAAGACTACCCTGGTGCTAGACCTGACCTCGAGCTGGCGAGGGATTACGGGTCAACAAGGGTGATGGCGAGCCGTTGGCCTTCCTGAGAAGACCACCCTGGTGCCAGATCTGACCTCGAGCTTGGCGAGGGATTACGGGTCGGCAAGGGCGATGGCGAGCCGAGGAGCCTTCCGGAGAAGACTATCCTGGTGTTAGACCTGACCTCGAGCTGGCGAGGGATTACGGGTCAACAAGGGTGATGGCGAGCCATTGGCCTTCCTGAGAAGACCACCCTGGTGCCAGACTTAACCTCGAGCGTGCCGAGAGATTACGGGTCGGCAAGGGCGATGGCGAGCCGTGGAGCCTTCCTGAGAAGACTACCCTGGTGCTAGACCTGACCTCGAGCTGGCGAGGGATTACTGGTCAACAAGGGTGATGGGGAGTCGTTAAGCCTTCCTGAGAAGACTATCCTGGTGTCAGACCTGACCTCGGGCTGGTGAGGGATTACGGGTCGGCAAGGGTGAGGGCGAACCGTTGTGCCTTAGAATGTTTGAGCAGGGTAGCTCGCTGTTTTGCGGAGTATTGAAGGTGCTCCAGGATCTGTGTGATGTTCCAATTTTTCAGGGGCCTTAAATGCGCGGCCTAATAAATGCATAGCGCATGGGCTTCCGTCATTTGGCTTTCCCCATGTCATAAAGGCCGGCCTATGGGGGAGGCTATAAGTACCCCTCCCTCCGCAGCGGGTGTGATCACAGTAAGGGTGGTCCATTGGCCATCAGAGGTGTCTGCTCCGGCGGACGTCTGTCTCTTGCAAAAAAATTTACCCCCGGTCGTGTCGGAGAGGTGGTTACTCTGCCGCCCGGATCTTCTCTTGGATCTGATGGCTCTGATACGGTAGCCAGATCCAGGGGAGATCAGGGTGAGAGGGGTAACGACTGAAATCCGGACCGATAGATAAGGAGCCTCGGATTGGTGGTGGCTCTGCCGTCTGGATCCTTTTTCGGATCAGACGACCCTGACACGGTTGTTTGGCCCGAGAGAGATCCGGACGGGAGGGGCATCAACCGTATTCCGGACTTGGGGCTGAAGAGCTTCAGATAGATGGGTCATCTCCGATTGGAGGTTGGCCAATCTGTCTTCCGATAGGGCTCCAGGCGATGGTGGTTTCTGTCCCACCCTCGAACAGTTCGGGGTTTCGGCTGTCGAGGCTGTAAGCCCCGAGCTGCTCGGGGGTGAGAGGGGAACCGACCGAGCGCTGGAGCCCGGGGCGTCTGTTGAAGGACGGCGCCTTAAACCTTTAGTAAAATGTTTTCTCCGTCATATACTCCATCCGAACCGACCCCTGCGTCGGGCTGCCAGCCTGGCACCCGATGACGTCAGCAGTGCACGTTTCGAGGA
Source organism: Hemerocallis citrina (assembly GCA_017893485.1). Classification (NCBI taxonomy): domain Eukaryota; kingdom Viridiplantae; phylum Streptophyta; class Magnoliopsida; order Asparagales; family Asphodelaceae; genus Hemerocallis; species Hemerocallis citrina. The sequence goes on from CM030358.1 coordinate 84,406,312, forward strand.
CGTGGCACGATTTTCCAGGCAGCAGTTGTATGTCAATCGGTGAATAGTAATTGCGGAAGTCGAGGAGTCGTTCTTATCCTCTATAAGTATTCCCCCCTCTCCCCCTTTCGCCCACTTCTTTCTCGCTGCTTTCTTTCTCAAAAAATCTTCCAACCCTTCAACGCTCGTCCTTGCAGTTTGCTGTACTAGGCTCGTCCTTCCGAAGCGACCCCAGGTTAGTTGGTAAGTCTGTTTAGCTTAGGCACGGATGGATAGGGCTCAGTCCGGCTCGTCAGCATCGACGTCTAGGGGGAAAGTGAAACCTGCCTCCAAATCGACGTCGTGGGAGGAGCCCGTGCTTGAGGAGGAGTCAGTGCATGCTGCGGAGCCCTCCGATTCAGTTTCGTGGGAGGAACCAGTAGGTGAGGGGGAGGTGGTACACAAGGTGAGGCCGTTACGCTCCCGACATCCCTTCGTGGTGGAGAGTAGCGAGTCGGAGGAAGCCAGTGATGGTTCGGACGGTATCCGTGTGCTGGAGTTGTGTTCCGAGGAGGAGGGAGGCGAGGGCGACAAAGTGAGGAGATCCACCGTTCAGGGTGCAGGTTCGAGTTCCATGCCGACTGGTCTGGGGCCATTACCTACCCCCTCGTCGGAGCGAGCCAAGAAGAGGAAGAGGGCTCCAAGGAAGGCTGGGACGAGGATTGGTGGTTCGAGCCAGGCGCCTGTTTATCGCAATTGGACGACAGGTTCGCCCATACAGCCGAAGCCTTTCCGTCAGTATCCCGACGACCTCTCTGATAAGGAGCTCTTCGGTGTGCAGCCCTCTTCGCCGAGTCGGAAGAGGGTGATGATGGACGCGATCCCGACTGTCTTGGAGGGCGGGGACTTGGAGGCTTTGCAGCTGGCGTACCACATAGGGCCCGGCTACGAATTGTTGTTTCCGAGCTCTACTCTGCGCCCCACCGATCCCCTTTCTGCTTGGTATTGCGTCTTCCCAGTGGACGCCTTCATCTCCGGGTTGAGGCTGCCAGTCCACCCGTTTGTCCGGGATGTGCTGAACTGGGCCTCCTTGGCGCCAATGCAGTATGGGCCGAACTCTTGGAAGCAGATTATCTGCTTTGTGCTGATGTGCGAGGAACAGAAGGTACCCCTGCGGCTGAATGTGTTCCGAGCAATGTTGATGATCAGCTCGGCGGCCGAGGGTGTTTACTATATCTCTCCCCGGAGTAAGGGGAAGGTCGTTCACAGCCACCCGGACTCCATCAAGGATTGGAAGAAGAAATATCTGGTGATCCGGAGTGAAGAGCCCTGGGACATTCCCACTCGATGGAACCACTCCAAGCCGAGCTATCAACCGCCGAGGCCGAGGGATTTGACGGCCGAGGAGTGGGGGTTTGTCGAGCGCCTCCATCTGTCACCTAGTATTGATTGGACGAAGGTGACGGAGGCCAGCCTGGCGAGCATTGGACTGAGCCCAGCCGTTCTGTGTATGTAGTTGTTTCTTTTCTTTCAGTCCTTTCGTACTTTCTTGCTCATTGCTCTTAATGGTTTTTTCTGCAGATATGGATGAAGCATCGATCAAGGCAAGAAGGCTCGCCATGAGGAAGGAGAAGGCCGAGAAGAAGGTGGAGGCGACGAGGAGGCCGAGGGAGTCGTCCCTAGTCATCTCGGAGGCCCAACTCGAGCCGAGGACCAAGAGGATTCGCTCGGAGACGAGCAAGGGGGTGGCCACTTCGAGGGGTCAGGGCCAAGCGAGGGCCTCCGCTCTGGACAAGGGGAAAGGTCCCTTGGTCGAGGTCGAGGAAGAGGACCCGGTGGTGGAGATGTTGCGACAGCGGTGGGCACCGGACTGGTCGGTTCGGATGGGGGACTGTCTGACCGGGGAGGCCCAGGCCGTCGAGGTGGTGGAGAAGTTGGCAACCCCTCGCGACCGTAAGGCGATGGAGAGCGAGCCCGTGGAGGTGGCGTTTACGCGCCTGGCGCAGGCCACCGTGCTGGTAAGCTCGTCGACCCTATCCCCTTTGTTTTTTCTGCGGAAGTCTTTTCCTTATCTGCCCTTGTCGGTCGCAGGCTTGCATGCAGGGGGCTAACATAAAGAACCTCTACGAGGCGTCCCTGGCACAAGAGCGAGCTCGGGCGGACAAGAGCGAGCGGGAGATGAAGGAGATGCGGATCGAGCTCGAGGGCTCGCACAAGAGGGAGCAGCAGATGAAGCTCGAGCTCGAGGCCAAGGATGCGGAGTGGGGGAAGAAGGTGGCCTCCTTGAAGAAGAAGTTCGCCAAGGAGAGGGAGGAGCTGACGAAGGCGGGTCAGCTGATGGTGATCAAGGCCCAGGACGAATGTTATGCGAAGGCCCTCAGTCATGTGAGGCACTTCGACCCGACCGTCGATCTGTCCAATTTTAAGTACGACATGGAGATCGAGGGGACACCGAAGACTCCTGGCGAAGAAGGGCCCGCTCTCGACCCGCTTGCCGACGCCGAGGTGGGAAAATAAGCTGTGTAATTTTGTCTTTCTTTTTCCCCCTCTCGATTGTATTTGCCTCCCGCGGACTGGCCACCGCATTTTTCGTAAGAAGTATCTAAATTTATAGAAAAAGTTTTTTGACCGGCCAAGTGTTTTGACCTCGGATATTTCCGAACCTTCTTGCGTATGTGTGTTGAGTTGGCTGGTTCTCTTGTAGGTTGCGACTCCTCTTCCCGAGGTGGGCCCCCGTCGCTCCAACGTGGCGTGGCTCCGGAGCAAAGTTGAGGCCCTGGAGGCCGCGTTGGTTTGCTACCGAAGGGGGGCTCGTGACACTGAGGTGGCTTTTAACTATTATCGGAATAAGTCTGAAGCCTTAAGGGAGGAGGCGAACCGGCTGAGGAGGGCGATGGTGGATCGGGAACTCGGCGGTGCGAGCCTTGGGCAGGCCGTGTTGAGTGCCTCGGTGCAGAGGCCCTCTTCTGAGAGGTTGCTTCGCGATGTCTTTGCGGAGAAGGAGACGGAGATACACCGTTACAAGATTATGCTGGGTGTCTCGACATCTTCCTCAGTGGGTCGGCAAGCGGAGGGGGTTCCCTCTGTGCTGCTGCTGTTGCAGCGTATGCGACCGGATGACGCCCAGAGCTCCGTGGCTGGGGTGTCGACCGTGGCTGAGTCTAAGGACCATCATAACGAGGAGAGGGCTCCTAGGCTCTCGGTCGGAGTAATCCCGCCCTTCGTTGGACCCGAGGGGCCCTAAGATGGCGACTTTCTCTAGTTTGAGGTGAGTGGAGTGGTCCTGTAACGGTCTTTGTTTGTTTTCTCCGAACAAAATAAAAGGGGATGAATAAAGAATTCTTTTCCGTCTTTGTTCTGGGTAGCAGTGTAGTGAATGATGGCGGAGGCGAGGTTCGGCCCCGCCGATCCGTGAGGGATCGAAGTGGGGCCTTAGGACGAGCCCCTGGTGAGGATTCGGGTTGAATCTACTGAGGAGTTTGACAAAAAGAGGTTTCTTTCGTATAAGATAGGGAGGGCCGCTAAGGCGGCCCTTTACATATGGGTGCTTACACAAAAGACATATTTACATTCAGCCAGGCAGAACCTATGTTCGTCCCTCAAGGAGCTTCATTAGGTGCTCGGCGTTGACTGGGACCTCCTCCAACTCGACGACAGGTTTGGGAGCAGGGCCGTCCTTCTCGGGTTCGAGTTTGACGGCGTCGAGGGGGAACACTCCTCCCCCGACGGTGGTCATGTAGCACGATCGTGCCGCTTCCTGGCTACCTCGGACGATGCCGACTCCTTGCGGGGTGGGAAATTTAAGTTTCAGATGGTAAGCCGAAGGCACCGCTTGGAGGGAGCATAGTCCGGGTCGGCCGAGTATGGCGTTGTAAGCCGCCTTGACGTTGACTACCATGAAGTCCATGAATTCGGTCCTCTTGACAGGAGCCGATCCTGCGGTAACGTCGAGGGTAACAATCCCTTCTATCACGACAGGGACGCCGGAGAACCCATGCAAGGTGTATCCAGCCGGCTTGAGTTTGCCTCTTGGTAACTTGAGATTCGCGAAGGCTTCGAGGAAAAGAATATTAACCGAGCTGCCGTTGTCGACGAGGATTCGGCGAACTTCACAATTAGCCATGTGGAGACTAATGACGAGGGCATCGCAGTGGGGTAGGCGAACGCCTTCGAGGTCCTCTCCTGAGAAGGAGACCGGCATCGGTTGCAACTTGGGCGAGGGGTTGTCTTGGACAGCATTCACCTCTCGGATGAAGGCTTTTCGGGAAGTATTTGATTCACCTCCCATCGGCCCTCCGTGAACACAGTGCAAGATGAATGGCGCATCTGCGGCTCCCTCGGAATCGGGATCCCGACCCTGGATGCGGTTCGGAGTAGGGTTCGGAGGTGAGAGCCTCCGGTTCTTAACATCTCGCCGATCCCGTGGGCCTTCTCGGGTAAATTCTCGGAGGTACCCTCTTGAGATGAGTTCCTCAATTTCGTCTTTTAGGGCCCGGCATTGGTCGGTTTCGTGCCCGTGATCCCTGTGGAAGCGGCAGTAGAAGCGCTGATCTCGATTCTTGTTGTTATTAGATCGGGGAGGTAGTCGGACAATGCCTTTGTCTTCGATTTCTAAGAGGATGGCGGATACGTTATGCGTCAAGGGAGTGTACCTCTCGAAGCGGGGGACCAGCGGGACCTTCTTCATGGCCCCCGCGTCCCTTGGAGTTTTCTTTGATGGTTCAACTTCTTCGGCCTTCCGCTTTCCCTTCCCGGTGGCCTCCCTGGTATCTTCGGGGTTAAGGGCCTCTTCTGCCCTAATGTATTTCTCGACCCTGTTGAGGAGGTCGGGAAAGTCGACGGGGGGCTTCTTCGCCAGAGAAGCCTTCAGCTGTCCATGACGGACGTTGTGCCGAAATGCCGCGGAGGCGACGCCAGGATCAAGGGAGGAGACCGGCCTTGCCTCCGCGGTAAACCTCCAGACGAACACTCTGAGGGACTCCCCCTCTATCTGTCTGAGCCCAAGTAAAGAAGCGCTGGTCCTTTCGGCCTTCCGGCTGGTGACAAAGTGGGCAAGAAAATTGCCCTCTAGTTGGTCGAAGGAGTAAATGGAGCCGGGGGTGAGCTTCGAGAACCATTCACGAGCTGGACCCCGAAGGGTGGCAGGGAAGGCTCGGCACAGCAGGGGATCCGAGGCGCTGTGAATCATCATGAGGGTTTTGAAACCCTCCATGTGATCAGCAGGATCTCCCTCGCCATCGTAGGTCTCGAATTGAGGTGGTCGGAAATTTCTGGGTATTTCCGCTTGGAGGATGGGGGCAGAGAAGGGAGGACGGACAGGTCTGTACCCCTGAGCTGCTCGGTGGTCGCCGTCTCCTATGTGATCGAGGCGATCCTCCATTTCTTGGAGGTGCCTTAGGAGTACGCCATCGTCCTCTGGCTGGATTGTTGATGGGCGGGACACGCTGGCCTCGGCGTCCGACCCGGTTTGGGAATGGAGGGTTTCTTCCCTGGGGGCCCATCGGAGAGCCCCGAGAATTTCTCTTCGGAAGTCCTGGAACTCCTTGTGAGTGACGGGGGCTCCCTCGACCCTGTTCGGTCGGTCTGAAGGTTGCCTTCCGACGCGGCTGAGCACTGGCCTCCGTCCCTCGGGCGGCGGTCTTGGATGGTTCGGGGCCGGGTTGGAAGCGGCCCTTCCCCTGCTGTGGCTAATCTGTCGGTTGACGATTATCCCCCGTAGGTCGGGCTGGTCTTGACAGGTGACGCTCCTTTGGGACCCCTGATGGGAAGTCCTGTGTTTTGAAATGTGTGGCCCGGCGTTAGCAGTTGGTGGGGGCGAGTCCCGTCGGTTGACGGAGGAAGCAGCCCCCTTGCCCTTGGAGGCCATGAGAGTTCGGCTGTCGAGTTCCCTTGATGGTCGGGCTCGGGTCGGCTTCTGAAGCAGTTTTCCCACAGACGGCGCCAACCTGATGCGGTTTATTTCTGGGAGACGTGTGGATGCACCAGGTGTGAATTCGGACTCGATTTGTATTTGATGGAGAAAGCTGCTCGTCTGACGACCCTCGGCTGACCGGGCGGCACCTGCGATGGGCTCGGAGGGAGGTGGATGCCTCGGCTCGGATCAGAGGGTTCGGATCCGAGGTCTTGTGTACCTGCAGACGGTCCTGAAACACCGGGGTTTATCCCTGTGGTGGACCCTCCGACGATCTAGTCAGTCTCTGTGAGAGAGTAGCAATAACTAGGAGAATTTAAGTGGCAAAAGATTGATTACCTCAAAAGGTGGGTGAGGGTCTAGTATTTATAGAGAATTCCAACCGGGTTTGGATTCGCTTGGGGGCCGGGTCTGAACCAGAAAGCCCATGGGCCTGACGTGGCAGAAGGCCCAAGGGGTTTAGGGCTGACGTGGCGGTACCAGGAGTGGTATAGGGCTGACGTGGCAAAGCCCTTGGTGGTATTTGGAGCTGACATGGCTGATCATGGGTCTCCTGTGCCTCTAGGAGAATCGGAGGGCCTAGGCTGTGCCAGGTCATCCCCATGCTTCGCCAGGATGGGGGGACGGCCCGTGGGGCTGTCACGGATCGGAGGCCGAGGACCATTGAGGCTCGTCGGATACGAGGAGGCTGGTTCTGTGGGGGTGGACTTGAGGCTCGGCGCCGACCCTTTAGTGGTTCGAAGCCGAACAAGATTGCTGTTTTTATCTTTTTTTGAGTGAGTCGTATTGGGCCCTGGTTGGGCCCCAAGCCATTTTTACCCCACCACACCCGGCGTACCGGACCTCACTCAAAAGCCAACACGAACTATAAGATACTTGTCAACCTTCTTCAGTGCCCTTAACTGGTCATGAGAAGGCATAGAACCTATCGAGATCGTAGGGTCTATTTCCCTAGGAAACCCTCTCGTTCTTATCATAACACATTCAGGAATTAACAATCAAGATACGGAACCCGTGCTCCCAACTTGTCATGAAAAAGCACCGCCCGTATCTCATTGACAGGAGAATACATCCCGATAACACCACCTAGTGTCAATCTATAGGAGAGGTTGGATTATAGGGTATCACCCCTAACACCAACTCTCACCCTTTGGCAATTTATAAATAAAAATAGTTAAGTAACTGTTACTACCCTAACGATGTCACTAACCCTAACCAAACAAGTGAGACATGCTACTGTGCTTCCAACTTGACATAAAAAAGCACCGTACGTGTTCCTCTTCTAACCAAACAAGCGAGACATGCCATGTGCTTCCAACTTGACATGAAAAAGCACAGTACGTGTTCCTCTTCTAACTAAACAAGCGAGACATGCACTGTGATTCCAACTTGATATGAAAAAGCACCGTACGTGTCCCTCTTCTAACGAAACAAGCTAGACATGCACTGTGCTTCCAACTTGACATGAAAAAGCACCGTACGTGTCCCTCTTCTAACTAAACAAGCGAGACATGCACTGTGCTTCCAACTTGACATGAAAAAGCACCCTACGTGTCCCTCTTCTAACCAAACAAGGGAGACATATACTGTACTTCCAACTTGATATGAAAAAGTACCATACGTGTCCTTCTTCTAACCAAACAAGCGAGACATGCACTATGCTTCCAACTTGACATGAAAAAGTACCATACGTGCCCCTCTTCTAACTAAACAAACGAGACATGCACTGTGCTTTCAACTTGATATGAAAAAGTACCGTACGTGTCCCTCTTCTAACCAAACAAGCGAGACATGCACTGTGCTTCCAACGTGTCTCTCTTCTAACTAAACAAGCGAGACATGCACTGTGCTTCCAACTTGATATGAAAAAGCACCGTACGTGTCCCTCTTCTAACCAAACAAGCGAGACATGCACTGTACTTCCAACTTGTCATGAGAAAGTCCCATACGTGTCCCTCTTCTAGAGACTGTAATAATTTATCGACACAATTAACCAAGTCTTAATCTAGACTTCTCAAGATCTCCTCGGATCCGCTCACAGCCTACCTATTCAAGACAATACATACATACGAGCCCAATGAGCTTCGTACGAGATAATAACATACATACGTACCAAATAAGCTACGTATGCGATTAATAGCTACATACGGGCCAAGCGAGCCACGTATGAGACAACAATATACATACGAGCCAAATAAGCTATGTATGAGACCACAGCTACATATGGGCCAGGTGAGCCTCGTATGAGACAACAACCTACATATGAAAACAACAATACAGGAAATCAACCTAGAAGCAACCGAACGTGTTTACTAGCAACTCTTGATCTTAGAAGCAATAGAAGAATCTACAAACAATCTAATACAAACATAATACCAAGGAAAAGCTTGAAAAGCGACATAAAAACCTTCCGACAGCCTAGAAACAACCAGTGCAGCGCTTGTCAGAATTTGACAGAAATATACTTTTTTAGAAAAGTAAGAACATATGCCACAACTCTCTAGTGGAACACTATTTCAGATTCTGTAAGGAATCCAAAATTCGGTCCATCGAACACACGCAAACAGTTTAACCCAATTGCAGATTTTCAACAAATGTTGAAACTTCTCAAGCTGGTAACTTTTGCTCCACTCGTCGGAATCTAACGAAACTGGACAATTTGAAAAGGTGGGAACATCCACTAAAACTTTCTAGTTGACCACTTTCTCAGATTCCGAAAGAAAATCCGAGTTCCTACTCATCGAACACACAACCGGTAACAAAAACAGCCAACTTGACCCAAGGAAAACTGAAACTTTGAAAGCCTATAACTTCTACTCCGCTTATCGGAATTTAACCCGAGAGGCCAATTCGGAAAGGGGGGAACGCCTACTACAACTCCCTAGTAGGTCCGAACATCAGATTCATCCATTACAACACTCTAAAACTATAAGTCAAACAGATACAATTTCAACCTGCCGAAATACACAGCCAGTTGAAAACTTTCAAAGCCCGTAACTTCTTCTCCGCTTATCAGAATTTAACCCGAGAGGCCAATTCGGAAAGGGAAGAACGTCTACTACAACTCCCTAGTAGGTCCAAACCTCTGATTCATCCATTAAAACACTATAAAACTACAAGGAAGTCAAACAGATACAATTTCAACCTGCCGAAATACACAGCCAGCTGAAAACTTTCAAAGCCCGTAACTTCTTCTCCGCTTATCAGAATTTAACCCGAGAGGCCAATTTGGAAAGGGGAGAATGTTTACTAAAACTTCCTAGTTGGTCCGAACCTCAGATTCATCCATTAAGACACTCAAAAACTAGGAAGAGTCAAAATAGTATGCGCTCAGTCAGACAGCTTTTTGCTGTATTTTCCAAAGGCCATAACTCCTACTCCGCTTGTCGGAATTTGGAAAGGGGAGAATGTCTACTAAATCTTCTCTAATGGGTATCTACCTCAGATTCGACCATTAAGAGGCTCAAAAATAGCAATCAACCCAAACAGTGAGCAACTCAGTCAGTTATTGTCCTATTTTTGTAATGACCGTAACTTTTGCGTCTCTTATCGGAATTTAGCCCGAGAGGTCAATTCGGAAAGGAGAGGATGTCTACTACAACTTCCTAGTTGGGCCAAACCTCAAATTCTGAGAGGAACACCCACTTCCAGTCCCTCAAAGATACTGCGACACGATCCCCAAAACAGTGAGTCCACTGTTTTGGCTCAAATCTCACTGTTTTGGGGAAACGGCTTGTTTCACCCATCAAAACTACTCTGAAAAATCCCCAAAAATTCTAGCATGCTACTAACACTTAGGAGAACCTCCCACATAAATTTCGGGTCAAGATTCCTCCGTTTACATAGGTTATTAAAATCAACTCCACAACCACAAAAATCAGATCTTTTTCGTTCTATTTTGTGTTCTATCACTTCAACTTTACATACCCTTTGTTCTAGTCCACACACAACAATATGCACATGATTTTGGTTCAATACAACAACACATAACAATAAAAATCTCTAAAATAACTAGAACAAAGCATGAGTGAGAAACCCCCACCTTTGAAGACTTGTCGGAAGGACTTGCTCTTCCTTCTCCTTGTTCCTTGTTCTTGCTCCTCAAGAACTCTCCATGAAAAGGTAACCCATGAAAACTCTAACTCTCTTTTCTTTTGATCCTCTCTTTCTTTTCCTTTCTCAAATTTTCTAAATAAAAAACAAGTGGAAGTGGAAGGAGAGAAAGATACGAGATTTGGGATGAGAACATACACAAAGAAAAGGGTTCCTTAACCCTAGAATGGGGTTTTTCTTGCCCTTTAGAAGTGAGGCCGGCCAAAGAGGGTGGGGGGGGGGGGGGGGGGGGGGGGGGGGGGCGTTTATAGGCCAAAGGGGTGTGGATATGTGTGTGAGAAGAGTCTAAGTGTCCAAGTTCTTATGATTTAACAATTGGGATTCAATTTGCAATTTTTTTGTTACGATCAACCCCCAAACTCCCTATAACCCTCCGTCTCATCATGATGGATCAAGAATAAAAGATAATTTTTCAAAATCACATACTACACAATTTGTTCGAATGCCCGAAATCGACACAGTTCGATTTTGTACGTATATCTAATTATACAGATAATTTTCGTTCGTGAAAACAAACAAATTAATACAAAAAATAATTTAATTCCGAGAAATAAAATAAAATAATTTTATTACTGGCTCGGAAGCTTCCAGTATCAATTTGATACAAAACAGTCGTATACCGACTAGTACATAAACATATATAATGTTTATTAACAAAACCGGGTGATGTCCACCAAAAATATTTCAATTCTGAAAATAAAAATAAAAAAAATAATTTTTAATATCTGCCCGGTATTTTCTAGACATTTTCTTAAAAACACGTTTTTCAAAATTTTGTACAAGTGTACAAAACTGATACAATACCTGTATATACATACTAGTATATATGTCCAGGTAACTTTTTATTTGAAAAACCAAGTAATTTCCATTAAAAATATTTTAATTTCAAAAATAATAATTATATAAATATAATATCCGTCCGGAATATTACATCTCATCATGGTTTTCATGGTGGAGGTTAGCATTGGTATAAATACCCGAAACCCGGATCCGACCCGGACTCGACCCGGACCCAGCATTGGACCGAAACCAACCCGGCCTATCCGGATCCGGGTCCGGGTCCTAAAATGGGACCCGTTGTACTTTTAGGTCCGGGTCCACTCAAAAGAGACCCAACCCGATCCATTAAAAAAACCCAAAAAATCAACATAAAAATAAATATTTTATCATTACCCCTCCCCTCTTTCCTCCTTAATTCTAAATCTTCCTCTTCTGAACTCAAAACTCATGTCTTTTTCTTCTCTCATGTATTCTAAATCCTTCACTTGCTGCCTCTGCTCGCCGCTCACACTCCCGCTCCTACCCATTTAGGAATATTTTAATAGGACCCGGACCAGGAATCGGACCCGGTCCTCACGGATCCGGGTCCGGGTCCAATTTTTGGACCCGTAAGGGACCGAGTCCGGGTCCGGGTAGTGAAGGACCCGACCTGACCCGACCCGATACCAATGCTAGTGGAGGTGCCCGATCATCTTATCTCCTTCAACTGTAGCATTTTAAATTTAACTTTTCATGTTTCGTCACTTCAATTGGTTATAGAATTACCAACATGCAATGTCCTGATTGGTATTGGGTGGGGAGGGTAATTGAGTGGCGGCTCGAATCCAGCGTCCTGGTTCGAGCCAAGACTTTTCCATCCAAAAAGAAAAATTGGTTATGGAATTTATCGAGTTTTTTGCCGTAGTAGGCAACTTCTTGAAAATATTTGCGATTATAGACTAGTTTCGAAACTATTAGCGCTTGTGGGCTATTTTATGCCACGTCAGCATGGCCACTAATTTCATTAGCGACATCTTCATTTTGAAAATCGCTAATGGGAATAACGGCATTTGTTTTAAAATATTTGAAATTTTTTATTTGCTGTCGCTATTTTCACCAGCGACCTTAATATATATGAGGTCGCTAATGAGATTAGCGACCTTTAATTAACTGTATTCTAACACTTAGCAAAATCTAGAGAGCTCGTGCTCTCTGAAAAAATAACAATCAATTTATTTTTGAAACTGAGGTTGCTATTCGGAATAGCGACCTTAGTTGTACAACAGTCGCTATTCAGAATAGAGACCTTTATTGTACTAAGGTCGCTATTCCGAATAGAGACCTTAGTTGTGTAACTATTTTGCAAATTTTACAAAGAACAAACAGATTGAGTTTCCTACTGAGGTCGCTATTGCGAATAACGACCGAAGTATACGAAGGTCGTTATTCCCAATAACGATCTCAGTTTCAATTTTTTTCTCCAAAAGAGCAAAAGCTCTATAGAAATCGCTAAGTGTCTCAATACATTCATTTGAGGTCGCTAATCTCAATAGCGTCCTCGTATACTAAGGTCTTTAGTGGGAATAGCGATAACAAACAAAAAATTCAAAATATTTTTAAATGTAGGTAGCGACTTTCAAAATGAAGAGGTCGCTAATGAGAATATCGGCCGCTGCTGACGTTGCACAAAGTAACCCACGAGCGTTAATAGTTTCGAAATTGGTCCATAATCGCAAATATTTTCAAAAATTGGCCTACTAAGGCCAAAAAATTCGAATTTATCTGCCTCCTCTCCAAACTTCATTTGTTATTCATCATTGCCCTGAATAGTTTTCTTTGTTTCTGAGCTCAGAGACTATCAAAACTGTTTCTGATGAAAATGGATTGTGTTTCTTCTATCTTTTCTCATTGCTTCAGTCTGATGCTTGCTCTTTTGCTTTCCCAGACAACAGACATGGGATTACGGATAAGAAAATTGATGTACCACATAGAAAGGTTGAACAAAATACCATCGAGAATCACTGGGAAACCTGAGCACCAGGTGAGCACTGGATCAGAGTAAACTCCACACACGCTTGTGGGGGTGTGCGCGGGTTGGGTCGTGCGATTTTTTTGTTACATTTGTGCCTGATCTAATGACGAGGGAAAATTTTCTTCAGACTTTTAATATTCGTTCATTGGGTATTTGGTAGATTCAGTATCCAGGTTCAAATTTTCTTCTACAGGGCACGGCATCCAGGTTATACTAAAGTTCTGTAATTCTTTTTGTATTTTCTTTTCTATAATTTATACAAGTTAATTTTCAAAAGAAAAAAGAAAGTAGCTTTATTTTTAATTGCAAATAACTCAGTTTCTACCTTATTTTCTTATTTTCTTATGTAAGCAAAAAGTTGGTATATCGATACTCAGTTTATTGAATAAACTGGCTTTGGGCATTTTTTAAACTTCCAGAAAATCCCCTCTTTCCAGGTTGGATGGTTTATTGTGCAAAAATTACAAATTCAAATGAAATGTGTAAAATAAAAAGATAGAGTAAGAAAAAATAAATAGAGCAACGAGCAAGCCACAGTGATATAACGTGGTTTGACCCTCACGTCTACGTACACACCACCTACTTGTAACAATTCTTCGCTATAAACGTTCCACTGTACTTTAAACTCTTGTACAGTGATTATCGGAATTCAGGCCAAGAGACCTATTACACCAGCAAGACTTTTACAAATAAGTCCCGCAAAATTCACCGAAGTGAAAAGGAAAGAAAAACTCTCAATATCTAGAAAGACCTTGACTGAAGAAAATAATAAAATCTCTCGCACTCGGAGTATTGATTGAATGATTAGTTCAAAAAAATTATGATAGCAAAGGGTGAAGAATACACTGTGAATTCGCCTTAATATATAGAGTGGGGAGATGTATATTTCCGAAAATAAAAAAATATTTCCGAAATAGTCAGATCTGCACTAGGACGGTCGACCGCAATGATGGACAGTAGACTGTTTATTTTTTAACTCGCAAGACGAGCGATGACCGGTCTACTGACTCATCTTTTCCACAGAGATGAATGGTCAACTGTTGTGGCGGTCGACTGTCATTTCGTGCGGTCGACCGCTATCGTGCAGATTCGACTTTTATTTGGCGATTTCACTTTATATTCTTTTCAAAACTAATTTATCAATCAAAACTACTTTACATATATTCTCCTCACATAAACAGAAGTAATCATCTATTTTGGTTGGCTTTCTTAATAATTTGAAGCACGTATTTCTTGTGTGCAATCTTCATTGATTTTTGGGTTTATGTCTTTTTTGCTTGATTTTCAATCACTTTGAATCTTTTATTTTAGTCTTCATTTTTTCTGTAGATTCTGAAAATATCAACTGAAAATATTAGTTGCAACAGATGGCTGGTATTCGGGTTCACATCAACCCAACACACAATTTTACTGTTTTTTAAGTAGAATTGCTATAATGTCTTTTTCATGTTCCCTTGTAGATCGAAGCTGACACTGACGGCAACAATTTCATGAACACATGGGAGGCAAAAGAATATGGTTTAATTTGACAGTGTTATAGATGACAGGAAGCCAGGGCTAGTTGCAGTGGCGGAGCCACACCCAAGCCAGGTTGAGCGGCCGCTCTCTCTGAATTTGGGTAGGCCCTTTGTATAGGTGTAGTTATTTTTTATATTTTAAATGGAAGTCCATGCAGCGCTCCTCCTCAGCGTGGCCCACAAGCAAAGGTCCATATAATTGCTCCTCACACCACCTGACCCGCTCCCTCTTCTTCTACTCCTCGCTTTTTCTTCGTTTAGTTCTTGTGATTTTGCTTCCGCTGGATGAAAATCCTGGCTCCATTACTGGCTAGTTGCACCAATTGCAGACGCCACGCCTCCACTAACAACCCGTGTTTGGGACTTGTGGAAGATTCATGAAGGTGGTAAAAAGTCCAAGCAAAATCTACCATCACAGCTAACGATCAACATCAACAAAGAGAAAGGCTCAGAACAGTCGAAGAACGCTGGAACTCCAGTCTAAAGGAGACTCATCATTATTCTACAATTATGTTTTCTTTACGTGCTTTGAGCAAATATTCTCTGAGTTGTATTATTTTTACTAATATTCTTTGTTTTTGCAAATTTTGTGGTTAATGATGATATAATATGCTTCAAAAAAGTTATTGTAAACTTTCTTAGATTGGTTATGTATTGTAAAAAAATTATCTATTATCTTAAAAGTCTTTTAGTAGCTACAGTAGGTGTGGTTCCGAATGAACCGTTACTGTGAATTAAAATTGAAAGGAAGGTTTGTTTGTTAGAACATAGTTGCTAACAACGTTTGTGAATAAATACAATTACAAGAAATAAAAGAACAAACCAGACACTTCAATACAGAGTCAATATTAAGATCTCTGTCCTTAAAGCAAAATTTGTCCCACAATATGACGGTGGTTGACGAGTTGCCTTCCAGGATACAACTGTATTACCTTTCCCTGAAGAGCAACACCCTAGCTTCAGAGATATCAGTGAATCAGTAGCTGTGTAGCACTCTCAGACTCTGACTCAGATTAAGGTTAGGGTTAATCTCTAGCCGCTTAAGATATTATACCCTACTTATCAGTATTGGAATATCACAGAGCACTACCTCTAGACCAGCTTATATAGAGATTAGACTGGGTTTAGGGTACTGGGCTTTTAGCCCACTCAACCCGTTCCAATAATTAATACATAACACGTGTAAACCCGTGTTGCCCCATAGAATAATATACACAATATTATCCTATTATACTGAGAATATACATATACATCCAACAATCTTCTCCTATATTCTCAATATATTAGGCTAAGCAATGTTATAATATTGGATCACAAAAATTCAAACATTACCGAATCATAAAGAACATGGATAATAGACTAAATCAATTATAACTTGAATAGTTCAAATATGACTAAACCAAAATAATCAAATAGTTCTAAAACCATATCAGAACAGAATAGTTCACAGTGACTAAACCAACTAGAGAAATTGTCATAGTTTCAAAATCAATCAAAGCAAATAAACTTCAAGAACAAAATATGAGTTTTAAGCTCATGAACACAAGAGTCTTAAACTCAACAGAAGTTTTATCAAGCAAGTGGCAAATTTATTCTTTCGATAAATAGACCAAAACTATATCCTTGCAAACTACTTTATGTTTACTCCTCCATTTTGAGCAAATCATTATTCTGAAATCTATGTTGACAGATTTAACTCCTCCATCTTTACTAGCTTATTGAAAACAAGAATATCAAGAGACATATCTATAAGAATTCTAGCAAATTTCATAAAGTATCTGGTTCTACTAGAGAACTTAGTACAATTCAACGATAGCTTAGCAAAATGTAACGCAAGCATCACAATCAAGTTTCTTTAATAAAATAAAGAACAAGAACTATTATAGTATCCACACAAGAACTATACTATGTTTCATATTGGAATGATAGAACAGTCAAATCAATTATGGTTAATTCTGAATCATCAAAATTGGAATAAAACATGAATCCATAAAAGAGTTATATCATCAGAATTGGAATGATATAACAACCATTCTAAACATCGAAAACACATCGACAAGTTTTCATGCTTTCTTTTGGAATAATGAGATGATTCTAAGTAAATTATGAAAATATATAGCATCATCAAAATTGGAATGAAATTATATATTAACAGAATTTACATAGAATTTTTCAAATTATCTAAAGCATGTCAACTGCCTAAAATTGATGCTTCAGTTTGAACTTCTCTATGGCTCCAATTGGATTCTAAATTTCAAAACAACTTGGATGTTAAAACTTTTGACTCAATAGCTTTTAACTCCATTTCTCCCACAGTTTTGATAATTAGATCACTTTCAAGTCTCTTAGCAAGAGCATTGGCCATACTTGTCACAGTTTCACTTTATCTATGAGAAAGTTCAACTAGGCTTCTTTCAGCCTTAATATACTCCTCTTACTATTATAGAGTGAGTGATGAGCTACAGTGCATTATAGCTTGATAGTCGCATAACAGAATTGAGAATTTACATTAAACTTCTCAAATGGATGATTAGCAATAAGTTATTCAATCCACTCAACCTCTTCCCCTGCAGAGGATAACACATAGAGGTCTGATTTCTTGGATGAGAACGCAACACTTGTTTGCCTATTAATCTCCATAATTTTTCTGCTCCTCCTAGTGCGAACACATATCCACTAGTTGTCGACTTTCACTAGACTTTGAGTAGCACAAAGCAAACTCTTGAGTACCACTCAGGTATCTCATTAGCCTCTTAAGGGCACTCAAATGTGTATGGGATTATTAGTAAATCTGCAGATCATACCTACCTCAGAGGCTATGTCTATTCTAGTGCAGATCTTTGTATACACGAGACTTTCAATTCTTTTAGAATGATCTACCTGTCTCATAGTTGCACCATCATAAGGTGTCAACCTTTGTATCATAATCATAAGGTGTTTCAAAACACACTTTCGATCACTATATCCCCACTTTTGAAACACATTATTGATTTATCGAGTTTGCCTAAGGGTTATCCCTTGCCAACCAAAACTCACCCTTATACATAATATGGTGTTCACACCACTTAGATGCTAAATTTATTTGGATAGCACAATTTTAACTCCGTTTAGAATAGAGATGTCACTTCCAATCAACAAGCATGTCAATAAAACCAAGTAAATAATAGCCATTATATTTGATACACCACAAAGTTAAAGGCACTGATCTGAATTACTTAATTCATATACTAGGCTCTTTGAGAAATTTGTCAAAATATTTGTACGCTAGCTATATTACATGTTTTAAAGCATACGATGATTTTACTAAATTGTAATTCTAGTTCACTGAACATATTAGTTCAAAACTTTCCAGTACAAAACTGTTCAGTACAAAATATCAAGTACAGAACTTTTAAATATTCTTTATGAATGACAAAATTTTCAATAGATGTAAGGGTAAGAAGAATACTTATTGTAGCAATATAACAAACATGTGAGTAAACATCAAACAAATCTACCCCATTTTCTCAGTCAATCTGTTTGTTACTAAAAAGTATTAAAATTGCTACTGAACAATCAAAATTAAGTTTCTTCTACAAAACCCCACTTACTTACTATAGTTTTAGCCTCTTTTGGCAGATCAACTAAATTGAAGTATTATTGTATGACACAAAATCAACTCATTGTCTACTAAAGACTATTCTTAGTTCATTTGTCATTCAGGTTTTAAGTGTCAGTAAGGCTGGTTCTTGATTCCAACTGTGAATCATTGAACGTGTCTGTAGGACTAGATTGTTCATACATTTATCTTTGATGAACACATCTTCAAAGAATTTTGCAAGTCTAGATTCTTCTAACACAAATTAGATAGATCCAACATCTGTCCACAGAACTACATTCTGTACTTTCTAAACACACAAATATTTGTTGTAAGTCCTACTTTAGGCCTTCTAGGGTCATGTACTCTAACAAATGTATCACAACACAAATTTCCACTTTAAAAAAAAAATTTATTTGTGTTTTCATGCTATGATTTACAAGGTGTATTCAATTTAAGGTGTAGTAACACATTAGAGATATGATTAACAATACAACATCACTCATTATTACACAAGACAAACAACAGTCAATAATATAGAATTCAACATTTCACTAAGAGTTTGATTCTAACTTTTATCAATACTGTTTGATTGTTGTAAGTAGAGTGAAGTGGAGATTATGCCCAATGCAAACTTCTCTAAAGTTGTTAAACATATTCACCACCTCCATCAACACTGAACCCTTGATTTTTAGCATTTAACTAGATTTTAATTGATCACAATAACGAGTGTTACAGCCTCCATATATGTATGACAAACATTCAATAATCATCTACATAGGTGATTAAATACTTCTGACCAACAATCGTCTCATATAGTCACAAAGCTACTGAGATCACAAATATCAGAATGTATTGACTCAAGAAGTTGTGTGCTCCTAGAGACCATACTAAATGATTTTCTAGTAATCATAATCTGAGCACAACTTTTATATTTGTCATATTTAATGAAGTGTCATTTGGCAGAGTTATGAGTTTTAACAAGAACAAACAAATTAATATATAGTTCACAGTGATTCTAAAATTCAAAACAACTTGGATGTTAAAGCTTTTGACTCAATAGCCTTTTAACTCCGTTTCTCCACAGTTTTGTTAATTAGATCACATTTTCTCACTGACAATTGAATATATATTTCTCAAATCCTAGCCAATTATGCTAGGTTCAAGAACATAATTAGAACTATTATTATTAATTGTTTCATTTGTTAAACTCAACTTATATATGCGATTGACAATGTAAGCACATTATAAGAGCTAATACAAGATTACTCTATCACATTTTACAAAATAGTTTGCTTTTTCTAGTGATTCTAACAATGTCCACGTACTCAAACAAATTGAGCTATATTTTCTTTATTCGTTCTTCATCATCTTCGAAACACTAAGCAAGATAATGACCCATATTTTATAATTCAATTTTGCACACACAGTATAATGAACGATAAAGAACAAAACGTAAATAATGGAGTCATATTTTGCATTACAGAATGCTCCTATCTAAGTTACAGACATTTGTTATAAATCTTATACAAAAAATTTTAATTATTAGAGAAGCAAATATATAATCTCACACAAACTGCAAACAATTGATTTGTCAAAATATCTATACACAGAGTATGATAAAATACTTAACAACCCTAAACATGCTAGTTTTCAAAGCGAGAATAACTATGATCTAAAACTCCCAATCATATGATCAAACGCACAAAACGTTAACACATTCATCACATGAAAAATACTAAGAAAATTAGAGTAGATCATACCAACACTTCAAGTTAGAAGTGTTTTCCAAATTCGATGGAGAAGCCTGCGTAGTGCAGACTTATCATACCGTGATGTAAATCTATCGTCTCCGACTCACACAGTTTGTAAATAACTTTGAAGTTCCTACATTCATCAAATCTTTAAAGATTAGCCAATTAAACAAATTATTAGCACAATCTAATTCACAATAATTTAATTGGAGATACAAATTTATAGTCAACAACTATAATTTAACTTATCAAAATGGATATTTGATTTTTAGCACATAGCTAAAACAATTGTTCAAATTTGCATTTAATTAAACAATGCTTAATACAAACAAATAATTAAATAATAATTTAAATTTGGTGAAGAACTTATCTAAAATTTTGATCTGATCCAAGTCTGATTCCTTTTGACTGGATCTGAATATGGATCTGCTCCAACAGTCCAAACACCAAACACCAAAAATGTCCAATCAAAAAGTTGGATCTGAGTTGTCCCCTTCTTCTTCTTCGATCTCACATGTGGGAAGTGATAAGGGGTTGTCGGTGGTCGGTGGTCAATATACCTGTACGACGAGTAGTGGATAATCAGAGATATCATCCTCAGTATACTCCAATGTAGGAATGAGTACTTTCATCTCTGGAGTTGGCTTGAAATTCCCAAAATCATACAACTTCGACTCTGTCTCAGTCACCACAAAGGGCACCCCCTTCCCCATTACAGTCAATCTCAAGTCGCCCAGAGGCAGCGCCGTCGATGCTTGCGGAGGAGATGCCCAGAGGCGGCGACGCCCAGCGATGGTGCCCAGCGGCTGCGGCGGAGGCGCTCGCGACTGCGGCGACTGCGAGTTGACTGCCTCTTGGATCTGATGGCCAAGGGGAAGATCCCGATCGCGATCGACTCAGAGGATCCTGAATGACGACAACCCTGAGGCTCTGACGGCGGTGCTCGGGAACGGTTCGGCGACCAATCGGCGATGGCGGAAGCATTGGTGCACACAGTGGTCTTCGACGAGTGCGTGATGGTCTGCTTCGACGACAACGACGACGTCGACGAGTATGGCGGCGGGTCTGATTCCGACGAACAGTAACTCAAGCCCTCTCTCTCTAAATCTCAATTAGTTTTTTTAATATCTTAAGATTGTTAATAATGATTTGGGGAAATTAGGGTTAGGGTTAATCTCTGGCCGCTTAAGATATTATACCCTACTTATCAGTATTGGAATATCACAGAGCACTACCTCTAGACCAGCTTATATAGAGATTAGACTGGGTTTAGGGTACTGGGCTTTTAGCCCACTCAACCCGTTCCAATAATTAATACATAACACGTGTAAACCCGTGTTGCCCCATAGAATAATATACACAATATTATCCTATTATACTGAGAATATACATATACATCCAACAATCTCCTCCTATATTCTCAATATATTAGGCTAAGCAATGTTATAATATTGGATCACAAAAATTCAAACATTATTGAGAATATAGTTGGCAGTCAGCAATTCTTCTCCCCACATGTTTTAGGGTAACCCAGAATTCAACAACAAAACATTCATCATCTTCTTTAGAGTTCGGTTCTTGCGCTCGGCAGTACTGTTTGATTTAGATGAGTAAGGAGCAGTTGTCTGATGAACTATTCCATTCAACCAACCTGATTGCCTCCGGAACATGCATTGCTGGCCCTGGCCCCTTGTTTCCAGCGATGTTTGTGGCGACAGCATTTATGGTTTGATAGACTCGAGCCAATTCAGTCTCTAGATCCAGCCCATTCTCACCGTTTTGCTCTTCGCCGTTCATGATCCTTTGTGCCATTTCTGAGTCATAAAATTTATCATTAATCATCATAGATAACACAAATAACATCGCTTCAACAAAATTTTATTTAACATCGCTTCAACAAAATTTTATTCGTTCTAAAATTTAAACGCTTTACATTCAGAACGAAAAATTTTTGTTCCAATACATCCATTACAGAAAATATCATAGATTCTACAGTTTCTCTTGGCTTCTCTGAGCTCTTCCCGTAGTTCTTGGATTTCCTTCCTCATGTCTTCAAATTTCTGCTGTCGCTCTTCCTTTTCCTGGCGAGTGATGTGGTCCAACTTGGCGAAATATCGATCATTCATGAGTCGGACCTTCTCAAGCTCGCACACTTGAAAGTTCAGCTCCCAGATGCGCTCCTTGTCCTATGCTCGTTGCAATTCCAAGTGGTTAACTCTCCACTTTTGAGCGTACAATTCCCGTCGAAGAGAAGTAACAATGTCATTTGGGTTATTTGGGACTAGTTCTTCTTCTGGGGGGGTCTTTGGGAAGATCAGGCGAAGGTGGAGTGATCTCCCTGGACTCAGGAAATTCTTCTTCTATCTCAAATGGTTCTACTTCTTTCTCCTCCTCTGGTTCTTCTCCTGGGTCCACTTCTTCTTCTTCCATTGGTTCTTCCTCTTCATCCTCGAAGTGGACAAACCAAGGTGCCTCATTCTGGGGATCATGCTGATTGGCCATCTTATAGGGAAAAGGAGGAGAAAAATGTCATCTTATAGAGCAACACAAACAAAAGTTTAAATCTTCATAAGTTGAAACTCACACGCTAGTGTCCACTCTAGGGTGGCGTTCCTTATAAATTTGTACTACTTGTGAACCTGGCACTGATACCATCTGTAACGCTCCGAATTCCAAATAAGACCGAATTCAAGATTTAACAGGATCTTTACCTCACTTCGTACAATTTTACAAGAAAAATAAAACTTTTCAATCATACATCAGTGTTTATTACATCTTTATTTACACAGCGAAAAATACAACAATGAAATAAAATACAACTTGTACGACTATAACAATGTAATTCATCAACTGCATCATAACATCTTTATGGCAAGGTCCATTACCTGCATATCAAGCTGTGGGCACGTCAGTCACTTACAACTGATGAAAATATTATACTCGGCTATCTTCTCTATGCCGTACATATAACGATCTCATTACTTTAACAAATCACAAAGTTGAATGAACAATAAAGTGTTTAATTGTGACCACGCTAAACATGTAAGTATATGCCATGTCTTAATGCCTAATGCACACATTTTATACTACGATGACACTAATACACACTTGTTCGGATTCTATGCATCCCATACGACATAGGTCCGAGGGCAAGCGCCTACGTACTGTAATACCCCGTATTTAAGAAATAATATATATATAAGATTTGAAAAATATTTGAGATTTGTCCTATAGAATGTTCTATAGGGGATTTGCATAAAATTCGGTATTGATTGAAATATATACCACGGTTTGAATGCTGATGGTATTAGTTTGGTTTGAGATTATGAGATGGATTGATGATGTCATCCATGGTTGATGTATGGGCCGGTTTGATTTGAGAATATTTGGTTGGTTTGGATTGATTTCGAAAGTTATAAACGGGATTTGAAGTGATTTATGAAAGGGATTTGAGAATATAGTCCCACATGGGATATGCACAAAAATAATTTGAGTATAAATAATAATTGACAATGATCAAGAGTCACCTAATCGGTTAACCACCTTTTGAGAGGCAGCCTGTGGTGGGCAGTTGTACTACATAGTATCTAATTTGTCTTCTGAAAATATTAAAATTGTCTGAGTATTGGGGCGGGGCGTTACAAATGGTATCAGAGCCGACTTTCGACACCGGGTGTAGAAGAGGACCTTAGTATGATCTACGGTGTGAGATAGTCCTCGGAATTATCACAGTAGATTATTAGTGGTGTGGGATATGTCTCCGGAATTATCACAGTCTTGTGGTGTGGGACAATCTCCGGAATTATCACGGTAATTACTTGTGGTGTGGGACTAATCTCCGAAATTATCGGGATCGAGGACGACGCTAGTGTGGGATATGTCTCCGGAATTATCACAGTCTTGTGGTGTGGGACAATCTCCGGAATTATCACGGTAATTACTTGTGGTGTGGGACTAGTCTCCGAAATTATCGGGATCGAGGACGACGCTACATCGGCTAGAAAGGCGGATCCTACACTAGATGTGTGCCCTGTACTCAGCGAGGACACTGATTTCTAAAGGTGGGGTGTATGTAATACCCCGTATTTCAGTAATAATATATATATAAGATTTGAAAAATATTTGAGATTTGTCCTATAGAATGTTCTATAGGGGATTTGCATAAAATCCGGTATTGATTGAAATATATACCACGGTTTGAATGCTGATGGTATTAGTTTGGTTTGAGATTATGAGATGGATTGATGATGTCATCCATGGCTGATGTATGGGCCGGTTTGATTTCAGAATATTTGGTTGGTTTGGATTGATTTCGAAAGTTATAAACGGGATTTGAAGTGATTTATGAAAGGGATTTGAGAATATAGTCCCACATGGGATATGCACAAAAATAATTTGAGTATAAATAATAATTGCCAATGATCAAGAGTCACCTAATCGGTTAACCACCTTTTGAGAGGCAGCCTGTGGTGGGCAGTTGTACTACATAGTATCTAATTTGTCTTCTGAAAATATTAAAATTGTCTGAGTATTGGGGCGGGGCGTTACACGTACTCCACAATAAAGGGCTCGATCACTCGCCATGAAACTACCCAGTAATAAAACAAGGTTTAGATCATTCCATGACTATGGATCTCAGCCTTGCTGGCTAGCCTTGCTGGCTATTATAACAGATCCCTCATCGTGCGAACCATCCCGCAAGTGCCCCCTAGCCCCGGTATACGTATATACATTGGAGTATGGTAAATATCCGCCTGACTATGCTAAGTAAATAAAAGTCTATCTCCCACGGAGCAACCACAGTCCGCCAACTGGGTCTATAGCCACGGAGATCCACCACCGACTATATAGAAGCACCCACTTACGTTTGCCCAATTAGACTATATCTTCACTTATGTGCCTAATTATTTAGTTCAAGATATGAATAAATTTTCAAGCCTAGAATTAATTTTACCTCCTACCGGACTTTATCAACAAATACAAGATAGCTCCATGGCCATATCTCAAAACATAATCTCAACTCTTTTCAATTTAATAGTGCCGGCACCCGAGGTCTCACTAACTCTAAATCACAAACTTTTTCATGTACAAGAAATCATGGGTACACATACCCTTAATAAACATGTCTTAAACCTAGTTATTTTCATCTTCAACTTATTCACAAATGATCAAAATCTTGTCTTAACACTTGTCCATAAAGTAATCATTTCTTAGTCTTGCCACTAATCATGATCTAGTTATTCATAGCAAATAATAATTCATTTCAAGTACACAATTTCATTACATAAAATCTTATTCACAAATTCAAGCTCATATGTTGTCTCAATTTACTTCAAGATATTTCTTAAACAAAATGAAAAAAAATGCAATCTCTTGGACAGTAAACACTTCACAAAATAATATTTTACTTTTCTTCACCAAAGCAAGTTATATTCTCAAATTTCTATTTTTATACTTCAAAAAAATCAAATGAGAGGCCTGGGTTTCGAACCCAGGACCTGCGGCAGCACACAGCCAGCGCCTAGACCCCGAACCCACTAGCCGTTAAGTCCATTTGGACTTTTGTCTTAATCCGAGAATAAAAACCCCTTATACATTCAGTACAGTCCGAAAATTTTATTGAAATGAAACCAAAATAAATGTGACTATCAAGTTTTGAACCCAAAATCTCTCACAACAATGCTCTGTTTTGCACTAGCTAACCAGTAAGTCTAAGTATGTTTTCTATTTAGGAAATGTACTAATGTACTTTTGTTCATATTGTTCAAAAGTGATCCCTTTTTCAGAGGACTTGTTTATCCAAGACTCATTCTTTCTAATAAGTTGAAATAAAAATTTTCTTGACTGTGATTGAAATTAAAACAGTAAAACAACAAATTTTAAATTCATTAAAACTCTATTTCTATTTCTTTAAACAATTTTCTTTCTCACTTTTCACATAAACTTGTATAAGACTTGAGTAGTGTTCATAAATTAGTTTTTGTTCCTACTTTTACAAATTTCAATTTATAACAAACCTAGCATGTCACTTATTCATGAGAATTTCACAAAGACTCTTTCATGCAATAGTTTATATTTTCAATTGTAACATGGCAAAAATACACATATGTCAACACATCTCATCATACTAACAAATTTCATTTTGTTTTCTTTTCTCTTTCTTATTTATCAAAGCATGATTTGAAATATAACTTTCTTCCACAAATTTTCACATACTCAACAAATACAAAATTTGCAAACATACTAACATGATTCATATTATAAAAGAATTCTTCTTCTAATTAGTCTGGTATCTACAATCACAACAAAAAATCATCCTCATTCATAGCATGATACACTAGCATGAATTTTATCTATATCTTTCTTATCAACATTAACTTATATTACTCATTCATATTTTATAGCATGCATATTCTACAACTAGAAAGCATGAAACCACCCACCTTAATTAAAGATTGAAATCAATAAGAAGGTTTAAACAACTCTCAGCTCCTAGCAAGACTCCTCCTCCTAGCAAGGACTCCTCCAAGCACACGAACTCTCTTACTCCCTTTCTTTTTCTTTCACTTATTTTGATATTGTTTTTGGTGCAAAAAAGAAGGAGAAATGAGGGTTCTATTTATAGGTAAAGTTAGGGTTTAATATGCATAAATCTCCACCTAATAACTCTCTCTTTTAATTCTTCCAACCCTTGATGCTCCCAACCTTTCACAATCTCAACTCCCAAAACTCCAAACTTTTCCTCTCCCCCACTAGCCCAAACCTGTCAACCCCTAGGTGCAATCTGGCCATACATTCCAAGTGTGCATATGCACACATGCACACACCAATTAAGTACATTTTTATAGTTCTAAATGTGTACAGAAAGTTGTAACTTGTCATGTATTAGTCCAATCTCAACTTAAAAAATAGGAATTTATTAATGGGCTTGTCCCACGGGCTTTTATTTTAATTAACTAGTTTAATTATCCTAGTGGGCTTTCCTTTTAATCAACTAATTAATTTGTCTATTGGGCTAGATTTCATTTTTGGGTCTATGGGTCAAAAGAAGGCTAATTAAAAACTATGCATGCTAAAAATAGACAACGAGAGTAACAAAATGAGAATAAAAATTTGCACATGCATCATACGTGCAAAAATTTTTAAAAAATGTATTTTTAATTTAAAATAAAATGTGGGGTGTTACACTATGTCAGCAAGGTCTTGCTCTCGGCCGAGACCGGATACACGAAAATGGAGAAGGTGGCATACGCCCTGGTTTTGGCTGTGCGGAAGCTCCGTCCTTATTTCTAGGCGCACTCAATTCAGGTCCTCACTGACCAGCCTCTGAAGGCCGTCCTTCACAAGTCCGAGAGCTTCAGCCGCCTGGTCAAGTGGTCGATCGAGCTCAGTCAATACGACATCGGCTATCAACCAAGGACAACAATCAAGGGACAGGCCCTCGCCGAGTTCATCACAGAATGCACCATCTTTGAGCAACCCGAAAGTTGGGAGACCGACCAGACGTGGAAAGTTTACGTCGACGGCTCTTCCTGCGAGGCGGGAAGTGGCGCGGGCATCATTTTGCGAGGACCTAACAATTTCCTTCTCCAATATTCGCTCCGCCTCAACTTTCCAGCCTCTAACAACAACGCCGAATATGAAGCTATGATCGCGGGTCTTCCAGTTAATAGTTTCACTATATAGGCCACGTCATACAAACCATGGAACGTTATCCACTTGGTCCTGTACCTGCAATGAGAAACCAATTTATGCCATAGCAATCTTGAGAATATTTTTGAATCAACTCCATCACGTTGATTTTGATTAAAATTGATTCCATTGTCTTTCAGGAGGCGAATGGAGGCCTCTGCATGGGGATCGGTGGTTGGGTTGATTTCCCTCAAGTTTATTTGCCAAGTAAAGTTGCGTGGTTGGCCAATGAGGTTGAAGAGGTGAGGCCACATTGTATGATTTTCATCATATCAACGTTGCGTTTCATGTCCCTGCATGTTCATAGAATTGTAAAAGAAATTAATTTGATGGCAGTAATACATTATACATACATTAAAGAATAAAATTTCCCTTTTTTTCGGGGTTGAAATTCCTCCATGAATAATTTAAAATTAGTACCCCGAAACAACTAAATAAATCAAATTTTTATGTAAATTAACTATCACATAATAAAATTATTTTTTTCTTCTTCCAAATTAACAGCGAGGCTTCTAGCACATATTTAACATGTCCAAAAGTTTGTTGCTTTGTTTTTATAATAGTTTTAATGAATCTACAATTTGAGTGGTTAAAATTGTAGTTTAAGAATTAATTAAAGAGACTAACAAAAATTAAGGGGTCAAATAAGAAGCCTAATCAATATTTTTCTTAATTAATAAATAACACGAGAAACATATATACCCGTAACGTTGCTCTTCTGACGCACCGAAAGGGGTGTTGTGAAGGAATCCCGGAAACTCAATGTCAATGCCAATACAATGACAACATGGAGACACTGCGGGATTACAGATCCAATCAAATTCCTGCTCGAGGTTGTCCCTCCATACTTCTCTAATCATATTCACATTATGTTCAATTGTTTCAACACACATCTTCTACGAACTAGATGTTAACGTTAACTGGAAGAAAAAAAACCATGTAGATAATAATGGCAAAGTTGAAGAAGAAAGATATTTTGTGAATAACGAATTGCTGATTAGTCTATATATATAGCTTTCTAGTAGTAATCAAAGTGTGATCCAATTAGAATATTCTTGAAACGAATAGATAGACATAATTAGAGATGTATATACATCTCTTTAGGAAATTAAAACTAAATTTAAATTTAAATCTCCAAGTGGATCCGCAAGTGGGTCTTTTATGATCCGACCCGAACCAGACTGGTTGCTACCTTAAAATCCAAATCCAAACCCTAATTTAAACCATCACATCTTCGTCGCCAACACTAGAACTCTCTCGAGACGGAGCTAAGGTTTTTTTTTCGAATCAATGGCGATGGGATCTCAGAACATCGACATTCTCGGAGATCGCCAGTCTGGTCAAGATGTTAGAACTCAAAACGATACTCTTCTTCTTCTTCTTCTTCGAAACCATTTCGCCTCGTCTCAAATTGTGGATTTTGATTGTTTGGTGCTTTTTGAGTAGTACCTGTAAATAATCTTCACAAAAACTGTTAAAATAGAGGAAAAATTTTGCTTTGAGATTGTTAAAACTTGAATTTCATAAAATAGGAAACTGCTAACAATGTTTGTGAAGAAATACAATTACTGGAAATAAAAGAACAAACCACACACTTCAATACAGAGTCGATAGTGTGACGGTGGTTGACGGAATTGCCTCCCAGGATACAACTGTATTACCTTTTCCTGAAAAGCAGCATCCTAGCTTCAGAGATATCAGCGAACCAGTAGCTGTGTTGCACTCTCAAATGCGCGTGTGTGTTTGTAATTTTGGCTAGGTCCTCTCTCCACTACACGTTAGTGGTAACCCCAGGGCTACGCCCTTTAGTCCATTTCTTTACCTTATATACTAGAGAAATCTTTATCATCTGAAATCTTTATCATCTTCCGATGTGGGACTATCTATTCCAACTTCCCAAGTTAGTACATTTCGAGTACCCAACTTTGAACCTACATTTCTCATTCATACGGAAACCGTTTTTGGCAATGAGTACATTACGGAATAGTACTCGACGAGAGGAACGTAATCCAATCACTTTTCGGTGCCGCCGGCGGCCGGAGCCCACCGGAATCTGATCCGGAAGATATGCCAAAAATATTTCCAACATTGTTTGCTAGAGTGAGATGGAAACTCATAAAGTTGTTAATTTTGTGTTTTGGGAAAATAGGATTTGAGTTTAATTTGCTGCCAAATAGAATACAAATGGATTCGTTCTTAACTAGCATGAAATAGCACTGATTCAGAACCAGCAAGCAGCCAACAGTTTGCTCCTCTGATGGTGTTCATTTTCTTCCAGTTACCAACTACAAGTTCTGCAGTGCTCCACTGCTATGTAGTCAAAGTTATCTTTTAGAGCATCTTTAGTTGTTTGCTATATACCCAAAAAAAAATAAAAATAGAAAAGAGTGAGTTGTAGTCGTTGACTATATATATCCAAAATTGGGGTTTTGGGTGAGCAGTGGTCGGCTATATTTGGAAGCAGATATAGGAACTTGGAAAAAATAGCCGACGAAATATGAGAAATGATCTTTCGACTGTTCAATCAGACAAAATATTATCTTTCGTCGCTTAATTTATTTTAATATTTAAATATATCAGATGAGAAATGATTTTCCGTCTGATAATTTTTTTTAATATAAAATGATTAGACGAAAAATGATTTCCCGCTCGTCGATTTAAAATAAAATAAAAAAAAAAATTGGTGGGACCGAAGATGATCTCCCATCCCATACCCATTTTCAATTTTTTTTAAAAAAGAACTAGGCCTATACAAATTAAAAAAGAACTAGGCCTATACAAATTATTATGGATAAAATAATAGGTTTTAATTAAAATTTAATTATGATTTAAGATTTATTTAAGATTTAATTAGGATTAAATTAAGAGTTAATTTGGGGGGGAAATTCTTGAACGTGGTTAATTTTTTACAAAAAAACTTTCAGACGGGATAATGATTTCCTCGTCCAACACATTTTTAAAACGACATTTTTTTTGAACGAGACATCATCTATCGTCCGTCGATTTTTTAAGATAAAAATTCAAATTTTGGGTCTAAATGACTGCAGCTGAAACTCAAAATTCTTATTTCTATATGCTAAATACCCAAAATTTTAGATTGAAGGACCAGATGATGTTAACAATCATAAGACCAAAACTTTTTCCGGGAAAAGAATGCCACTAGATTGATGTGGTAGTTCCATGAAGGTACCAGTTTCCCATATCTAAGGAAAGAAGCATACCCCTCTACCGCTGCTAGATAAGGTTTCCAACATAAAGTTTGTTGGTCCACCCTTCAGGGTTGTTGGAGAGATTTGTTGTTTGTACACGTCATGCTGCTTCATGTATATTTTATTTTCTATTTGTAGTTTGTACCTGAGCCCAGTACTCTGGGTTTGTTTCGTTAAACTCTTTTTAATGAAACAGGGTGGCCAGATTCCACTTTTTTCCTAAAAAAAAAAACAAACAGTGGATTGGGGTAGGAAGAGAAAGTACATCCCAGTATCTCTACTACTATAATGGGAGAAGGCCTTTGTCCATAACCCAACCCGTGCAGCGCACATGCAGGTAAATTTTTTTTTTCTGCCCTTTTCATTCCCTCCAAATTTTTTCCACGTGCACAGCACGTGTATAATACTAGTCTATATAAATGAAAAAGAATACATCCTTCACAAGCTTGTGCGCTGCCAAAATTTCTAATTTGCTTCTCATGGATTAATTCTAAACTGGGAACATCTTTATCCAACACCCTATACTCCCTAATCATGTGTGTTTGAGTTTTTGGAATTTGATAGTTCATGTTTTCTTATCAGAGTTGGTGAAGATAGCAAAAATCGGAGTTAATGAAGATAGCAGATAGGGAAATCCAATTTGTTAAAAAGGAAATATTTTTATCATTAATAGATGGGGAGATTTTTTTAAAAAAATATGCATTTTTCGAAATAATTTGAGAAAAAAAAGGACACTTGCCAAATTGATTGCACACGATGACTCAATAACTACACTGGTCGTTCTCAACAACGAACTTAGTTATTTAGTGATGAACGTTGGGAACGGCTAGCCTAGTTTATTTATTTATTATTTGGGGGGGGGGGGGGGGGGGGGACTCGCCGTTTCCAACATCAAGTTTAGTTCGAAAATAGACTCGCCGTTCCCAACAGCTATGTTCTTTATACTAATCTCGTTGTTGAGAACGGCGAGATTATTAAAAATTTCACAAGTGAAACAATGTTTTTTCTAAAATTCACCAAGTCCAACAAAAAGCTTTACACTAAGCTCGCCGTTCCCAACAACTAGTCTGGTATAAAGAACCTCGCCGTTGGGAACGACAAGTTTTGTTTAATATTTTTGAACTACACTTGTCGTTGGGAACGACGAGTTTCTAAAAAAAAAAAAAAACTAGGCCCCTCATTCCTAACGGCGAGCACGGAATAACTAAGCTCGTTGTTAGGAATGACGAGTGTAGTTGTTGAGTCTCTGAACGTAATTAGTTTGGCAAATGACATTTTTTTGTAATTAGTTTTAACCAAAATAGTATATTCTGGAGAAAAAGTTCAAATGGGGATGTAGCTCAAATGGTAGAGCGCTCGCTTTGCATGCGAGAGGTACAGGGTTCGATCCCCTGCATCTCCAAAATGGTTTTATTTTTTTGTTTTGTCTTATTTATCACCTCTTTTAATTTCGTCCATGTATTAAGTATTAACCACACATGAACAAAAACATGTTTTTGTCTAATTTATTTCTTCCTTTTGATTTTGCCCAATATATTATTTAATTTATTTCCTCGTTTTAATTATTTCCATCTATTTTGATAGCAACTTTTACCACACGTGAACTTGATTTGTGTTTACGAGTAGAATTTATTTGCTAGTAGTGTTTTTTGTATTAAATTGATATATTTTCAACCCCTATACATCCGCATACAAAGCGAACACTCACCATTTGAGCTACATCCCCATCACTAAAAGTTTTAGCTTTTCACATAAAACAATTGTTACAAAATAATATTTACAAAATTCTTTTTACAAAGAAGGATAGAGAGGCACAGGAAAACCGAGAAGGGAACAAAGAAGAGAAATCCGAAAGAAAAAGAAAAGGAAAATAAATTAAACAACTTACAATAAGCAAATGAAAAGTACAACTCCCAAGAAGCCGAGGCCTGTGTATCACACAGTGTCCTTAAAACAGATTTCGCCTCTCTCCGGTTGCTGGATTGAACGGAGGCGTCTGTCTCCCAGGATGCAACGGCTTGGAGCGATCCCGTAGGCACCACGTACCACTCCCGAACTGATCAGCAGCGTTTGAACCTATCACCTGACTTACCAACACAAGGACGGACGAACAGCACAGAAGAGAAGGAGAGAAAATGATATGGTTTTGTGCAGGGAAGAAAGTAAGGGGAAGGCCTCTATTTATAGAGCCTGGGTTAGACAAGGCATTAACAGCCTTCATTGTAACGGCAGACAAGGCATTAACAGCCTTCATTGTAACGGCAGACAAGGCATTAACAGCCTTCATTGTAACGGCAGACAAGGCATTAACAGCCTTCATTGTAACGGCAGACAAGGCATTAACAGCCTTTAACAGCCTTCACTGTAACGGCAGACAATGAATTGAATGCCTTCAGCGTAACGGCAGACAAAATATTAAATACAGCACTGAAACGGCAGACAGAACCGTTTCTGCATTCATTTCAGCCGTTACAAAAAGAAAACTGTAGCAAAAAGTGGCTCTGCACGGGGTGGGATCAAATCGGTCCGGCATTCGTGTCCGCAGGTCGTGCGGGCACACACAAGTCGCATGTAAACCGGTCCGTGATTTGCACCCCCCCCCCTGCGCGCGCGAGAGAGAGCCTCTCTTCTAGCCATCTTACAATGCTTAGAAGGAGATTACTATATATCCTCTTCTATTTCCTTTGTTATTTCCGATGTGGGACTAAGTTCCCTTTAACCCATTTTCAAGAATGAAAACGTCTCACTTTGAGAGACAATTTCTCATTCACCCCTTAACCGATTTTAGCGAACCAATATATGATTTTGATCTACTCACGAAGGAGAACACAAATCAATCAAGATCTCTCAATAATTCATTGAGGATCTTACTCAAAAAATTGCTCAAAAATCGGTTCGAAAATAGTGTATAAAACACTCATTTTCTAACAATCCCCACATGAATGAAAATTGACGACCACAGACAGGACAGACTGACACGACAGACTGACACGACGGACTGACCCGACAGACTTGGTGATAGAATTCAACGATTGATTTCTGCATAGGATAGGTAGGTGTTACCCTTTGAACCTTCCCTTATGAAAATATGTTTACTTTACTAACTAAACAGTAGACGCGATGTCTTTGAACTGTTCTGCCATTTGTGTAAACGATGACATATCTCACACAGAAATCTTTCTAACGCTTTTTCAGTTCTCACTGTTATGTTCGTTTTGGCCATGAACATACGCCTGGTTCTGCAAGATTTTAACAGGAATATTGCCCTATATTATTCCCTTGGAAGCGGCCCTTCTTCCATCTTACATAGGTGATTTCTTACTTAAGAGTAACCCGCATTACTCTGCTCGGATATCCGACGCATAAGAATCATTAAAAGCCTAGCTTAACCTGTTACCTTGCGGGCATCACTGTTTCATCATGGGAATGGACATGGAAAATCCCCACAGTGATCTAACTTGGTCTTTACACTTTAGTTGTCCCTTTGAACCTAGATCTTGGGATCTCCAGTCAACTAGGTTGGGTTTCCATTGTATCGACTTATTCTTTCATGGGCTTTAGTCCCATTCCCCTCGATGATTTATCAACTAACTCTCTGTTTAACCCTTTGGTTAGTGGATCCGCAATGTTATCTTTTGACTTTACATAGTCCACAGAGATAACCCCAGTAGAGAGTAGTTGTCTAATGGTATTATGTCTTCGACGAATATGTCTAGATTTACCATTATACATATTGCTCTGTGCTCTACAAATTGCAGATTGACTATCTGAATGTATGCAGATTGGAGGCACAGGCTTCGTCCACCTTGGAATATCTTCAAGGAAGTGGCGTAACCATTCAGCCTCTTCCCCACATTTGTCTAATGCGATAAATTCTGATTCCATCGTGGATTTAGCGATCACTGTTTGTTTCGAGGATTTCCAAGAAACTGCTGCACCACCTAGTGTAAACACATAGCCACTAGTGGATTTTGAATTATCACTCGATATCCAGTTCGCATCACTGTATCCTTCAAGTACAGCCGGATATCTCGTATAGTGCAGCCCGTAGTTACGAGTAAAACGCAAGTACTTCAGTACTCTTATAATTGCTTGCCAATGCTCGCTTCCAGGATTACTCGTGTATCTGCTTAGTTTACTTACTGCATAGGCTATGTCTGGTCTTGTACAACTCATTAAGTACATTAGACTGCCTATGATTCTAGAGTATTCTACTTGAGAAATACTCTCCCCTTTATTCTTGGATAAGTGTAAAGTTAGATCTATTGGAGTTCTCGCAATTCCAGAATTATCTTTATCAAATTTTCCAAGAATATTGTCAACATAATGTGACTGGCTTAAAATAAGCTCGTCTGATGTTCTTGTGATTTTAATTCCCAATATAACATCAGCTAGTCCCATGTCTTTCATGTCAAACCTCGAGTTTAACATGTTTTTAACAGATTTAATTATCTGATCATTGCTTCCAATAATAAGCATGTCATCTACATACAAACATATAATGACATATCCATCTTCTGTGTCTTTGATATATACACATTTGTCACATTCATTGATCTTGAAGCCATTTGTCATCATGACATTATCAAATTTTTCATGCCACTGTTTTGGAGCTTGTTTCAAGCCATATAATGACTTCACCAGTTTACACACTTTCTTTTCATGTCCTGGAGATGAAAAACCCTCAGGTTGTTCCATGTAGATTTCTTCATCTAAATCTCCATTAAGAAAAGCTGTTTTTACATCCATTTGATGTACTTCAAGATTGCGTAGAGCTGCTACGGCAAGTACCATTCTAATGGAATTTATTCTCGTCACAGGAGAATATGTATCAAAGTAATCAAGACCTTCTTTTTGTTTATAACCTTTAATTACAAGTCTTGCCTTGTATTTATCAATTGATCCATCAGGTTTTATTTTTCTCTTGAAGATCCACTTGGAACCCAAAGGTTTACTACCTGGTGGAAGATCCACTAGTTCCCAAGTATGGTTTTGCAAGATAGAATCAATTTCACTCTTGATGGCTTCTTTCCATTGAGGACCATCACTAGAGTTCACTGCTTCCTTGAAGGTTTGGGGTTCTTCTTCAAGCATAAAAGTCAAGAAATCCGGACCAAAAGATTTTTCCGTTCTTGTTCTTTTACTGCGTCGAGGTTCCTCCTCGACTTCTTCATTTTGGTCTTCACTATCTTCACTGATAGTCTCATGTGTTCGTTTGGAGGAACTTGCTTCCTCCTTTGACTTACATGGAAATACATCTTCAAAGAACGATGCATTTCTAGATTCCATTATCGTGTTCTTTGATATCTCAGTGATATCGGATTTGTATACCAAGAACCGATAGGCACTACTGTTAAGTGCATAACCAATGAAAATACAATCAACTGTTTTTGGTCCTATTTTCATTTTCTTAGGTGGGGGTACTACCACCTTGGCAAGACATCCCCACATTCGCAAGTAATTGTAGGATGGCTTTCTTCCTTTCCATAATTCATATGGAGTTTTATCTTCTTTCCTTTTGGGCACCTTATTCAAAAGGTAGTTAGCTGAAAGAATAGCTTCTCCCCACAAGTTTGGTGGTAAACCAGAACTTATTAACATCGCATTCATCATTTCTTTCAATGTACGATTCTTTCTCTCAGCAACACCGTTGGACTGAGGAGAATAAGGCGCTGTGGTTTCATGTATAATCCCATGCTTAGCACATGTGTCAGCAAATGGCGATTCATACTCTCCACCTCGGTCGCTTCTTAGCGCCTTAATTTTCTTATTGAGTTGATTTTCAACCTCATTTTTATAGAGAACAAATTTCTCTATAGCTTCATCTTTGCTTTTAAGCAAGTATACATAGCAATATTTTGTGCTATCATCTATGAAGGTAATAAAATATTTATTACCACCTCTTGTTTGTATCATTTTCAAATCACAAATATCAGTGTGAATTAGATCAAGTGGTTCGGTGTTTCTTTCAACACTTTTAAATGATGATCTTGTTAGTTTTGCCTCAACACAAGTTTCACATTTGTGTTTGGAATCAATTTGGAACGTTGGTATGTGATTCAAGTTAATTAGTCTTCGCAAAGTATCATAATTAACATGTCCTAGTCTACCATGCCATAAATTGGAAGACTCAAGCAAATAAGTAGAAGAGCTAGCTTTATTCATATTATTGACCATGGTCATTACATTGAGTTTGAACATTCCACCACTCATATATCCTCTACCAACATACATTCCACTTTTAGACAAAACAAATTTGTTTGACTCGAACACTAAACGAAAACCGTGGTTGTTAAGCAACGAACCAGATACCAGGTTCTTACGGATTTCAGGAACATATGCAACATTGTTCAGAGTCAGTTCCTTTCCAGAAGTCATCTTCAAGATCACCTTGCCTTGGCCCTTTATTTCTGATGTAGCCGAGTTCCCCATAAACATTTTCTCCCCATTCTCTAATGGTTCGAAAGTGGAGAACATACTTCTATTGGAGCACACATGTCGAGTAGCTCCAGTGTCAATCCACCATTCCTTCGGATTTGAACCTAACATATTCACTTCTGATATCACAGCTGAGAGGTTGATATCGGAGACATCTTGAGCAATTCCTTGAACCAAGTTTGCTTCTCTGTTCCTGTTCCTCTTGGGAAGTCTGCATTCAGTGGACTTGTGACCCATTTTGTCACAATTGAAGCACTTGCCTTGAAACTTCGGCTTCTTGGAGATTCCT
Source organism: Hemerocallis citrina (assembly GCA_017893485.1). Taxonomy (NCBI): domain Eukaryota; kingdom Viridiplantae; phylum Streptophyta; class Magnoliopsida; order Asparagales; family Asphodelaceae; genus Hemerocallis; species Hemerocallis citrina. The sequence goes on from CM030358.1 coordinate 84,443,561, forward strand.
CCCTTAGGCCCCAACTTCGGACCCTTGTTGTTGTGCTTGTTGGAACGTTGTTTATGTTCCATTACATTTGCCTTTGCTGCATGGCTGATGAGTCCAACTTTTTCAGATCCCCTATTGTCTTCTTCAATACGAAGCCTGACAATGAGATCTTCAATGCCCATTTCTTTTCGCTTATGCTTTAGGTAATTCTTAAAGTCTTTCCAACCTTGTGGTAATTTTTCAATTATACAAGCCACTTGGAAACTTTCACTTAAGTTCATACCTTCAGCATGAATCTCATGCAAGATTAGTTGTAGTTCTTGAACTTGACTGATTACTGTTTTAGAATCTACCATTTTATAGTCTAGGAAGCGGCCCACAATGAATTTCTTGGCGCCGGCATCCTCAGTTTTATATTTATGTTCTAGTGATTCCCAAAGTTCTTTAGCTGTTCTTTTGTCAATGTAAACATTATACAAAGAGTCGGCTAATCCGTTCATTATGTAATTTCTACACAAGTAATCAGCATTTTTCCAAGCATCCACAGCGGCAATGACTTGGTTATCCTGCTCATCTTTCTTAAGATCTGGAGCATCTTCGTTCAAGAACCTTGCAAGATTCAGTGTGGTCAGATAGAACATCATCTTCTGTTGCCACCTCTTAAAGTTCTGCCCGTTGAACTTCTCAGGTTTCTCCCCATGGGAGACTGAGACAGGTACAACGGTGGGCATTGGCACTCGTGCCGCAGCAGCAATCGGTTCTTGTGTTGTATCAACAACCGGCACATAGACCGTTTCAGATACAACAGCATTGTCCAATGCAGTAGTCATCGTGAATCTGAAATTTACACAACACGAGTGTAAGTTTTCCAGATAAAAGAAATAAAAGAAAAACCGTGCCTCAAAATCGAAAATGAAATAAATCGAAAATCTGTTTTAAGTTTGTTACAAAATAATATTTACAAAATTCTTTTTACAAAGAAGGATAGAGAGGCACAGGAAAACCGAGAAGGGAACAAAGAAGAGAAATCCGAAAGAAAAAGAAAAGGAAAATAAATTAAACAACTTACAATAAGCAAATGAAAAGTACAACTCCCAAGAAGCCGAGGCCTGTGTATCACACAGTGTCCTTAAAACAGATTTCGCCTCTCTCCGGTTGCTGGATTGAACGGAGGCGTCTGTCTCCCAGGATGCAACGGCTTGGAGCGATCCCGTAGGCACCACGTACCACTCCCGAACTGATCAGCAGCGTTTGAACCTATCACCTGACTTACCAACACAAGGACGGACGAACAGCACAGAAGAGAAGGAGAGAAAATGATATGGTTTTGTGCAGGGAAGAAAGTAAGGGGAAGGCCTCTATTTATAGAGCCTGGGTTAGACAAGGCATTAACAGCCTTCATTGTAACGGCAGACAAGGCATTAACAGCCTTCATTGTAACGGCAGACAAGGCATTAACAGCCTGCATTGTAACGGCAGACAAGGCATTAACAGCCTTCATTGTAACGGCAGACAAGGCATTAACAGCCTTCACTGTAACGGCAGACAATGAATTGAATGCCTTCAGCGTAACGGCAGACAAAATATTAAATACAGCACTGAAACGGCAGACAGAACCGTTTCTGCATTCATTTCAGCCGTTACAAAAAGAAAACTGTAGCAAAAAGTGGCTCTGCACGGGGTGGGATCAAATCGGTCCGGCATTCGTGTCCGCAGGTCGTGCGGGCACACACAAGTCGCATGTAAACCGGTCCGTGATTTGCACCCCCCCCCCCCTGCGCGCGCGAGAGAGAGCCTCTCTTCTAGCCATCTTACAATGCTTAGAAGGAGATTACTATATATCCTCTTCTATTTCCTTTGTTATTTCCGATGTGGGACTAAGTTCCCTTTAACCCATTTTCAAGAATGAAAACGTCTCACTTTGAGAGACAATTTCTCATTCACCCCTTAACCGATTTTAGCGAACCAATATATGATTTTGATCTACTCACGAAGGAGAACACAAATCAATCAAGATCTCTCAATAATTCATTGAGGATCTTACTCAAAAAATTGCTCAAAAATCGGTTCGAAAATAGTGTATAAAACACTCATTTTCTAACAACAATTACTGATGGTGATGTAGCCCAAATGGTAAGACAATTATAAATGGGGATGTAACTCAAATGGTATAGTGCTCACTTTGCATGTGAGATGTATTGGGGTCTATCCCTGCCTCTCTCGGTATCTTTTTAGTTTTGTCCATCTATTTTTTGGTCTAATTTATCTCTTCTTTTTAGTTTTGTCCATCTATTTTTTTTACTAATTTAATTTCTTTAATAATCTCCGATGTTTTGTCTAATTTATTTCCTCTTTTTAATTTCGTCCATCAATTTTGAGTACAACTTTACCACTTATGACTCGATTTATGTTTACTACTAGAATTTATTTGCTAGTAGAGTAGTGTCTGTGTTCACTTCTTTTATTTTCATGTGAAAAATTACCGTTATTTAATAATAGAGTATGATTGTATTGACGATTCATTAATGTTAGAGGTGATTAGGAGGAATTAGGGTTAGAATTTTTATCTCATAGCCGTTTAAGATATTATACCCTGCTTATCAGTATTGGAATATCACAGAGCACTACCTCTACACCAGCTTTTATATGAGATGAACTGGGTTTAGGGTACTGAGCTTTATGCCCACTCAATCCGGTCCAACAATTAAACAGATAACACGTGCAAAACACGTGTTGCCCCATAGAACATTATATACAATAATATTCTATTATATTAAGAATATACCTATACATCCAACAATCTCTTCTATATTCTCAATATATTAGGCAATGTCCTGTTAAATCATTGGCTCACAAAAATAATATAGTTCATAGACTAAATCAATTATAACTCGAATAATTCAAATGAGACTAAACCAAAATAATTAAATAGTTCAAAGATCATATTAAAACAGAATAGTTCACGATGACTAAACCAACTAGAGAAACTGTCATAGTTTCAAAATCAACCAAAGTAAATAAACTTCAAGAACAAAATATGAGTTTTAAGCTCATGAACATAAGAGTCTTAAACCCAACAGAAGTTTTATCAAGCAAGTGACAAATTTATTCTTTCGATAAATAAACCAAAACTATATCCTTGCAAACTGCTTTATGTTTACTCCTTCATTTTGAGCAAATCATTATTCTGAAATCTATGTTGACAGATTTAACTCCTCAATCTTTGCTAGCTTATTGAAAACAAGAATATCAAGAGACACATCTCTAAGAATTCTAGCAAATTTCATAAAGTATCTGTTTCTACTAAAGAACTTAGTACAAATCAATGATAGCTTAGCAAAATGTAACGCAAGCATCACAATCAAGTTTCTTTAATAAAATAAAGAACAAGAACTATTATAGTTTCTACATAAGAACTATACTATGTTTCATATTGGAATGATAAAACAGTCAAATCAATCATGGTTAATTCTGAATCATCAAAATTGGAATGAAATATGAATCCATAAAAGAGTTATATCATCAGAATTGGAATGATATAACAACCATTCTAAACATCGGAAACACATCGACAAGTTTTCATGCTTTCTTTTGGAATAGTGAGATGATTCAAACTAAATTATGAAAATATATAGCATCATCAAAATTAGAATGAAATTATATATTAACAGAATTTACATAGAACTTTTCAAATTATCTAAAATATGCCAACTGCCTAAAATTGATGCTTCGGTTTGAGCTTTTCTATGGCTCCAATTGGATTTTAAATCTCAAAACAACTTGGATGTTAAAGCTTTGACTCAATAGATTTTCACTCCATTTTCTCCACAGTTTTGATAATTAGATCACTTCGTTGGCCACTGGTCCACCCCAATGCAGCCGCTACACGTCGCCGCACGTGGGCCCGGTCGATCCTGTCGCCGCACGTGGACCCATCCGATGCTGTCGAAGCTACCGTTCACCTCTTTCAGATCTGAGAAGAGATAGGATAAGGTGTTACCGCAGGGTAGCGGATCAATCGTGATCCAGCAGATCTTTTTCAAATCTGAGAAAGGAATAGGATATGGTGTTCCGCGGGGCAGCAGATCTATCATGATCCAGCAGGAATTTTTGAAGAAGACCAAATCACCTTATCCTATCTCAGCCCTCGATCTAAGGAATAAGCTAGGTGGCACACAGCCTGACTTGAGGAAGCGGGAATGTTATTCTTCAAACATGTGGCCAAGTATCGGGGACTTCCTCGGACCATCATAAATGATCGAGATCCGCGCTTCACGGGCAAGTTTTGGAGAGAACTATTCAAGTTGATGGGCTTGGATCTCCACTTCTCCACAAGTTTTCATCGTCAAACCGATGGCCAGACAGAGAGGGTGAACCATCTGTTGGAGATATACCTTCGGCACTATGTGAGTGCCAACCAGCGGGATTGGACTAAGTTGCTCGACGTGGCCCAGTTTTCGTATAACCTACAGAAGAGCGAGGCTACGGGGAGGAGCCCCTTTGAACTAGTAACCAGACAGCAACCGATGATACCTCAAGAGTTAGCAAAGGGGTACACTGTTTCAAGCCCGCCAGCCTACAAGTTTGCCAAAGGGTGGAATGAAGAGATAAACATTGCCCGAAGCTACTTGACCAAGGCGGCCAAACTGATGAAGAAATGGGCCGATGTGAAAAGACAGCCGAGGGAATTCATTATAGGTGACGAGGTGATGGTGAAGTTACCCCAAAAGATGTTCAAGTCTATGCGCCAAGTTCACAAAGGCATGATACGAAGATATGAGGGATTGTACCAGGTAGTGGAGAAAGTTGGCACGAGATCCTACAAGGGAGTTTTGCCGTCGCACCTGAAAATCCACCAAGTTTTCCATGTTAGCCTTCTCAAACCTTATAGTAGGGACGAGGAGGACCCAACAAGGAATGAATCTCATCGAGCCCCACCAGCAAACGTGGTTTCATATGATAAGGAGGTCGATGAGATCTTAGCCGACCGAGTTGTTCGCAAGAGGGGCATGCCTAAATGGACCGAGTATTATGTGCGCTGGAAGGATCAACCCGAGAGCGAGTCTAGTTGGGAGCGAGATCAAGACCTATGGCAGTTCCGTGACAAGATCGAAGAATTCAAGTCTAAGGCTTGACGAGAACGTCAAGAACTTAGGTGTGGGAGGGTGTCACAGACAAATTCTAGAAGCATCCAGGCTATTCTAAAGAAGTCTGGAACACTCCGGAATGCCCCGGAAGGATCAAGAACGTCCTAGAGTTCTCTAGGACAAAGGTGGCACGTTCTAGAGCGAGCTAGAACCTTTTGGAAGAATGTACATAGATATAGAGTATTATAGAACTCTCTAGAAGACTCTTGTACATAGTAGAACTCTTGTAGTCTAGAACTTTCCCTTGAGGAGGAGAAAGATCATGCTAGCACTATAAATAGGGAGGAGCCTCATTTGAGACGGACTTCTCCTCACAGTTGGTGATCGTCTCGTGATAACATATTCACCACATTAATGGCTAAGGGGTAAGCAGGTGGGACTATTGCAAGGGAGATGCCACGCACTAAGGCGCCGGAACCCTTGAAGTATGGAGGTAAGCGTGATCCCAAAGAACTCGACGAATTCTGTTGGTCCCTAGAATGCTACTTCAATGCTGTAGGAATTAAGGACGACCAACCCAAAGTGGGTACAGCCGTTCTTTACTTGAAAGAAAATGCAGCATTATGGTGGAGAAGGAAGCATGGTGACATATCCAAGGGGCTATCCACAATGGATACTTGGGACGAGTTCAAACAACAACTCAAGAGGCAATTTTGTCACCAAAATGCCAAAGATGCAGCTATGAAAAGGCTACGTGGGCTGAGGCATACCGGGAGTATCAAGGAGTATGTTGCCAAATTCACATCCTTGATGCTAGAGTTACCGGATCTGAATGAGGAAGATAAGCTTTTCTACTTCTTGGATGGAATACAATCTTGGGCCAACTTAGAACTCAAGGAAAATGAGACCAAGGTCGGTGGTCTCATGTTTGTGGAGGCCAAGGTGAATGGAGGATCCACCAAGGCATTAGTAGATACAGGTGCATCTCATAACTTCATTGCTGAAGGAGAAGCTGCTAAATTGGGAATTAAGTATGCCAAGGAGTTGGGTTGGGTGAAGGCCGTCAACTCATCATCTCAACCCATCCTTGGAGTAGCTCGTGGAGTACCCATCCAGCTTGGAGGATGGGAAGGCACTATTGACTTAACGGTTGTCCCTATGGATGACCACCGCATGGTTTTGGGCACGGAGTTTATGGACAAGGTACGTCCCTTATTGTTTGAGAAAGACTCAACCATGCGTATTGCAAAGAAATCTACTATTCACATAGTACATTTGGAGAGAGGAAAGATGGAGTCAAGAAGCTTATCTGCCATGCAACTCAAAAGAGGTCTCGAGAAGGGAGAGACCACTTATCTAGCTGTCTTGAAGGAGGCAGATGTTCCAACAGAGACGGGTGTGTCAACCGGAGTGAAGGAAGTGTTGGGAGAGTTCAAAGATGTGATGCCATCGGAGTTGCCGAAGAAGTTACCTCCGAGACGGGAAGTGGATCATGTGATAGAGCTTGAACCAGGTGCAAGACCCCCAGCCATGGGACCTTACCGGATGGCTCCGCCCGAGTTGGAAGAATTGAGGAAGCAGTTAAAGGAGTTGCTCGATGCTGGACTCATTAGGCCCTCCAAAGCTCCCTATGGTGCCCCAGTGTTATTCCAAAGGAAGCATGATGGAAGTCTACGGATGTGTATAGACTACCGGGCACTCAACAAAATCACAGTGAAGAATAAGTATCCTATACCGTTGGTTCCCGATCTCTTCGACCGACTTGGTAAGGCGCATTGGCTTTCAAAGTTGAATTTGAGGTCGGGCTATTGGCAAGTACGCATAGCCGAAGGGGATGATGCTAAGACGACTTGTGTGACAAGGTATGGTTCGTTTGAGTTCTTGGTGATGCCCTTTGGTCTAACCAATGCATCTGCGACATTCTGCACCCTCATGAACAATATCTTCCATCCGTTCTTGGACAAGTTTGTGGTGGTGTATCTGGATGACATCGTGGTATATTCGGACACATTAGAGGAGCATGTTGAGCACCTACGACAAGTCTCCCAAGCACTACGGGAGAACGAACTCTATGTCAAGCCAGAGAAGTGCTCCTTTGCCCAGCAGGATGTGATGTTCTTAGGGCACAAGGTAGTCAGTGGAAAGATTTATATGGATAAATCAAAGGTGCAGGCCATTTCGGAGTGGGAACCGCTCAAGAACGTGACTGAACTACGGTCTTTCTTAGGCCTTGTGAATTATTATAGGCGGTTCATTCTTGGGTACTCGGCTAGAGCCACACCACTCACTAACCTACTCAAGAAGAAAGTTGTGTGGGAATGGATGGATGACTGCTGAGCTGCCTTTGAAGATTTAAAGAAGGCCATCAGGGAGGAACCAGTTCTGAGGCTGCCAGATTACTCGAAACCGTTCGAGGTACACACTGATGCATCCGACTTTGCAACATGAGGGGTACTCATGCGGAAAATCACTCAGTGGCCTATGAGAGTCGAAAGTTAAATAAGACGGAATGGAGGTACCCGGTGCACGACAAGGAGATGACGGCTATCATCCATTGTCTTCGGGTATGGAGGCATTACTGGTTGGGGAGTCAGTTTATGATCAAGACTGATAATGTGGCTACGAGCTACTTCCAAAATCAGAAGAAGCTAAGCCCCAAACAAGCACGTTGGCAAGACTTCTTGGCCGAGTTCAACTATGTGATGGAGTATAAGCCGGGTAAGACCAACGTGGTAGCCGATGCATTAAGTCGCAAGGTGGAACTCGCGACCATCTCCCAAGTCGAGTGTGACCTTGCCAAACGTATCAAGGAGGGATTGAGTCATGACCCCTTAGCTATTAATGTGGTGAATATGGCTAAGGAGGGCAAGACACGCAAATTTTGGATAGAGGATGGACTTCTCCTCACAGTTAGTGATCGTCTCTATGTTTCCAAGTGGGACAACTTGAGAAGGGAAGTCTTGAAAGAGTGCCATGATTCAACGTGGGCTGGACATCCAGGCACGCACCGTACACGGGCATTAGTGGAGCGGTCCTATTATTGGCCTTGCATGAGGGATGATGTGGAAGCGTATGTGAAAACTTGTCTTATATGCCAACAAGACAAGATGGAACAAGATAAGCCAGCTGGGTTGTTGGAACCACTACCCGTACCGGAGCTTCCATGGGAAAGTATATCCATGGACTTCATTTCAGCGTTGCCTTTGTCGGAGGGATGCAGTTCTATAATGGTTGTAGTGGATCGATTCTCTAAGTATGGAACCTGTATCCCAGCCCCGAGAGATTGCACGGCCGAGGAAGCGGGAAGGTTATTCTTCAAACATGTGGCCAAGTATTGGGGACTTCCTCGGACTATCATAAGTGATCGAGATCTGCGCTTCACGGGCAAGTTTTGGAGAGAACTATTCAAGTTGATGGGCTTGGATCTCCACTTCTCCACAAGTTTTCATCCTTAAACCGATGGCCAGACAGAGAGGGTGAACCATCTGTTGGAGATATACCTTTGGCACTATGTGAGTGCCAACCAGCGGGATTGGACTAAGTTGCTCGACGTGGCCCAGTTTTCATATAACCTGCAGAAGAGCGAGGCTACGGGAAGGAGTCCCTTTGAACTAGTAACCAGACAGCAACCGATGACACCTCAAGAGCTAGCAAAGGGGTACACGGGTTCAAGCCCGCCAGCCTACAAGTTTGCCAAAGGGTGGAATGAAGAGATAGACATTGCTCGAAGCTACTTGACCAAGGCGGCCAAACGTATGAAGAAATGGGCCGATGTGAAAAGACAGCTGAGGGAATTCAGTATCGTTGACGAGGTGATGGTGAAGTTATCCCAAAAGATGTTCAAGTCTATGCGCCAGGTCCATAAAGGCTTGACACGAAGATATGAGGGACCGTACCAGGTAGTGGAAAAAGTTGGCACGAGATCCTACAAGGTAGCTTTGCCGTCGCACCTGAAGGTCCACCCAATTTTCCATGTCAGCCTTCTCAAACCTTATAGTAGGGACGAGGAGGACCCAAGCAGGAACGAATCTCATCGAGCCCCACCAGCAAACGTGGTTTCATATGATAAGGAAGTCGATGAGATCTTAGCCGACCGAGTTGTTCGTAAGAGGGGCACACCTAACTGGACCGAGTACTATGTGCACTGGAAGGATCAACCCGAGAGCGAGTCTAGTTGGGAGCGAGAACAAGACCTATGGCAGTTCCGCGACAAGATTGAAGAATTCAAGTCTAAAGCTTGACGAGGACGTCAAGAGCTTAGGTGGGGGAGGGTGTCACGGACAAGTTCTAGAAGCATCCAAATTGTTCAAGAGGAGTCCGGAACACTACGGAATGCTCCGGAAGGATCAAGAACGTCCTAAAGTTCTCTAGGACAAGGTGGCACATTCTAGAGCGGGCTAGAACATTTTGGAAGAATGTACACAGATATAGAGTATTGTAGAACTCTCTAGAAGACTCTTGTACATAGTAGAACTCTTGTAGTCTAGAATCTTCCCTTGAGGAGGAGAAAGATCATGCTAGCACTGTAAATAGGGAGGAGCCTCATTTGCTCCAACCATCCAAGGAAAAGCATTCCAAGCCATTCTTGTAAAGTTCTCTATAAGAATAAATTCTCTTCCATCTCACTTGCTCACTTCTCTTCAATCCTCTGACTTCTTAACCCTCAATTTGCCTGAATTAGCCCTCGATCTAAGGAGTAAGCTAGGTGGCACACGGCCTGACTTGAGAAAAAGAAGTCGTCCCGTGACACGAAGATATTAGGGACCGTACCAAGTAGTGGAGAAAGTTGGCACGAGATCCTATAAGGTAGCTTTGCCGTCGCACCTGAAGATCCACCCAGTTTTCCATGTTAGCCTTCTCAAACCTTATAGTAGGGACGAGGAGGACCCAAGGAGGAACAAATCTCATCGAGCTCCACCAGCAAATGTGGTTTCATATGAAAAAGAAGTCGATGAGATCTTAGCCGACCGAGTTATTCGCAAGAGGGGCACGCCTAACTGGACCGAGTACTATGTGCACTGGAAGGATCAACCCGAGAGCGAGTCTAGTTGGGAGCGAGAACAAGACCTATGGCAGTTCCGCGACAAGATTGAAGAATTCAAGTCTAAGGCTTGACGAGGACATCAAGAGCTTAGGTGGGGGAGGGTGTCACGGACAAATTGTAGAAGTTTCCGGAAGCATCTAGGCTATTCAAGAGAAGTCCGGAACACTCCGGAATGCCCCGGAAGGATCAAGAACGTCCTAGAGTTCTCTAGGACAAAGGTGGCACGTTCTAGAGCGAGCTAGAACCTTTTGGAAGAATGTACATAGATATAGACTATTATAGAACTCTCTAGAAGACTCTTGTACATAGTAGAACTCTTGTAGTCTAGAACTTTCCCTCGAGGAGGAGCAAGATCATGCTAGCACTATAAATAGGAAGGAGACTCATTTGCTCCAACCATCCAAGGAAACGCATTCCAAGCCACTCTTGTAAAGTTCTCTATAAGAATAAATTCTCTTCCATCTTACTTTGCTCACTTCTCTTCAATCCTCTGCCTTCTTAACCCTCAATTTGCCTGACTTAGCCCTCGATCTAAGGAGTAAGCTAGGTGGCACAAAGTTGGACTTAAGGAAAAGAAGTCGTCTCGTGACATGTGGTATCAGAGCCAAGGTTTTCGTTTGGCAGAGATTATGGCTGGACGCGAGGGAAATGTGAGTGATGTCACCAGCAACGTGGAGGTAGTTGGTGATAGGGAAAGAGCGGAGACAAATACCAAGAAGAACAAGAGCAAGAACGCGAGGGAGCAGTCGATGGATGTTTTGGCCAGCTTTGAGTCGAGATTGGCTAAGGTGGAGATTTCCATGGGGGAGTCCATTGAAAGGATGGATACCATGGATGACATTATGGACGGTGTCAGAGAGGATGTTGGTGGCCTAAGGGAGGAGATCCTTGGTGTCCTCAACACACTAAAGGCTGAGTTCAAGGCAGAGATAGCGTAGCTTCAAAAGGTGTTCAACACCCAAGGAAAGGAGGTGAAGTTGTGCAAGGCAGCAATAGCAGGTGGGACTATTGCAAGGGAGATGCCACACACTAAGGCGCTGGAACCCTTGAAGTATGGAGGTAACCGTGATCCCAAAGAACTCGATGAATTCTGTTGGTCCCTAGAATGCTACTTCAATGTTGTAGGAATTAAGGACGGCCAACCCAAAGTGGATACAGCCGTCCTTTACTTGGGCAATTTTGTCCCCAAAATGCCAAAGATGTAGCTATGAAAAGGATACGTGGGCCGAGGCATACCGGGAGTATCAAGGAGTATGTTGCCGAATTCACATCCTTGATTGTAGAGTTACCGGATTTGAATGAAGAAGACAAGCTTTTCTACTTCTTGGACGGACTACAATCTTGGGCCAACTTAGAACTCAAGAGGAGGAACGTCCAAGACGTAGACGAAGCTATAACCGTGGCAGAGGATCTTGTGGAGTTCAAGAAAGACTTCGACGGTAACAAGAAGAAGAGTGTGGGAGACAAGCCCCACAAGTTTGTGAAATAAGATAAGAAGTATGACAAGCCGTTCAAAAGGGACAAGCCCAATGAGGGAGGAAGCAAGAAGAAGGAGCCGGAATGTTACCTGTGTAGCGGGCCGCACTATATTCGAGACTGCCCGAAACGAAAAGCCCTTAATGCTATGGCTTGTCAAGCAGAAGAGGAAACGCACGTTAGTTCCATGCGTCTCCTTAACTCTCATAAGGCCAAGGACGAGACGGTGGAGGTGTCTAAGAAAAATGAGACCAAGGTCGGTGGTCTCATGTTCGTGGAGGCCAAGGTGAATGGAGGATCCACCAAGGCATTAGTGGACACAGGTGCATCTCATAACTTCATTGCTAAAGAAGAGGCTGCTAAGTTGGGAATCAAGTATGCCAAGGAGTTGGGTTGGCTGAAGGCCGTCAACTCATCATCTTAACCCAACCGAAGCTACTTGACTAAGGCGGCCAAACGGATGAAGAAATGGGCTGATGTGAAAAGACAGCCGAGAGAATTCATTATAGGTGACGAGGTAATGGTGAAGTTACCCCAAAAGATGTTCAAGTCCATGCGCCAAGTTCACAAAGGCTTGACACGAAGATATGAAGGACCGTACCAGGTAGTGGAGAAAGTTGGCACAAGATCCTATAAGGTAGCTTTGCCGTCGTACCTGAAGATCCACCCAGTTTTCCATGTTAGCCTTCTCAAACCTTATAGTAGGGACGAGGATGACCCAAGGAGGAACGAATCTCATCGAGCCCCACCAGCAAACGTGGTTTCATATGATAAGGAAATCGATGAGATCTTAGCCGACCATGTTGTTCGCAAGAGGGGCATGCCTAACTGGACCGAGTACTATGTGCGCTGGAAGGATCAACCCGAGAGCGAGTCTAGTTGGGAGCGAGAACAAGACCTATGGCAGTTTCGTGACAAGATTGAAGGTTAATAAGGCAGAGGATTGAAGAGAAGTGAGTAAAGTAAGATGGAAGAGAATTTATTCTTATAGAGAACTTTACAAGAGTGGCTTGGAATGCTTTTCCTTGGATGGTTGGGTCAAATGAGGCTCCTCCCTATTTATAGTGCTAGCAAGATCCTTCTCCTCCTCAAGGGAAGGTTCTAGACTACAAGAGTTCTACTATGTACAAAAGTTTACTAGAGAGTTCTACAATACTCCATAACTATGTACATTCTTCCAAAATGTTCTAGCTCGCTCTAGAATGTGCCACATCGTCCTAGAGAACTTTAGGACGTTCTTGATCCTTCCGGGGCATTCCATAGTGTTCCGGACTCCTCTTGAACAATCTGGATGCTTCTAGAACTTGTCCGTGACACCCTCCCCCACCTAAGCTCTTGACGTCCTCATCAAGCCTTAGACTTGAATTCTTCAATCTTATCGCGGAACTGCCATAGGTCTTGTTCTCGCTCCCAACTAGACTCGCTCTCGGGTTGATCCTTCCAGCGCACATAGTACTCGGTCCAGTTAGGCGTGCCCCTCTTGCGAACAACTCGGTCGGCTAAGATCTCTTCGACTTCCTTATCATATGAAACCACGTTTGCTGGAGGGTCTCGATGAGATTCGTTCCTGCTTGGATCCTCCTCGTCCCTACTATAAGGTTTGAGAAAGCTAACATGGAAAATTAGGTGGATCTTCAGGTGCGACGGCAAAGCTACCTTGTAGGATCTCGTGCCAACTTTTTTCACTACCTGGTACGGTCCCTCATATCTTCGTGTCAAGCCTTTATGGACCTGGCGCGTAGACTTGAACATCTTTTGGGGTAACTTCACCATCACCTCGTCACCGATACTGAATTCCTTCGGCTGTCTTTTCACATCGGCCCATTTCTTCATACGTTTGGCCGCCTTGGTCAAGTAGCTTCGGGCAATGTCTATCTCTTCATTCCACCCTTTGGCAAACTTGTAGACTGGCGGGCTTGAACCCGTGTACCCCTTTGCTAGCTCTTGAGGTGTCATCGGTTGCTGTCTGGTTACTAGTTCAAAGAGACTCCTTCTCGTAGCCTCGCTCTTCTGCAGGTTATATGAAAATAGGGCCACGTCGTGCAACTTAGTCCAATCCCGCTGGTTGGCACTCACATAGTGCCGAATGTATATCTCCAACAGATGGTTCACCCTCTCTGTCTGGCCATCGGTTTGAGGATGAAAACTTGTGGAGAAGTGGAGATCCGAGCCCATCAACTTGAATAGTTCTCTCCAAAACTTGCCCGTGAAGCGCGGATCTCGATCACTTATGATGGTCCGAGGAAGTCCCCAATACTTAGCCACATGTTTGAAGAATAACCTTCCCGCTTCCTCGGCTGTGCAATCTTTCGGGGTTGGGATAAAGGTTCCATACTTAGAGAACCGATCCACTACAACCATTATGCAACCGCATCCTTCCGACAAAGGCAACGCTGAGATGAAGTCCATGGATATACTTTCCCATGGAAGCTCCGGTACGGGTAGTGGTTCCAACAACCCAGCTGGCTTATCTTGTTCCACCTTGTCTTGTTCCACTATGAAATTGATTGTTTTTTCAGACAACCCTTTCTCCTAAACTTATCAAACACTTCATCTTCTTTTCTCATCAAAATGTAGGCCATGTATGTCATTGTGTACTAATTTTATTGTCTAAACCTAACAAAGGAATCAAGCCTGTAAAGAAAAAAAACAGTTGATGGCTTTATCAATTCAATGGTAGGTAACTTAACTAAATTTATTTTATGGAAACCAGCTGCTCTAGTAGCACATTTTTTGGGGGTTATTTGAGTTTTTATGACTAATATTGTTCTTGCCATTCATTTGTGTTTAAAGAAGCTAGCTAAATTATCGGTTCTAGAAATCTCTTCACACAAATATTTACATATACTTAGTATCTGTAAACTCCCTCATACATGAATGACGCCGTATACAAGTAATATTACCTTTACGGTAGAACAAATAACATTCCCAATCAGTAATATTACCTCATTCTACATTAAGATTATATGGACAAGATTATTTTAGTAGATCAGACACAATCGATGCCCTCCTATTTTCTAATCCATGCTACCATAACAGAATCTATTTTCTAAACCCTGCTAGCCAGCTTTTATGATGTTTTTCAACTAATTTCCTATTCATATATATATTCCGAAATAAAAATCTAACAATAAATATGAACGATTATAAAGGATTTTTTTTTTTGAAATTGAGATTACCTTATAAGAAGATTGCAGCTTTGCTAGGAGGTTGATGCTTCGCTGGATTAACGAAAAAGGGCTCAGCTGATAGGGTTACGATTTAGGGTTTCGATTTAGGGGCTCAGCTGATAGTGCATTGTGTAACGCCCCTGCCCCTAGCTCGGACAATTTATACAATTTAGAATACAAATTTGATACTATGTAGTACAACTGCCCACCACAGGCTGCCTCTCAAAAGATGGTTAACCGAATTGGTTACTCTTGATCATAGGCATTTTATATTTATATATTATGTTATTATGTTCAACTCCCGATATGAAAGAATTCTAATCCATCTCATTACAAATCCCCGTGTACCAAACCGTGTACACGTCACCACGAAGAGACAGCAGAAGACTTGTTCTTAATTCTTCCCGGGTGGGCCCCTCAACAATGCCACATCACCTCTGTGACGTCACATCAAAGCCAGAGCAAAGCAAATTTCATGTGCTGCTCCTTTGAACCGTGGGCCCCCCATCCAATATTTCATATATATAACCCCAATAGGAAATCCTATGGGGCCAATTTCAATTCCCTTATATATTATATATATATATTATATTTTTTAACATGGGGTGTTACAGACACTCCCTCTTCAGAAATCAGTGTTCTCGCGGAGCACGGGCATGCACAATCTAGTGTAGGATCTCCTTTTTAGCCGATGTGGAGTGGAGTACCCTGATTCTGCTAGTTGCACCATACCCCGATTCTGCGGGTGGTCCATTATTTCAGGCCGCCACCTCGCTCCCTATTAGGCATACTCATACATCTGCTAGCTCCATCTCAGGCACACATCTCGCCCACTCTTACCCACAGTCGGTGTCGAAAGTCGGCTCTGATACCATTTGTAATGCTCTTGCCCCTAGCTCAGATAATTTATACAATTTAGAAGACAAAATAAATACTATGTAGTACAACTGCCCACCACAGGCTGCCTCTCAAAAGGTGGTTAACCGAATTGGTGACTCTTGATCATAGGCATTTTATATTTATATATTATTTTATTATGTTCAACTCCCGATATGGGAAAATTCTAATCCATCTCATTACAAATCCCCATGCACCTAACCGTGTACACGTCACCACGAAGAAACAGCAGAAGACCTGCTCTTAATTCTTCCCGGGTGGGCCCCTTAACAATGCCACGTCACCTCTGTGATGTCACATCAAAGCCATAGCAAAGCAAATTTCATGTGCTGCTCCTTTGAACCGTGGGCCCCCCTCCAATATTTCATATATATAACCCCCGTAGGAAATCCTATGGGGCCAATTTCAATTCCCTTATATATATATATATATATATTATATTTTTTAACACGGGGTGTTACACGTTGAGAGTGAGAGGTGGAGCGTGGAATATTGGGGGCTAGGGTTACTCTTCGAATTGCTCTGGAAGGAGGTAGGGTTCAGAACAAATCGAAACCCTATCGGCGATTTGGGTTTCTCGTCGAAGAGAGAGAGAGAATGGGAGAGAGTAGAAATTGAAACCCTATTGGCAGATGGTTTTAAATCGACAGATGGGTTTCTTTGCCCAAGAGAGAGAGAGAGAGAGAGAGAGAGAGAGAGAGAGAGAGAGAACGGGAGAGCGGGAGAGAGTAGGGTTTCTTGTCGAAGAGAGAGAGAACGTCAGAT
The DNA here is from genome assembly GCA_017893485.1 of Hemerocallis citrina. Lineage (NCBI taxonomy): Eukaryota > Viridiplantae > Streptophyta > Magnoliopsida > Asparagales > Asphodelaceae > Hemerocallis > Hemerocallis citrina. The sequence continues at coordinate 84,459,979 of CM030358.1, forward strand.
CTATATGAGTAGGGTTTCTTCGACGAAGAGAGAAACAGAACGGGAGAGCTAAGTGATAGCTGAATGAGAAAGAAAGAAATAGTGAAATGACTATTTTACCCCTCAACATATCAGTCCTTTGGGGGAATCAAATCTGAGCCATTAGATCGCAATCAAACGCGTTCGAACGGTTGAAAACTTTAGATCACGATAAGAAGTTGAGCTCACCATATCATAATAGACAAACTCATATATATATATATATATATATATATATATATATATATATATATATATATATATATATATATATAGTAACATAATTTTTTACCTTTGAAGACAGTAGAAGATGTACTTTGCAATTTATCTACAAGTGAAAATTTGTACATATCCATATCAATGATAAGATCTTTCTCAACTTCATGTACAACACTTTCCAACATCAAAATGATGTCAAATTTATAGTGCATTGGGTTATATCTTTTGTCGACATTTTTTAGTATTCCATTAAAAATTAAGTAAGTTTTATGCTCTTCAAGCGTATGTTGGAACGCTTCCACCGCTTCATTAAATATTATCGCCAGTATTCTAGTTCCCTACAAATGCTGAAAATTTAGTATTAATAATTATTTATGTATGTATATGTATGAATCTATATAATAAAACACAAGGCAATTAAAAAAAAAAAAACTATCAAGTGGCTCTCCTTCAATTTGAAGGAAATCAAAGGTCCACATTTATGCTCACAAAAGACATTTTTCCGTCCGTTACTGTAGCTACAGTATCCACATCTTTTTCCTGCCCGTTACTGTAACTACAGTAGTCACATCCAGATTTATACTATATGTTGTGTAAAGTAGTTGATATTTGTTTGGTTTTTGAAATTAATTAATCTTTAATCCCTACTCTTAATTAATTAAGAAAAGACTAATTAAATTCACACTAATCTTAATTAAGAAGAGCTTTAATTGTCGTGGTTTAATTAGTCTTTTCTTAATTAATTAATCACTAATTTTGGATTAATTTCATGTAAAAAAAAGCGTTTTCAATTACTTTCGCTACAGTATTACTACAACCAAAACAAAGCTAACATCTAATTATTGCTACATTAAACCTATATTCAACCAAAGCTACTTTCAAGAAATCAAATTCAAGTAATTGCTTTCGCTACAGTGTTTTTTCCTCTTTTCAATTTTTTTAACCAACCAAATAACCCCTAATTGTTTTAGTATGTAATTATTTTACGTCATTCTAATTGTTTTTTATAACTTATTATGTAGTCACTAACCAGATGATATTGCGTATAAATGTTGACCTATGTAATTTGTTAGTCAAATAGGATTTCATATATTTTACTGTTTACAGTGCTTTTCTTATATTGCATCGTTCAGAAGACGTGTCGTAGGCACGTGTCCACGGGTAAACCTAGTACTACAATAAAACTATCTAAACAAACTACTTTTTTAGAACTCATTTTCAAAGATTTCTTTTTCCTACAATAATCTTTATGGTTTGGATATATTTTACAACCAACCAAACGCCCCCTTACCAGATATATGCATAACCGGTGTGACCGATTTTAAGATGCAGCTATCACCTCCACTGAATCAGGTATTAATTATTACCAAAAAAATTTGAAAGAATACATCAAATTTATTGCCAAACAAGCTATACTCAGTCTTGAAAAGAATACATTTTTCCGTTTATTTATTATAATGATCTGGTTGTGTACATTCGACTAAAAAAATTTAAACTGACAGCTTTGCAGGTCATTCTTGCAACTTCAGTACAATTTGATCAACATCTTCACTAATAGTTTACTACATCATAGTTGAATCAAGCAACTAACCAGTTTAGCTATATATTATTGGACTCTAATTCTTGCGTACAATCACTTGCTCTGCCCCTTTGAAGAATTTCCGCAACCGCCTAAAATCTCCACCTTTTGCAGTATGCTCAGCTAAACATGGTATGAATCAAACAATACTTTCATATACAGTACAAAACTTTCAGTCTTATGAATGAATTGATGATTTGCACTGTTATTTTATGATATTAACCTGCATAAATATATAGATAACAAATAATGACAACAATAAATTATCAAACTACATATAGTTACAACACTAACAGACTGCTTACAGAAGATGTTGACAACAACTCAAGATTAACATGCAAGCTTATATGCTTCTTCTAGAGAGCTGCTACTCTTCCTAAGTGCCTATGCTGCTTTGTTCTTAAATTAATGGTCTTTTTACAATGTTGTAAGATCTGTTGAGCACCCTTCATCAAAGGAAAAATATTTTTTGTCTTCTGACTTTCTTCAAAAACAAAGAAATACTATCAAATCTTGATAATATAACATATTTTTTTAATCTAAAATTTTACCCCACCATTATGCATTGCGGAATTTCAAACAAATTTTGTACTTAAGCCCATGCTCCTAACCATGCATCTTTCGCCACTTAGTCATGTATGCAGGACATTTGGTCCCGCGCAACGCGTGGGGAACCTGCTAGTTCAAACAAAAGATACTGGTAATCACGATGAATGGCACTTGCCATCAGTCTGAAGCAAACAAAAATAAAGCTAATCCTCCTCATGTTTGTTGTATTTTGGTCATAATCCTTTTCTTCCAAATATTCTTTTAAGAAAGCCAGGTCTTCGAGCTTTCAAATCCTCCTCTGCAATGTTTTGAAAAGGAAAAGGTATCAATTTGATAAAATCAAATTCTTCGAAACAATCCAAGCGAAGATTGTTATAAGAGTCTAATTATTTTTATTAGAGAAAGATATCGTCTGGCATTTTTCCATGCTATTCAATTTGAGACTATTATACCGCATGAACAAATGAAGACGGCAAATCTCCCACTTCATGTGTGTGAGATTTATTGGTCTATGTTCAAGGTTTAACCAAAGATAATTTATATAGAAGAATCAATGTTGGCATGACACCTCCTTAAAACTCATTAGGTTTAGGGATCCTTCTCAATGATTGAGCTCCTAAATAATTTGAATACTGGAATACTGTCTCAATGACTGAGACCGGAATTTTATTGTTACTTGTGGACGGGAACAAGAAAAAAAACTACGGCCTTACCTTTTAATCTCTCAGCTTTATAAAAAATTTCTTCAGCAATAGGTCTCCACTATTCTGCACAGGAGTGACTTTTGGCCAACCCCACACTAAGCCCCCTCAGTAGCTGCATAGTTCTCATTATCGAGAATAGCTCCTCTGGGAACCTCTGAGCAGAATATGCAAACAGTATAAGAAAACTTGAATGGTATGGTATGGCAGGCATCTAACTGAAGAAATTCAATACAACTACCTCAAAAGAAAATGTCGCAATACCGACATGAAAAGCATCTTACAACTAAAAATAGTTCAAAGATAATGTTTCCCATGGAAAACAGTATATCACTCATTTCACACGGAATTTTTGAATTTAATTATGGAAAAGTTCATTAAGTTGATAGTTGTACTTAACAGATTTAACCCATGGAATTCGTAAATTTATCTGGACTTTTTAAAAATAAATTACAGTTATGATAAGGATTGATGGGTGTTACTTAAATTATGTTAGCACTTATAAGTGGAAAGGTGAGTGCTTGAAAAGTTGGCTTCAAATATGTGTATTTATTTGGCTTTTTGTATTTAATTATCTTTCAAAAAATAGTTATTTATTGTCTAATATATATTTTTTTAATTTATTGTTTATTAGAATTAATACGGCTTTTTGTACAAACTTTATTTCACTAATTCATTATAATTAGCATTTGATATTTGAACTTGCCTTCATACCAGAATATGAATTCAAATAAATAATGGTTTTTTACTCAAGTTATTTTATTCAGAATATAATTCAAGACACAATATGTAGAGCCAATATGAATTATCATTATTATTACTTGAGTCAAACATCCATTATGCAGTCCAGCTCACCATGCGTAGTAATGTAGTATACAGATCCAGATCCATACAAGCAAGACTCCAAGAAAATAATGCAAATACTATCAATTTTAAGTTCAAGAAAGTTAAAGTCGAAAATGATGATTAATCTTATGAAAAATATAATGATTATATCTTTATATTTTAGATGAAACTATTACGCATATAGCTTTCTCTTACATCGTTCGAATTTTGATACATTTGTGCTTTGTTTTGATTGGAATTGTGCTATAATTGATTAAACTTGGGTTTTTTATGCTTGCTTCAAATCTGATTTCGATGAGCTTGTTGTTGTTCGAGTAATTTTGAAATTCATAATTTGCTTTTTAAGATGATTGACTTAGTCGAATTTGTAGTTTGAAGAATATGGGTGTGCTAAATGCAAGTGTGTTTAGATAAAATTTTCAACATTTATGTGCACCAAGTCACGTGCACTTGGTGCATGGTAAAATTCAACTAGTATATCAAATAAGAAAAAAAAAATAGTTATATTTGAATGTTTTGATTTGAGCTACACGTGCGGTGCACATTTATATTTGTTGGTATAGTATGGACGTGTATTATACGTGTTTATATAGTTACAAAGTTAGGGTTTGTTTGTTACAAACCCCAACTCTCCTATTAAAATAACTAGAAATTTACACGTGCATCGCACGTCTTTATATATATATATATATATATATATATATATATATATATATATATATATATATATATATATATATATATATATATATATATATATATATATATATATATATATATGCATAATTAATATAAATGAGATCTTAGGGTTTGTTTGTCTGGCATCGAACCTAAGATCTCATTTATATTAATTATGCACATATATATATATATATATAGACCTAAGATCTCATTTATATTAATTATGCACATATATATATATATATATATATATATATATATATATATATATATATATATATATATATATATATATATATATATATATATATATATATATATATATATATATATATAATATGGTATTGTCTGGCATCGAACCTAAGATCTCATTTATATTAATTATGCATGTGCATTGCACGTATTTGTTATTATGTTATTATTCACGTGTTTATAGCATTGGTATCGGGTAGGGGTCGGGTCGGGTCCCTCACTACCCAGACTCGGACCCGGTCCCCTACGGGTCAAAAAATTGGACCCGGACCCGAACCCGTGAGGATCAGGTCCGGTTCCGGGTCCGGGTACTATTAAAATATTCCTACCCGTTCGGGTAGGAGCGGTAGTGTGAGCGGCGAGCGGAGACGACGAGTGGAGGATTTAGAATAGAGGAGAGAAGAAAAAAGCATGAGTTTTGAGTTTCGAAAAGGAAGATTTAGAATTGAGGAGGAAGGAGGGGAGGGATGAGGGTAGAATATTTATTTTTATGTTGATTTTTTGGAATTTTTTAACGGGTCCGGGTCCGGGTCCGGGTCCGGTCTCTTTTGAGCGGACCCGGACCCGAACCCGAAAGTACAACGGATCCCATTTTAGGACCCGGACTCGGACTCAGATGGGCTGGGTTGGTTCCGGTCCAAGGCCGGATCCGGGTCGGGTCCAGGTCAGGTCCGGATTTCGGATATTTATACCAATACTAAGTGTTTATTTAGTTACAAATGGAGTTGTTTGGTGACAAACTCTCCCATTAAAATAGCAAAGATAATAATAATAATAATTTTAATAACAACAACATATACATACATATACATACATGCTGTATACATTTTATATACATACATACTGTATACGTACATAATGTATACATATATACAAATATAGTATGTTGGTTGGGAAATAAAAAAACTTATCTTAGAAAACGAGTTTTTTTTTGTTTTCAAAATACTCATTTTTTTTGATATATCGGATAGAGCCAACAGGCTCCAGCCATCAAAAAATATATAAATCAATAATAATGTAAATTACAGACACATCATCAGAGGTTTTACAAGAAGTAAAACAGACAAAAAAAAAACAACAAATAGGAAAAAGAGAAAGAAAATTACAAACTAATAAACCCAAAGAAAGCTGAAAAGCTCGCCCAAAAGTAAACTTCGAAACATCAGATGAAAACCACCGAAACAGGGAGACGAAGCGATCAGCCTGAAAAACAACGCACGAAAAGGCGCCAACACACCCTCCCTCACCCACATGGGGAAAGGAAACAAGAGATAGCGTCGGGAAAATACGAAGGCTACAAAATCATCCCCCCCCCCCCCCCCCCCAGCGAAAAAGCCAGCTACTCAAGGAGCCCAAGAGAGACAAAAGCGGCACCCAAAGAAAACGCCAGGCTACCATCGCGAAATCTCAACTGTGCACAAACTGAGGAGCTGACACAGAATAAGCTTTCCTAGCAAGAAGACGCGCACTCACATGAATCTGCACATTATTACCGACTTTCTTAATGTATTTCCGCTTAATGGGGAGAGGGACCACCTTCACCACTGTGGACGAAAAAAGCCGCAGGGTCAAACAATTGCGCTTCGTCTGTGTTGGGGCACGAAGGGGAAAAATGAACACTGGAGGCAACCGACGAGGATATGGTGAGGGAGTTAGTAAGATAGGCAAAACCGTCGAAGGAAGAAACATCTAGACTCGGCGAAGACTTGAGGGGCAAAGAGCGCAGGCTGTGAAAAACCTCCCTAAGGAGATGATGGATCGAAGATAGCACCCCTAAATGTTGATACACCGAGAAGATGCATCCCGGAAAATGAAAAGAGAGCGTAGAAAGTTTGGGAGAAGAAATGATCATAGAACAGGGAAAATTATAAAATAAAGACGGATCCTCCAAATAATCAATAGCTTTGTCAGAAGGTACAGGGTTTGAAATGCTGCGACGCCGAACGTGCCCCAACGCACTGCGAAACCAGGAGCGCGAAGAAGAAACGGATTTAACCAATCCAGAATTACTAAGAAGACTTAATTTCAACGAAGGCGCCCCCGAAAAGGAAAGTGTACGAGCCTTGAAAGAGCCCAATCGGGGGAAGAAGACCAGATACGAAGAAACCTTGCGATCCTTAAAGAGGTTAGCAATATTAGGACGTTGAAGCGTCGCAAGAGAATCACAATGAGCAGAGGAATAAGTAGGGAATTTCACCGCTGGACAAGGAACAATAGCAGAAGAGTCAAAGTCCTTTCCAGGTTCATAACTCAACTTCTTAGCCAAGCAAGCATGCAGCTTGCGCTTTAAAAGAGGGTAGTTAAGAAAGGAGAGAAGTTTGGCTGGTAATGGGTGGCCTCTGGGAAGTCCAAGGAGTTTTTGAAGGGCAAAGCAACGACTGCGCGAGTGGCCAAATTTATTACAGAAAAAGCACTTCAATTTATTTACACACGCACGTTTGAAATGCCCAGGAAGGAGGTATCTATGACAAACCAGAAGCGGGTCGGACTTACAAGCAGAAGGGGAAATAGTGATGAAGGGAGAGCACCGAGGGAGATAAGAGTTAGCCATAAGAGGAGATGACGAGTCACTCTTCAAAACCTGAATTGTCGCTAAACAGTTAGGTCTAGCGACCGGAGCAAATAGAGACATGGTAGAAACCGGCCTAAAATGCCTCAAATCGATACTCCAATCGGCACTAGACAATTGAAAAAAAAGGGAAAGCCAGTAAGTTGGAGCTGAAGCGATCTGAACGCCAAGGGGGAAAAGGAGAAAGAAAGAAAGAGGAAACCCGATCCGGGCTGAGAAAACTGATACTATAGAGATCAGTTAAGGAAGCAAGATGCTCGAAATAAGGGAATGACGGATCGCTACCGATCCAGGTCGAAAGCCAAAAATTGGCAACCCAAGAACATATACCACGGGGTCGAAACGACCCGAGCCACTCAAAATTGATAAAAAACCACGGGAATACCACAAACAGGAGCGAGAATGCTAAAATGAACGAAGAAAGCTAAGCAAAAGGTAAACACAGGAATGTTGAAGGTGTTGAAGATAACCTGAACGAGAAAAAATGACAGAATAACGTTGAAGGGGATCTAAAGAAATTGATCTCGAACGTAGATCGTTGCAGGAATGATCTTGTTAAATAGATCAAGAGTACCAAACTTACAACACACAGAAGATCGATAAAGAGTACGAAACCTTTACTCGCACAGTCAAAGTCAGATCTCAGAGCGAGCGATAGAACCACAAGAACATGAGAAGAGAGGGCAGGAGGGAGAACGGTCACGAGATCAAGAGAGATCTCAATAGAATAAAAATGCTAAAAGAAACAAGACGAAACAACAGCGAAAAACAAATAGAGAATAACCAATGCACCAAAAACTTACAGTGATTGGTTTGTGAGACTTGCCGCTCAGAGCTGATGGAAGGCGAGATGTTGCTGAGCGGAGATGGAGACTGCTCAAACCTAGCCGATCAGAGACGGCGAGGGAAGCCTCCGAATTTGAAATAACAAACGCAATCTCCACAAACTCGGGGCTGGCGACCACAACGATGGCCGACAGAAGAGCGCAAGGGGAGGAGCGCCACGCAACGCAATGAGAGGCCCAAGGAGCGCAACCGAAAGGTAGGGAGGCGCAGGAGACTAGGCCTCCAGCGGAGAGAGAGGATGAAGGGCTTCGATCCAAAATCGAAAAGGATGAGATGGGTCGGAAGGGATTTGGGAGCTCTACAAACTTGATTGAAGGGAGAAGGCGAGAAAGAGGGTGGATCGACGGGATTTGGGAAGAGAAGATGCCGAGGAAGAAGGGATTCAAAATACTCATTTTAAACATAGGATTTGAGTGTTAAATTTTTTAATGAGTTTTTCAATTTGTATTCAAACAAAATCAACCTATGTTTTGATTTTTAAAATCTGAAAACTGTTTTTAAACCCAGATCCAAACGCACTATTTGAATCCAAAAAAATGCACGGCAATGGACGTGTAAAAATGTAGCACACCGCAAAACCGTTTTGGAAAACAATCCAATAGTCAAAGCCCCTACTCAAAACCCAACGCCAAACTAGGGACCTCATATTACTTCTCCCAAATTTCCCAATCTCCCCCTCCCCCAACCGACGGCCCAGATCCCGCATTCTCCCTCCCCAAACCCTAATCCCCTCTATAAATTCCCTCCCCTACGCCGCCCCTCTCTCATTCTCAGATCCATCTCTCAAATCTCCAAAACTTTGCAGCGATGGCTGAAACCCTAATTCTCAAGGGCATCATGGAGGGCCACTCCGACCAGGTCACCGCCATCGCCACCCCCATCGACAACACCGACATGATCGTCTCCTCCTCCCGCGACAAGTCCATCCTCGTCTGGACCCTCACCAAGGACACCGCCGCCGCCGCCGATCCCGGCAAGGCCGTCTACGGCGTCCCCCGCCGCAGGCTCACTGGCCACTCGCATTTCGTGCAGGACGTGGTCCTGTCGTCGGATGGCCAGTTCGCGCTTTCCGGGAGCTGGGACGGAGAGTTGAGACTGTGGGATTTGAACACCGGTGTTACGACCAGGAGGTTTGTGGGCCACACCAAGGATGTCTTGTCGGTTGCGTTTTCCGTCGATAACCGGCAGATTGTCTCGGCGTCCAGGGATCGGACGATCAAGCTGTGGAACACTCTTGGTATAAATCTCGTGTCTTTGCTCTTATTGTTACTAGTTCAAATATATACATCTTTTGCACGTGCTTAATCTTCCAACGTTTTTTAGCACGGTTATTTATACATCTGTTTTTAAAGGAATTTAGAGTTGTAGACTTAATAATCTTATAGATCTTCTATATTTGGTCCAACTAGTAATTGAGCACGTATAATGCACATGAGAAGTTATGGTTAAGTTGGTAGTGGATGATGGTTGTGGATTAGAAATTTAATGTGGTAGTTGAGATTTATTACCAATGGTTGTCTACCTAAAAAGCGCCTGCACGGGACACATTGAGAAATGACCGCAAGTTGTCGCAACTTGTAAGATTTTCCCGTCTAAGGCGTGGAAGATGATGATGGAGCCTCATATTAGGGTCATTGAAGTTTGATCATTGAATTAATTACTGTATCACCTTGTACATCTTGTCGCAAGAGGTTCTAATGTTTAAGTAACATTTCTTATTTGGTGGTAAAAGTTAAACGAAATTTTCTTATGCTGCTCATTGAAATTAGGACTTTTATCTGTTTCTCGTTTTAGTTAAGAAGCTGTGGATCATGGGTTATGTTTTGCATATATAGGCAGTTAGGTAAACCATTTATTAGCAATATTTTGTATATCTATTTTTCCCAGGGAAACATTGATGTATAATATTGAATATTTCTAAAGAATGGGAAAATTAATGCAGTTAGTTGATATTCATACTTGTTATTTGAAACTATTCTATCACATCTTACTAACATTTTGATCAAACTTGAACCTTGTAGGTGAGTGCAAATACACTATCCAAGATGTTGATGGACACACCAATTGGGTCAGTTGTGTTCGTTTCAGCCCGAACATTCTTACGCCTACAATTGTGTCAGGATCTTGGGATCGTACTGTTAAGGTTTGGAATTTGACTAACTGTAAACTGAGGTGCACTCTCGCTGGGCACGGAGGGTACGTTAACACGGTGGCAGTGAGCCCAGATGGTTCTCTGTGTGCAAGTGGAGGAAAGGATGGGGTGACTCTTCTGTGGGATCTGGCAGAGGGGAAGAGGCTGTACTCTTTGGATGCTGGGGCTATCATTCATGCATTATGTTTCAGTCCCAATAGGTACTGGCTTTGTGCAGCCACTCAGGACAGTGTGAAGATTTGGGATCTTGAGAGCAAGTCTATTGTTCAGGATCTGAAGCCGGATGCTCCTGCTGTTGGCAAAAACAAGGTATGAATTTCTGTACTATCTTCATAAAAATGAATTGTGGGGCGTAAATTGGGGTACCATACATAATAGGATTTAACTAAATCTGTGGGACTTGATTGAAGATGCACAGTGATGAAGTTTATATTTATGCAATAAACTTCCCTCATTCCCTAAATAGCCCTAATCCCAAAATTAAGACCACTTAGTCCAATCATCGTAACCCAGTGGAACTCTTAACTTTACTCTTTTTCCTTTATGATTTTGATGGTTATATTATATGATATTTCTGCCCAGTATTTCTGTGTTTGGATTGAAACAGATGCTGGTGACTGGCTTATTCGTTTTTGATTACTTTTTCTTTATCTAAAAAGTTCAAGCAGTTGGTGCTTTACTTATTAGATTTTTATGTGAGTTTTCAAAAGAGAGATTTTTATGTGACTTTTCAAAAAGAGGGTTAACGATTTGAAAAACAAATCAGTTTTCTGCAATTCAGATGATGATTTATTGAAACATGCATCTCTACCTGATTTCACTTCATGTTATTTGTTTTACTTTAATGCTGCATTCTTTTTGCAATTCTTTTTAGAAATTTCTTGGATATTTTTAGATTGAGATTTAGTGTGCAATACTGATGAAAATGCAAGTAGATGCTGATTAACAATGGTTAATTTATCAGTAAATCACCACCTTTCAGCTGAGATTGCATTTTCATTTGTAGTTTTACTAATTCTTCTTTTGTCTGATTAACGCCATGTGGTATATGATGCTTGGTCTCGAAAATGGCTTCGTGTCTCGTTTGAGTGGAAGAAATTGAAGGAACAGACCTTGCGACCCTGGTTACTTTTTTCCATGAGCTTCTTGTTACTTTTCACCTGTTCACATTTTTTTCAAATGCCTCGTTCCCCTGTAGTTTTTCTTTCTAATTTTAAATTCAAGAAATCTCAACATTCTTTTTCTGGGGTGTTCAGTTGTACATACAACTCTACGTAAAGAAAAACTAAACTCTGCTTTGAAAGATAGTATACACATTATATATTGCATACCCAACTTTATAAATAAAACCTATTTTCGAATTGTTTTTAAAATTTTTTTCCCAATGTGTCTTTATTGCGTTCCATCTTCTAATTTCTATGTTGTGGATTTTAGTATTTGGAGCGTGATGATTATGTATTGCGCCCCAGCCATAGGAGATTTTTTGCCCTGTATTGATCCACCTTTTGAAAATAATGACCAAACTGACCCACTTTTGAAAATATTTACCAAACTTGCTCACTTTTGGACACGTCAGCATAAAACGCTATTGAAAATAATTGCATATGTTATTTTAATGCCGTTGTTGCCAATAGCGGCACCTGCAATTTTTTTCCCACCAAATGCTGCTATTGGCACTAATGACAGATACATTTTGACTTGAAAAAATTTGTAAGTGGGAAATATTTTATAATTGATACCGTTATTCTTAATAATGGCAACCTTTAGCCGATGCCGCTATTTCACCTGTATAATTGAGCGAGAGATGCATATAAATAAAAGTGGTACTTAAAAAGTTATGGAAAGGAAATAATGAATGATGGGAAAGGAAATAATGAATGATGTATGCAACTCCCAAAAGACCGTCTCAATCTCTCTCCTTCTCTCGCCCTATGCAACCCCTACAGAGTTGACACTTTTTCTTTCTTGAATTTGTTTCTCTCGCTCTCTTACTTGGCATTTATTTCTAGAGAGAGAAAGAGAGGAATATGAATAGTAGTAGGGGAAGCTAGTAGACTTGGTTCTGAACTTCGTTGGCTGTGTTCGTTTAATTTAGAGAAGGAAGTCACTTGGTTCCAAACTCTCTCTTTCTCTCCCTCAATAATATGGTGCTGCTATTTTCAACAGCGGCATCAGCTTAAGGTTGCCGTTGGGAATATCGGCATTAGTTATAAGATGTTTCCCACTTACAATTTTTCCAAGACAGCTCCTAATTGGATACGAATTGTACCAATGCTAGTGGAATCTGGAAAAAAAATTATAGGTGCCGCTATTGGAAACAATGACATTAAAATAATATATGCCGTTATTTTCAATAGCGTTTTATACTGATTTGTCCCAAAAGTGAGCCAGTTTGGTAAATATTTAGTGGGTCAGTTTGGTAATTATTTTCAAAAGTGGTCAGTAGTGTTTTATGCTGTCGTGTCCAAAAATGAGCTAGTTTGGTAAATATTTTCGAAAGTGTGCCTTTGGTAATTATTTACAAAAAGTGGGTCAGTATGAAAAAAATTCATCTTAGTATCTGTTCAACAAACAGATGATGCTCATGGGCTTATTCCTTATCTGATTCCTTTTATTCTATAGTTATTCTGATCGTATCAAGTTAAGCATTTCATTTTTAGTTTGTCTCTTTGCTGTGTTTGTATTTTGAATGTTAATCTTAAAGGGATTCGTGATGATCTCCAATCCATATACATGTTCTGCATATTAGATGATGAATAACTACAACATGCACAACCATCTGATCCCTTGATTTTATTTGTTTTCTTTTGAACTTCTAGAGAACTTGTCATTTTTCGTTTCTTTTATCTGTTTTATCTAACTGGTGTTTCATGTGCGCAATCAATGATGACACTGCATGTAGTTGCTGATTAACAATGATTATTCACAAATTAATCACCATCTTTCGGCTGAGATTGCATGCCATTATTATTATTGATAAATTTATATTTTGTTCTGATTTTATGTTTTGTGATTTGATGCTGAGCCCTTGGAAGCTCTGTACTGTCTCTTGGAGTGAGCTTTCTGTATTTGTTTTATTTTCACATTTCACAAGTTTTACTACTTTTATTGGAATTTTCACTATACTGTAATTCAGTATAGAGTTTAGATAAATACAGATATTAGTTGGATATTATTAACAGTTCTAATCTTTAGTGTGAAAATATGTTAGTTTTTCAGTTTTAATCCGTTTTATTACATAAAGTACAAAATATATCTAAAGTTGCAGTAACCAAATTATGATAGAAACTTTGATGCTAGATACTTTAATTTGTTTGTTGTGCTAAATCTGTACTTGTATGAATAATATGGAATCAGCGGATTATCCATTTACCTTTGTGCCTTTCCACCAACTTGTTCTCCAGTGACGAAATTCGTTTCTTTTATCTGTTTTATCTAACTGGTGTTTCGTGTGTGCAATCAATGATGACACTGCATGTAGTTACTGATTAACAATGATTATTCACAAATTAATCACCATCTTTCGGCTGAGATTGCATGCCTTTATTATTATTGATAAATTTATATTTTGTTATGATTTTATGTTCTGTGATTTGATGCTGAGCCCTTGGAAGCTCTGTACTGTCTCTTGGAGTGAGCTTTCTGTATTTGTTTTATTTTCACATTTCACAAGTTTTACTACTTCTATTCGAATTTTCACAATACTGTAATTCAGTATAGAGTTTAGATAAATACATATATTAGTTGGATATTATTAAACAGTTCTAATCTTTAGTGGGAAAATATGTTAGTTTTTCAGTTTTAATCCGTTTTATTACATTAAGTACAAAATATATCTAAAGTTGCAGTAACCAAATTATGACAGAAACTTTGATGCTAGATACCTTAATTTGTTTGTTGTGCTAAATCTGTACTTGTATGAATAATATTGAATCAGCGGATTATCCATTTACCTTTGCACCTTTCAACTAACTTGTTCTCCAGTGACGAAATTCTAGGACAGTGACTGAATTTTGCCCTTAATACAAAAAGGCTTATCCTAGTAAATGGTTTTGATGGCGTTCATGCTTAATCCTAATGTTGTGCTGTGCAAAAGGTTTCTTACTGTTCATTTCCATTCCCAGGATAGAGAATTCTCATGTTCATGTTTCTTCAAAAGTGAAAGTGCAAATTTCTTCGCTCTATTAAAAATGTCCTTGCAAAATTAATTATATATTTTTTTTGACTGAACTTTCAGGTTCTGTACTGCACTAGCTTGAGCTGGAGCTCAGATGGCAGCACACTGTTCACTGGATACACAGACGGCACAATCAGAGTCTGGGAAATCAGTCGTTACTAATAGCGATCATAACTTGGGCGATATGAAATCAAGAGAACTATCTATTTGCTCCCCAGCATCTTTTGAATTTTGCCGAATGGAATGTTATTTGCTTGTTATTGTTTTCAGCTAAACTAGTAGGTTTTTTTGTTTTATTTCTGTTTTAAGTGGATTTTTGTAGTTGCGCTTTTGTGTCTGGGAAAAAAGACTTCGTAAATGCCGGTCATAGTTACCTTTCAAAAGACTACTTGCTTTATTATTAAATCTTGTGTCTTCATTATGATGCCACTTTTGATAGAAATTACTGAATTTTCTTCGCCTTTTTCTAGTGATCCGATGATCTATCATAAATTGTTCATGATATTGGCTTGGGGAAAGTTGTTCCAGGGTACCTCATTTGAATGACTTTCTGTTCCTCTATTTGTTATTGTATTATGATGGCAATTTTGATAGAAAGTACTGAATTTTCTTTGCCTATTTCTAGTGATCTGATGATCTATCAGAAATTGTTTATGATATTGGTTTGGGGAAAGTTGTTCCAGGTACCTCATTTGAACGAGGATCTGTTGCTCTATTTGTTATTGTATCTGAACTCTCCATGTGTTCAAGTATGTTGTAATTTTGTAACACCTTTTGCTATTAGAACTATTTCTATTAGAAGTATCTACAGTACATTTTTTTAGATTACCTTTTGTTCTAAATACCTTTTGTTTGCTTGGTCAACGGGGTGTTGTGTTGCAATATGCATTAATTTTTTTTACCTACGGAAAAGGTGGAATAATGTTTTTTTTTTATATGCTACTTTTCAAAACTATTTGCAGAAAGAGGACAGTTATCAAAATATTTGTTTTCGTGGATTCAATAACTAAACTCACTGTTTTCAACGGTGGGTTTAGTTTTATACTTGCCGTTTCCAACGGCGAGTTCAGTTTGAAATTTTTAATGAAGACTCACCGTTCCCAACGGTGATATCTCGACATCATTTATATTAGAATTGCTGTTGGGAACAGCGAGGATGTAGAAAATTTCACATAGTAAAACATTCTGTTCTGTTGGACTTGGTGAATTTTCGAAAAAAAAAAACTCCATAGAATTTTTTTTAAAACTAAATTTGTGGTTCCCAACATCGAGTCTAGTGTAAATGTCATCGCCGTTGGGAACAAGGGAGTCTTTATTGAAAATTTTGAACTAAACTCGTTCCGAAACAACGAGTCTAGTAATGTCCTTGTCGTTGGGAATGACGAGTCTTCATTGAAAATTTTGAACTGAACACACTGTTGGAACGGAAAAAAGTTAGCACTAAATACGCCGCGTCCCAACAGCGAGCATGAACCAACTAAACTCGCCGTTTCCACGGGCGCAAATACTTTGGCAACTGTCCTATAAATGCAAATAGTTTCGAAAAGTAGCATATAAAAAAAAAAGAAATTCAATACTGCCCCCTATTTTATTAGTAAGATTTTAATAAAATAATTTCAAAATACTAAGAGAATGTACATGGAACTACAAAGCATGAAATAAAATATAAATCTCCAACATCGCGCGCTTTGGAGGGTAGGTTATATCCAAAAGTGATACCGATATACAACATAACAAGTACGAAAGAAAACAAGTACAAACATAGCGGTCCTTCCCACAAAACTCAAGAAGGTGAGTATCTAGATGTCATCTCTCCGCTCAGTCTAGGGTAGGTCCAAGCTCAACCTCCTCATCATCGTACTTGTCTACCTGGAAGGCTCTGGCGATCCTCCCTCTCAGCACTGTGAGCAGTTGTCGCCCAAAAGAAAATAAGATACATGATATGAGTTAAAATATCAGAAGTACCGTAATATGGGGTGGTATATCATACCGTACGGTACCATCATTGCTCTACCATATACTGTACTGGGATATCTGGTATGCATATTTCTCTACCATTATCGTGCCAAGATTCCGATACTACCTGTTGCTGCTAATTTTTGTGTGGGAGCAAAAAGATTAATTTGTGGATTCTTTTTGGAAACAATAAAGCAAACTTGTGGACCTTCACCGACGTTTGACTGGTTTATTGCCGCCGTCGTTGACCTGCAAAAAAGTTCGATACACCGGGATGGATCCCGGCGACGTGTCAGTAATCAGGAAGATTATGAAAGAGCTTTATGTGGAACAAGATTGAATACCTTGTTATGGTGGGGGGAGAGGGGTATTTAGGCCTTAGGGACCCGTTTCGAGATAAGGATTTATCTCTACTTCCCGGTGTTTTTAGATAAAATGTAGAGTTGAAATCGTTTCATAGAGATAACCATGAATTTGAATTACTCTTTAAATATCTGAATTGGTTTGTAACAGGTTGGTACCCATATCCAATAGGACAGATCCGTTTATGGGTTATTGGCTTTGAAAAAAGACAGTTCCCATTTCAGACCCGTTTGTAGGTGAAATTACCATTTTACCCCTGAGAGCTTTAAGATTCGTGCCCGATTTAATCCTATTTTTAGCCATATCACGAGCCCCCCACCTCTGAAGACTGAGTTTAACAGCCTTTGAGGAGTAATTTTGTTGTTCTAATGGCGTACGGGATTTTATCGGAGTTCTTAAGGGAGTTTGGATCTTGCTCGAGGTGTAACGGTGTCAATCTGAGCTTGTAAAATGCCCAAAAATTATTCTCAGATTTTTCTAGATTTTTTGTGATTTTTCTGATTTTTTCCCAATTTAAAATAATTTTTTGATTTTTTATTCAATTTCCAAATTTAAATAATTAATTATCGAAAATTTTAATTAATTATTATTATTTTCGAAATTTTAAAATTATTTTCCAAATTAATAATTATTTTTAGATTTTTTAAATTATTTTTTTTCGATTTTTAATTAAAATTTTGGATTTTTTAAATAATTAATTAAATTAAATAAATAAATAAATAAATTAAATATTACCTATATACGTGGCGCAATCATGCACATTGATCACGATCAGAGGGCACGCATTGCGAAGCGGGGCGTTTTCCCCAATTTCACGCTCGGAACATACTTTGCTCGGAGCCTTGCCGCCGGCCTACGGGGCACTTTGGATTGTCGCCACATGGCAGTTTTTTTTTTTTTCTTTTTTTTTCACCACGCCGACTTCGACTTTGGTTTCTCCACTTCTCCGAGGGCGAGGGGAGTCATCGGAGCTCGAAGAAAGGCGCTCGTCGACGGCGAGGAGTTCGTCGAGAACGGAGGTGGTGGAGCTCGACCGCGGCAGCGTGGAGCTCAGCATCGGGGTGAGCTCGCGAAGGAGGAGCTTCGCAGCCCGATGGGTTCATCGAGAAAGAGTGGGAGCTCGACGAAAGGGGGAGTGGAGCTCGGAGTTCGACGAAGGTGGAGGGGAGGAGAGGAGCTCGAGCTTGGCATGGGGAGCTCGGCGAGGAAGCTGATGGAGGTCGACGAGGGATTCGGAGCTTTGTCGAAGCTTCGACGAGGAAGAGGGGGAGCTTTCGACGGGGCTCACTGAGGGAGGCTCGAGAACAAGGAGCTTCGACATGGAGACGAGCTCAAGGAAGGTGATGAGCTTGGTGAAGGGGAGACGGTAGGCGAGTTGGAGTCGAGGTCGGAGCTCGACACTGGAGGAGAGCTCGATGGGGGTCTTGGTCGAGGCGCTCACTGAGCTCGGAGGCGAGGAGGAGTTGGGGCTCGAAAGCTTGCGGTGCTCGAGCTCCACCTTGGAGCTCGGTGGTCATGGATTATGGCGTCGAGGTAGCTCGACTTTGGAGAGGAGTTCGACGGAGGGGGTCGACGATGGAGAAGGGAAGCCTCGACAAGGACTTGACGAGGTGGAGCTCGGAGATAATGGAGATCGAAGTTTGGTTTTAGCATCGAGGGAGCTCGACAGTGGAGGCTCGACAGAGGCGATGGGTTTGGAGCTCGACGAGGGAGCTCGGAGTAGGGCGTGGCTCAATCTGGATTCCGAAGGACGTGGCTCAATCTGGGCCGTTGGATCTTTGATCACGCGCGATTTTTGAGGTGACGTTTTCCCCAATTTCACGCTCGGAACCACGTTTGCTCGGATTTAACTCCGAGGGACGTGGCTCAATATGAGCCGTTAGATCTTGATCAATCGCGATTTTTGAGGTGACGTTTTCCCCACTTTCATGCTCGGAGCCACGTTTGCTCGGATTTGACTCCGAGGGACGAGGCTTAATCTGAGCCGTTGGATCTTGGTCAAGGGCGGTTTTTGAGGTGACGTTTTCCCCACTTTCACGCTCGGAGCCACGTTTGCTCGGATTTGACTCCAAGGGACGTGGCTTAATCTGAGCTGTTGGATGTTGAACGGGCATGAATATTGAGACAAAGTTTCCCCCCTCATTCTTTTGTTCAGTGCAGCTGTATTGTAACCCGTTTTCCCGATGCTACGGAGGTCGGATCGGGGTGTGTGACCCCTTGTTTCGAAGCTGACTCGAAGACCTATAATTTCTCTTCAGAAGTCAGTTGAAGAATTATCTTTCTTTGTGGTCAAAATAGCCCCGCAATATCGTTGTCTTCATGGAGTTGAGAAGTGCTTTGGTCTTCGGAATCTTCGAAGAGGAGCTCCACTCCTATGGGCTAAGAAGATGAGCTAGGAAGATCCTCGTAAGACCCATGGGAAGATCCGTTCTTGGAGGCGAGTGCAAGGAGCAACTCTAGACGAGTTTTGAGCTCCAAACTCTCTTGGAAGAAGGCCGCTCAGGAGGCAAGCGGAGCGAAGAGCTTCATCGGGCTGTAGGAGAGAGCCGTTCGGGAGACGAGTGAGGAGCAACTCTAGGGGAGAGTTGAGCTTCGAACTCGTTGAGAAAAAGAGCGCTCGGGAGGCGAGCGGAGCGGAGATCTTCATAGGGCCTTATGAGAGAGCCGTTTGGAGACAAGTTTGAGAAGCAACTCTAGGGGAGGCTTGAGCTCCGAACTTGCTCGTTGCGAAATTTAACCAATAATGGGTAGCAGTATGAATGTTCATTTTGAACCTCGAAACCGCATACTTGCAAGCTGTAAGAGCAATTTCAAACCATGATTGTGAACTTTGAACTAGTTGTTACGGGGTTATCAACGAGTTGTAGGAGCAATTCCGAATGGTGAGCTACTTCGCACTTGCTCGTTCGCAAGCGGCTAAAGCGGCGTTGAACCAAGTGTTGGACTCCAAACTTGTTGTTTGAGAACTTCAACAGTTGTGGGAACAATTCCGAATGGTGAGCTACTTTGTACATTGCTTGCGCGCGAGTAGCAAAAGTAACATCGAACCAAGTGTTTGACTCCGAACTTGTTGTTTGAGGGGGTTAACGAGTTGTAGGAGTAATTCCGAATGGTGAGCTGTCCCGCACTTGCTTATTTGCAAGCGGCTAAAGCAACGTCGAACCAAGTGTTGGACTCCGAACTTATTTTTTGAGCTTAGTAAGTTGTGGGAGCAGCCCTGTAGGACAAGCTGGACTCCGAACTTACCATTTAGCGAGTCGTAGACGTGACTCAGAGAGATAGAAATGAGGCAAACACAATAATTTTCAATAGAAAAAAAAGCTAAGTTTTATTGAAACAAAATTAGTGGCCGCTTCAATAGGGCGAGCCATTATGACATGCTTTTGGCCGTGTTACAAGCATCGGCCTTATTGAAAACTGAATCTACTTCTACGATAGGGTGAAGGCCGCTTGGGAGGAGTTTGGTTCTCCCCCATTGGACCTCTATGGATAAGGTGGAGGACAGACCCAGCTTCAGAATCTTGGAGCTCATTGGGCCTCTCAGTTCGAGTGTTGGCTCCTCGGGGTGGAAGATCGGCCCCGTCTTTTCGGACGAACTTGGCCATGTGTCCCCACTGTATGAGTTCTTCGATCTTCTCTTTGAGATCCCGACAGTCATCCGTGTCGTGGTCGTGGTCCTTATGAAAGCGGCACCACTTATCCCTGTTTCTTTTCTTACCAGGGGTATTCATTATAGGGGGAGCGCGGAGTGGCCCTTCCTTGTCCACCTCCATAAGAACTGCTGATATGTTAGCATTGAGAGGGGTGAACTTCTCAAAATGAGGAGCTGGGCGGCGTTGGCTAGTGTCGTCCCTCTGAAATTTCTGGGACCCTTCTTCGCATGTATTTTTCGTTTGTTCCCTAAAGACGATTCCTCAAGAGTAGGGGGGTTGAGGGTCTCTTCCACTCGGATGTACTTCTCACTCCTAAGCAGGAGTTCTGAGAAGTCTCGAGGAAGCTTTTTGGCAAGAGACGCCTTGAGGTCGGCGTTAGTGACGTTGTGCCCGAATGCCGCCGAGGCTAGTGATTGGTTGAGGGAGGCAATAGATCGGGCTTCGACGGTGAAGCGCTGAACGTAATCTCTTAGGCGTTCACCCTTTCTTTGGGGGAGGGTCACCAAAGATGCACTTGTTTTCTTGGCCCAACGGCTACTCACGAAATGAGTAAGGAAGAGCTCTTCAAACTGATCGAAGGAGAAGATGGAGGCCGGGGCGGGTCGAGAGTACCATTTCTCTCGCAGGCCCCTTCAGCGTGGCAGGAAAGGTTTTGCAAAGGAGCTCATCCGAAGCCTGGTTGATCATCATGAAAGTTTTAAAACTCTCGATGTGGTCGGCGGGGTCCGACTCCTAGTTGTATGACTCAAAGTTAGGGGGCCTAAAGTTTTTCGGAATCGGGGCTTCCATGATGGTCCGGGAGAACGGAGGCCTACTCGGGCGAAAATTCCTCACCCGTTGTTCCTCTTCTCTGTCTAGTCTGCCAAGGCACCTCTCCATCTCGTGGCGACGGCGGTAGACCGAGTCTTCCCTTCGGTCGTATCTCGCTGATCCCTGGGACTCATCCTTATGCGAAAGGGGACTAGGAGTGCAGTGGTGATAACTTGGGGCACCTGTTGCTCGTGGTTGGGAGCGACATTGAGGGCCCGCAGAATGACTTCTTGAAAATACTGGAACTCCGCCCTTGTGACTGGTGCCCCTCCAGCTTAGCGGTCCCTAGGTGCGGCTCGGCTTAATGGAGTATGACTTCTCCACCGATGACGTTAAGGGGACTCTCTTCGCCTCCTCGCGGGAGGGGATCTTCTGGTCCTCAGTTTACGGGGGGTCAGGACTCTCGAGACCCCTGGGTGCTCAGGTTGATGGACTCCCTCAAGGGCTTGCCATCCAATCAAGCGAATTCGAAGGTCAACCCCCTACTGGCGGTTAATAATTACTTGATGGAGATCCTGCTCGGAAGGGCTTTGAGAAGGCATAGAGTCAACTGAACGATTGTGCACCGAGACATGGTCATGAAGAGGATGTTGTTTTGGACGACTCCGATGAGAGCCCCCTGGGCAGCCCTTCGAGACCCTGGAGGGGCCTGTTGAAGAGGAGGTTGTTGAGGAAGAACATCTTGGACTAGAGGAGGAGGAGGAGGAAGTGTAACACCCCGCAAAATTGAAAATGACAATTTTGCCCTTCACGTGTACGCACGTATATTTTGTACCATCACAGGTAATATCCGGATTGTGTTTTCACTACGCATGTTGATTTCTGACTGTTTATGGATTTCCCGTATTGATTTTATCCTATTTCAGTCAACTCAAATATAAATTCCGATCTTTGTATTTTTACGTGCTTTTTATGTGTTTTTGATGCACGTATGGATTCTGTGTTTCCTCCGCTACGTATAACATTTTCTATGTGTTTGAATTATTTATTTTATCCATTTTTATAAAACAGAAATTCATTTTCTCGCATTTTAATCTAAATACTTTTGTACGTGTAATGCACGTGTTTTCCATGTATGTGACGGTTACGTTGTAGAATATATAAAAAATTAATAAATATATTTTCTTATATTTTGTTTTTGATTATCTTTAACATTTTCCGTTGATAACGTCAAATTTCGTATTTTTGGATATTTTACGTGCGACGCACGTATTTGTTTCGGTGCGCGTGTTTAAGCGTATTTGTTTTCAAAATAAATTTTTAAGTGTGTATATATTTTATTTGTGCATGAAATATTATAGATTTTAATTAAAATAATTTTTTGGTACATATTACATATATATACAAATTATGTTTTTAAAATAATTAAATGGTGAAGTGTGTGCTCGTGCACGCACGTGCACGTGTTTTTGGATTAAAAGAGAGGGAAATGACCGGACAGTTTTGGAAGTAGGAGGGAAATTGAATTTTTGAATATTTGAGTGGAGTTAATGGAGGTGTTAGTGGTGTTCATGTGGGAGTAGTTACTATAACCACTTGGCTAAAATCCTATAAAAATACCCCCTAGCACCTACACTTTTCTCCTTATCCCCCTTCTTTCTCTTCTGCCATTTCCGAAACAAATCCCATCAGCCATCTCTCCTTGATGTGCTGTCTCCAACCTACCACTATATACCTACTAGTAATTTACACGTGCGATGCACGTTTTAGTAATTTCAAAACATAAAAATAAAAACTGAGGTGTGGAGGATTTGAACCGGAAACCTTCTTTATATTAGTTATGTACGGGCATTGCACATGTTGGTTGAATGACAAAATGACAAATGACGCTAAGGCCTTCTCCCATTGGAGATATATCATATAGCTATAGGTATATGTATGTGAATTGAGTCTTCCCTGTGCTTCTCTATCTCATCCGAAAACCCCCTCCTTCCCTTCTTTGCTCTGCCGAGATCAAGCCAGCATGCCCCCACTGTGCTTTGTCTCCACCTACTCATATACTATAAATAAGCATATACACATATACATAGTTATATATATAAACTTAGATCTATGCATGTGAAGTTGGGAGATGCTCTCATTGTACTCTACCGTAAAATGAGGATGAGATGCTTACTGTTGATGCAGAAGGAGATTCGTGCTTTTTTCCTTGTGCACGGAATTCGAGGAGGCGAAGCGAAGATTCTTAGAGCTCTCATTTTAGGAATGCAATTGCTAGGAATTATATTTTCTTGGGTGTGTGATTCTAAAATACTTTCCAAATTAGGAATTTGCATGCTAGTTAATGTAGAAATTTGATTCGTTAAAGTTGATTGATATGCTAATTCGTAGATTGCTTAATCTTAATTATTTTATGTCATGAGGTGTGAATTGATGGTGTGATTTGCATAAGCAATTAGAATTTGTGTTAAATTAAATGAAGTATCAATTGGAAAATTGTTGGTATGATAATTGGTGCATGTTAGAATAGTAGTACAAAATAATGCAATATGTGTGAAATATGAATTTTTGATACTAATGTGATAAAGAAAGTGGATTTAGTCTCATTAGTTTGTTTAATGAGTATAGAAATTTTATATAGGGATTTTGATGAAAGACAACTTTTTATGTGAAAAATTGATTATATGTGTTCTAATACATTTTTGGGGAGAAACTTGTTTATATCGTCAAAAGAAAACTTTATAAAATTTTGAATATAATATTCTATACTGTAATATCTTGATCGAAAAATATTTTGGAAAAATAACTAGATTTTTGGGTGAGTACAAAGCAATTGAAGAATTGAGTTTATTAAAGATAAATTGATAACAGTACGGTTTGAACAAAACTATAGCGGTCTATTCTCATATCAGTAGTCGATGATAGACTTACTGGTTAGAAGGTGCACCACAGTACGTTTACTATAGCTAGGGGTTTCGAAGGTGTTGGGTTCAAGTCTCTTCATAGACTTTATTTTTTGGAAATGTGAATTTTACTCAAAACCGAAACCCAAAGCTTAAGTAAGATTTAATTTTCTATTATATCAGTTGGTTCCCTTGACCAAATTGGTTAGAGAGTGCAATTCAGAAAAGTTCTATTATTATTCTAAAATTATGTAGATTTTGTGAAAATTAAATCTACAATATTTGGATATATTTTATGAGATTAACAGAGGATTTTACATTTAAGAACTTGAGTTTAATTCGATTAAAGGAATAAGAAATTATTTTTTTGAAAAGTGTAACTCTTGTATGATTAAAGAGAGATGAATATTTGGATTGTGATTAGATTTTCTTCTTAATGAGATTTTATGATTTTTAATACTTGATTGAGATTATTTGAAATGCACACAAGGGTATGAATGATGAAATTGATAAAGAGGTTGAATACAATTGTTCTCAGGTTATGTGATTATAAAAGAAATATTTTTGAGAAAGAGATATGAACAAAGAAATTGAAATGATTATTTTGAGATTGATTGTGAATTATTGTTGATCTCTAGAAAGATATAGTTGTTGGAATCTAGAGACTAGGCGAGACTCTAGTAACCAGCAGTTTTTATTAATGATTTGAGAGCTAACCGTTGAGGGTTGAGCGTCTCTTGAGAAGTAGCCAAGTAGGCTGACTGTCTCTTTTGTTTTGGTTTAAGTCCGGTAGGGTAAGCTAGCTTTAGGTTGTAATGATTTTCTTTTAAAACAAACATAATTGTAAGGATTAGTTACATAATGAAGATGTGACGAAAGTAAGAGAAAAACACGAGTATAAGGGCCATCAGATTGGCGGTGTGAGAGTGATTCACAGATTGCCTGCTTGATGCGTCATGACACGGCGTGAGCACTACTCCGAAATTATCGTCCCGGTGGCGACGTTTGTGGGGTGTTTGGTGACTACGGGTGTAACATCCTAAATTTCTATTTATGTAGAGTTTGTGATTTTACGTGTTTCGCACGTACAATTTCATATGTATAATTTATTCTATAAAAATATTTTTTTTTGTAAGAACAAGTAGTTTGTTCTCTTTATTTTCCAAAAGACTATTTTAAGAGCCTAATTAAATTCTAGGTCTATTTGTCTCTTTTAAGCCCACTCTTAATTAATTAATTAATTTAATTAGGAGCGCCCATGGTTAAATTGGCCCATTAGTGAGCCCATTTAACTTAATCCTATTTTAAATAGCCTAACTTGTAGTGTAGACTCTTTTCATGAACAATTAATTTTAATTCACATGAACAACTTGTAAGGAGGGGTACTATTTGGCACGTGCATGCACAAGAGTGTGCATTGCACACCTTTCACCCATAGGCCGGATTGTAGGATGGAGAGTGGGAGAGACGGAAGTGGTGGAGAGTTGGTTGTTCATCATGGGTAGTTTCTATAACTCCCTAGTTCATCTAGACCCTTGATCTCTAACCATTTGACCTAATCATAGCCCTACATTCATCCTAAAAATTTGTATAAATACCCCTCCCTACACTCTTCATTCTCACACTTGAAATTTTTGAAAGAAAAGAATAGAAAGAAAAGAAAGAGAGGCAATTTGGTGAGACAAAAGATTAAGGAGTTGTGAGTTGAAAAGAGTGAGTGTTTGTGTGTGTGCTTCAACCAAGGAGAGGAGGCCAGACTACACCAGGGAACAAATAGGGGAGGCTTGGGTTGCTTGCTCAATAGGAGGAGAAGTCAACTTGGTGGCTTGATCTAGGAGGAGAAGGCTTCGCTTGTTCGTTGTAGGAGATCTCTAGGTGTTTATTTGATTTTCTCTCCATTAAAGGTGGGTGATTCTCTTACACTTCTAATTAGGTTTCATGCTAGAGTATGGTTGATGAAATTGAAAAGAAACTTAACTATTTTAGCTAGGTGTTATGAGAATGAGACAAATTGAAATGATTGATTGTGTCTGAAAAGAATGGTAATTAATTGCAAGTTATGATTGTTAGTTTAATATTGACCATGCTACCATGCTTTAATTGATGAATTGTGCTAAGGAGACATGATTGTATGTTTAAATCGGTCGAAACAATAACCATGCCTAAAGGTGATTTGTTTGCTAATTCCCTTGTTAATAATGTGAAAAAGAGAGTTTTGTTACTGAAATGATTAATTAATAATAATAAAAATAATAAGAGAGATATATGAGAAGTTTGAATGCAAACTTATAAAAGAAACTACATTGTATGTGCTTATTTGAAAATATAAGACAAAATCGTTTTTAGAGAATAGAATCACATTTGTATGCCAAAAAATAAGTTTTTAGTTACTGATATTTTAGAAATACATAAAATTTATATTCTGGAAATTTTGAATGAAATTGGAGAAGAAACGAAGTTGAAATTAGTTTTTTTTTAATTATAAAATATCGAATAAACCGAAATTCGGATCAAAACCCTCAAAACCTAAACCAAATCAGTTTAGTCACTTGGACTTATTTGCTAATGGGTGCATTTGAGTGCGCTTACTGTAGCGTGGGTCTGGTCTTGGGTCTCGGGTTCGAAACTGAACAAGAGGCTTTTGTTTTAAAATTTTTGAGAAAATCCGAATAGGGGAAATGGGTTCATAAGAGTTTGCGCCCTCTCTGTGACATGGTTGCGCCCTGTCCTTTCTGGTTAGCGCATGCACCACAGTGCGTTGCACTGTTGTGCTGGGCTTGGCTTTGGTCGTTGGTTCGATTCCTGAGCTCGGCATTATTAAACCCTTTTTGATTTTTTTAACGTTTTTTGGTGATTTTGACTTTGAAAAATTCGGGAAAATTTTGATAATTATTATAAAAATATATGGACTTCATGAAAAATATTTGCACACTATTTTTTACTGAAATTAAATAGTGTGAGGAGTAAAATTGAGTAGAACTCTGTAAAATCAATATTTGCATAAGAATAAAAAAAAAGAGAATTTTTATCCATGAAGAGTTATACTAAACTTATAAAAGAGAATTTTGTATAAAAGAACTTGAAGAGTGTTCAATTATGGATTTTCATTTTGGGAGAAAAAGAAATTACATGGAATTAGTGAAACTTATTTTGCTTGAATGAAATGCATGAATTACAATTGAACTTTATGTATGAGATTTGATTCATAGGAAAGAATGGAAATCATGATAATTGTGAAAAAGAACTTACGTGTTTGAAGACTCAAATTTTGTGATTATGAAGTGAAATTGAAAACTAGAGTGTAGCTAAGCCTCATACCGGCACTGGAAAGAAATATGTTGAAATGAAATTTGAAATGAAAAGACCAAGATTGGGTCATGTTATATAAATGGTTAAGACCGGTATAGTGGAAGGGCTAACTCTAGAGAATTGATTTTGTTCATGATTCAAATAACTAAGGACTAGATACATAGTGAAGATGTGGTGAAAATAAGAGAAAAACACGAGTATGAGGGCCTCGGAGCTACGGTGTGAGAATATTCACAGGCTATCTTCACGATGCGTCGTGACATGATGCGGATATGTCTCCAGGAGTCCGTACCACAGGCGACGCTCGTGGGGTGTTTGGTGACTGCGGGTGGTGTTATGTCCCATGACGGAGGCTGAATTATCCATAGGTTCTTCACGATGAGTCGTGACATGACGTGGGATTCCCCTCCAGGCTGTCTAGAAATGAGCTCGTAACTCATAGAACATCTAGGATACTTATCGTAGTTACAGTAGTAGTTTAAGTCATGACGAGGGATTGAACCCTACAAGATGAAGAACGGTTAAGGGCTTGCCCTCAGACCTATGTAGTATGAGATGCATAGAATCTGAACAAGTGCACATTAATGTCATGTAACATACATAACTGCATTAAGAACTAAGTGCACCGCACAACACGACATCAATAGGATAGTCCCTTGTAGTTCTGTTTGTGATCAAGTTTGTGGTTTGTTTAAGTATTTGACAATCGTTATACTGTTTCGGCATAGAGAGGATAGCCGTGTATAATATTTCGTCGGTTGTAAGCAACTGATGTGCCCACAGTTTCTATGCAGGGTAAAGTGATTAACAAGATTAAAGAATGCATGCTAGTTAATGAATGATTCAAGTGTTGTACATTTCAATTTATGTAAATTATTGTAAATTGCTTTCGCTGTAGATATGTAATGTAAATGTAAACTCTGATGTAACAAAAAATTTTATTTCCTTGTAAAATTGTACGAAGAGAAGTGTAAAGATCCCGTGGAACTTCGAATTCAGTCTGTTTGGGAATTCGAGGTGTTACAACAAGTGGTGCCATCGTTCCACGATGGAGACTGAATTGTCCATAGATTGCCTGCATGATGTGTCATATCAGTGCGTAGGATTCCCCTCCAGATTGTCTGGACATGGGCTCGTAATTCATAGAACATCTAGGATACTTACCGTAGTTACCGTAGTAGTTTAAGTCATGGCGAGGGATTGAACCCTATAAGATGAAGTACGATTAAGGGCTTGCCCTCGGACCTATGTAGTGTGGGATGCATAGAATCCGAACAAGTGCGCATTAGTGTCATGTAATATTAATAACTGCATTAAGGACTAAGTTCACAGCACAACACGACATCAATAGGATAGTCCCTTTGTAGCTTGTTTGTGATCAAGTTTGTGTTTGCTAAAGTTTTTAAGAATCATTATACTGTTCGGCATAGCGAGGATGACCGTGTATAATATTTCGTCGGTTGTAAGCAACTGACGTGCCCACAGTTTTATATGCAGGACCTGAAGTTTACAAGAGGATATAAAGATGATCTGTTGCTGATGATTACTTAATGCTAAAGTTGTTACAATTGTACATTTATTATTGTTGTATTTCATTTATTCCGCTGCGTGTTGATGTAAAAGATTTTGATGTAATTATTGTTGAAATAAAAGTTTTAAATTCCTTGTAAAATTGTACGAAATGAAGTGTAAAGATCCTGTGGAACTCGAATTCAGTCTCATTTGGGATTCAGGGTGTTACAGGAAGAGGAGTGGCACTTCGGCTGGAGACCGCTGCCTTCCCCTTCTCTGTCGGATGCATAGTTTGAAACTACTTCCGCTGATGAAGTAAGGTTGGATTGCTTTTTTGTTTCCCGCAGATGGCGCCAATCTGTTGCTGCTAATTTTGGTGTGGGGGCAAATAGATAAATTTGTGAATTCTTTTTGGAAACAATAAAGCAAACCTGTCGACCTTCACCGACGTTTGACTGGTCTTGCCACTGTCGTTGACCTACAAAAAAGTTCGATACACCGGGATGGATCCCGGCGACGAACCCTCCGACGCTCTTGTCAGTAATCAGAAAGATTATGAAAGAGCTTTATGTGGAAAAAGATTGATTACCTTGTTATGGTGGTGGGAGAGGGGTATTTATAGTCACCTTAGGGACCCATTTCGAGATAAGGATTTATCTCTACTTTTCGGTGTTTTTGGATAAGATGTAGAGTTTAAATCGTTTTATAGAGATAACCATGAATTTGAATTACTCTTTAAATATCTGAATTGGTTTGTAACGGGTTGGTACCCATATCCAATAGGACAAATCCGTTTATGGGTTATTGGGCTTTGAAGAAAGATCCAGTTCCCATTTAAAACCCGTTTGTAGGTGAAATTACTGTTTTACCCCTGAGAGCTTTAAGATTCGTGCCCGATTTGAACGGTCCCGATTTAATCCTATTTTTAGCCATATCACTACCAAGTTTTGTAATACCAAAATATCAATATGGTAATGGTAATGGTAATGCACAGTAGTATTGGACCTTAACAAGAAAAAGAAAATTTCTATTGATTAGAAGTACATATATCTGATTAATGAATAAACAGATACTTGAAGTCATGAACCATTAACCCCACAACAATTTTACATGTAACTTAACGTTCGATCCTTAATAAGAAATTTGTTTGATCCGTTAATAAGGTTGTTGTACTTCCCTTATTAAGGTTGGTTGATCAATAATGCACGTAAAAACATCCTAATAGTTTACCTAATTCTAGTAATAGGAATCAGACACCCACCATACACCAACACACATACTTACCCTTATATTCGCAGAAAATTATCATATAACTCCGACCATATGCTACAAAATTAAAAAGGTATGAAATTTCTCTAATTTTCAAGGAGATGATGCGGCCGTGCAAAATGGTAGATATACTTCATTCACATATTCATCTATACATGCCAAACTGTTGTGCTCTGATACCACTTGTTGTGCGCGATACAAACTAATCAATAACCAAACCAATGCGGAATACAAAGAGAGAACCAGCGAGAAAACACAAAAACAAACCAACACAAAAGGACGCACAGATTTAATGTGGTTCGGCAAAATTCATGCCTACATCCACGGGGCGGTTGGGGTTTCTTCTTCTTCAAATTATCACCAATGGGCGAAAACAAACCCTTACAAAATAATGACGGCTGCAAAACCGAATTAGGGATCTCTAATTTTCGTCACCGATTACAAAACCCTAACAAGTGTATTTATAGGGAAACTATTGGGCCTTTTCGAATTGGGCCTGATCTAGTTCAAAATCCCGTCGACAGTCGACTGGTCGACTTACCAGTCGACTGGCAATCCTTCTGGCAGTCGACCGATCAGTCGACTGCTGCTCTGCTGCTGCTTGTATCTTTAGCCTTCGAAAACTCTCTGGACAGTCGCCTGATCCTTCTATCAGTCGACTGATATGCTGTGACTTTCTTTAGCTGCAGATACTCCAAAACACTCTGAACCAGAATCGAGCCATTATCCTACAATCTCCACCTTGGCGAGATCTTCCACAAAGTATCCAACAATCTCCACCTTGGCAAGATCTTCCAAGTAGCCCAAGCAATCTCCACAAATACTCCAAATGCTCATCATCAAATGTAACAACAAATCCAAACTCCACCTTAGTATGATATCACATACTAGGCGAACAAATAGCGAAGCACCATTCCAACCGCCCATTCCAAGTCATCAAACATGCAAAATATTAGCCAGGTTCATGCAATGCTTGAACTTGGCTGCTCCAACAACTTTGGTTAACATATCAGCAGGATTATCAGCTGTCCCAATCTTCACCAAATGAATATCACCATCCTTTATCAAATCACGCACAAAATGATAACGGACATCAATATGTTTGGTCCTCGAATGATGAACTTGGTTCTTCGCTAAATGAATAGCACTCTGACTGTCACAGTGTACCTCCACCTTCTCCCGATGAATCCCCAAGCTCTTCAAAAGTCCATGAATCCAAATGGCTTCCTTCATGGCCTCAGCAACCGCCATGTATTCAGCCTCAGTAGTAGACAACGCTACAGTGGACTGCAAATTTGACCTCCAACTTATAGGTGCCCTAGCCATAGTAAACAAATAGCCTGTAGTAGACCGCCTCTTATCTAGATCACCTGCATAGTCAGAATCAACATACCCAACCAATAACCTGCTAATATTGTCATCCCTTTCAAATTTCAAACCCACATCTGTGGTGCCACTTATGTACCTCAAAATCCATTTAGCTGCTTGCCAATGCTCTTTGCCTGGATCATGCATATATCGACTAACCATACTCACCGCCTGAGAGATGTCTGGTCGAGTACAAACCATGGCATACATCAAACTGCCAACCACACTAGTGTAAGGTACATTTGCCATATACTGTCTCTCCTCATCTGAACTTGGAGACTGAGAAGCACTAATTCTGAAATGACTGGCTAAGGGTGTACTTACTGGTTTAGTCTTCTCATCTATACCAA
This sequence comes from Hemerocallis citrina, assembly GCA_017893485.1. Taxonomy (NCBI): domain Eukaryota; kingdom Viridiplantae; phylum Streptophyta; class Magnoliopsida; order Asparagales; family Asphodelaceae; genus Hemerocallis; species Hemerocallis citrina. Next base: position 84,492,001 of record CM030358.1, read on the forward strand.
ACCGTTTCAGCACCTTCAAAAGATATTGCTTCTGTGTCAAACTCACTGTGCCCTTTGCCCTGTCTCTAGCTATCTCCATCCCAAGTATCTTCTTGGCTTCACCAAGATCCTTCATCTCGAATTCAGAACTCAATTGATTCTTCAAATTTTGAATCTCCTTAGCATTCTTAGAGGCAATCAACATGTCATCCACATATAATAACAGATATATGAAAGAGCCATCCTGCAACTTCCTGAAGTAAACACAATGATCAAACTCACTTCTGGAATATCTCTGCACCTTCATAAACTGATCAAACCTCAAATACCACTGCCTTGGAGATTGCTTCAAACCATAGAGAGACTTCTTCAACCTGCAAACACAATTTTCCTTCCCAGCTGTCTTGAACCCATCTGGCTGCAACATATAAATTTCTTCATCTAGATCCCCATGTAAGAACGCAGTCTTCACATCCATCTGTGTCAACTCAAGGTCAAACTGTGCTACCAATGCCAACAAAATCCGAATAGAAGGATGCTTCACAACTGGAGAGAACACTTCATTATGGTCAATTCCTTCCTGTTGAGCATACCCCTTTGCAACTAGTCTTGCCTTGAACCGAACACTGCCTTTTGGACCTTCTTTCTTCGTATACACCCACTTGCAACCGATTGCTTTCTTCCCCTTTGGTAGTTGCACTAGATCCCAAGTCTTATTCTTATGAAGAGAGTTCATCTCTTCACCCATAGCAACTTTCCAATCTGCATTTTCTGAACTTCTAGTGGCTTCTTTGAAGTTGGAGGGAACTTCATCATCCACAATGGGAAGAGCAAATGCAACTGTGTCTGTAAAACGAGACGGTCGTTTGATATCTCTTCTTTGCCTTCTTACTGCAATTGATTCTTCCTGCTGGATAGGAACTTCTTCATCATTCTCAGTATCAACCACATCATCTTCATCTTGGACAGGAACAGGATTCTCAACTGACAACTTTTCTAACTCCACCTGTTGGAAAACTCTCCTACCAGTCGACTGGTTATTGCCACCAGTCGACTGTCCCGAGCTCCCACAATTCTGCTGTTCTGGACCACCAGTCGACTGCTCCTGTTCATCAGTCGACTGTCCCGAACTTCTTCTACTCACCTGTTGAAGAACTGTCCCACTCTTCTGCTGCTCACCAGTCGACTGTCCTATACCACCAGTCGACTGTCCCGAGCTGATCATGCTGGTCTCATCAAAAGTGACATCTCTGCTGATTACTAACTTCTTCTGTTCTGGACACCACAACCTGTAACCTTTGACACCAGTACTAAAACCAACAAATATAGCCTTTTTGGCTCTTGCATCAAGTTTAGTTTCAGTTACATGAAAATAAGCAGGACAACCAAATATATGCAAAAAACTATAATCAGATGCAGGTTTACCACTCCATACCTCAATAGGCGTCTTGCCTTCAAGTGCTGCTGATGGTAAACGGTTGACAATGTGGCTTGCATATATAACAGCTTCTGCCCAAAATGTCTTCTTCAATCCAGACTGTGCTAACATACATCTCACCTTCTCAAGTAAGGTTCTGTTCATCCTTTCTGCAACCCCATTTTGCTGTGGAGTCTTCCTAACTGTGAAGTGCCTCTGGATCCCTTCATCTTCACACAACTTCAGAAATGGATCATTCTTGTATTCCCCTCCATTATCTGACCTCAGAACCTTAATCTTCCTACCAGTCTGATTTTCAACTTTCTTCTTCCAACTTGTGAACAATGTCAAAACTTCATCTTTGTGCTTCATGGTATATACCCAAACTCGTCTGGAGTAATCATCAACAAAAGTAACAAACCAGTGTCTACCACTCATAGAAGGTGTCTGAGTAGGGCCCCAAACATCTGTGTGCACATAATCGAGGATACCCTTTGTCTGATGTACAGCTGTACCAAATTTCACCCTAGTTTGCTTACCCAAAACACAATGTTCACAAAATTCCAACTTGCACCCTTTAGCATCCTTAAGCAACCCTTGCTTCACAAGCCCCTGCAAGGCCTTCTCTCCTGCATGCCCGAGTCGCATATGCCACAACCTAGTAGAGTCGGGAACAACCTGTTTAGGCCTTTCAGTTACACTGGCAGCCTGACCCAAATATGTTTTTCCCTGCAAGAAAAACAAGTTCCTTTTCCTTTGCCCTTTCATCACCACAAGTGATCCACTAGTCACTTTCAGAACGCCACCTTCACTAGCAAATTTCAAACCACTGGCCTCCAAAGCACCTAGTGAAATCAGATTCTTTTTCAAATCTGGAACATACCATACATCTGAAAGCTCTCTAATAAGACCATCGTGCATTAGCAATTCAATTTTCCCGATTCCTACCTTCTTACAAGGTGCATCATTTCCCATCAAAACTACACCACCATCCATATACTCCAAAGAAGTAAACCACTCCTTTTTCCAAGACATATGATAGGAGGCTGCTGTATCAAGAAACCATACTTCTTGATAAAGTGAGGGACTAGAAGCAAGTGCAAAAGAAAAATCCTCGCCACTTTCTAAATTATCAACAGTCACATTTGCAGTCGAATTTCCCTTATTTCGTAGCTTTGGACAATCCTTTTTCCAATGCCCCCTTTCATGACAGAAAGCACATTCATCTTTGGCCGGTATTTTCCTGTCCTTTGAAACTCCTCTCGATTTGGAACGAGATTTGTTTCCCTTTTTCCCAGATTTGGACTCAGATCTAGTCTCAGTCCTGCCCCTTACAATCAACGCTTCAGAAGTTTCTCTATCAACCATCTTATCCCTTCTCCTAGTTTCATTATTCAACAAAGCATTTGCAACATCTTCATATTTCACAGTATCTTTTCCATATAATAAAGTAGTTGCTAAATGATCATAACTTTCAGGTAATGAATTCAACAGAATTAGGGCTTTATCTTCATCCTTAATTTGCTCATCCAAATTTAACAAATCAGCCAACAATTTATTAAATGATTCAACATGAGCATTCATAGACATACCTTCCGTATAGGTGAAGCGAAAAAGTCTCTTCTTCAAATACAGCCTATTCTCCAAACTTTTCCTCATGTATTTGTCTTCGAGTTTCTTCCACAACACCGCAGCAATGGTATCCCTCATCAAATCGTACTTCTGAGCCTTCTCAATAAAGAGCCGAATAGTCCCACACGCAACTCGATTCAACTTCTTCCAATCTGCTTCGGACATATCCTTAGGTTTTTCAACTTCCAAAGCAACATCTTGTTCTTGTTGAACAAGAACATCCAAAACCTCACATTGCCACATCCCGAAATTGTTTGTCCCATCAAATTTTTCAACTTCAAATTTTGCGTTGTGAATCGTTGTTCTTGACGAACTTGATCCCACAACATCCTTGGTTGCATCTGCATCACCCGCCATCTCCCTCTAGGTCAAACCAACAGCTCTGATACCACTTGTTGTGCTCTGATACCACTTGTTGTGCGCGATACAAACTAATCAATAACCAAATCAATGCGGAATACAAAGAGAGAACCAGCGAGAAAACACAAAAACAAACCAACACAAAAGGACGCACAGATTTAATGTGGTTCGGCAAAATTCATGCCTACATCCACGGGGCGGTTGGGGTTTCTTCTTCTTCAAATTATCACCAATGGGCGAAAACAAACCCTTACAAAATAATGACGGCTGCAAAACCGAATTAGGGATCTCTAATTTTCGTCACCGATTACAAAACCCTAACAAGTGTATTTATAGGGAAACTATTGGGCCTTTTCGAATTGGGCCTGATCTAGTTCAAAATTCCGTCGACAGTCGACTGGTCGACTTACCAGTCGACTGGCAATCCTTCTGGCAGTCGACCGATCAGTCGACTGCTGCTCTGCTGCTGCTTGTATCTTTAGCCTTCGAAAACTCTCTGGACAGTCGCCTGATCCTTCTATCAGTCGACTGATATGCTGTGACTTTCTTTAGCTGCAGTTACTCCAAAACACTCTGAACCAGAATCGAGCCATTATCCTACACAAACAACATTGTAAAATAGTTAATAGCATTATAATTAACAAAAATAGAACTTGATCGAATAAGATATCTTTGAAACAGTATTAGGGTACCGTAGGGATACTTGCAATCAAAATTGGACTACGATAGTATGTTGATGGAGATGCATTATACTGCATGCATGCATTCATTCACAGCTGTGATTACTTGGCTGTTACCATTATTGCTATTTCAAGTGCGAGATTAATGAGAAGATGAGAGAGAATAATAGAGAATTTGATTGTTGCTCAAACCCTTAAGCATTTTGTTTTTAGGTTAAAGTGGCTTTTGCATTTTAATACTTACATATGTATAGGAACTTATACCATCAAAGAATTCTTTACCTCGGTTTAAAATATAGCAACCTTAATAACACTTTTATTTACTTCAAACTACATCACCTTTCACATATAAAAATTAAATTAAATATATATTAAATATACCCGGTACGGTACGGTATACCATTAGCATCAATACTGGATACCAATACCATACCAAATCATCTCGATATATAACAGTACTGATATTTCGGTACGATATTACTGAGTTTTCGGTAATATTCAATATGATAACGGTATGGTTCGGTACGGTACGGTATTATGGTATTTTTTGATAGGCCTAATTAAAATTTATTTATGTCAAACCATAAAACCCAGGTCGTAGCAAAGATGGCTATGTACCATACCTCTTTCATCTCCTGCTGTATAGTGGCAAATTTGGGACCAATCCATAAATCCTCATATGTATTGGAATACTCGTTCATATCCAAGGCTCGTAGAACCTCAAGCCAGTGTTGCCTTATTCCGCTGCCAATCAATGAATAGGTGATTAAGCGTTTCCATATGATAGTTGCAGAATCCACAGTTGGTCGCAATGTTCGGTTGTATTTTGGCTAGGTTCTCTTTAGTCAGGATGACATTATTAAGCACCAACCAAAGGAATACCCTGATGTTGAGAGGGCGCCTTTGCCTTCTAGAGGATCGTAGCCTACCTAGGCCTATATCACCGAAAGTGGACACTGTTGTATAAGGAGCGGACTGTGAAATAACTATTGTTCTCCAGCCCCCAAAGATGTAAATTTTCCTCTAGTTTATCTCTTTTTATTCAATTACCAAGATATCCTCTATTCCTCTATTGTCCGGAGCGAAATTAAAGCAATTAAAGCTGTAGTATAGTACGAATGTAAAAAAGAAGAAGCCAGGATGGGTTTTGGTAATTGAATCAGGAATTTTAGACGGAAATCCATTTTAATTCTTTCTGCACTTGCACTTGCAATGAAACCAAACACCTTTGATGTTGCTTGGTTTAAGTGGTGGGAGCAATATGTGTAAGTTCTTGTAATTGTGAAGTGGAAAGAGACAGATCTCAACTCGGCTGTTCGGATGGACGAGATCGCTGGGGCCCGGTCGGCCGAGGTACTTGCAAAAGGCCTAGAAACACCGGGAATGATCCCCGGCGACAGCAGGTAGGGTTCAAGTGGAGAAATATTGATTACCTTGGAAAGTGAGGAGGGGGCCTGGTATTTATAGGCAGGGGGCAAACGGGTCTGAAGCTTCAATGGGCCTAGTTGGACCCGTTTGCTTGTGAGCCTGAAGTTGCAGGCGGCCTGTTGGACCAGTTAACCTGATGATCTGGAGCGCGTGGATTCTGAGGAGATCAGATGGTCCAGATGTGCCTTGCTGTTTTTTACCCCCATCAACCTTCATGTTAAATGTGGTTGGATTTCGATGCCTTACACATTTGATGGTTTTGTTCCTATTTTTTTAGTTTCTGGTACGGTATAAGTCAGAACTTGGGTGTTACGAACTCTCTACTGAAAAGTCCAGCTGGGTTTTTCTCTGCGGTCCGTTGGACGGCAAGATTAACTGAGTATGTTATAAATCTGATTTAGAAAAACTTTCTATCCCTTCTGTTACCTTCATCCCTTCCCTCTCCTCAGTATTCGGCAGTTAAGGGGTGTTCACAGATTCTTCTTGGTCATTCATCTCAGATTGACGACTGAAATTGAAAGAGAGCATTGATTGTATCTTTAATGTTATGCTTCTTTCATCGCTTTATTTCTTCTTCTTCTTCCCGAAAACTATAAACCTTTCACTCTCTTGTTTTGTTACTACATAATCAGATTACACAAAAGAACATTATTATATTTTAATATATATGATCCCTTTATAAGCTTGTGCTTATAAAAGAAATAGAAGAAAACAATAAACGAAATAAAAATTCTCTAATGATAACAAGCATATATCGATAACAACCAATCACATCTACCATCATATACTTTTGGGTGTTGAACGAATTGACATATAATTTCAAGAATTAGTCATTCCTATTAGAACGTCAATGTCCTTGCTCACTTCTGCTTATCTAAGTGAATCATTGTGACCCTAATCCCATTCATTCAATTGACTCAAAAAGTCCATTTATTCATTCTTCCATAGCCATTCACCGAGTGATATAATTTGTCCGGCGCTTCAGTTTCTTGAGAGCATCTGTAGTCGTCGCGAGCCAAATTTTGGGTATTTGGAAAATAGGAATAGAAAAAATGAGTTGGCGTTGCAGTCGTCGAAAGCTAAAATTTGGGTCAGACGAAAAATTATCTATCATCCAAGCGTTTTGTACAGGTAAATTAGAACGGACGGAGGATTATATGTCATCCGACGATTTTATTTATTTATTTATTTATTTATTTATTTTATTTTTTAATTCCGACTCATTTGAGACCAACATATTTATTTTTTATGCAACATATTCATTTGAGACCAACATATGCTCTGACATATTCATTTGAGACTAACAATTGTGACCAAAAAAGGATGGGGGTGGGACAGTAGATAATCCCGTCTCAGTATATATATATATATATATATATATATATATATATATATATATATATATATATATATATATATATATATATATATATAAAAGGACGGTACATTGTTTACTGTCCCTTACCTTTTTTTTAATTAATTGGTTGGACGGGATATTATCTCATGTCCGTCGACGTGTCAGCCAAAAAATTGTAGAGACGATGTTTTATTTCCCGTCCGACCTCTCCGACGAAAGATAATTTATCATCCGATCAACCAGACGATAAATCATCTGCTGTTAGCTATATTTTGGCAAAAGTCATTTCGTCTCCCAAATATAGCCAATGACTGTTCATTCGAAACCTAAATTTTGGGTAAATGGCCAACGACCACAGCGATATTTTTTCCAAATTTTGTAAAATTTGGGTAAATGGCCAACCACTATAGATGGTCTGATGAAGCTTTGTTTTCTTTCTTCTTTATGACAATCAATCTATATAATAAATTACAAAGAAAGTTATCAAGTGGCTCTCATTCAATCTCCCCTAAAATCAATGGCCTAAATTGATTCTCACCAAACATATTTTTCCGCCCAAAATTTCAAACCCCAAAATTAAATTCCCCCCCCCCCCCCCCCCAAAAAAAAAAAAAAAAAAACTAAAAAACTCATTACTTTATTACTATCTCTCTCCTCTCTCTTCACTTTTTCATATTTCTCTCTTTCTCTCTCTCCCTCTCTCCCTCTCTCTCCCATTATTTCTTTATTTACTTAGAAATTTAGATTTTTAAGATTTCAGGTTTGTAAAATTTTCAGAATTTTTATGCTTTTTTTATTACACATGTTATATTGAAAATATCCAAAAAGCACTTGATTATGATCCAATTTGTAAGCCTACTTGGATATTGAGCATTTACCTGTAAGAACTGAATTCTTTGCAATGAATAGTGTCAACTCCGGAAATGGAATCTGGTAAATCTTTTCTTACCTAGAGTTATTATATTATATATGTGTGAATATGTCTGAAATATAGATTTTATATCGATCTATTTCTGTCATTCCTTTGATTCTTGCTCGAGCCGGATGATGAAAACTTATCATGTCCGGTTCCCTCGGGGGATGGATCCATAAGAATTCACCTATCCAAATAACAAAGAAACCCGACTTAAATGATCCTGTATTAAGAGCGAAATTGGCTAAAGGGATGGGACATACTTATTATGGAGAACCCTTACGGATATTAGTGGCCTAATGATCTTTTATATATTTTTCCAGTAGTAATTCTAGGTACTATTGCATGTTATGTTTACCACACCGAAGAAGCAACTCGAAGTACTGACTTTCTTTAGCTTTCAGCGACAAATCGTCGACAAGGTAGCTACCCTTTGTAGCTAGCGGGGGAAGGATTTAGTTTACCGATCCCCCGGCATCCCTACCAGCAGGAGCACAGCCACTTCCAGATGCATACGAAGTTCCTGGTCAGAGGCATACCTTACTCACAGTTACGTAAGAAGCAGTCGACCCTTCATCTCTCTACTTTACGTCAGAGAGATGAACGGTCGACTGCACCAAGATTGCGGTCGACCGTACTTTGCACTGCTCACATTTTTGGAATGTATCGTTTCTAATTTTGATCGATACACTTTCCAGTTTATTTAATTGGACGAATCCACTGTATATTCTTCACCTATTACTTCTGAGAAAAATCTTCTGAACTAATCATTCAACAATCAATCCGAGTGTGTGTGATAACTATTTTGTATTTTTCAGTCAGGATCATTAAAGATCTTGAGTTTTTTTTTCTTTTTCTTCCACTTCGGTGAGATTGACGGGACTTGTGTTAGAAGTTCTGTGAGCGTAATAGGTCTCTCGGCCTGAATTCGAGAATCACTGTACAAGAGTTTGAGTAAAGTGGAACGCTTGTGGAGGAGAATTGCTACAAGTAGGAGGTGTGGACATAGACCTGGAGGTCGAACTACGTTACATCGCTGCGTCACTTGTGCTGTCTGCGTTTGCTTTTCTTAACTCTTTTATTTACTCTGTACTTTATTTTAGTTTTTTTTTCCCGCACAATCGCCCTGTATAACCCCTAGGGTGATTTCATATCTTACCGGAATACAACAAGAAACAAAATAATAGACAAAAGATACCAAAACATTACGGGGTTTGGTCAAAGATATATTTACATTCTCAGCAATTTACAGAACAACTTCACTATCAATGGAGGACTAGTACTAAAATCTGCTTTCTTGTCGCTCTTCACAACCTCAAAGCCCTTTCTATAGATGAAATTATGTAATCATTAGCCCCTAAGCTAAATCACAACAAGCAATACCTCGAACAACAAGGATAATTGTGGAACCTTGTATTAGGATTGTATCTTGTATACTCGTTGTTCAGATTAGAAGAAGATAATATGCAGCACGGAGGTCGAAGCGTCGAAGTGAGTAGAAGGAGAAACAGCAACAGTAGGGTGCAGGCTAGTTGCGGTCGACCGGTCTTGGTGACAGTCGACCACACCCCCAGACCGCGCCCCCCGACCGCTCGTTGTACATGGATTGTCCGAGAGAGGTATGGTCGACCGGTCTTATTGGACGGTCGACCGACCGCGGCGCTGAATCTGTTTTGGGCCCCGATTTGTTAGGTCGTTTCAGCCCAATCTTCAACTCCAAGTTAGATCGTGCGGCTCCTATTCAGTTACTTCTTTTCCAGGTTTTATCGGACGGCTGAGGATCAAGATTAGACCTAGGTTTTCTCTCTATTCTTCTATATATATTGTAAACTCCTCCAATATGAGAGGGAGTACTTCATCGATTCTTTTCTCCATTGCAAAGAGAGTCTCGAGAAAGAGATAGTTCTTGGTGGGTGAGTTTAATTCCTTGTATCAAGTGAATCAGTAACTCCTTGTAATCTCTTCTAGTTGAATATCAGATCTCCCTATATTTTCCCCCGGATTAAGCAAAAGCTGACCGGGATAAGTCATCGTTGTTGTGTTTGTGTTAGTTTAGTGGATCTACTTGCTTACTCAATTTATTCGCCTTGTCTACTTCGACTTTCTCATTGCTCTAATTAGTTCCGCTGCGACCAGAGGGTGTTTGTTAACGCCCCAATCCCAACACCATGGACGAATGTACATTCTAGGACTTGAGAACAAGATCCACCACCAACATAATCTGTAAATGTTACAAATTTAAATATTTAATGAGAATCTAACTATTAAAATTAAACAATAAATGATCAATGTTTCTGTCTAGATTAACATCAAGAAATTGCTTTAAAAAACTCTTACAAGTAACATTAGTAACAATTTTTGAAGGCAGAACACTGGTTACAATTGGTAAATAAGGATTCATAGAGTCCACACTAAAGATTATGTATGTTAACTAATATGTTATATTTAGTATACTAGGTTTGCCCACGAACACGTATCATCGCTGCATCACTTGTACTATAAAGATTATTTACTCTGTACTTTATTTTAGTTTTTTTCTCCGTACAATCATCCTATTCAACCCCTAGGGTGATTCACATATCTTATCGGAATACAACAAGAAACAAAATAATAGACAAAAGATACCAAAACATTATGTGGTTTGGTCAAAGATATATTTACATTCTCAGCAATTTACAGAACAACTTCACTATCAATGGAGGACTAGTACTAAAATCTGCTTTCTTGTCGCTCTTCACAACCTCAAAGCCCTTTCTATAGTTGAAATTATGTAATCATTAGCCCCTAAGCTAAATCACAACAAGCAATACCTCGAACAACAAGGATCATTGTGGAACCACGGACGAGTTTACATTCTAGGACTTGAGAACAAGATCCACCACCAACATAATCTGTAAATGTATCAAATTTAAATATTTAATGAGAATCTAACTATTAAAATTAAACAATAAATGATCAATGTTTCTGTCTACATTAACTTACAAGAAATTGCTTTAAAAAGCTCTTACAAGTAACATTAGTAACAATTTTTGAAGGGAGAACACAGGTAACAATTGGTAAATAAGCATTCATAGAGTCCACACTAAAGATTATGTATGTTAACTAATATGTTATATTTAGTATACTAGGTTTGCCCACGAACACGTGCCATAGGCACGCCTTCAAAATGATGCAACATATGAAAGTAAGCAATATTATATCAGGAATACAAAAGAAAGAATTAATTGATCTAATATAAAAGAGTTGTAAATATCATACAAAAAAAAGAAAACTTACATGGTCATATATAGTGATGTTATCCATTGCAGAAAACAGTGAGAAGTCAGTCAAATGCTATTCTTTAGTTCTGATGAAAAACTTGCTCTATATATAAAGGATGAAAATTATTTGACGATACTTTGGTGTTCTCAATGTATTATACTATCAGATGTTAATATATTTTCTGAGATGTACACTATAATAATGTTCATGTATAATACTTTATACATTTTCCAGCATTTCGGATGCATGAATCTGAAACTTTCATTATGGAGTTTATGTAGCCCAAGTTTAAATAGTACGACAATAATTAGTTGTAAATAAAAGTCCATGTTTGAATAATTATAAATGAGGATGTAAAATCCAACTTCTTAGAACTTGGAGGGTGCAAAACGATGAAATTTAATTTTTGAGGAGATGTTTGCTACTTTCAGTGTAACTTTAGAGGTTGAAATTTACTGAAGTGAATATTCATTTAAATCTTCCATTGCATTTGAAATCAATAAGGAAGCTCACTGAAATTTTTAAATCAGCAATAAAAAAAGCATAAAAAATCTTTAAAATCCGGAAATTTACAAATTTGAAATTTGAAAATCTACATTTCTGAGTGGAGGTGGAGAGAGAGAGAGAGAGATTTGAAAAAGTGAAGAGAGAAGAGAGAGATAATAATATTTTTGTTTTGGAGGAAAAAATTTAGTTTTGGAGGAAAAATTTTTGGAAGAAAAATGTCTTTTAGGAGGATGAATGTAAGCTATTAATTCTGTTTCAATTGAAGGTGAGCCACTTGATAGTTTTTTTTTCAAATTGCCTTGTAATTTATTATATAGATTGTTAAAGTTCAAGAAGCTCAAAAGCATCACAAGCAAATTTAATAACAACTAGCAATCTGTAGGCTGGTTGAACTGTACTGTGATAGAAATAAGCTAATATTTTTTACCCGAAATAATTAATAAAAAATAATCGTTCCTTCAACTTCAAGGTAGTTTTGTCAAAATCCAATTTATGAAAAAAAAATGCCATACAAAAAGTAACTAGCTTGACGACAAGTTCCTTACCGTTTCACATGGATGATCGCTTTCCATATGAGAAACGATATTCCCTAGTACCGTTTCAGATGGACGGCCGCTTTTCATTAAGAAACATTATATCCTACCATTTCACATGAACAACCGCTTTTTATATGAAATACGTTATTTTCTGCTTTTTTACACATATGACCGTTTTTCATATGAGATACATTATTTTTTATCGTTTCACACAAACACTTTTCATACGAGATAAGCAGTTTCCCACCGTTTCACACGAACCTTTTCCATATGTGATACGTTATTTTCTACTGTTCACGCAGACAATCAATTTTCAATCTGAAATACATTATTTGCTACCTTTCACACGAAAGACCGCTTTGTATATGAGATACAATATTTCCTACCTTTTCATCTGGATGACCACTTTTCATATAAATTACATTATTTCCTACCATTTCACACAGACGTTTTTCATATGAGACCCGTTATTTCCTACTGTTTCACACAGGCATTGCTTTTCATATGAGATACATTATTTTCTACTATTCGCACGGACGACCGTTTTTTATATGAGATATGTTATTTCCTATAGTTTCACACAGAGATCGCTTTCCATACGAGATACTTTATTTCCATATCAGATACATTATTTTTTACAATTTCACACATTCTTTTATATGAGATACATTATTTTATATCTATTCATACGGTCAACCGCTTTCCATATGAGATACGCTATTTCCTGCCGTTTCACACAACTTACTACTTTCCATATGAAATACATTATTAACAATTCAGATAATCCGAATGACTGTATTTGAATGTCAAAAAAGTAAAGAAAAGTAAAAGTTAAAAAAAAAAAAAAAAATCACTCAGATGTATCACCATTTTATCAAGAGAGAGAGAAAAACATACATAGAATTAACCGTGAATAGATAAACATGAGTAATCAATTACAAGAAGAAAAAGGCACCACTACCATTACTAGTTCACATAGAATAAGCATCACATAACAAACATGTAAACAAATTGTGCTTCTCTCCAATTGACTCTGATTCATTTGATACTCCTGTTGTAAGGAGATCAAAGACATGAAAGCACAAAAGACGAGAAACTTCGTTCAAGCTCCACCAGTATCCAAATCAGTTGCTACCCTGTCAGTCGGTTCGGCTAAAAATGTTGATGTAGTAGCACTAAGTGTGTTGCATGCCACAGATCATCTCAAACAGCTCCTCTCATCTCTGCTTTGCTAAAAGTAGGTACCCCTCTCGATCTAGTTTCTTGTATATAAAATTAAAAAAAACTATAAACAAAATTGTGCATCATAAGTTTTTTAAGATCACCAACACAAACAAGAAAGAAAAACAGCAACAAAAACAACAAATAGAGATCTAAGAGAAAAGGGTAGGTGTTGTAGAGCTCCCTTCAATCCAAACAAGGACCAGGCTTGGGTTTATGTAGCTCCTGAGTCATGCAGACCACAACCCTATCCCAATTCCCAACAATCTGGATAATCTCTCTCTCTCTCTCTCTCTCTCTCTCTCTCTCTCTTTCAATAATGGAATAGGGCAGTGGGATCCATGACCAAGCAGCTCTATACCCCCACCAAGGACTTCATTTGGAGTTGAAGGAGCTCCACTACTAAATACCCTTCCACTTAAAGAGAGGAAAAAAAGGAAGAAGTAAGAAGTGGAAGAAAACTGAATGTGATGAAAAGGTTGATGAAGGTAGGGGGGGTTTATAGGAGAGTTTGGAGTACAAGTAAGCTTTTCTCTCTCTACTTGTTTTTTTGTTCTTTAAAGTTTAAAGATTTTTTTTTTTCTCTCTCTCTCTCTCTCACTCATCTAGAAAAATCTCTTTGGAAAAGCAGGCAATTTCTTTCTTCACATGTTCAATGGACACCCACCCACCTCTGACTCTTGTCCCAACTATTTCCCAAAGTATGTAAATTGGAAAGGGAAATGCCATGTACAAAATGGATTTGTTGTTATTACTCACTTAGGGTTATTTGTTTGTTATGTAGTGATTATTCTAATATTTATATGTAATTTGTTTTGATTATAACAGTAGCTGCAAGTGAAAAAGATGAGACACTTAATTTACTGCCAAAGGTGATCGTTGATATTAGAATATAAATACCAAACACTTAATTATTATTATGATCAAGTCCAAATCTTACCAGCTGCGGAATGTCAAATGCATAAAAAATTAATATACCAATGCGGTCTAGGTTTTATCACGGCCGGAGACAACCGTCAATGCTACGACATACATGATCCTAATAGAGTATAAATAGTACTAAACGCTCAATATTGGACAAGAATGAGCAACAGTAACAAGTATTGAAATTATTAGTTCTTGTACAAAAGCATAACTCAATGGAATCCTAGCTACCACTTATAATAATTTCCGAGTCATAAACCTAAACGAACACTTGGAACTTGACCAATTACAAAACCGAAGTGCTAAAGATCGAGCAGAATTGCAAGCTAATAGACAATATATTAACTCAAAATTTTAAATGAATTTTGAAAACAAAAGATGCATGCAAAATATCTATTTAATTGCACTTATAAACTACGTCAAGCCAAAAACTACGAATTGTTGATTAGTATTACAAATGTAATTTGTAATAAGTACATCAAATTGACCCAGCAACATACTTTCAGCTTTAATTGCAGTAGTCACATTAATAAAAACAAGAGCAGACATGACCAACTACAAAATTCTATATAGTAAAAGAAATTTCTTTTCGAACTTACTAAAGTTATGTAGATCTATTGATGGATTCTTGATGTGACTTCCTTAATACAAGAGAAATGCATATATAGTAAAACTAATTGATTTTTCATCAATGTGACAGGCCTGCAGTCTCTTTCGGCGAAGGGAGCATCGAATCAAATACAAAGCGGCAAAAGTCATTACCTTAAGCATCAGGTTTAGTTAAACATAGCTTTCAAATGACTTCTTTAGCTAGCTACTAGCTAGTCTACAACATAATGCATTATTACCACTAAAATATTATTTAGTGCTATGTATTTCATTAATTTACTCCTTCAAATCACATTACTGTTGTACTTAGATTTGTCAGCATGTACAATGCATGAGTTATAAGCTGATTTGAACCTTTTTATGAGAAATTTGTTCCTCCAGATTAATTACTTTTTCTTGGGAAAATATTGGAAAAGAAAAAGATATTTTGTCAAAAGAAACAGGAGGATTGTATAAAGTTATTTTTTTATTATTATCACAGAATATCTTAATGAAAGAGTCAGCTTGTTCAAAGTGGGCTGTGAATGGAAAAGGAGATATCATGGATCCGACTTGATAGGAATTTTGGTAATTCTTCCATTTCAAGTTCTCGCTCTTGCATCATAAACTCACCCCTCTCAGTTTTCACTGATGTGCATTTTGCTCTGGTTCAATCTTCTGAATTTGTTAGAGTTCATAAAAGAGATCAATGAGCGAGTTTTTTTAAAAAAAAAGCGATCTCCCATACAAGGCTAAATTTCGTATAGCCCTAGCTACTACGTACGTTTACATATACAGTTTTGCAGCTAGCTAATCCTACTGGGTTTTACTGAAGAGTAAATTAGTTTGCAACTTAATATTTTTTGACCGACCCGTTAACCCTGGAAATGATTCAATTCCTATGTCCCTGCCTTATATGAAACCCCAAACAACACGTTTAAGTCCTAACAACATGTCAACATCAAACTTCACAGCATTAATCCTTCTTTTGACGAATTTTGATAAACTTGTCTAATGCAGCATGATTACAGTATAATAATTAAGCAAAAATTTCAAGAACAATGTTTCATAAATGGAAACAATCCCCAGTAAAACCTAGAAAACTATGAAAGATCATGATGAACACTGCTAATATACCAATAATTGTTCTAGTTCAAAATGAAAAGCTTCATAGTTACAGTCATGCATGCATAATTAGATCATTCATCAACTACAAAAGGTAAAAATAAACTACAAATTATATAAAGGGTTAGAGAGATATTAAGTTATTATAATGCATTTTTAATGCCAACCCAGGGGGATTTTAGTTCGAAAATAGCATTAATGATCTAGATGATTGCACATTACAAATTAAATAGATGGAGTAGGGTGAAATGTTAACAGATATGGACGGTGTAGGGCGGAATGCTTAAAAGCAAAACTTAGTTGGGCTAGCTACAAAATCATGACAACTCAGTAGGGTTATTGAAAATTTACATTTTTCGTATATACATGATGCGGTTTGTTTTTAGGGGTGGCTGCAACAGGTGTGAGTTCTCTCAATCTATAAAGTTGAAGTCGCGGTACTGGCTATACGCCCGACCCTCGGCTGAGGGAGCGGCTCGGGAGCAGGCAGGAGTAAGGTAGAGGTCGGATGCTCTGCTCGGATCTGGAGGCTCGGCTCGGTCTCGTGTACCTGCACTCGGCCTAGGAACACCGGGGTTGATCCCGGTGGCAGGCCCTCCGACGGTTTAGTTAGTTACTGAAAAGTAACAGTAGCTAGGGTTTTTAGAGAGGAAAGATTGATTACCGGGTGAAGGGAGAGAGGGCCTGGTATTTATAGGCAGATACAAACGGGTCTGGACCCGTTTGCCCGTGGGCCTGACGTGGCCCATAGGGCTTAGGGCTGATCTGGTGATCAGAGGTGAGCAGTTTTTGAGGGGATCCTGTGGCTTAGGATAGGCCACATCATACCCATATCAATACATATTCTCTGTTATCGTAACTTATCCGATGGCTCCAACCGTTTATGATAAAAAAAAACCTTATCTGATGGCTCAGGTAGACCTGTAATTGTCATTAAATTATTACCATTCATCAAAAAGTTAGTTACTTTTCATTTGCATATGTACCACTCATTTAACAATCTTTAAAGAAAATTCAATATCCAAAAATTCTTTGATCTTTTAAAAATCTGTGTTACTTAAGAAATCCAAATTAACTATTTCTCTTACTAAACGTAAGGGTGGCAATCGGGTCGGGTCAACCCACGACTTGGACTGCCCGCCACTAACCCAAATCCGTTTGACCTGGTCAGAGCCCGAGTCAAATCCGTTACCATTACCGAGTCGGACCACGTTGAAATATTGGGGTAGAAAACCCGCTCAAACCAGACCCGAACTCGACCCGCAACCAGCCGGGTCTAACGGTTGGCCCGAATGGGTCATATGGGCGTCCCGACCAGGCCGCCCCGTTGCTGTTGTCTTTTTTTGTTCTTTTTTTGTTTTTTTGGAATTTTTGTGGGGTTTTTTCCTATAAAATTCCACTAAATTCACTCATTTTTCATCACAAGTTCACTCTACTCTCCATCTATCAATTCTCTTACTCTCTCAACTTTCTACTACTCCTCCTCCTCCTCTCAATTTAGTTTAACAAAGAAGTGAAGAAATTCAATCATGTCGAATTTGTGTCCAAGCTACTACATCTACTACCAACTCTCTCTACTACTCAAATTCTTGTCGAAACTCAATATCTCTCTACTACATAGTGAACTAGCTCAAACTCTCTCTACTACACAGTTGATTAAGCGAAGAAGCTCAATTTCTTGAATTCTCGTCGTCTACTCAACTCTCTTTATTATTTTCAACTATGCAACTCTATATTCATGAAGTACGGTATCAAAATTTCTCAACTCTCTCAACTCTTTATTATTGTCAACGATTTTAATTTTTTTTACTAAACTTATTTGTTGTTTTTTTGCTACTCTCTCAACCCTCCTATCGTTTTTTAGATTTTATTTTTACATACACTACTACTAACTCAACTCTCTCAACCCTTCTATATTGCCTTTTATTTTATCACGTACACTACTGCTACACTACATTTATCATATCACGATCACAAGGTAGCAGTTGTAGCCAAAGTGGAAAAGATTCCACTAGTTTATATCATCTGCCTCCAATAATCTCACAATTAGAGATCGGATATAATCTTAACCTTAATACTGTAACAACCGTAAATTTTGTATGTGATTTATTATTATAAATAAAATTATATTTTTGGAATTATATTTCCAACTAGTTTTATATATGTATATGTATGTGCATATGAATGAATTGTACTTAACAATGTACATCATACTTATGTTGTATTCATTAAAAATACAAATCAATATACCCTTTGCATGCACAAAGATCTAGCCCGCCAAGCACACCCCCTCTCACTCCCCTCTTTATTTGACCCTCTCACACCCTCTCATTCTCACAAAAATTCTGAAATTTTTCTAAGAGAATAAGAGAGAAAGAGAAAGAGCTAGAGGCAAGGAGCTAGGAGCAAGAAGGCCAAGCTTGAAGCTAGGAGTTTGTAGGACTTCATTTTCATCATATCATCAAGGTGGGTGATTTTGACCTCATGATTGTTTTAAATTGTTGAGAAATGGTTGGATTGTAGTTTTAACTTGTTTATGATGTCTAAAACTAAATGCATGCAAATAAATAGGAGTCTAAAGGCTAGACTCATGCTAAAAGAAACTAAAACAGTAACACTGTTAAAAGCCAATTTTTTGTCTGTCAGTAGGAAGTTAATAGCATGAACACTACTTGATATTTTGGTCCGAAATTTTTAGGAGATGATCATATATGTGTCTTAAACCTTCAGTAATTTTTCTAGATTTTTATGATTTTTCCTTCCAATTAATAAAAATACGAACTAGCATGTTGGTCAAAAATAGAACAGATTTTACTACATGTTACTATTGTAGATTAAAATACTTGGAACTCACTGTGTACTCATGGAAATGACTTGAAATTAATTTATGTTGTCTATTATCTGTCTAGATCTTAAGTTTCAAATTTCATGAATTTTGGACTACTATAGATTTGGTAAATAAATCATGCAAACTCAGCTAGTTAAAATGATAAACAGAACTGCTGTTGTTGAATGCTCTGTTTTGGGTGTTAATAAAGAAGGCATAACTCAAGATATACTTGATGAAAAGACTTGAATTTTGGGTATGTGTTGTGAATTTATGTTATATGTTTGATTGTTAAATTTCATATTAATCCAGTAATATTTGATATATATAAGATAATTTTCTTTAACACTATACACAAAGTGCTCTGTTCTGAAAATGATTTTGCTGCGTGTTAAAGAACCAAGTTTTTGAGCATGTTAACATCCAAATTTGTGAAAGTGTTCAACTAGGAAGTTGTAGAGAACATCTAGAGCTTTCCAGGAATCCTAAGAATGTAAATTTTGATGCAGTGTGCTATTTTATACGATTTTTATAGTATACTGGTTCTGTCAGACCCGAAGTCAACTTTACTGTTTGAAGTGACATTGATGTGATGGAGCCTTGTATGACTAATTGAGGGTTGTAGATGTTATTTATAAGCCATATTTTGATTGGGTAATGATGTGAAATAATTGTAGACCAATTTAGGTCATCTTATCCATGGCATGGTTATTTCTAGGTCCGTAGTGATGGATTAGAATAGGATTGAGATATATGGATGTGTGTTGTTGTTAGGGTTGGAGTTGATTGTTGACCACTTTTGAGGTCTCAGTCAAGGACTTGTTTAAGTTGCTTAGGGTCACTTGGTTGAGTTAGAGACCCTCGGATTCAAGTCCGTTTATGTGAGATTTGTGTCGGGCAGTTTGGAGACCCGTGACCCTCATACATATTGGAGTAACGACTCGAGCGCCGACATGCTTGCCATCTAAGGAGGGGAATCTAGCATCGTAGGAGCTAGCATTTGTCGGGAAGACAACTACCATTTTTCGGGAAGACATGGAGCACGATGTTTAGCGGGAGCAGCGATTTGTTCGGGCCGAGGTGGCATGCGACTCCAAGCGTGACGAACGGTAGCGATCGACGTAGTCGAATCGCCAATCTTCGTGGGCCCATGTAGTGGGCCGGGATTGAGAGCCCATTTGGACCCTAGTGCGGTTAGGTTAAGTTTAAATAAGTAAGTTAGAATGAACTAGAACTTAATTAGTGGTTATAAAATATCTAGTTGTGACCTCAAGCTTAGGTGAGAGCCTAGTTGCTAGATCGCCTAGCTAATTAACAGTCGGGCAGAACTAGATCGCCTAGTAAGTTAATAACGGTAAATTGGATTTATCAATTAGGGTTAGTCCGTGAGTCAAACCCTATATTTAGTAACCCCTAAGTTTGGGTCTAGAACTTGATTGTTGACCCTAGTGGTGGGTAGTGACTGGGATTTTTAGTAAAGACCTAGGATGGGTCAAGATATGGCTGTGAGACTAGGCCACCTAGTGTTACTAAGTACATATTAATAAAATGGATTAGAACTTTAATTAGTGCCATTAGATACCGGTAAAATAATAGTAATGATAATAACTCAACATAGTGGTAGAGTTAACCCTATTCTCTAGTTGTGGCCTTAGTCGTGGGCATCTTTTTGACACCACCTGTGTTGGGTGATGACTTAGGGTAGGTCGAGTCACCGTGTGTGTAAGGACATGCACTAGTGGATGTTGTGTTTGCCTGTCAGGGGGACGCATGGCGTCGTCACGCCTGGCCAAGTCCTGAGTTCCGTTTAACGCCGACAAGGAGCGCCAAACAAGACTTCGGGTAAGAGGAAGGCTCCGCGACTCTCGGCATGCGTGCCTATATGCCCGTTACAACTTTTGATGAGGACTGGTGGGGCGATGTCGTCTCGACTGCAAGTTTAACTTAGTGTAAGGATGAGAACTAGCGGAGAAGAGGGGAAACCCTTAGAGTCCCCCATGTCCTATGCTGTTCAACGTGGGCAAGGACTTAGAGTGAAGCGTCGTACATGGAACTCTAATATCCTTGGCTAGCAGGGGTACCGTGAGGCCTTATGCTCGTATTACAGTTTTTGAAAGAGGATCTGGAAGGAGGAACTTTCTATGATATTGACATTTTTACGGTAGCGTCGGAAAAGAGAAACCGCACGACTACCTCCGGGCACAGTAGGAAACAAAAGTGGGTTACCCGGACACCACTATTGACTGCATTGACTGCGGTGACTGCAATCTCTTCATCACTAATGTTCGAGACAGGATAGAGCACAAGATAGGTTGCATGGCGGGAGATCGAACCCCAATAATGTGGAGAACGTCGTTTGTTTGGGGAATGTGTAGTATGGGATGCAAATCTCTCCAACCAAGCATGCATTAAACTAAGAGCATCGTGTGCATAGAGTGTGCATTAGTTCTAGGTCATGTCATACACCAACACTTGTGTTTACTCAGATTTTCTTTGTCGTAAAATGTTGTGATTGTTGAGGTTTGGAATCGCTATAGTATAACATTGAGAGGATAGCCATATATAGCATTGTGTCGGTTGTATTCAATTGACGTGCCAACTCTTCAGTTGCAAGACCATCCACTATATTGGAGGTGCGAGAGACTCAAGTTGATTAAAGCATCCAAGTCAAGACATTGTTCATTTATTGTAACTCATTGTAAATTATTGTAATATTATATTCTTTGTAATTGTTGTAATTAAACTGGACATTGTAATAACATTTGATATAATAAAAGTTTTTAATTTTCTATGATTTTTGTGTGTTGTGACTCATTTGAAGGAAGATCCTGGATTAATGTCACGAGTTCCTAGGTTAGGAATTCGGGGTGTTACAAATACAGATTATGAAAGTGTTCCTCAACACGAGTATGGTCCTGACACGGAACATGATAAAATCCTAGCTAGTGACACACAAACACACGACACCGAACCTGCATAACTCACTTCTAGTAGAAAACACAGAGGCCAAACTAGTGAAATTCACAAATTTTATGACTTAATCTCAAACGAGGACAATCCGAGCATAGGACATAAGGTTTGTAAACATGTAACAAAAGTTACAAATGGAAGTGGGGTGAGGGGACATGTATAATTATTCAACACATTACAAATGTACACCCCAAACTAGTACAAGACCAACTATCCCAACAAAAGATCAACCTTAGGACCGGACTAGTAGATAGCCATAGCTATGATCCCGAAAATGTTCGTCGGGAAATGGCTAGACTAGTTATTAAGGAAGAGTTACTTTTTTCCTATTCCGAAAGTAGGAACATAGAGGTACGAATTCCTAGAAACATACTTAAGGCCAATTCTTTTAAACTTTATTCCGAAATAAGATACACTTTAATTGTACTTTTGTATTTCTTAACTTGTAGAGCATTGTTAACGGCCGATGGTTGGAAATGTTGTAACGATACTCCGATGATTGAACTAACTTGTCATTGAATCGATAGAGATTGACTCGTTCAAAAGAGAATCATATCACTTGCCACTTTGTCGTACCCCCATAGTGGTACGGTTATCGCAACACATATTTAGAAGTTTGTGATTTATTTCATATTCGCGATTAAAAAAAAATTCGATTAGTTTTGATAATGCCCCAAACAACAGTAGTGCGATTACTACATTACAACAATGTTTAGCTCCTCAATGTCTTGAATTTTTCCTGTTAGATGTGTATGTCATATTCTTAACTTATGTGTACAAGATGCATTGAAAGTAGCCGATCCATATGTGAATGCAATTAGAAATTATGTACATTTTATCGCTTTGAGTGGCACCATGCTTCAACAATTTAAAGAATGATGTAATCTTAAGGTAGTACATTTTAGAAAATTTCCTAGAGATGTTAAATACTGATGGAATTCTACTTTCGACTTGTTGAATGTTGTTGCTAAATACAAAGTTGTTATAAATGATTTTTGTATTGCAAAATATATGGAAGATTTTCAAATGATTCACAATTATTGGTTTTTTGCCGAAAAGTTTGTTAATTTTTGGAACATTTTAAGACTGCAACTTCGAAATTTTCAAAATCTTATGATTCCACTTCTAGCAGTATTTTTATTTTGATAATTACTATGATGCAAACTATTCAAGATATGATTTCAGATCCTTACATTGGCCATATAGTTATTCCCGCTCATGATAAAATTTTGAAATATTTTAATCCTCCTCCTATGTTATATTGTATTGCTATTGTAATGGATTCCCATATCAAATTAGCAGGTACGAAGAGTTTGATTGAAATATTTTTTTAATTTACTTAGAGAAGACTCTATGAATGTAATGATTATTTAGTTAGATTTGAGTTGACATTGAATAACTTGTATGATTTTTATAATATAACTTATGCTTCTAGTGGTAATCTAGTGGTACAACACAATAAACTAGTATATCAGCTTCTTATTCTTCTAGAGGTAAGGGTAAGTGTCACGCTCCGCTTTCCAAAATACAGAACACGAGTACGTAACATAGGCCCAGCGAATGATGTAAATACCATCCATAAGCTGTACCAGACTAACTCAGCAATAAGATCAATAAAATATAACCAAGCAAGAAATATAACCACATGAATCAATGATAAAGTTCCATTAATAATGAAATAAACCAACGTATAAATATCCAACATTCGGGATCAAAACAAAACTACGGGTCATAGAGCCCAAACAAAGTACAAAAGATAACAATGTTCTGAAAACAAATCTAGCAGCAATTAATAAAACTACGCAGCGGAGACTGAATCCAACACTAGAAACGTTGCTCACCAATTCCTTCGGGAACAGAACCTTTAGTACCTGTAAAATCTTGATCTAAAAAGAAAGAAAAGAGTGCCCTTAGAGCAAGTCGTGGGCGGCAAGTAGAGAAAACAAAGGATAATAGAAAGTAAAGGTGGGCATCGGTCGGTATCCGACCTAATATGGACCATCCACCACTGATCCAAAGAAGATCGGTTTTTTAATTTTCTCATCCACAACCAATCCGAACTTTAATTGGATCGGTTTCCATCCAAGCCGATTAAGCTCAATTTGGATTGGATTGGATGGTCGGTTTGGCGTGCTACTTTTCACCTTTAACATCATTCATAATTTTGTTGAAATTTAAAAGATCAACTTCAATCAAACTTAAGAAACAACCTGCTATTTGTTATTCAAAAATGAATTTAAAATGAAGATTCATAAAACCACAAGTTGTTAATGAATTTTGCACTAATTGTTTGAGATGATGACGTTTAAATGAGTGAGATAAACTACTTTTTCACTTGCATACTTATGTAATCTTAGTTTATTATCATAAAAGAAATATCAATAACCATATATAGCTAATTGAATTTCAAGTGCAATAAAAAAAGATTTAGAAAATAATTTCTGCTTAACTTGATTAAAGTAACTACTAAATATTACATCAATTTTATGATTCTATTAAGTTACGTCACACTGTAAATCAAGCATTTCTCAACAACATAACACATAGGATTATGGAGAACCAAAATATAGGTAGAACAACTGCTCGGTTTGTATTAAAGAAATTAAAAAAGACTGTTTGTATCTCAAGGAAAATGAGAAATGACTATTTGTATATTCAAGAAATTAAAGGAGAACTATATTTTTTATGGACTTATGCATAGAGGTATGGTCGGTTCGGTTTCATCGGTTATTTGAAAGCCTTATCCAACAACCGAACCGGTCCAATTGGTTATTGAAGATCAAGAACCGATCCAATCCAAACCCCCAATTGGTTCAGTTAAAAATTGGTCGGTTCGGGTTGGATTGGTTCGGATTGGTCGGTTCAGATAATAGTTTTCCACCCCTATTAGGAAGGCATGAATATCAAAGGAAAAGAACATGGTCAAAGACAAAGAACAAAACAAAGAGTAGGCAATATCAAAGGTGTACAATAATCACACATGAAATGCATGATGTCAAGTCAAGTTCAATACAAGATTAAGTATGCAGGTTGTTAAGTATTTTATTAACCTATCTAGTGCACGTACTGTTGCGTCCCATTCCACAAGTTCCGCACAAGCACAATGATCGTTTTAGACCGATGGTGAATTCACGGTTCGTATACTCGGCATTGATAACAATAATTTATGTGCAAGAATTATCAATCAATCATTGCAATTAATATTCCTCCTTCTATGTCAAGTGTTCGTGCGAGCGAGAAGGCCTTGCCGAGTATATATCCCGATTATTCACTACCAAGTCTACCCATAATACCCCAGCTTGTTAATAGTTTATTTTCATCCTATGTGAGCATACAAGAGTGTGTCAATATTGTATATTACTATGTGTGACTAATTCTAAGCGCTACAGACAAAGCATGGGCAAACACATCATATAAACACATTTCACAAAATCAGGACAACATGGCCTTGCTGTACTAAAACTTGGATTATGGTCACTACACAATAGCAAATCTGAATCTGTCAAAAGATCTAGAAAGTAGACTTCCATACGGTTCTAGCGAGTATAATTAAGGCATATAAAAGATAAATGAACTAGGGTGAAAATTCTAATCTAATCAGGTATTATGTTCAGTCAGCATGCAGTAGGTTACGTTCCATCAATTATTTCAGATCAGAGAACTCATTAATAAAATCTACAAAAATTCAGGAAAGTACCTATACTTGTCTAGGTCCAGCCTAATTTATTTAAGATTTTTCTTTTACTATTAACAGGGTCAAATAAAATGAACAACAGCAGGATACGCATGAAATTATGAGTCTGAAATTACTAACACAATTGCTATAAAGTGATGATATATAACAGATGATAAATTGGAATTTAAATCCAGACTAGGGGAAAATTATCTAGACATCAAGGGCTACATTTTATGTTCAGTAAGTTCTTTCAAATTATGTCACTAGCATGGCTAAAAATCTGATTCCAAGTGAAACATACAGTAGTCCAGAAATCAACTTAACATAAAAAGATAACAAATAATTTACACGATCACATATAGCATGCAAATTGGTGATCAAAGCAATCCTAGGTGTCAACATGCAAATTTCAAAGGGTTAAGATACATTTATCATGGTCATGGTGTCAATTCATCGAGCAACTTCAATTAGCACATACAATTTCAATGTCCAATCTATCAAGCAGTCCTATGCATGAATTTAGTTATTTAATTGTGCATATGCATGAAACATTGGGGACTGGGTTTAAGATCAAAGAGATAGCACGATGTTAAGAGTACGTCGGGTTAGTTCGTGTAAACCCTCGATAATCTTAACGGAATTGTCAAAAGCAGATTTGATAGCAAAAAGGACAGGATCTACTTGTAGGAGATCAAGTAAATCTTGAACACAAATAATAAAAAGTGTTCAAGAAGAGACTTGCCTGTTATTGCAGATATAATTAAAATAGGAATAATGGGATCAGAATCCCGGGCGAAATCTCCCAAAAAAACACGCAAAGAACCACAGCAACAGCAAAGAATCCTCACACCGGATCTGGACAGAACACAGAACACCGAAATAGGATCTGGTGCGCACAGAACTCGGAACACCAAACAGCCTAATAGGATCCCTTTCCTCACACCGGATCCAAACTAAACAGGGGACAGCGAAAGTGGATCAGGTGTGGCCGAACACGAAACAGCGAAAACGACCACTCGCTAAGCATCTCCTTCCTCACGATAGTGAGAGAGAGAGAGAGCGAACGGCGGACGGTGCGGCGCGACGACTGTGACGGGCAACTGCGGTGGCGGAGCGACGTCGGTACCACGGTCAGGAAGCGACAGTGGCGACGACACTCACGGCGAAAGGCGAGCTCTGTTCTCTCGATCGAAAACAGGGGAACGACGGCACGCGCGATCAGGGACACGAACGGCGACGCAAGGGGACTCGGTGGAGCGACGAGGGACGGTGAATGCAATGGTGATGAGCACGATGATGTGTAGGGCGACGGCGAGAAGTTACGGCGATGGAAAACTTCGGTGGTTGGGTTTCGGTGGGTAATGGCGAGGACAACGGAGAAGACGACGAGGATCAAGACGGAGAGGGGATGGAGACGGTGAAGATGGTGGTGATGGTGGTGAAGGGCGATCGGAGTAGCGACAGGGGTTGGGTGAAGTGCGGTTTGGGTTTTGGGTTTAGCGAGAAACAGAGAGAGAGAGAAAGGGGTTGCAGGGAGAGAGAAACGGCGGAAAGAGAGAGAGAGATAGTTATTAGGGTTTAATTAATATGGTATTTATAGGGGTCAAGAAATTTGGATTTTGGGTTGATATTATATGGGTTCTGGGTATCGGTTTTGGCTCCAAAAAAAGACAAACCATTGCAACGAGATGAGACGAACACAAAGAAGCAAATCGAATTCAAAATAGAAAAGAGCAAAATTCGCAAAAGAACAGATTCCAATCAAAAGAACACAGATTGATCAAGAGAGAACAAAAGGACCAAAGGAAAGACAAAATGCACTATAACAAATGAGTTCAAATACAATAATAAAAAAAATACTAAATACAAAAAAAATCTGAAAATAGGGCTTACAGTAAGAGTACATTAGAAGATGTCATTGTAAATTTACTTGCTCGTATTCAATCTAAAAAACCTAGGATTGATGCACCTAAGAAAGTAAACTTGTATAATTCACAAGATAGTGAGATTTCTAGTGCTACGATTGAAGTGTTACAGTGATGGAAATAATATGAAACTCTATTTTCAATTCTTTCACATATGGCTAAAGATTTACTAACCCCTCCTGTGTCTACATTTGCATCAAAAAGTGATTTTTCTTCAAGTGGTATAGTTTTAACCGATTACAATAATCACTTGAAGCCGGATTCATTGGAGATGCTCATGTGCACCGAACTGGATGAAAGCTGAAGACAATACTCAAGGAAAAGCAGTAGATGCCTCAACAAGTGGAAGAAACTCACCTGAAGATCACGTCGAAACTGAGTAGAAAATTTAGGGAGATGAGATCCTAGGTTTAGGTTAAGTAGAGGTGCACGACAGTATTTCAATGCCTTCTCTTCAATCTAACTTTATTATCTCTAATTTTAAATTATCCCCTTAAATATGTAATTCAATAAATTTGTATATTTTTTTTAGTTTTTATTACATATATTTGTATGTAATTTGATTATTTTAAAAACTTATTCTCGTTGAAATGAATAATATATATAATTTTGTTTCACTCTTACACATGTTCTATATTTATCTTTTTTTTTTGGAGTAAATAAATAAATAAACCGGGACAATCCGGACTGGCCCGGGTTTTGACCCAACCCGGCCCGAGCCTACCCCGTACCAGGGCAAACCCGTTGGGTTGGGGTCCGGCCCGGCCCGCTTGCCAACCCTAACTAAATATTTTAATTTCATTGTTTATTAGGGTAAGCCTACTTTTTTTAATTAATTTTTTTAACCACTCAAAGATCGCGTGCTAAGAGTTATGGGTGAAACTTCGGGTGACATTCTTCACGTCCGATTATAAAAGAAATTTGATTTCGCATCTAGGACTGCAAATGAATCGAGCTATTCGCGAGCTATTCGGCTCGAGCTCAGTCAAAGCTCGGCTCGAACCGAGCTCGAGCTCAAAACTGAGCTCGTTTCCTTAACGAGCCGAGCTCGAGTTTGAATTTTTTTTTAGACTAAGCTCGTGAGCTATTTAGCTTGAATATGGTCAAAGTTCGGCTTGAACCGAGCTCGAGCCTGAAGATATTTGGTTCAACTTGGGTCGATTGCAGCCCTATTCGCATCCAGACATAGATCGAGTAACAGTCGAATGGATGGTGGGCCCCACAACAGAGAAGTACATCTTCTAAACATTAATGCCTTGTGGGTCCCACGTCTGCTGAACTGGTACTAATTCAGCTTGCACTTAATGCGGTGGGTAAAACATACATTGGTCGTTAAAAAATTACATAATTTAAGGACTTAATTTTCAAAAAAACTCTCACTCAAATTTCGGTCCGGTACTCAGCTACGTTTTTAAAAAACACCTACTTCAACGGAGTTTACTTCTGTTAGGTTTTATGTTATGTACATCGTGCACAAAATTTTTTTCAGACCAAAATATTCACTGATCAAGATTGTTGGATTTCCAAGAAAAGCACGCACCTATGATTAACGGCCCAAATCTCTTCAAAGTATGATTTATTATTTTTAATTCTTTTTATTAATTTTTAATTCAGATTAATTACATAAAAATTTTCAAAAATATTTAAAATTTTGGATTAATTAATTAAAAAATTTAAAAAATATGAAAACATTTTAAAAAGTAATTAGAAATTTAGATATTATTTTAAAAAACCAAAAAATAATTATGAAAAAATAATTGAAATTTGGAAAAAAATAGTGAAAATCCAGAAAAATTCTAAAATTTTAGAAAAATTCAGGAAAACTTGAAAATATTACTAGAAGTTCTATAAAGGTGCAACTACTTTGAGAAGCTTAGAAACCCTTTGATCTTTTAGTAAGAACAACATTTGCTTCAATGTATTGTATCTCAAAAAACACTTTGATCTTTTAGGTTGTATCAGAAAAACACATCTAACTATTCAATTTGTAATGGAAATCCAGATTCATTTTCATTTGTTTTTCAAAAATCTCAATTAGCTAATCAGATTTTTTTAAAAAACCTCACTTAACTACTGTTTTTTAGCAGAAACCTCATCCAGTCTGGATTGTACTGTTCTAAAAATTGGTCAACAATTCACACAATATTTGACATGAACAAATGGTCATCATCATTCTCACATATTTTCATATCATTCAACACATTCTATTGAACACATTCTCATTCACACAATACTTAACATGAACAAATTTTTGGTTATCATTCCCACATATTTTCATCAAAAGTTCAACACAGTCTCATTTAACACACCAGTAATTTGCACGTGTTTTGCACGTCCTAATAAATATATGGTACACATGTACACCACCAGTGCACATCCAAAAATAAAACTTGAAGCGATTATACACTGCACAATGATATGAATAAGTATATATAGTTGAGTTGCATAGAAATACAAACAACATAATACTAAAATCATGAGTACACTTTACCCTCAAGCCTGTTGCTGTTGTTTTCCCCCTCCACCATCACCAGGCTTATCAGTAGAGATGTTCACCTACATTACAACTAAAATCATGAATATACACTTTGCAAGTTCAATTCTTCTCAGCATCAGAATTTAACAAATAAATGACTCATATATTGCAGGTAACAGAAATATAATAACAAATTTTCTCCAAAATAATTTGGTCCAAATTCAGGTATTTTGGTCCCAATTAAGATTTTTTTTTCCAATTAAGAAGCTCAAAAAAAACTATTTTGACCAAAATGCCTTAGATTAAATCTAGAGGCCCAAAAAAATCGAAAAAACGTGAATCGCATGTACAGATTAAATCCTCCAATTCGGGTAAAATATAAATTGCATTATGGTTAATTTGTAAAGGAATGAGCGTTTAAAAGTAGTTGCATCTTTGTAGAAATTTTAGGAATTTTTTTAGTTTTCTAGTTTTTCCCTTTTTTTTCCAAATTATAAATCAAATTTCCTTATTTTTTATAATTAATTGTGGGATTTTTAATTAATTATTCTACATTTATATTTTTTTTGAATTTTTCCAGTTTTTCTGGATTTTTCCTATTTTATTTTTCCAACTTAAAATCATTTTTTCAAAATTTAAATCAAATTTACGAATTTTAATAATTAATTTTTTGGTTTTTAAAAATAATTATTCAAAATTTAATTATTTTTGGAATATTTTCATATTTTCCGAATTTATAATTTTTTTAGATTTTCTAATTAATTAATCCAAAATCTTAATAATTTTTAAAATTTTTAATTAATTAATCCGAATTAAAAATTAATAAAAAAAATTTAAAACAATAAATCATACTTTGAAAAGATCTGGACTGTTATTAAAGGTGCGCGCTTTTTTGGGAGATCCAGCAATTTTGATCAGTGGGCATTTGGTCAGAAGAGAATCATGTGCGATGCACATGACATAAAACCTAAAGAAAGTAAACTCCGTCGCTGTGGATTTTGGAAAACATAGTTGAGTGCCGTTTAAAAAAAACAAATTTAGTAGGGTTTTTTTAAACTGACCAATACTTTAGTGAGGTTTTTTAATTTAAACCTTTGAGAAATTCTTATTAGTTACATCTCTCAGAGCATCCACACTCGTTTGCTATTTTGTCAAAATTGTCACTTTTTTGCAATTGGAGAGCTGCAGTAGTTTGCTATTTTGCTAAAATTTGAGAATTGATGAACTGTGGTTTCTCATATTTGAGAAAGAATTTGAGAATTCTCAAATTATAGAGAACAAAACATGTTTTCCGTCCCAATTTTTTAAAAATGGGATCGAACGATACATCATGTACCGTCCTATAATTTTTATTATTAATAATTTTTAAAAAGTAACGGGCGGAACAACATGTTCCGTCCCAAAAAAATAAAAAGAAAAAAGAAAAAAGAAATAAAAATAAAAATGGGATCGGACGGGACAACATGTGTTGTCCCGTCCGAAGCAAAAACTTTTCAAACAGGACAACATGTCGCGTTTGAAGACTTTAACCAGCCAAAACAAAGCACAAATCAAGGTTTAGTGTTAACTAAACTTGATTTTTTTAATTTAATCTTATTTTAGTATTAATTTAGTAACTAATTAATACATTAATAACTATTTAAAAACTAATACCATTTAAAACCTTTTAAAAATTATAAAAATACCTCTCGAACGGAACAACATGTTCTGTCCTATAATTTTTTTTCCCCCTCAAATTTTGGTAAGTGACCACTGCAAGTACTAGCACTATCACATTTACCCGATACCCGGATTCGACCTGGACCCGATCCGGATCCGGCATTGGACCGGAACCGACCCGGTCTATATGGGTCCGGGTCCGAGTCCTAAAATAAGATCCGATGTATTTTCGGGTCCGGGTCCGGGTCTGGGTCATAAAATAAGACCCGATGCCGTTCCGGGTCCGGGTCCGGGTCTGCTCAAAATAGAACCGACTCGGACCCGAACCCAGATCCGGTAAAAAATACCCCCAAAATATAAAATTTGATAATAAAGTTATAGGGATATACATGTAAATAGTAATTGTGGAAGATATATGTGTAAATAAAATATTTATTCATGTACTTAAGTGCAAAAATTATTGAATTTTTTAAATAATTTTATTGAATATTATATTTATTCATGTAAATAGTAATTGTAGAATTTTTTAATTAGGACCCAGACCCGGATCCGATTCTAGCAAGTCCAGGTCCGGGTTCAATTTTTGGACCCGTGAGGTACTAGGTCCAGGTCTGGGTAGTGGAGAACCCGATCCCATTTTTATTTTTATTTCTTTATTTCTTTTTTCTTTTTATTTTTTTGATAATGACGATTGAGGATGCTCTTATTGGACCTTTTACTTGTTCACTAGGGTAGACTAGTTTTTATTTCACACACAGGATCATGTGCATGCTAATAGCTATGGATGAAACTTGAGTGACACTGGATGCGTGCATCTGTCTGGCTTCGCATCTAAATGTAGATCTCGTAACAGTCGAACAGATGGTGCTCGCCACAGTGGAAAAGTACATTCTTATTAGATATTTTTATATTTTATATCGTGACAGAAGTAAGTTCAGTTCATGTGTGCTTAACCACTTAAGTCATGCAGGGGGGTTGGGTGGCATGGTGGGGCTGGTAGCTCAACCACACTCCACTCGATCACTGTACATCTGGGATCATCGTAATCAATTGGCCCATCAAATCAAATCCCCAAGCATGAGGATTAGTTTTATGATTACATCATTCCCACCAATTAATCAATAGAGGAAGTAAAACTGACCCATCTTAAGCTCGAGCTAGAAGGGATCGAGGGAGGTTGCCAACCAAAACCTACTCACCAAATTTTCGTTTTCATGGTATGATATTTTATTATGCTTTTCAATTGGGCCAGCATGTTGATCTTATTTCTCCTCTTACTTATTACTTCTTTAGTGTGAAGATGATGTTATATTGTGAGCTATCCTAGTCTAAATGTTTGACTCATTGTTAATTATATAAATTAAAAGCATAATGTTAAAGAAAGGAAATCTAAGCCATCATTTTAAAGCAAAATAGGGAGGAAAAATAAACTAAAGCAATTTCTTTTGAGGATTAAAAAGTAGAAAGCACAAAATTGAAAAGTCCCTTGCCTTTCATGCAAAAGATTTCCATGGGAGAAAAGGAGAAGACTTTGAGTTGAGAGCAGAATGCACCTCTCCATTATTTAAATTTTATCAGGGCTCTTTGTTTACCAGAAAAGTTTGTTTGAAGCTTTCATTTAAGTGGAAGTAGATGTTTACAAACTTTGATTCACAAATTTTTATGTCCATTTAAAATTTACAAATAAGCGTTCTGAAAAGTGGAGCCAAGATAAATTAGATATGAATGAAATCTAATTAACTACAACTAGTATTATACACGTGCTGTGCACGTGGGAAAAATTGGAGGAATGAAAAGTGCAAAAAAAAAAAAAAAAGAATCTACCAGCACGTGCGTTGCACGGGTTGGGTTAAGGACAAATTACACTAAGGCATTCTCCCATTATAGTAGTAGATTTCTCAACTTTTAGTTTTGAAGAATTGAGATAATTACAGATATCTATATTCCAAGAAAAAAAAAAAAAAAAAAAACCCAAGCTATAAAAAAAAAGATATCACTCTCTTTCAAAAGAGCATCAGGTATAGAGAATGAGAGCAAGAGCGTCAAGCCCTAAACCCATCCACCTTTCTTCCTCTTCTCCTCCACCCACCCACCGTGCCAGAAGATTATCCCCAACGATGAATAAGCGGAGTAGGGACGAAGGAGATGTGCACCATCGCGAGGGTGAGCGGAGTAGGTGGAAGAGCTCCACCTGGGAAGCCCTCAGGGCCGCGTCGCCTCCAAGGGACAGGGTGGATTGCGCGGCACACGTAATGGGGAGACCAGCGCGCCGCGACCCTCACCGCGACTCCGAGGACAGACTGAAACCCTCGAAGAGCAAGTCCAGGTACGACTATTCAAGTCCGGGGTTCGAAGAATGTAATAAAAGAAAATGGACGTATGCGGACGTTACCAGAGGGAAAGCCGCTGGCGTCGACGAACACAGAGTTCGTCGTCGCCCTCCGACACCTGATAGAGCACGCCGTTTGCCCAGAGAGGAAGAAGAAGAGGAATGGATCCTTGTCAAGTCAAGGAAGCACAAGAAACCCATCAAGAGCAACAGCGGATCCGAAGCTTCGCGTATCGACGGACGTCAAAACTGCCACAAATGTGCGCGCCCGGGACACTCCATTAGCAAGTGTCCAAACGACTGGTTTTGCTATTACTGTAGGTGCTCGGGACACATCTCTACCGCATGCCCGAAGCGCGCCAACGGATCTGCGTCTAACTCGAAGGCAAAGACAGAGGCGCTCCCCGTGGTCTCGGTGGAGAGTAAGACTCAAGAGAGCGCCGCAGGGGAGCGGCGAGTTGTCCAAGCTACTGTCATTCCGACGCCACTGATAGCGGAGTTCGAGCGAAGGTTCAACGGAGGTATCGTCGTCAAGGCACAGACGGGCAACCCTACGATGAACAATATATCGGAGCTACTCTGTGCGGCATTAGTCACGAACCCGACCCCTATATGGGTTATTCAAGAGATTGGTGTGAATGTATTCTACGCTCATTGCAACGACGAGAATATCGCCAAAGAGACTATTAGGGTAAAGGGATTGGAGGGAAGAGATTCTCAGGGGTTAGAATTTTTTGTGACATTCAAATGGTGGAGCAGAGATTATGGAGCGCTGAAGGCAGAAAACTATCCTCCGGTGTGGATCCGCTTATACAACCTCCCCTTTCACTGTTGGGTTCGTTCGGGCTTCCAAAACGTGGTTCGTCCATTCGGGATGCTTATAGATATTGATCGTCAAACGCTGACACTATCGGCGAGAAAGTTTGCAAGAATCAAGATCGGGGTGGTGAAGAAAGCAGATATCCCGTCTAAGATTCTAGTTGAGTTCGACAATAGCATATATGAAGTTAGAGTAATTGTAGAGGTTCAAAAAATGTTTCCTTCACAGAATTCGCTTCGGCAGAGAAAAAAAGATTCAAAGGTGGAGATGTAACGCCAGAGGAAGACGATGACCCACAGCGGTTGGATGTTGGTGTACGTACAGGCGCTGGATCCATGCAGGGAGCAGCTCTTCGACCGTTGGATATTGAGCGCCAGATCAAGTTCAAAAGCATTCTGTCATCTCCACCGTTCAATCCATTGTCTAATCCGATTTCAGCTTCCCCATGTACTGGTCCAGGCTGGCGTAGGGTCCCACAAGCTCCACCTACACTTCATAGCGTCAATCAGTCTGCTATGAGAAAAGATGTTCCCACTGTGCAGGAAGTGACCATTCGCGGCGTGGTGTCAAGGAGAAAGGAGCTCATTAATGTGGAGGAAGGAACGTCAACATCATTAGCTGTCAAAGTTCCGGGAATTCTGAAGTCTCAAGATGCAGTGGGCCAGGAGCTTGCTAAGTCGTTGGGCTTGGTCAACGAACCATGGATGGGCTTTTCAAAAGAAGATAATAGTTATCTGTTAAAAATGCGGTAGCTGCTCTTCTTCACTCCAAAGTATTAACAGGAAGTGGGCCAAGGCCCTTGGATCTCGACCCATCGAAACCAGAGCTTGTCCCAAAGCCGGGAGTCCCCTTCGCGCCAGTAGAGGATCCGACAAGGAGCGACCTTATATTGTAGCCGGATCAAATTGCCAAATGGTCTCCTACATCGGGTCCCACCTCTGGGAATGATATTATTGGAGCTCTAGATGGAATTCGGGAGGACAATATTGTCTCTGGGGCAGATACTGAAGGCGAAGAGAGGGAAGTCAGAGGAAGTGTGGGTAGTACTTCTACCAGAAAAATCATGGAATATCAGAGGAAGGGAAAGAGGCAGATGTTGAGTACGGAGAGTTAGAAGAGCGATCCTGATGATTGGCCTAGTAGGGGGAACAAGATGCAGGAGGAGTCCACGACAGGAGAAGGTACCTCTCATCCTAATTGTTCTGTTCTTAATTCTTTATCAGATGAGTCGTTAATTTACTTTGCAAGCCTGTATGGGATAGCTATGGGGTCCACTAGGGACGATCAACTTTCAAATTTAGCTATCATTAGAGAGGTATCCAAAATGGTTAGTTACTAGTCCCAGGGTTATTTTGGGGGAGGGGGGGATCGGTCGTTAGATGTCGTTATTGTTGTTTAATGGTATACATCTTCTGGAACGTTAGAGGGATGCGTCAAAAGCTGAAAAAGAGAGCTATTGGCGTTACGATTAACAAAATTAGACCAGACATCTGCGGTATTCAAGAAACTAGGATTGACACCCTAACAGCGGAGGACTTCACTTCTCTTAGAGGTCTGGCGGACTTTCACTAGAGATTTAAGTCGGCGAGGGGTTATTCGGCGGGGATTGCGGTTGGAGCTTGCGCTGAGACTTACGAGATTATTGACGAATTCATTGGAAACTTCTCTGCCTCAATCACAATCAGACGTAGACACGATAATTGGATCCAGACTGTATCAAGTGTCTATGGTCCGCATGACAGCAGACTGCGCAAAGAGTTTTGGTCGGAATTAAGCTTCATCAGAAACAAATGGGGAGGAGCCTGGATTGTTGGTGGGGACTTCAACATTACCAGATTCCAGGATGAGCATAGAGGTAGAGGCCACAGTCAGTCGGAGCAAGATTCTTTCAACGAGACGATAGACACGCTAGATTTATTGGAATTAGAGATGGCCGACAGGAAATTCACGTGGACGAATATGCAGCGGAATCCGACACTGGCCAAACTTGATCGAGTATTGGTGTCGATTGACTGGGAGAATGTTCACCCTCTAGCTAAGGTTAAAACATCTATTCGATACACCTCGGATCATCTACCCCTGGTTATCGACTGTGGTGTTAGCAGAAGGAAGAAGTTCTTCAGCTTCAAATTCGAGAAAGCTTGGACCTTGTGCAAGGAGACTCGATGCCTTATTGCTGAGTCTTGGGACACTGACACTACTCAGGGGTCGGCAGTCGGTAGGTGGGTTGAGAAGACTAGACGCCTAAGAAGGTGCCTTAAATTCTGGGCTAGGGATAAAGCGCGCAACATCTCTCAGCATAGAGACGAGCCAGCGGGTAGAATAGCTAGCCTGGAAGCAGCTCAAGAGGATACTGATCTTCAGGAGGCAGAGAAAGACGAGCTAGCAAATAAAAGACTTGAGCTGCAACAGATAGTTAAGATGGAAGAAATCTATTGGCAACAGAGAGCAAGGATTCAATGGCTGAGAGAAGGAGACGCTAATACGAAATATTTCCACAAGATGGCTAGTGGTAGGCGTAGACACAACCACATCACAGGCATCTCGGTTAATGGGACCTGGACCGAAGATGAAGATCAGGTCAAGGAGCACTTGGATGACTTTTATCACAACCTGTTAGGACGGACTCAGGAGGCAAGATGCTCCTTTTCACAGGACATGTGGAGCTCATCTAGATTAGATGGGAGCAACGACATCGAAGGGAGGTTCGATGAATCTGAAGTTTTAGATGCGATTAAAAGCCTGGGCCAGGACAAGGCGCCAGGACTAGACGGCCTGCCGATCTTCTTCTATGTCTATTATTGGAGTATTATCAAGAAAGACTTGATGGACATATTCCACGAGGTCTATGAGGGCAGTGCTAACCTGGATAGATTAAATTATGCCTCCATCATTCTGGTTCCGAAGAAAAGCGAGGTAAGATCACACGAAGATCTTAGACCTATAAGTCTTCTGAACGGGTCGTTCAAAATTATCACGAAAGTACTGGCTCAACGGCTAGCTCCGCATTTAAATGAGATTATTGCTCAATCACAGAGCGGGTTCATTAGGGGAAGGGATATCATGGATAGCATCGCCTCCGCCCATGAGATTGTATATAGAGGTAACAGTACCAAAGCAGAAGGGTTCATTCTGAATCTTGATTTCCATAAGGCTTACGATTCAGTCTCGTGGGAATGTGTGGAGGAGGTCCTCACTCTTAAAGGCTTTGGCACTAAATGGAGATCATGGATGAGCAAGTGTATTCGAGGAGGCAAATCGAATATCCAGGTTAACGGATGGCAAGGAAAAGTGATTAACTGCAAGAGAGGCCTGCGACAGGGCGACCCTCTGTCGTCTCTATTGTTCGCAATTGTTGCGGACGGGCTTGCAGAAATGATCAGTAGGGCTATGAATAACAGTACAATCAAAGGGATTCAGATCAAGGGCATCCCTACCCCAATGGCGATTCTACAATATGCAGACGACACAATGTTGTACGGAAAAGCGACGGTAGAGGAAGCTGTGGCTATGAAGGCGGTGTTGGCCTGCTTTCAAGGGTGGTCTGGCCTCAAAGTGAACTTGAGAAAAACTAGCATTATACCACTGTCTGATCTTCCTACCAATCTGATCAGGGATATAGCAGATATCTTTCAATGCAAGTCTGGGGCGTACCCCATCAAATACCTGGGTACCCCAATTAGACCAGGTGCTCTGTTGAGAGAAGATTGGACACCTCTTATCGATAAGATTCATAAAAAGCTCTCGGGATGGCAGAGTCGTTATCTCTCCCTCGGAGGAAGGATCATCCTGCTCAATTTGGTAATTAGTGCGATCCCGCTTTACCTCATGTCTATCTTTGAACTGCCAAAGTTGTAGCACCCCGAATTTCTAATATGAGAGCTTAGAAAAGACGTGGCGAAATCTCAGTAATCCACTTCAATACAACAATAAACACCAACAAACACCACTAAAATTTTCTTTCTTTTATTACCACAATTATTACAAATCCCAGCGGAAGTCTAATCATTTCAACACAAACTAATCTTTTTATTTACAATTCAAAATGATCTCAAATATTCTTTACAGTTTTACACCAATCACTAAATAATCCGATTATCTCAAACTACCCACTCAAGCATCCGACCTCCAATCTAAGCAATAACCTGCAACATGTGAGGCTAGAGTTGAACCCTAACCCCAAAACTACGGGGTCAGCCATAAATGGTGTGAGTGGTGACAAATCAAACAAAACATCATAAATGAACTGAAATAATAATATCCAACAAATAATACTCAAACACTAAAGTATGAAGTAACGACCAAAAGAATAAAGGGTGATATCAAATCCAAAAGCCAAGTGTATAAAAACAGGAAATCCGAATGCATAAAAGTGATTCAAGAAAACATCATGACTACATGCTGACAACGATGACTACTAAGAGATGAAGATAAACTATGATAATTTGCCCATGCTTGATCATTCCGGAGATTGATCCCACATCACAGGTATTTTCCCTGGATAATTCAGGAGATCATCCCACATCTAAACATAGACTCACCATCACAATAATACCCCAAAAGTGTCGCCTCGACTCCGATCATTCCGTAGGTCAATCCCACATCTCAAGATAATTACTTGGATAATTCAGGAGAAATACCTCACATCTCAGGTTAACTACCTGGATAATTCCGGAGATAAATCACACATCACAAGTTAATTACTTGGATAATTCAGGAGATTAAAATCCTACATCAAAAGCCATACTGAGGTGCATAACTCATGTTCTCATTCGTCATGACACTACTAATGCCTGTCCTTATCAATTTGGGTTACTGAACAAATCTCCTAAAGTAGTGTACCCTACCGGACTAAAAATCTGAATAACTGAAAGTTTGCCTCGATGGGCCTCAACAAATAACTGAACAAACACCGGTATACTAGGGTCACATACCTCTAGAGACTCAAAAACAAATATCTGAACAAATTTCCACTAAACGAGTGGCTCAACAAAATATCTCAAAATCATGTTCTTAACGGAACATCTCAAAATCAAACACTAAACAAAATATCTCAAATCAAATACAAAGATCCTTCAGGACCAATCGACTGCATAAAGGACCAGTCGACTGTCCAGAGGACATATCCCAACATTTTACAAAAAATAATCTAAGGCATGACCAGTCGACTTGACAAGTCATCAGTCGACTGTCCCGAGACAAATTCAAATAGTCCTCATCAAAATAATCTAAGTATTTGAGTCGACTGAAGGGTCATAGGTCGACTGTCCCGAAAGGACTGAACAAAATCACAAACAGAGGATCAGTCGACTGACCTCAGTCTAGGTCGACTGTCCCGAACAAATCTCAAGACTCAAAAATACACAGTAGGCTCGTACCAGTCGACTGCTTCGCAAGACAGTCGGCTGTCGGCTACAGATTTCCAAAAGATAGGTCTGAACACAAAAACTAAACTGGAGTTTTTCCAAAGATCCAACGATCCCAAAAATTAATTTGTATCCAGGCAAATGAACAACTCTCAAATATCTCTATCATGGATACATTATTCAATCAATCAAATACTCAAATCTCCCATCCTCATGATCCAAACTCTTAATCTTTCTATTAGGGTTTTTCTCATCAAACTTCTTTCACAACACTATCATAAAATCTGAACTACAATCATGAGATCCAGATGTTTATTATCTGATCATAACACAATAAATTCTTAATATGTCTCCCAACAATACGATCTCATAATTCCACATTTCCTCGACAAATCTTAATATTTCTCATACATGATCCAAATATCAATAAGAGTTCTCATCCTCCATATCAACTAATAGATCCATATCATACATACAATGAGACTAACAAAATAATGACATAATGAACACAAACAAGCATAACAAGATCTTACGTCATTCATCAATCACGACAAACAAAACAAAGCAAAGCAAAACAAAACCACTCACCTTTGATTTGAAGAAAAGATCCACAAAAGCTCCTCCTTGCTAGATCCAAGAATCCTCCTTTGTTCTTCAAAATCCAAGTCACCAAAAATCTGTATTCTTTTACAATGACGGCTGAAAGAGAATTTCTCTTATATATGCCGGATAGAATATTAGGGTTTTATTCCCACTTTACAAAATAATCCTTTTCAAAAGTACATCTCACATATATAATCATTTTCTTGAAAATTAAACCAAATATCATTTAAATTAGGATCTAATAGAAAAATATATTTTTAAACCTCAACAAGTGCTGATCGGAATGTCCAGCAAATACATTTTGCACTCTAACCCTCAAAATGTCAATTTTGCAAATAAGTCCTTCTTTTCTCAAAAATTGCAAATAGGCATAATTAATTTCAGAAAAATCTGGAAAAATATTAAATAATTTTCAAATAATAAATAATGATTTTTCATAAAGAAAACTAAAATTTTCAAACTTCTAAAAAGTCATTTGCACGTGTTTTGCACTTGTACAAAAGATAAAATCTTTTAGAAAATATTTATCAAATACTCAAAATCATTTAAAGTTCATTTTCAAATAATTAAAATAATATTTGAAAATACGGGGTTCTACATCACTCCCTCCTTAGAAGAGTTCTGTCCTCAGAACTACTACTAATGAGTTCAAACACATACCAACAAAAGGAAACAATACTTCATAAATGGATCATAATCCAAATAATTTCATATAACATCACAATCAAATAAAAGATTACATCATGTATCAATCAATGGTTCAATCATTCAAAGAATTTCAATCACATACAAGAAAATACATTCATACAAACAATCCAGGAAAATCCTTCTGCATGCGATCCTCTGGCTCCCAAGTAACCTCCTCGAACTGTTGATTCCTCCACAATACCTTGACCATAGGTATCACCTTGCTCCTAAGGACTTTCTCCCTACGATCAACGATCTCAACAGGCTGTTCCTTGTAGCTCAAGTTCACCTGTAGGTCTTCAGGAACTTCTACCAACTGATGCTTTTGATCGGCAACATACTTCCTCAATAATGATACATGAAACACATCATGCACCTGAGCCAACTCCTCTGGAAGCTTCAATCTGTACGCGGCCTTGCCAATCCGCTCCACGATCCTGTATGGCCCAATATACCTTGGCGCCAACTTGCCTCCCTTACCAAACCTGATCACTCCTTTGGTCGGAGAAACCTTGAGAAAAACTGCATCCCCAACCTCAAATTCCAAATCTCTCCGTCGAGTGTCAGCATAACTCTTCTGCCGACTCTGAGCTTCAACTAACCTCTTGCGAATCAGCTCAATCTGTTCGGATGTCTGCTGTACAATCTCAGGACCATACATCTGCCTCTCGCCAACCTCATACCAACATACAGGTGTCCTGCACCTCCGCCCATACAAAGCCTCATACGGTGCCATCCCAATACTTGCATGGTAACTGTTGTTATAAGCAAACTCAACCAATGCCAAGTATCTCTCCCAACTACCACCGAAATCCATAACACAAGCTCTCAACATATCTTCCAGCACCCGATTCACCCTCTCCGTCTGACCATCTGTCTGCGGATGAAATGGTGTACTGAAATCAGTCCTGGTGCCCAAAGCTGCCTGTAGGCTCTTCCAAAACCTCGAAGTAAACCTTGGATCTCTGTCAGAAACAATTGAAACTGGAACTCCATGAAGCCTCACAATCTCTCCAATGTATAACTCAGCTAATTTTTCCATTGACCAAGTAATCTTCATGGCTAGAAAATGTGCCGACTTAGTCAATCGGTCCACAACAACCCAAATCGAGTCGTTGCCCTTCAATCTCCTAGGCAAACCCGTGATAAAGTCCATGCTAATGTTCTCCCACTTTCACTCCGGAATGGGTAACGGCTGCAACAAACCTCCAGGTCTCTGGTTCTCTGCCTTGATCTGCTGACAAGTCAGACACCTTGCCACAAAATCTGCTACATCCCGCTTCATACCAGACCACCAAAAATGTGGTTTGATGTCCCTGTACATCTTCGTGCCTCCTGGATGAACTGATAACAACGTACTGTGGGCCTCCTGCAAGATACTTTCTCTCAACTCTGCATTATCTGGAACACACAACCTTTCACCCATCCAAAGAACTCCATCTTGGACATGAAATTCTGATAACTTGCCTTCTGAAACCTGCTGCAACATCTTCTGGATCTCTGAATCTGATTTCTGACCTTCCACAATCTTCTCTCTCAAAGACGGCTGTAGCCTTAACTGAGCCAAAGATGCCCCTAAATCTCGCAGTACCACCTCGATACCTGCCTGATCGATCTCTGCTGCCAACTCCCTTCGAGTAGTGATCAATCTCGATAAACTACTCTTCCTGCTAAGTCCATCAGCCACTACATTCGCCTTGCCCGGATGATACTTGATCTCAGGACGAATGTCTTCCAATACCTCCAACCACCTTCTCTGCCGAAGATTCAAATCCCTCTGCTGATAAATATACTTCAGGCTCTTGTGGTCAGTGTACATATTAACCTTCTCACCATAAACATAATGCCTCCATAGCTTCAAGGCATATATGATAGCTGCTAGCTCCAAATCGTGCGTCGGATAATTCTTCTCATGCGGACGCAACTGCCTCGAACCATAAGCAACGACCTTGCCTTCCTGCATCAAGACACAACCCAAACCTCTGAGAGACGCATCACTGTAGATATCATAATCTTTCCCAGCTTGCGGCAATGCCAATATAGGTGCAGTAGTCAGCCTTTCCTTTAACTCAAGGAAACTCTCCTCGCACTTATTGGTCCATAAAAATGCCACATTCTTCCGGGTCAAACCTGTCAATGGAACTGCAATCTGAGAATACCCCTGAATAAACCTCCTGTAGTAACCAGCTAATCCCAAGAAGCTTCTCACTTCCTTCACTGACGTCGGCCTGGGCCAATCCTTCACTGCTTCCACTTTCTGAGGATCAGTAGCTACTCCCTCCTTAGAAAGAATATGACCAAGGAAAGCTACCTCAGACTTCCAAAATCCACACTTCGACATTTTGGCATACAAGCTGTGCTCCTGCAATGTCTGTAATACCGCTGTCAAGTGCTTAGAATGATCCTCCTCCGACTTCGAATACACCAAGGTATCATCGATGAAGAACACCACGAAGGAATCAATGAATGGCCTCAACACCCGATTCATCATATCCATGAAAACCGCTGGCGCATTCGTCAACCCGAATGGCATCACCAAAAACTCATACAGCCCATGACGAGTCCTGAACGCTGTCTTACTCATGTCTTCCTCCTTGACTCGAACCTGATGATACCCTGACCTCAGATCTATCTTCGAAAACACCGCTGCTCCTCGAAGCCTGTCGAACAAATCATCAATCCGCGGCAACGGATACTTGTTCTGAACAGTCACCCTATTCAACTCCCGGTAGTCAATGCACATCCTCATCGACCCGTCCTTCTTTTTGACCAACAACACTAGCGCTCCCCACGGAGATGAACTCGGTCTGATAAGCCCTTTGCTCAAAAGCTCTTCAATCTGCTTCTTCACTTCATCTTGCTCTACAGGTGCCATCCTGTATGGAGCCTTGGAAATCGGCGCACTCCC
This sequence comes from Hemerocallis citrina, assembly GCA_017893485.1. NCBI lineage: Eukaryota > Viridiplantae > Streptophyta > Magnoliopsida > Asparagales > Asphodelaceae > Hemerocallis > Hemerocallis citrina. Next base: position 84,536,175 of record CM030358.1, read on the forward strand.
CGGCTGAACATTGATACAAAACTCTTCATCTCTCTGCGGCGGTAATCCTGGAAAATCATCCAAGAACACCTGAGGAAAATTTCGAACCACCGAAATGCCCTTGACTTCATCTGCAACAGACTTCTTAGATACCATTGCAGCCACCTGCGGGATCTTCTTCTTCCCTTGGAAAGTTACTGCAGGTCCACCTGGTGCTTTCACCAACACCTCCTTCTGCTTGCAATCAATTGTGGCATCATATATAGCCATCCAATCGATGCCTACAATGACATCCACTCCCAACACTTGCAGTTCGATCAAGTCGATGCCGAACATCCTTCCACCAATCTCGATATCACAGCCCTCGTAATATCGATCCGCTACTAGCTCTTCACCTGACGGCGTTGCCACCGACAAAACCCTGCCTGGAAATAACTTAGGTTCCAAACCTAAGAACTTTGCAAAACTTGGTGATACAAATGTATGTGATGAACCAGTGTCAAACAAAACCTTTGCTTTTATTCCATTTATTAAAACAACTCCTGTTACAATGAGAATGATACTCAATCTTAAATTGTTCTGAAATAAAAGCTTTTATTCATTACACTGATTCAAAAATGAAAGAAATCAAAATTCCTGCATACCCTGTATTACATCTTCCGAGTTTCTCGCATCCTCCTCGGTCAATGCAAATACTCGCCCTTGCCTCTTCGGGATTTTGCTTCCACCCGAACCATCCTTCTTCAGTTGTGGACAATGGGGCTTTAAGTGTCCAGTCTGTCCACACTGAGAACAAACATGCTCTGCCAACTTCGGACATGCTGACCTGTAATGTCCTACTTCCTTGCAGTAGTAGCAGGTCACTCCCTGAGCTCCAGGCGCCTTCTGCACCGGTCCACTGAACTTCGCCTGCTTCGCGGGGAATCCCTTCCCACTCTGGCCTGATGCTGGCCTCTTGTTTCGGTTCCATGTATCCTGCTTCTTCTGAAACAGTTCCATATCCTCCTCAGTCATCGCGGCCCTCCCGACCAGCTTGTCAAATCTTCTAATGCCCAATGGAACCATCCTTGACCTCAAGTTTGGCCTCAATCCTAGCTCAAACTTTTTGGCCTTCTTTGCTTCATCCATGACCAACTCTGGTGCATACCTCGAAAGTTGAGCGAATTTCGTCTCATACTCCCGAACAGTCATGCTCCCTTGCTGCAGGTTCATGAACTCAGTCGCCTTCTTCTCTTGAACATCCAGAGGAAAGAAGCGATCTCTGAACTCCTCCAGAAAAGCATCCCATGTCAAAGGCTGATCTCCCAGAGTCCTCTTCAGTGACTCCCACCAGACACCAGCGTCTTTCTCAAGCTGCATAGAAGCCAACTTCACCTTACTGGCTGCTGGAGTCTCCGATACTTCGAAGATCGTCTCCATCTTCCGAATACAATCGTCTGCTGCTGTTGGATCAGCTTGCCCCTCAAAGACTGGCGGCCTCATCCTCTTAAAGGATTCAATCTGCTTGATGGGGTCGGCATTCACCAATCCATGCCCAGCTCCATGATTGGGCGGCGGATTCTGCTGCTGCGCTTGCTGCTGCGCCACATTGAGTGCCATCAGCGTATTCAACGTCTGATATACTTTGGCAAACTCAGCTTCTAGGTCAATTCCCGTTCCTCGAGAACTACCTGATCCATCCTCATTGTTGCCACCATTTCTACCTCTGGGTGCAACCATTTTGATTACTGCAAAACGAGGGTAAAGTTAGAGCACACATACAATTCAAACTCAAATCATTACCCGATGGCAAAGCCATAACCATACCCCAAACCATAATTTCAAACCAAACATCATAATTTAATTCTATGTGATACTCACACTCTGATGTCCACACCTAGGTACTCACTCTCTAGTGTCCACACCTAGGTTGGTTGTCATACTAAGTCTATTATTACATTGAAGCGGAGCTCTGATACCAATCTCTGTAGCGCCCCGAATTTCTAATATGAGAGCTTAGAAAAGACGTGGCGAAATCCCAGTAATCCACTTCAATACAACAATAAACACCAACAAACACCACTAAAATTTTCTTTCTTTTATTACCACAATTATTACAAATCCCAGCGGAAGTCTAATCATTTCAACACAAACTAATCTTTTTATTTACAATTCAAAATGATCTCAAATATTCTTTACAGTTTTACACCAATCACTAAATAATCCGATTATCTCAAACTGCCCACTCAAGCATCCGACCTCCAATCTAAGCAATAACCTGCAACATGTGAGGCTAGAGTTGAACCCCAACCCCAAAACTACGGGGTCAGCCATAAATGGTGTGAGTGGTGACAAATCAAACAAAACATCATAAATGAACTGAAATAATAATATCCAACAAATAATACTCAAACACTAAAGTATGAAGTAACGACCAAAAGAATAAAGGGTGATATCAAATCCAAAAGCCAAGTGTATAAAAACAGGAAATCCGAATGCATAAAAGTGATTCAAGAAAACATCATGACTACATGCTGACAACGATGACTACTAAGAGATGAAGATAAACTATGATAATTTGTCCATGCTTGATCATTCCGGAGATTGATCCCACATCGCAGGTATTTTCCCTGGATAATTCAGGAGATCATCCCACATCTAAACATAGACTCACCATCACAATAATACCCCAAAAGTGTCGCCTCGACTCCGATCATTCCGTAGGTCAATCCGCATCTCAAGATAATTACTTGGATAATTCAGGAGAAATACCTCACATCTCAGGTTAACTACCTGGATAATTCCGGAGATAAATCACACATCACAAGTTAATTACTTGGATAATTCAGGAGATTAAAATCCTACATCAAAAGCCATACTGAGGTGCATAACTCATGTTCTCATTCGTCATGACACTACTAATGCCTGTCCTTATCAATTTGGGTTACTGAACAAATCTCCTAGAGTAGTGTACCCTACCGGACTAAAAATCTGAATAACTGAAAGTTTGCCTCGATGGGCCTCAACAAATAACTGAACAAACACCGGTATACTAGGGTCACATACCTCTAGAGACTCAAAAACAAATATCTGAACAAATTTCCACTAAACGAGTGGCTCAACAAAATATCTCAAAATCATGTTCTTAACGGAACATCTCAAAATCAAACACTAAACAAAATATCTCAAATCAAATACAAAGATCCTTCAGGACCAATCGACTGCATAAAGGACCAGTCGACTGTCCAGAGGACATATCCCAACATTTTACAAAAAATAATCTAAGGCATGACCAGTCGACTTGACAAGTCATCAGTCGACTGCCCCGAGACAAATTCAAATAGTCCTCATCAAAATAATCTAAGTATTTGAGTCGACTGAAGGGTCATAGGTCGACTGTCCCGAAAGGACTGAACAAAATCACAAACAGAGGATCAGTCGACTGACCTCAGTCTAGGTCGACTGTCCCGAACAAATCTCAAGACTAAAAAATACACAGTAGGCTCGTACCAGTCGACTGCTTCGCAAGACAGTCGGCTGTCGGCTACAGATTTCCAAAAGATAGGTCTGAACACAAAAACTAAACTGGAGTTTTTCCAAAGATCCAACGATCCCAAAAATTAATTTGTATCCAGGCAAATGAACAACTCTCAAATATCTCTATCATGGATACATTATTCAATCAATCAAATACTCAAATCTCCCATCCTCATGATCCAAACTCTTAATCTTTCTATTAGGGTTTTTCTCATCAAACTTCTTTCACAACACTATCATAAAATCTGAACTACAATCATGAGATCCAGATGTTTATTATCTGATCATAACACAATAAATTCTTAATATGTCTCCCAACAATACGATCTCATAATTCCACATTTCCTCGACAAATCTTAATATTTCTCATACATGATCCAAATATCAATAAGAGTTCTCATCCTCCATATCAACTAATAGATCCATATCATACATACAATGAGACTAACAAAATAATGACATAATGAACACAAACAAGCATAACAAGATCTTACGTCATTCATCAATCAAGACAAAAAACAAAGCAAAGCAAAACAAAACCACTCACCTTTGATTTGAAGAAAAGATCCACAAAAGCTCCTCCTTGCTAGATCCAAGAATCCTCCTTTGTTCTTCAAAATCCAAATCACCAAAAATCTGTATTCTTTTACAATGACGGCTGAAAGAGAATTTCTCTTATATATGCCGGATAGAATATTAGGGTTTTATTCCCACTTTACAAAATAATCCTTTCCAAAAGTACATCTCACATATATAATCCTTTTCTTGAAAATTAAACCAAATATCATTTAAATTAGGATCTAATAGAAAAATATATTTTTAAACCTCAACAAGTGCTGATCGGAATGTCCAGCAAATACATTTTGCACTCTAACCCTCAAAATGTCAATTTTGCAAATAAGTCCTTCTTTTCTCAAAAATTGCAAATAGGCATAATTAATTTCAGAAAAATCTGGAAAAATATTAAATAATTTTCAAATAATAAATAATAATTTTTCATAAAGAAAACTAAAATTTTCAAACTTCTAAAAAGTCATTTGCACGTGTTTTGCACTTGTACAAAAGATAAAATCTTTTAGAAAATATTTATCAAATACTTAAAATCATTTAAAGTTCATTTTCAAATAATTAAAATAATATTTGAAAATACGGGGTTCTACAAAAGTGGGTCATCAATAGAATCGATAAACTTAGGCGGAGATTCTTATGGAAAGGATCAGACAAGGGTAACAAAGGTTTCAATCTCGTAAGCTGGGGAAGAGTGTGCAAGAGAAGGGAATTCGGGGGTTTGGGGATCATGTGCCTGCAGGACATGAACAGACCGTTACTTAGCAAGTGGTGGTGGAAGATCACTAATAACCACAGAGGGTGGTGAAGCTGCTCTTTTGCACGATTTCGGAAGTGCCGCAAATTCCGCTTCGGAGGGAAAAGCCCATCGGCCAAAGTTTCAGTTATGTGGAAAGGCATATCCAAGCAAGGATTATTGTTTCACTCCAACACTAGGTGCAAAGTAGGAAATGGAAGGCAAACCAGGTTCTGGAAAGACAAATGGTGCGGATCGACCTCCCTTCAAAACCAATTTTCTCTAGCGGCGGATGCAACTACAAACTTAGATCTTACTGTGGCAGATGTGCGGAAGAGGGGTAAACTAAACTTTATAGTGCGCCAGAATATCACCCTGGAAAGTTTGGTACAATTCGAGGCCTTAAACGATCTTATTCTGCAGACTGAAGGAAGAGGGAATTCGACAGAAGATGAGAGGTGGTGGGACAGAGACAACTCTAAACTTTTCTCGGTCTCATCCATGTATAAATGGATCAATGACGGAGGGACTAGATGCCAGGTTCAATCGATCATTTGGGGAACCCAAGCTCCGTTCAGGGTCAAAGTGTTTTGTTGGCTGGCCAATAAAAACGCGATTCTTTCAAAAGTCAACCTTAAAAAGTGAGGCCTGCAGATAGATACGAGATGTGGGAGCTGCTCTGTAGCGGAAGAAGGCGTCAACCATATCCTATTTCAGTGTCCTAGTGCTAGGCTGTCCTGGGAGGTTGTCAGTAGAGGGTTTGGGTGTAATCAGGTTCCTAAGTCAACAACAGAAATCTGGGGGTCATATAGAGAAGCCAATATTAAAAAAGAAAATAGAGGGGCATGGGATTTAGCTATAGCGGCTTTAATTTGGTCTTTATGGCTTCAAAGAAATGATCATATTTTTCGCAATATCTCGTATAGATTTCCTCATTTTATGAATAAAATATTTATGTTAATTCATGATTGGGCAGGTGCTATGGAGGCAACAAAGAGGAAGAGGTATGCTGAAGGAGAGTAGTCACAGTGGGTTTAGAGTGCTCCTGCAAGCTGAATCAAGCTTGACGAGGAGCGTTGATAGCATTTTGGAGGTTTTGGTCGCAGTCCACGAGTACCTTTTGGCTACCTTCGGGATCTTGGTGTAGTAGATGCCCTCGATGGATTAGTTCTTGCTTTTATTATCTCCTCTATTATGTAATGTTATGTAACCTCTTTTACTAAACTCTTATGTAAGCTCTACTTTGTTTCCTTAATAGTTCATTAATAAAACGATGGCTTGGACCATCTTTTGGATCAAAAAAAAAAAAAAACAAACTGGACCTATGTAAGAAAACTTTACAAGAACAGTAGTTAGTAGTTAGTAGTTAGCATAGTTTGACCTTATTGCAAACGCACTAAAACAAATTCCTTTATCACCCAAAAACAATTCCATTTAGACCTAATACCCGCATCCCATTTTTTTAATGCAGGTATCTTTGCTTTGGCTAAGACATAAAGTATTAATGTATTATTTCAAATTCAATGTCAAACAAAAGTTGTTCTGGTTCTGTTTAGGAGCATTTTCATCACTAGTGTTAGAGCATCCACAGACGTTGTTGATGGTAAAAATATACATAAATGGATAAATTCATATAGTAATTTCTCATTTTACTGTAGTTATAGAATGCTATATTTTATCTTTTTAAATTAAGATAATAACAGACGGTGCTTCATATTTCGTCGGAGAAGAATATATATATATATATAGAGTCCCCTTCGGTTGCACACTACTTTTGGTGAGCACTCCGTGAGCACTCATGAAATAGAGCACCTATGACAAATCCGAACCGTTCATATTGTTCTATATACCTTGGATAGCCTAACAATAAAAAATCAAGTAATTTGAAGTTCATTTGCCCATCCATCATGCTGTTAGAATTTTCAGCCATACAATTTTGTAATGATGTAAATCATGGGCAAATAAACTTCAAATTACTTGATTTTTTATTGTTAGGCTATCCAAGGTATATAGAACAATATGAGCGGTTCGGATTTGTCATAGGTGCTCTATTTCGTGAGTGCTCACGGAGTGCTCACCAAAGTAGTGTGCAACCGAAGATTTCTCTCTCTCTCTCTCTCTCTCTCTCTCTCTCTATATATATATATATATATATATATATATATATATATAGGGAAAGCTTCGGTTGAGCACTACTCTAGTGCTCACCGCGTGAACACTAGGCCTTCGGGCGTTCATATCGAAAATCCGAACCGTTCACATTGATCTACACATCTAAATTAGTCTAAATATATAAAATCAAATCATTTAAAATTCATTTGCCCATCCATCATGTGACTATAAAAATAATGATTTTCAGCCATACAATTTTGTAACACTTCAATGAATGGGCAAATAAATTTCAAATGATTTGATTTTACATATTTAGACTAATTTAGATGTGTAGATCAATGTGAACGGTTCGGATTTTCGATATGAACGCCCGAAGGCCTAGTGTTCACGCGGTGAGCACTAGAGTAGTGCTCAACCGAAGTTTTCCCTATATATATATATATATATAAAGGTGTGACAGCACTTCAAATGCCGTCCGAGGAAAAAAATCGTTCTTGAAGTGTAAAAAAAAATACAAAATAATTATAAAAAATTACCAAAAAATTTATAGAAATTACAAAAGATTACAAAAAAATTACAAAAAATATAAAAACTACAGAGAGTATGCCCCTCGCTTCAAATAAGCTCAGCAAACAATACTGGCAACCACTGCTCCTTAAGATCCAGAGACGACTATCATTGTGGAAGGGTAAAATGCTTTCTAGAGGGGGCAGATTGGTTCTTATAAATTCTGTGCTTAGTGCCCTGCCGGTTTATTATGCCTTTTTCTTTAAGTTACCCCTTTGGGTTATTAGGAGAATTGATCAGCTCCGCAGTAGATTCTTCTGGTGTGGTTCAGATGCTAATATCAGAGGCATTGCTAGTGCGCAATGGGCACGTATCTGTCAACCGAAAGTGCAAGGAGGTCTGGGGATCCTTGATCTAAAGGTCTTTAATGAAGCTCTCCTCATGAAGTGGTTGTGGAATTTGCTGGCATCAGATTCCCTCCCAAGCCAAACTCTCCGAAGCCTGTACCATCGCAGTGATTCAAACCAATTCATATGTCCTACTACTGCCTCTAACTTCTGGAAGGGAATTTACCCGCTGAAAGAACAATTCCTTTGTAACATCACATGGAGCCTTGGTAAGGGTACGCTCATCAATTTTTGGACGTCCAAATGGATCCATGGAGCCAGTGTTTCTTCCCTATTTCCAACCCTTACTGCAGCGGCATGGAACTCTGAAGCTGACATTATATCACAGGGATCTTGGTCAGATGGCTCATGGACTTGGCAGCCGAGACTAAACTGTGTACTTACTGACTCACTGAGAGAAGACAAAAGGCGCCTGCTTGAGCTGCTTGCGGATTTCCAGCCCTCAACTTCTGAAGACCAACCATCCTGGCGACTGACTACTTCCTCTTCTTATATTGTCAAATCGGCTTATAACTTCTTCATCATGGCTGGCCTCCGTTCCCCGTACTACACTGCAACTTGGTCCTCGCCTGCCCCGCTCAAATACAAGGTGTTCATATGGTTGCTTAGTTGGAACAAGCTCAACTCGAAGGAATTTCTTCACTCAAAGGGATGGTCGGGCAACACTACATGCACAGCTTGTGCATGTCCTGTCGAATCGACCTTTCATATCTTTTTTGAATGCCCAGTTGCTGCCGCAACTTGGAAACACTTCACTGATATGCTTAATATCCATAATATGCCCCATCATATACATGAGTGCTTCACGACATGGTGTTTCGGAAATCATAATAACCGACTCACTTGGCATCTTTTAACTATCTCAGTTTGCTGGAGTTTGTGGCTTGCTAGAAACCAACGCATTTTTACTTCAAAGGCTGTGCAAGCAAAAGACATTGTTACTAATGCCATTTTCTATTTTCGTTCTTGGATAGATGGGATGGACAGCGGGAGGAAGAAGGCAAAGCTGATGGATGAGTTGGAAAATACAGGAGTGCAGGATGCCTTATTAAAGCAAGCACTCTTTCGAGCTGATCGTTTGGATAGCGATGTGGGGAGCTGTTCGACCTAACCGTACAGTGCTGTGATCTGTTGGTTATATGTGGATGGTTAGGTTTTTTGGATCTTTTGGACTAACTATTTTCATAACTGTTCTGATGTAACTGGACATTTCTGTTTTATCTATCTGTTTGGAGGACTATTACGAGTACTACTGTTTGGATGGAGAAGGGGGATGAGATCATGTTGTTGTGTCTAGTTGAGGAGTACGACAGTAGTCTGCTGCCCTCTCTACGGCACAACTTCATGCTATCTCAAGCCTAGACCCATCTAGGGACTCGGTCCATATCTTTTGTAACCTCCACTCAGATTGTTTTTTGTAATAGCTGCTTAAACACTTTTTATTAGTAATATATATTTTGAGGTAGGCTAATCCTACCTTTTACTCGTCAAAAAAAATAAAAACTACAGAGAGGGGTGGGATGGTACTTCAAGTACCGTCTGATAGAAGTGGGGTTTTTTTGATTTTGTTTATCACGATTTTTTTTTTAAGGAACGACACTTCAAGTACCGTCCGACCATTAAAAAAATATTTTTTTTTATGCAACGACACTTCAAGCTCCGTCGTTTATATATGCATATTTTTCATTTCAATTCTCATTTATAGCAATCTACTGTAGCGATTTATACATAATATGTATATTTGGTCAACGACTGTAGTGTTTTTTTTGATCAAATATGCATATTATCCATATTTAGTAAACGACTATATACAGTTTCAAAATAGTTTGATGGTGATTACATTGATTGGTGAAAATAAAGCTTAATAAAAAGGAGTCAAAGAAACTAATGAAAAATCATGGTCAAATAAAAGGCTTATAAAAATTTCCCTACTTTAATAAGTAAAAATATCACGTACCACTACATCTGTCATATGTCACTCTCTTTTGCTTCCTCATTTAAAACGATTTTTTTCCGTACTGACCCACTTTTTAAAACCATTAACTGACTCACTTTTGTAAATATTAACCCAATTGGTCCAGTTTTGGATAAGTCGGCATAAAACGCTCTTGATAACAACGGTATCAGTTTGTTTTGATGTCGTTGTTGCCAAGAGCAGCATCTGTTAATTTTTTTAGATCATGCCGCTTTCTGAAGTAACGATATCAGTTCATTTTTTCTCAATCTTAAACTTTCTGATTTGCAAAAAATTTATAAGTATTGAAACATCATATAACTAATATCGCTATCTCAACAACAACATTCTCAAGTCTGATGCTTTTGTTGGGGGTAGCGACATCAATTATAATAGTTATTATATATAAATAGTTGGTAATAGCAACATTTGTAAAAAATAAAAAAAAATAACATACTCTTTTTTGGAGTAACGACATAAGTACATTGTATACTCATTCGTGAACTCTCTGACTTGAAAAAAAATTTGTAAGTGAGGAAACATCTTATGACTGATTCCGCAATCTATATAATAAAACACAAAGAAAGCTATCAAGTGGTTCTCCTTCAATCCCCTAAAAAATCAAAGGTCCAGATCTAACCACACAAAACATATTTTCCCCCCAAAAGTTCCCTCAAAAACTCAAATTCAAATTCCCTATCCAAAACAACTCCTATGTTTATTTAATTTTTTTTTTCTCTCTCTCTTCCTCCCTCTTCTATTCAAAAAATTAAGAAAATAAAATTTTTAAAAATTTTTAAAAAATAAAAAATTTAAAAACTAAAAAAGTTAAAAATTTAGAAGCTTTAAAAATAGTTCAAAAAAATCAAAAAAAATCATATAATATGTTTTTTGTTGCACCCCAGAAGTTTCTCATATAATATGTTTGCTACTTCAATTAATTTGCTCGACCTCCAAAACTATTTTATATGATCAAATAAGTTGCACCGTTCTGAAGACGTGCCGTAGGCACGTGTCAACGGGCAAACCTAGTCTCCAATAATGCATCAAAATACCTGATGTCGTTATTGTAAATAGCGATAAGTGCTCAATGAAGATTTCAAATTTTAATTTCAGAGCTGTTTAACAAGAATAAAAATTCGAAATCTTCTATGAACTGATGCCGATATCCCCAGCAACGGCATCAAAAAACCAGATGCCATTATTGTAAATAGCAGCAACAGTTCAAAGAAGATTTCAAATTTTTTATTCTCGTTAAACATGTTTGAAATTAAATTTGAAATCTTCTTTGAACTATTGCCGTTATTTACAATGACGGCATCAAGTTTTTCGATGTTGTTGTTGGGGATAGCGGCATCAGCTATAAAATGTCTCCATACTTACAATTTTTTCCTAAGTTAGAGAATTCACGATTGAGTAGGAAATGTACTTATGTTGTTACTCCAAAAAGCGGCATGTAAATTTTTTTTACAGATGCCGCTATTGAGAACAACGGCATAGAAATAACCCGTGTCGTTATTTTTAATAGCGTTTTGTGCTAAGAGCATTTGTAGTCGTTCGCTTATTTGTCAAATTTTATAAAAATAGAAAAAATTGTACTGTAGTCGTTGGCTATATCCCCAAATTTTGGGTTTTTGGTGAACAGTGGTCTACTATATTTAGCAGAAGATATATGAATATGAAAAATCGTCTATTCAATCGGATGAAAAATCATTTTTCGTCGCTTCTATTATTTTTTATTTTAAATATAGCAGGTGGGAAATGATTTCCCGATAGATTTATTTTTTTTTATATTTAAAACGATCAGACGGGGAATCATTCCCGTCCCCGTCCGATCAAGTTTAAAAAGAAAAAAAAATCAACTCGGTCGGTGAATGAAGCACCGTCTTCCCAATAAAGCCCCAAATTTTCTATGTAATTATCTCTATATGAATTATTATGCAACTTTGTAGCATTGAGATTTGTGTATATTTGAGAATAAGGACTAAGATGGAATGGTTCTATAGAAAATGTTATGCACACATTTGCGTACATTATTTTTTGCTTTAGAGCATCCACAGTCGTTTGTTTTTTTGCCATTTTTGTCATTTTTTGTATACTGTAGCGCACACAGTCGTTTGCTATTTTGCCATTTTTTTGGCAATTCGTCAACAGTAGAAAGGGATAAATAGCATTCGAAATAGCAAAATGCATATTATAGCTGACGAAACATGATGTTTCATCTAGATTATTTAATTATATTTTTATTTGATCGGACGAAACATGATGTTTCGTCTGAATTATTTAATTATATTTTTAATTAATCAGACGAAACATGATGTTTCGTCCGAATTAAAAAAAATTTAAAAACCAAATAAATTAACTGGTTAATTGAATTTAATGGTGGGAATAAATGTTTATTCCCACGTGGAACGAAACATGATGTTTTGTCCCAATCCATTTTTTTTAAAAAATAATTTTTAAAATTAAATTTGTAAAGTTTTAAATTGTTTTTGCAAATATTTTTTACAAACTATTTTTTAAAATTGTTTTTGCATTTTTTTTTTGCAAAAAAAAAACTACCTTAAAACCCGGACGAAACATCATGTTTCGTACGGTTATTTTGAATTTATTCTTCTTCTTTGGGACGAAACATCATGTTTCGTTCCGTATTTTTTATTATTAATTTCTAAGTATAAATTATTTTTTATGAAGTCTGTTTATTTTTTAACGAATTTATGCATTTTTTACCATTCAACGACTGCAGCATTTCTTCGAAATGCAATGCTAAAATATGCATTTTGCCATTTTTTCCATTGAACAACTGTGGATGCTCTTAATCTTTCACGGGCTATTTTTTGGCTTTTTTTCAACCACAACTCCAACTTATATTTCCTATATCTAAATGCCAAATACTCAAAATTTAGGTTACAACGACTATAGTGGCTCCATGACGATTCCAAAACTGGATCAGTTGAGTAAATATTTCGACTGTGGGTCAGTTTGGTAAATATTTTTAAAAAGTGGGTCAGTAGTAATTTAAACCCCCCTACAACTCTCTCTCTCTCTTTCTCTCTCTCTGTCTCTCCCCATTTGAAAACTGGAAAACACATCCGAGCCCCATCTCTTAGATCCTTTCCCTATTTGGAAAAAGAAGCATAGCTATCTTCATTCTCATCTAGGTACTGCTTCTTTGCATCTCTACCATCAATTTTACACTTTTTCTCTCGCATGGGTTTCTCTCAAACATCACTTTTCTTTCCATTCATGGTTGAAAATTTGTTGGGTTTTAAGTAATACTAAATATTCATAAATTTATTAGTACATTTGATGTGGGTTTGGTCTAATTTTGTTGGGTTCAACAATAGAAATCATATATTTTATTATATATTTGATATGGGTTTGTGTGAGCTTGTTTCTCTTTTGTGAAGGAATGGGGGAGCATTTTGTACTTCTTGTGGATCGATTAATTACAGAAACAACATTAGAAGCTGCAATTGAGAGTAGAAACCAGGATAGACTTGGATTACTTGTCCCAAAAGTGAATCATGAATTGACTGCCATTGAAAAGAACAGTAGGGATCCGAAGGGTGAGGGCAAATGGGTGGAGTGTCGAATTTGCCAGGATGAGGATGAGGACTGTAACATGGAGACACCATGTTCTTGTTGTGGGAGCCTGAAGGTAAAATATAAATATAATACCCAACTCGTAGCTTTCTTGTTTTGATTTTGTATATCGTACTAATATAGATTAGTGCCAGATTTTGGGGATTGGTACATAGCGATTTGTGAAATTGATGTTAAACTTGACTTGTAGATTTTGGTTATGTAAGAATCATAGAGGATTATGTTGTGTTCGTAATTGAAATGCCCTGACATGTTTCTGGTAGTTTTTGCGTTTTTGTAGAATTTTTGTTCATGTGTTTGATAATGGCAGATGTCAACAGTCTTGGGTAGTTCGCAGAACTTCCTACAAGATTAATTATGCTTCATTTTACAGATGAGGAGTCTGCTAGTCATGGTTTTAGAAAGCTCAAAAAAGCTTTGCTTAAGCGTGAAGTGGCAAGGCAACACTTGATGTATGGAAAAGCTGTTATAAAAGCTTAAGGAGCTGATTTTGTGGAAAACGATTCAAGAAATCATTATTTGGATTTCAATAAAATCATTATTTGGTTAATTTGTTTACCTATTTCTACCCGACCTGTAAAACTATACTTAAATACACCTGCTGCGGACGCCCTAATCCACTTTTTATGTAAAAAAAATAAATATATAGCTTAAAGCTTTTTCTTCGTTTAAGCAAATTTGGTCGTCCACCGCTTTTTTCCTCTCAGCGCTTTTTGAAACCTTGCCAAGGTCGTACCCCCAATGGAGGCAGTGGAGGCGGCCGACTCAGGCCCCCGATTTTTTTTGCAATTTTAGAGGCCCTCAAATATTTTTTCCCTACCTCCTTTATGGGGCCAAAGTTTTTGTAGAGTGTCCAATATCGTATTTTGCGTGTAATATTTTAGGGGCCCCCAAATTTAATTTTTTGGACTTTTGTTTTTAAAATTAGTACTTGAACTGCCGTATTTTAGTTGGGCTTAGGTTTGTATGAAGATTTTTTTTCTCATATCCTTAAATCTCCATCTATTTTTTCATATATATCGATTTTTAAGAATTGTAGCAAAAAAAAAAATTACAAATTTTTAAAATAAATTTTGTATGGGGCCCCATTTCGAGAGTTCGCCTTGGTCCCCCGTAAACTCAGGGACGGCCCAGAATCTTGCTACAGTTTCAAAGATTAGTTAACCATCATGGGCAGGTTGACAAACCCATCCACAATTTTTTAGTCTAATTGCATGTCGTTTTGCAATGTGTTTGAAATTGAACTGGAATATGCAATTGAATTTGCATCTGAGAACTTAGCAGGATGTGATGGCTAGAAATTTGACTCTATAAGGTATAAATTATAGGTATTGGTTTCAGGTTGTATGCCAAGCATAAAATGAGAAATGTGCATTTAGAGCATTTGTAGTCTGTCCCAACTGAAAATTTGGGTATTTGGCATTTAGAAATAGGAATTTGGGGTTGTTGTCATAGTCGTCGAACCCAAAATTTGGGTTTTTATTTTTTTTTAAAAAGACGGACGATAGATGTTATTTTGCCCGTTTATTATTATTATTTTTTATTTAAACAATTGTCGGACCAAATAGTGGAGATGTGGTGTTGGACGAAATATCATATTTCATCCGACACTTGTGGGCATTTAGAAAAATAATTAAATCTTAATTAAATCAAAATAAACTCAAAAGATGATCTTTCGTCCGTTCTAATAAATAAATAAATAAATTGGACGATCTTTCGTCTGATACATTTTAGCGCAAAATTTGTGACGGACGAAATTTCCTGTTTCATCTCCTATAATTTCCAAATTCCTATTTTGCTTCCCAAATATAGCAGACTATTGTTCCTCCCATATCCAAATTTTGGGTATTTGGCCAACGACTGCTGCACTCTTTTACTAAATTTTGCAAATTTTGGCTTTTAAGCCAACAACTACAGATGCTAAGGCTAGTTCTATCCTTTATTGTAAATTGACATTACCTACACTAACTTGTATTGGAACACAAAGTTTATTTAAACATTTTCTATTTGAAAATACCTGAAATAGTTGTTGAAATGTGAAGTAGAAAGCTCATTCTGTGAACATATGGTTGTACTATGTTAATTTAAGTATGCTCAGATTCATACTTATCAATCAAAGGAGTTTCCTGATTTGGACTTATTTTATACACGAGGAATTTTCTGCAAGTTTCATTATGCTTTCTTTGTGTATAGAAAGCTATGCAAGTATGGATGTGAGTTCCATCTTTATTCCATTTGTCAGAAGATTAGAAAATGCATAATTTTATCTTTTTTAGGATCTTTTATTTACATATCATTGGCATGCCTTTTATATCTATCATCCTCTTTTTTGCTAGTTAAATCTATTGAGGATAACTCTAGCATCTCATCGCCTTAGTGATCCTTATTAGTTCCCATCTTATAATCTGGGGAAACTGTATTTTTTGTATCCTTTCTTATAATCTGTAACTTCAATAATCAGTCTAGGAACTCTTAAGAACTTTTTTTTTCTTTGTTTTTCCGTGTAGAATGCATAACAGTTAAATCAAATCTTCTTCCTTTGTTTTCAGTATGCTCACCGCAAATGTGTTCAGAAATGGTGCAATGAGAAGGGTGATACAATGTGTGAGATTTGCCTAGTGGTTAGTTCTTCCTATTACTGTTGAAAGCCTGCAATAAACACTTATAATCCTGCTTCAAAATTTTCAGTAAACATTTTCTTCAAAGGCGACAGAATGTGTCAACTTTATAAGTTTCTTTTTAGTTATGCACTTTCCTGGATTTCTTTTTCGTTATTGTTATCTTCCACTCTAGCATATGGTGATAGTAGTTAATATCGTTACTAATTGTTCATATTTCCCTGGAACTAGCAATTCAAGCCAGACTACACTGCCCCTCCTAAGTTGTTCCACTATGGGAGAATTCCAATGAACTTCAGGTATCCTTTCTCTTCTCCAGTCTTTGTAACATGAACATTGTTAGCAAAAAGGGAAAAAAAGAATTTTAAGCCCCTCATTTGACAGTACTACTTTTCTCAAGTGTACTTGATTTTCATTAAGATGTATCATTATTCAGTAACATGTCTTTTTAAAGATATACTGCTTTGGGTTAATATGTACTATTTATTAATGAAATGTATTTGATCGAGGGAGTATTTTACCCCATAAAGTCGAGTTTAACTTCTCTATGATCCTAAATAGGGTTTTCCAAGATAGTAGATTATTTTGTTCCTAGGAGTTGAAAAAATAATTCCATGATAAATAGAGTTAAGAGTTATATATATAGGGCTTAGAGCAATTCTTCCATGACGAAACTTGGTTTTTATATGGTCTCTTGGTGGTTGATCTCAGGGGAAACTGGGAGATCTCCCATCGTGATATCCAGAACCATCGATTCATAGCTTTGGTTCAAAACAACAGAGAGTTGGTGGGATCATCCCATTCTGATGATTATGATGCATCTTCAAGCAGAATAAGCATGATGATTTGTCAAGTAGTAGCTACAGTCGTGAGTCCTTTTACTCATTGAACTAATATTGGACCTGTTTGAAATTTCATAGACCTCAAACTAATATCAGTTTCTGTTCATTGGTCTTTGTGGTTCCCGTGCAGCTTATGGCTCTGTTTATTCTTCGCCTTGCTCTTCCTATCTTAATGAGTGGGCCCGAGGACTACTCTCTAGCTTTACTTACAGTAAGGGTTTTACATCATATCTGTATGAGATAATCTACTCATTGTGATTATAATTGTTATATGAGCAAACCATAGACGATATGCACTGTTCATATGATCTCCGTGTGCTAAAATATACTTGTACAAAAAACAATCATGTGGGTTGGAGGTTTTCTTACCCATGCATCCAGTGGTCCAAGTATTGTCGTTGAGAACTGTGCATTTTGGTACCACTTGATGAATAAGTGGCCTTTAGTCTATTTGATTGTGTACGAAGATATATAGCATCAACATCAGTATGAAGGATGCAGATCATCCATCGATTTGCCCACTTAGGAGATTATAATAACCTTTAATCTATAGACGGTCACTGACCTGTTTAATGCAACTTTTTTTTTCCCCTTTCTTTCTTGCCAATGCAAATTAGCATTAATATCTAACTTAGAACACACTCTCTCTCTCTTCTATTTTGTAGCTATTATTGCTGAGAATTGCTGCAATTGTTCTACCTCTCTATGTAATATGGAGAGCAGTCATTACATTTCATCGCCGATGTTTTCAGCAGGTTTGGACTTATTTTGTATTTGATCAAGGTATATGTTCTTCTATTTCACAAACTTTCCTTTTGTATTCATTGATGATATGATCTAACTTGTAGGGTACCCATGAATTCTCAAGAACAGCATCTGAAGAACCGATGCAGACCATATGATATTAGAAATAAAAATAGAGGCTTCCATAACTGCATAACACATGTCTTGATGTTGAATTTGCAATGGAACGATAGAAAAGAGAGGGGAATAGGAATGTATTTTGAAGACAACAGAAGGATCCCAGATCATTGCGAAAGATACCTGTTCTGTAAATAATGTAAATGGTGCTTGGAGTGTATCTTGTAGATTTTATGATTTCATCAAGTAAAAGGCTGTCATGTTTCTTTTTTTCTTTTCTTCATTTTATTTTATTTTTCATCTTTTTTTAATATAATATGATTTAGCCTTAATGCAGGCAGTATTTGAACTCCAAACCTTTTACCAATGTTAAAGAGGTTTTACAGCTGTGTCCTGTTTAGAGGTTTTGGTTTTACTGCTGTGCTAGTACTTGAAAAAAAAGACATGTTTGTTGCTTTCATCAACGGTCTTATGAACTTGGGACTCTATCGTACAGGGAGATAGTTCCTTATAACAACTTGTAATTGACATGCAATAGAGATTTGTATCATTCCTTTCATGTATATGCACTCAGGGAGGATATGGAAGAGACATTGGCTTTAAACTTGTTTACCCACACACCTAGTAGTTTCATTGTGTGGCGAAAAGATTTGTTTGGTTTTGTTTAAAACATTTTCTTATACAAGGGGGGAAAAAATAGTTTTAAACATTTACTTTGCATAGGTAAAAGAGTTTTAAGCCAATTGATTTCTCGCTCAGGCCGAGTTTAGACATGTAAATCAGGCCGAGTTTAGACATGTAAATCAAGGTGACAGTGTAGATCGTCTGTCTCATCTTACACGCACGCATCAAAGACTTTTCCTGACTGCTTCTTCTGCATAGTGAACACATTTACTTTTGCACCTTTTCAAAATTTAATGTTGTGATACATATACGAAGCAGTTAGATTACTGCTCAGTGTGCGACACACACTTTGGTAATGCCAAACTTTAATTCTTGGCATTTGAAACTGCTAGATGCGTCAAAGCAAATGATTTCTCATCCCAACATTTTTGAATATGACACCACCAACCATCAAGAAAATAATCAAATAAAGGTAATAATGAAAATGTAAAAAATTATCAAAGCTATTATTATCATGTTTTGAACATCCCACTATACAGTCAGACACTAACAGTTTTTCTTTCTGATAAAAAAGTCAAGACTTAAAAGTTATGAAACAAAATTCTTTGCTCTCCATCTAACCTTTCAGGTTTCCTATTTCTTTCTTTGGTAACTCTCAAAATTGCAATTATTACTTAATGTACAATGCGCATCTAACAATCAGGCTAGCACTTAAATAGAAAGAATATAAATCAATAAACACCCATGAATAGCTCCAAACAGATGGCCCTAAAAAAAGATTATATCAGTGCTATGCATCCCAATCTTCAGGGCTTAGCTCGACCATCACAGGTTTGGCGACAAAATACCAAATTCCCTTTTAAGCCAACTGCTCTCATGGCTACCCTCCCAAACATCATCATATATTCTTTAATGAGTGTACCTGGTGCATGTACTTCCGATTACTGTGTTGTGTGCTCCAAAAGCAAGCCAACCCTCCAAGCGTACAGCTGACAACAGCAATCAGCAGTGCGGCCACAACCAGTAGGGTCTTCGTCATAGATACATTGTGCGATACATAATTTAAACTTTTGGTAGCTTCACCCTTGTGAGATGAAACTAGGGTTTCCCCATAGTATCTGGCCAGAAACTTGAACACTTCGTCATGGTTCCAATCCGACTGGAATTTGCTGCCGCTTTTACTACTTTGAGCAGCATAACATGATGGGCATTGATGCTTCGGTGGCCATATGATTTTTGGGAATTTTGGGTCGCCAGTCCCTAAATCTTTTTCTTCCTTCATTAGCCTTTCATTTACTTTGTTATGCGTGGTCCACAGCCACAGAGCTAGATCCCGAGTCGAACTGAATGGGTCCACCACACTGCATTAGGAATTTTACAGTAAAAGGTGAAGTTAGAAATTATATCTATATATTATACTAATAGGAGAGAGAGTGTACCTCCTCTCTCATTTTATTTTGAAATAAAGCAAGAAGAGAAAATTTATAAATTCTCATTTAAATTGGCACGTGTCGTACGCACGTTTCATTAAAAAAATAAAATCCCCAAACCCCTTCAAGCTAGCCATGATCTCTGCCCCTACCACTTTCAAAATCCAAATCCTCCATTCCTCCCCATTCCCCTTTCCCCCCACGCCGCCGCCGCACGCACGCTGCACCATACCATCGCTGTCACATATCCATCTCACTTGAGAAGGGGAAGGGGGTTGTCGAGCCATGGCCACATTTGAGAGGGTCAGTACTAGAGCCGGAGGAAGTGCCGGCGGTACTAGAGGTGGGAGGAGCAGGTGATGCCGAGATGACATGGTGGAAGGAAGAGGTATGACGACAGAGGATGCGGCGGCTTTGATGGAGGCGGGATGGTGGAGGGAATGACAACGATTTTGCGGGATTGGAGGGTGAAGGAATTTGAGGAGATGAGGGAAAGCCAGGTAAAGGAGGAGAGGATGAGGGCGGCGAAGGAGGAGGTGGTGGCACAGCTCGGGCGGAGGTGGTAGCGGGAGAGGAGAGGCGATGGGTGGGGCGGGGTTAGGGTTAGGGATTGGGATGGTGGAGTGATGCTGCTTTGAGATTGATGACGGTATTAGAAAATGGAAGATTAGTTGACGAAAGTCAAGAGAGAGACTTACTGGAAGGTGTTTAATGATATTCCCTAATGGAATTTATGTTTCGCGGAGGGTGTTTGATGGAATGCCTCAATGAGATGTGGTTGCTTAGCTGCTTTGATTTGATAGGTTTGCAGTTTGGCATTGAGGGCTAATGGACGATGCTTGAAGTTTCGTTGAGTTTGTCAAAATGAAGAGATTGGGCGTGGAGGGCTAATGGACGATGCTTGGAGTTTCATTGAGTTTGTCAAAGTGAAGAGATTGGTAGACTGTGTAGACCAAAGCGACAACATGGTATTGAGTGGTGGTCGTGATTGCTATTAAGGTCCTCAAAATTTTCAGGTGACAATGATACAGTTGTTATTATTTAAATTCGGATAGGACAATTATACTAATTGTTTGATAAACTACACGCAACAAAATTGAACAAGCATGCTCACTTGTTGTTATTAGTAATTCTTATATTTACCCTCGACATTTTGTAGTCAACTCTGTTTGTTAGACTACCCAGGTGAAATTTGAAACCTAATTAGTCAGATATTTTTATTATTCGAGTAAGAAGATATAGAATTATATATCTATAGGTCATATTATAGTTAGATAATTTAGTTTATCTATATCAGTAGATATCTATACAATATATATAATTTCGTTTTAGTTTTATAATTTGAACAGTTTATGGATTTATCGAATGTTGAAATGCTTTATGTTTTTGGTGTTTAGAAATCTTAGAATATTACATAATGTATATAAATGAGAAAAAAAATTTGTACGGGTGAGATTCTACCAAAATCTTAGAATATTACATGAATGTTGAAATGTTTATGTTTCAGCATTCGGTTACCAATTTTATTTTAAGGATAACCTTCATGCATATATGTTTTGAAAATAAAGTATGTCAATTAGCATGTTTCAAGAAAATATATCATTTTTCTTAAAAGGTTTGTGCAATATTGCACAGGGTTATACTAGCTATGTCTGATTTAATCTTGTGAAAAGCAGAGAGCAGAAAGGCAAAATATTTGAAAGTTATATATTTTATGATTGTTACTACACATACAACAAATCATGCGCTTAATGCAGCCTTACTCTCTAATCTGATGTCTTAACACTCATATGCAACACATTAATTAGTGTTTGTTGGGTGTTGGATATTATATTAGATGTTACAATACTCAGTTTAGTTTAGTCCCATATCGAAATATGTATTAGTTTAGTCTTTACTTCTCTCCTATATGTAGGAGACATTGTACTCAGTTATAATAAATCCATTAATATTTTTTCAATCTCTCTGTTTACCTTAACATAGTATCAGAGCACTAATCCTTAATTTCTTTTCCCTCACTAATCTCTAACCCTAATTACACAAATTCCTCCTTTTCCTCTTTTTTTCTTTTTTTGCTGCCTTCAACAACAGCAAGAGCCATCAACAACAACGAGAGCGGCATCAACTACAGTACCACCATCTCCCACCATCCAACATCCCGACTATCCCCAACTACTCCTGATCTCCAACAACCCGTCGTCGTCATCGTCCCTCGCTATCGAAATCCTTCTCTCTCCTCCCACTCTCAAATCCCCCAAACAACTCCAACAACGGCTACTCCAGCATCAACTCCAGCAACTCCGGCGACCCTACCCACAACCCCACAACCTCCCTCACCACCTGTCGAGCGGCAACATCAACTCCCGACTCTCACTCCTCCTGACTTAATCCCCGAACACCCACTCTTCTAAATCCCTTCTCCACATCTGTTACCCAAACTCCAGATACCTGAAACCCTGGCCGCCCACCCTTCCTTTCACGCTATCCGACCACCCCAAAACCCCAGTCGCCCACCCTTTCCAATCTTCCAAAACCTTCGCCGCTCTCTTCTTCCTTATCTCTTCAAAATCTAACCCTACCCGACTGTAACTACCCAATCCCTTCAACCCGTACCCGACCCGTTTAAAAAAAAATCCAACCCGAACCCGAAAACCAAACCCAATCCAAACCCGAAAATCTTAACCCTAACCCTAACCCTACTTCTCTCTACTCCCACTCCGTTTCTGTTGTCGCCGCCGTCGTTGCTCTCGCCGTTCGTCGTCCAAAAAAAATTAATTTGCAGACACTTGTGTTTCTCCGTGGAACCCCAATTTCGTCAGTATCTTCCATTCTCCACCGACTTTTCTCTTTCCTCTGCTAAGGATTGGACAGATTGGCCTGCCTCTGTTGATGCCACTCTTCTCAAGCATTCTTATGGGGTCACATTGATGGCTCTACTCGTCCCAAAGATCCCGCTGATACCACTACCGAAGTAGATAATAAACTAATCCACACCTCCCAGATCACTTGGGATGATCACGATTGTCGGATCATTGCCTTCATCATCTCCTCCGTCGACCGCACTCTTCGTGTTAATCTTCTTTGTGTTCGTCCTGCCAAGTCTCTTTGGCTCCAGTTGACCACCCAGTATGTTGAGGCTAGGTGAGCCCATGAGTACCAGCTCCTTGTTCAGTCTGTTCTTGATCGTTAGGGTGATCGCAGCATTTAGGATCATTACACAGCCATGTGCAATATCTGGCATGAATTACAGCAACTAGAGGATAATAATGTTCGTGTTACTTGTAAACGTTGTCAATTTATGTTCTTTATGATGGGCCTTCGACCTAAGTATCGGTCCCTATGTAGTCAATTGATCCACCGAGACCCGGTTTCCCGTCTTGAGGTTGTTATTATTGCTGAAGAAACCCGATTGTGCACTCTCCCAATTCCTGATTCTACCCCGACATCCAACAGTGAGAGTGTTCTTGTTGTCGCCCCTCGTGCCACTTCCCCCCGTAAACCTCACACTAGTCCCATGCCTCATTCTTCTGACCGTCGCAGCGTCCCTGATCGCCTAAGTCACCTTTGCACTATTTGCAAACAAATTGGTCACTTTGAGTGCATGTGTCGTCTACATTTTTGCATCCACTGTCAGCATAATGGTCATACTGATAGTGAATGCTTTATGCAGCATCCACATCTTTTGGTTCATGCACAACAATGTAGGAAGCAACATGGTTTACCTCCTCTTAGTATTCCTTCTCATACACAATGTGCAATGGCCGTTACTCCGGTCCTTCCTTCTGCTTCTTATGACATTCCTCAGCAGCGTCTCGCTCAGCTAGACCTTCAAAACCCGGGTCAATCCATCAATGCTAGCTCTCTTACACCTGCTTTCTCTGTTACTCCTGGTATGAATTCTTTCTGGCTTTTAGATTATGGTGCATCACATCATCTTAGCAATTATACACTCCTCACCACTAGCACTGCACTTTTCCCACTCTCCATCACTAAACACTGCTGATGGCTTACTACTCCTCACTACACACTCAGGATCTATAAACACTCCCCTCTCACATTACCTTTCATGTTTTATGCCCCTCACTTATCCATGAACTTTATTTCCACTAGTGCATTATGTGATAGTGACCTTATCGTTACCTTTACTTCTTTCGGTTGTTTTATACAGGATCCTCAGACTAGTCATAGATTGGGCGGGCTAGCCGACGTGGTCTTCTATATCATCAAGATTTTCTTCATGCTTATGGTTCTAGTTCTAGTTTTGCTGGTGTCGTATGTTCTGATACCGACTTGTGACACAGACGCTTAGGTCATGTCAATGAGTATGGTTTAAAAAGATTAGTCCTTAGTGGTGCTCTTGGCCATTTTAATTTACTCTTTTATCTATTTGTCAGGATTGTAAGTTGGCAAAACACTTAGCCCTTCCTTTTAGTAATAAAAGTATTTCTCAGTCCACCCATGCATTTCAATTTATTCATTCAGATATATGGGGACCATCTCATATTTCTTCTAGCAAAGACTATCTCTATTATGTTAATTTCATCAATGACTTGACATGCTTAGGTGTTCCTTATGCGCCACCGACCTAAGAATCCTGCTATTTACCAGGTCTTTACGACCATGATTCACACTCAGTTCGGTGTGCGCATCAAAGTCTTTCGCTCAGATGATCGGCTAAGTGTGTCCATCTAGGTATCAGTTCTGAGCATAAAGGTTATCGTTGTTTTGATCCTTCGGCATGTCATGTCCATATTTTCCGTCATGTCTCCTTTGTGGAAGGCTCCCCTTACTTCCTATCCTCTCCCGAGGATACCAGTTTTCTTGATTCCCCAGTTCCCTTTGACTACCTCCCCGGACACATCTTCACGCATTCCTCCCCCCGTCTCATACAGAGCCCCTCCTACAGAGGCACCTCCCACACCACCTGCATTCCCACAGCGCATGCACCACCCCACCGACGTCACCTCCACACCTTGCACATCCACCACCGGTTACCAGCACGTTATACACCTGATGCCACTGGTCCCTCTAACCAGTTTGGTTTTGCAATCTTTGCCTCTTACTCACCACAGTTCCATACATATCTCACCGCTATACACTCCACACGTGAGCCCATAACCTATCAGGAAGTGATTCAATATGAGTGCCGGGAAGCTATTGTAGAGGAGTTTTGTGCATTTGATCAGACTGGCACTTGGAAAGTTGTTTTATTACCAGCGGGCGTTAGCTGTAAGTGGATCTTCAAGGTCAAATATCGATCTAATGGCTCCACTGAGTGGCACAAGGCTCGTCTAGCTGTCCGAGGATTTACTCAAGAGCATGACATTGATTATGATGAGACTATTCTAGGGCCAGGCCGAAACCAAGGCTAACCCATGATTTCTTAAAAACATCCCTACAAGTACAAATTCACTCTCTGCCCAAAAGATTATGTTCAAGTCCTCATAGCCCATAGTATATCGGCTTGACTGACCCACCAAATTATAATTAGCCCGCATAGATTGGAATATTTTTTGCAAGTATTATATTGAAATCTTTAGGAAGATCCTATCAATGTCAAAATGACATATATTACTTTTTAGTTAGATGTGGGTTTTTTTTTCTTCCTTAGGTAGTTTGTTGGTTGGCCCACCCGGCAATATCTTTGTCAAGCTCCATCCCAGATTTTTGAGTGCAAGATATGCATGACTTATAGGTACTTATAAATTATCTCATTTTCTGGGACTTTTGGACAATTTTTTCCTTCATAAACAAAACAAAAAACATACACAAACAGAAGAAAAGGATATTTATTAAAAAGAAAACACATTCCTGTAGGGAAATTCCTAAAATTAAGATTAAAAAATTGTAACTTAACTATTAAAAATAGTCACAATTGTTTAAGAGGACAGCAGAAACATTTAGTTAAATAGACTAGATCCTTTGATGTTGTTGTCTTTCACCAATTTCAAGCAATAGGGGTTTGGTCACCATTTAAAGGCATATAATGTTCATTAATTCCCAACATGTACTTGGGAAGAAGAGAAACATCTGTGTCCCTCATGCAAGTTGGCTTCACACACCCCATCAATTTTCTTATTGATAATCAAGACAAAAGCAAATTTAAAGAATAAAAACCTTCTCCGTAACCTAAGTAACACTAACACCATATGCATGCCGCCTCGATCAAACACCTCTTCTTCAGTTATATTAGCAAAAATGAACTTAAAAAATTAGGTGCAATTGTTAGCAACCAAGAAAATAATACCTCGAACACATCTGACCAAAATGCATCCGGCATTCATCACATACGAAAAAGTTTTGGATGAACTCACATATCACTGTGAAAGCTAAATGGCTTTCTTCATCTTCAGCTCTTACTGTAAGTGAGTGAAGGAGAACCCAGAGACCGCAGCTGCAATATTTGCAAAATCGTCACATTTGCATATTTAATGGAATACAAAAATACTGCATTATATGAGGGGGGAAAATATTGTAGTTATTTTTATGCATAAGCATTTAAGATAAAGTGTTGAGCTTTAACAAGTATAATATCATAAGTAGGAGAAGTCACATGCTTGCCTGAGTAAATTTCCAACCTGATTATTGAGAATCGTATTGGTTCTTGCTGATGTTAGTGTCCTAACTTCTAAGTCAAAAGTACAGTTTGCTTAATAAATCATTTCAAGAAAAAATCAAGAGAACTTGTTCTAGACTGGAGTAGATGGATGATCTGAAAAGAAAGATAATTTAAAAATACTACAAATAATAATAATAACAACAACAACAACAATAATAATAATAATAATAATAATAATAAACCAAATGATTAAATTCTACTCCACCATTCTGTGAAGTTAGTGATTCATCTGTACTCCATTAACATACAATGGGAGAAGGGGTGTGTGGTTCACTTATTGATGTTTCCAACTTGATTATTGAGAATCGTATTGGTTCTTAATGGACCGGCCCTACTCTTGAGGCCGGTGAGGCGGCCGCCTCAGGCCCCCGGATAATTTGCAATTTTAGGGACCCCCAAATTTGTACTCCCCTTGTAAATATAGATGCATATTTTGCGCGTTAAAAAATATTGTTATTAGGGGCCCCAAAAATAAATATTTGGGCCTTTGAATTTTGTTTAAATTATTTGGGTTTGGACTTGATTGAATTTGAGGCTTTAAAATTGGGTGATTTAAAAACAAATCCACATTTAAATCAATAGAAACTCAAACCTGAAACCCACATTCAAATTCAAACCCGAAACCCTTACCCATCAACCCGAAACCCAAAACCGACATTTAAAACAAATCTTTTTTGGCTTTTTCTTCTCAGTTATTCGATGATATTTTTTTTGCATATTTTGCTTTGAACAATGTGCAAAATTTTTTTATACATGTTTTTTTTGTAATGTATGGGGGGCCCCATTTCGGAAGTTTGCCTCGGGCCCCCGGGAACTCAGGGCCGGCCCTGGGTTCTTATTGATGTTAGTGTCCTAACTTCTAAGTCAAAAGTACAGTTTGCTTAATGAATCATTTCAAGAAAAAAACAAGAAAACTTTTTATAGACTGGAGTAGATGGATGATCTGAAAAGAAAGATAATTTAAAAATACTACAAATAATAATAATAATAAACCAAATGATTAAGTTCCTCTCCACTATTCTATGAAATTAGTGATTCATCTATACTCCATACTAACATAGTAACATACAATGGGAGAAGGGGTGTGTGGTTCTACACTTACCTGTAATGCATTTACACTTTTAACCAACATTTGAAGTCGATGGTAATTATTACATCTTAAGACTTCCAAATTCCAATTAACTAACATAATAAATATAGGGTAAAATGTGCAAAAATCCCCATTATTTACAGATCGACGTGCAAACCACCCCAGAAGTCTGGTCAATTTTCTTAGGCCCTTGATTGTTTTTTAATGTAAAACTAACCCTAAATAGAGAATTTCAGAGAATCTTAAAGGATTAATTTTACCAACATGTAATGCGGATCAAAGTTATAGTTTAAACAATTAATCGGTTTGATGGATTTTCAAGAATTGAATTAAGTTTAACAAGCCCAATTAATAATTCAGTTCTAACAATCAATAATTTAATCCCTACACGTTCTTAGCAAGTAAAAGATTTAATATTGATTCGTACTCTAATTAGGCAAGTAGAACACTCAATCTCGATATTTGTGGTCGACAGTTAAATTAAATAATATAACAAAGATGATAAAGCAGTATAACACAAATATTGGAAAAGTGGAAAGAGTATACCAAGGTTCGAAGCAACTAGTGTTAGATCTCAACTTGGCAGCAAGGGGCGGGGAGCAGCACCGGGAGGTAGTGAGGCGGCTGGCACTGGTTGCGTCGCGGAGGAGCGACAGGAGGGGCGTTGGGAATTGACGGAAGAGCGGCAGGTGGGGGCGTCGAGATCTGACTGAAGAGGAAGGGGATGAGGCAGGGTGATAGTCGACGACGGGGTTGAGGGTTAGAGTTAGGATTTGGGTTGGATTTGTGGATTGGGATTTTGGGTGAAATCAATTTGGGGATTTGTTGAATTGGTTTTGGTGGTGAAGGTGAGGGAAAAGTCAAAGGAGGAAGGGGAACAGTGGTGGATTCGCCGGCGACGGCAAAGACGGAGAGGGCGACAAGGAAGGTGCTCGGGGTCGATGGGTTCGGGATCAACGAAGGGGAAGAAGAAGGAGAGAGAATGGGTTAGGGTTATTAAGTTGGATTTTGGAGATTAGGGTTTGGGTTTAATTGATTTGGGTATTTGGGGGTAGTTTTAGAGTTTACCACAAACCCTAAAATTTTATTACGACTTATCGCAAATCCTAATAAGTTGGATCTCAATTGTATCACACAAAAAGAGAGATAAAGAGCAAAACTCAACACAATAATTTTTTTAATCAAGAATGGCATACTTTCTCATTAACCTCAAGGCCTATATATAGGCTCAAAACAAATCACGATACAAATCTCAAAATATTGTAAAATCTCAAAAATATTCTAATGCATAAAAGCAAGATTACATATGGCTATAATTGCCAAAAACAAATATGATACTGAAATAAAATACTAAACTAAATAGAATGGATGTCCTCATCAGTTTTATACTCCACCCCTCAAATTGATATTAGTCATTTATTTTCTTTGGCTTTAATTCATCTTCTCATTTTGAAATTTAAAATAAAGAAATTATTACTAATCCACCCGTTAACATTTTAAAGGGAGAAAAAATCAAGAAACCCCCTAATCTTTGCTAATTAAATCAACAAACCCCCTAACATTGTTTTTCGCAACTTAAACCTCTTCCACCGTCTGTTTTCAAATTTTCTGATAAACTTGAATTGTCTAATTATCCAAATACCCCTCCTCTTATGTCTTATACAACAGCTCACTTCTCACAGCACCGCAGCATCCCGACTGCAACCCACCGTCGTTGCATCCTCCTTGCTGCGTGCGTCACCACCAAGACCAACTAGCAATCTGATCCCTTATCAACTCCACTCCAAGCCGACAACAACTTCCTCTCCATTGCTTTTGCTTTCTTCAAACTCCCAGTAACTTATTTTCACCTCTCAATTATTTGTAATAACTGCCTATTATCTCTATATTATTATCTGAATTTTTTGTCATCCACAAATATTGAGAGTGTGTGCTTCTATTTACTAATTAGACTACAAATCATTATTGCATATTTTACTTGCTAAGAACGTTTAGGTATATAATTATTGATTGTTATGATTGAATCTTTAATTAGGCTTGTTAAACTATTTCATATCTTGAAAATCCATCAAACCAATTAGTAGTTTAATTTATGACTTAATTGCATTACAAGTTGGTAACTTAATCTTTTAAAATTCTTAAAAATTCTCTACTTAGGGTTAAGTTTACATCAGTGAAAGTAAGAATAAGAAATAAAAAGAGAGAAGCTAAAATGAAAAAGAAGGGAAGAAGAAGAAATAATATAGTGTTGTAACACTAGTGAGAAGTGAGGGTGATTGTTGTGTTATTGTATATCAAAATATAATACAAGTCCCTAATCATGTTTGTCATTTAGCCCACCAAAATCTCTATTCCCTTCCAACAAATCGGTATCAGAGCCATGTTCGATCCACCGGAGTTCACCGAAGAGCTCGTCTACGACGTGGCAAACATGATCCAGCCGCAAAGTCCTAAGTTGATGAAGAACAACTATGACAATTGGAGTATCCAGATGAGAGTCCTGCTAGCCTCGCAAGACTTGTGGGAGCTGGTTGAAGCTGGCCACATCGAACCAGAGTCGCACAATGCTGAAGCAGCACTTTCAACTGCTCAGAAGACCAAGTTAAAGGAAACTCGGAAAAGGGACAAAAAGCTTTGTTCCTAATCTATCAAGGAGATGAAGATACCACATTCGAAAAGACCTCAGACGCGAGTACATCGAAACATGTATGAGAAATATTAAAAGGTTCATATCAAGGAGCCGAAAAGGCAAAGAAGGAATGACTCCAATCATTGCAGGTTGACTTTGAAAATTTAAAAAGGGAAAGTTGGTGAGAATATTTTAGATTTTTTCAATAGAGTGCAAACAATTACTAATCAAATGAAAACAAACGGAGAAAAAGTTGATGATATTAGAATACTTGAAAAAAAAAAGATCATTAGTTCCAAAATTTGATTACGTAGTTGCTGCTATTGAAGAGTCAAAATATCTCTTAAAAGTTTCTATTAATGAGTTACAAGGTTTACTTCAAGCCTACGAACAAAGGATGACTCAGAACCATGGCGAAAATTTGGAGCAAGCCCTTCAAAGTCAACTAACAATTGCATATGATCAACAAAAAAGCCGAGGTCAAAGCTACAGAGGAAAAGGCAGCTACAAAAGCAATTCAAATTTTCAAAAAGGTCGTGGTAGGCAGTACCATCAGAGAACTTATGACCAAGATCGTTACGCTGACCGTGCACGGTCAACCTTTCAAGCAAGAGGGAGAGTAGAACAAGAGGATGTGAGAGACACAACTAAGGAGACACATCCTAGTCACAGTGCTTCAACTGCATAAGATATGGCCATTTCAGTTATGACTGCCCAGAAAAAACTAAAAGTGTGGCAGAGAAGACAAATTTCATCGCAGAAGATCGAGGAGACAACCCGGTAGTCCTGGTAGCCTACAAAGACCATGAGAACAAGAGTCAAAATGTTTGGTACTTGGACTTAGGTGCTAGCAATCATATATGCGGAGTCAAGAGAATTCTTCACCGAGCTGAACGAATCAGTTGGAGGCGAAGTTACTTTTGGTGACAAGTCCAAGATCTCTGTAAAAGAAAAAGGCGATATAATGATCCAGACAAAAGCCTATGATCATAGGTACAATCCTAATGTTTATTACGTACCTGCATTACATAATAATATTATGAGTTTGTGACAGCTTCTCGAAAAAGGCTACAACATCCACCTGAAGGATTTCTCTCTCACCATCAAAAGCAAAGGAGAAACAATTGCAAAAGTTGACATGTCTAGAAATAGAGTGTTTACTTTAAATCTTAATACATATTCTATAAAATGCCTACAATCTATCATCAAAGACGAGTCTTGGCTTTGACATCTTCGATTCGGGCATCTAGCATTCAATGGCCTCAATCTCCTATGGAAGGAGAAAATGGTGAGAGGCTTACCACAAATCAAACATTCAGACCAATTATGTGAAGGATGCTTGAAGCAGAAGCAACACCGAAGAAGCTTCGAGGTCGGAAAATCCAGAAGAGCGACAAATCTACTTCAATTGGTACACACCGACACCAATTGAATTAGTCAGTAGGAGGTAATAAATATTTTCTCACGTTTATTGATGATTGCAGCAGAAATACTTGGATTTATTTCTTGAAAGAGAAATCAGAAGCTCTAGAGAAGTTCAAAGAGTTCGAGGAGATGGTCCAGAAGCAAAGAGGCCACTACATCAAAGTACTCCGTTCAAATTGTGGAGGAGAATACAACTCGAAGGAGTTCCAAGATTTCCTTAAGAAGCAGGAGATAATTCACCAACTTACACTCCGCAGCAGAATGACATAGCAAATAGGAAGAACCGCACAATCCTCAACATGGCAAGAAGCATGATGAAAAGCAAGTTCCTGCCCAAGACGTGTTAGGCTGAAGTCGTCGACTGCGCCGTCCACCTCAACAGATGTCCAACAAAGCTGTCAAGTTCATGACTCCACTAGAGGATGTGTAGTAGTCAAGCCAAGCGTCAACCACCTCAAGGGGTCCAAGTGCATTGCATATGCACATGTTCCAGAGCAGCGAAGCTCGATGATCGTGGAGAGCAATGCATATTCATCGGCTATGACAAAAGGACCAAAGCATACAAGTTGTACAACCCAATTACTAAGAAGGTGATTATTTCAGGAGAAGTAGAATTCGACGAAGCAGAACACTAGAGAGAGTGATAAAGAAAGAAGCAACAAAAAATTGTTCTTTGAAGAAAAAGACGATCTTGAAGAAGAAACAGAAGATCCGCAACAAAGTCCTCTTAGTAGTCCAGCTCCCGCAACAGCGTCACCGATACCGATATCAAGTTCCAGCTCAAGTGAAGACAACACTTCCGGGGGAGAACCAAAAAGATTTCGAGGCCTTAAAGATCTTCATAATGATACAGAACCTACTGAGATGATGGAAGACTACACATTGTTCTGCTTGCTTGCACAATGTGATCCAGTCGCCTATGAAGATGTCGTGCAATATCCCAAATGGAGAAAAGTCATGGATGAAGAAATCGAGGCAATACGAAGAAATAACACGTAGGAGTTGACAACACTTCCAAAAGGCCACAAGGCAAGTGGTGTAAAGTGGGTGTACAAAACTAAAACCAACCAAGAAGGCAAAGTGAAGTACAAAGTCATACTAGTAGCCAAAGGCTATAGTCAATGAGAAGGCATCGATTACGAAGAAGTCTTTGCACCGGTAGCAAGGGTAGATACTATAAGACTGCTCCTTTCACTAGCCGCACAAAACAAATGGAAGATATACCAAATAGATGTCAAGTCTGCATTCCTCAATGGCTACTTGGAGGAACTCTACATTCAACAACCTCCCGGTTATGAGATGAAAGGCCAAGAAGATAAAGTTTGTAAATTGAAGAAGGCTTTGTATGATCTCAAGCAGTCACCCAGAACATGAAACAAGAGGATCGATGATTACTTTCAGCATAATGGATTTCAGAAAAGTCCCAATGAGCATTCCCTGTACACCAAGAAGTCATGATCGTGTACATCTACGTGGACGATATGATCTTCACCGGCAACAATCCAAAAATGTTCAACGAATTCAAGCAAGTAATGATCAAGGAGTTCGAGATGACGCACATTGGAGAAATGTCCTACTTTGTAGACTTGGAAGTAACACAATCAGGGACGAAGCGAGAACAATTATGTCGGGCGGACCAAGGAAAAATTATATAGCTATATAAAGAAAAAAAAAATCATAATTTTTAGGAGGACCAAATCATAAAATTTAAAGGGGAGTTTTTAAAGTTTTCAATAATCCAGGATGTGTTTTCAAATTTGGGGGGGGGGGGGGCACATAGCTCTGCCCATGGACATAATTTGAGAGAGGAATTTTCATCACTCAGAAGGAGTATGCAGACCAGATATTAAAGAGGTTCAACATGAGCAACTGCAATCCAGCCAACACTCTAACAGAGACCGGACTAAAGTTTCATTGTGACTCATTAAGGATTTCTGTAGATCCCACACTATTCAAAAGCTTGGTTGGAAGTTTACAATATTTGACTATTACCAGGCCTGACATCGTGTATTCTGTTGGGCTAGTTAGCAGATATATGGAGGAGCCGAAGCAAGAGCACATGGCATCAAAAATAATACTGCGGTACATCAAAGGTAGTATCAACAATGGACTACTCTACATAAGCACAGAAGCTGCCAAGCTAGTTGGCTATACAGATAGCGTCTATGGGGGAGATTTAGATGAAAGGAAAAGCACAAGTGGCTATGTGTTCAACTTTGGATCAACAGCATTTTCGTGGTCGTCGAATAAGCAATCAGTAGTTGCACTCTTGTCATGCGAAGTAGAGTACATTGCAGCAGCATCAAGATCTTCTCAAACAATATGACTTAGAAACATCATGAAGGAATTGTACCATCTACAGGAATAGCTGACAGAGCTATACGTCGATAACAAGTCAGCAATAGCATTAGCAAAAAATCTAGTCGCTCACGACAGAAGCAAGCATATCAAGACAAAAGCATTCGAGTGCAGATCAAAGAAAAAAGGTGAAGCTGATGTACTGCAAGACAGAAGATCAACTGAAAGATATTTTCACTAAGCCGTTGAAAACTGAAGTATTTCATAAGTTGAAAGGACTCGAGATGGCCAAACATGTTTGAAGAGGAGTGTTGATAGTCAAACATGGTTTGGTAGGGGGTTCATAAAAAACATGTATCACATTGGGAGCTTAGTCAAAATATACTAGGTGAGTTGTGAAAAATATGAAACATGGAAGGGGCTAGTCAAAATATGTAGGTGGGTTGTGGGCAAATGAAGCAAAGTTGGCTACGTACTTTATTAGCTAGCTCCTATAAATAGATATAGGATAAGAAGTTTAGGAGTGTGAAAGTGAGAAGAAGAAATAAAAGAGAGAAGAAAAAATAAAAGAGTTGTAACACTAGGGAGAAGTGAAAGTGATTGTTGTGTTATTGTATATCAAAATATAATACAAGTCCTTAATCTTGTTTGCCATTTAGCTCACCAAAATCTATACTCTCTTCCAACAGATTTGAGTTCAAAGAAGGGAGAAAGTGGGAGAAGGAAAAGAAAGACGCGACTTTTGAAGGTTATGAAGTGAGAGTTTTCTTAATTATGTGTGAATCCATCACTAAGCATGAATCTAGAAAGCATATGCTTTGCACGCAATTCCCATAACCTAACAGCAACCAACTTCTGTCACCCCCTAGGGAGTAGGGTGTTCACAGGCCAGGCTGGGTTGGTTTTGAGGTAAAACTCAACCCTAACCCAATTTGATCGGGTAGGCTTCCGTAGCACGATGAACCCACCTTAATATAGGAATACATGAACTCTAACCCGAACTCATCACATTTGGGCGGGCTTTGGGTTTGGGCCGGGTTTATATGGGTGAGAGGGTTTAAGCGAACAGAGACGGGTTCAATTTAAACATACAACATTAAAAAAGTTTAAATAATATCCACGGTTTTGTACAATAATTCTGACAAAAAACAAGTGAACTCTGAAGAGTCCATAAAACAAGATTATCCTTGAACTATACATAAAAAGTTACCCATAGAAAATAATTCTTGAACAATGCATAAAATTTTACTAAATAGTGGATGAAAATTAGCCTTCGATCTTATATGGTGACTCTTACATGAAAGGACAGAGAGATGTATATATGTATGTATTTGATCTTATAGATGAGTTTTATATGAAAGGACAGAGTTATATATACATACATATTTATATAATATTAAATATATGGCAGATTAATTAGCAAACAAGATATATGGCAGATTCCGACCGGTTCGGGCTCGGACGGGCTAAAACAATTATTTAACCCACCCAAAAAGAGAGGGAAGATTTTGTAGCCGGCCACTCGGGTTTGGGCAGGTTTCTTTGTCACATTAAACCCTACAAAATTGACCAAAATTCTTTTTTTTGGCAATTTACAGATGAGCCTGGATCAAAAACTAATTTAATTATAACACATAAATTGACAGGCTTTGGTCATATTTCTAATGAAAGTTTAAAATAAAGAGTGAATCTTTATTCTAGAGAAAAATAGGAAATGAACCTTCCCTTTGACACAACTTACAAGAAATATGTACTATCAAATTGAGTTAAGAAACTGAAAAGATTATGAAATTCATTATTTTTTAAGCATCTTTTCGAATAAGAGACTATTCCAACACGGATTCCTCAACAAAATTTAAATTGTTTTCATTTTGATTTAAATTCATATTAGTTTCCCCCTATAGTAATTTCTGCCTACCCCACTGTTTCCTTATAGAATATACCATTAACACTGAAAGTTGTATAGATAAATTTATCTATACAACTTTCAGTGTTAATGGTACATTCTATAAGGAAACAGTGGGGTAGCCCGAAATTACTAGAGCGGGCAACTAATATGAATATATTAATCAAATGAAAACAATTTAAATTCTGTTCAGGATTCCATGTTGAATAGTCTCTTATTCGAAAAGATACTTAAAAAGTAAAACCAATTGAAATAATATGCAAAAATGAGTTCTTTAATCAATAAACCCTTATTCTTTATCATGTGATCATGCGAATTATTATAATTACATCTAAAATTAGATTGAATTGTTCAAATCCATTACCATTCATTAAATATATTAAGACAAGTTTCCAATATATCCGAATTATTTTATTAACCATAATCATAAAGAAGAATTGAAAATCAACATATAAGTCGAAAGAGTATATATGAGTTCAGAATATCTGGTACAGGTGAGTCCTTTATTTTAAGACCTAACATCAAGCTTCTGATTGTCGAGAGCAAGAGATAGAGAAGACCATGCCATGAGACCATGAAATGGGTAGACATGTGAAGTGGTAAACAACTTATGGTCATTCAGTTTAAGCTCTTGCAATCTATGAGAAATAAGCGTCCGACTTACTCAATATTGTCCTGCTTTTGCATTTATTGCAATTTTTCTTCATGAACCAACATAAATGGAATTGCCTTTCAGAAGACAACTATTTAGGCCCCTGTTTGGATACAAATGTAGGATACCTATAGATAATTTTAAAGTGAAGATAGAGCAATGCATCCAGTAGATTGCATACCCGTATCCCCATTTTGGCTTTAAAATAAAATTTAGTAGGGTTGGAGTTTAGATACCAACCGTAACCTACGTTTTTTCTTTAACTTAGATGAGAAATGAATGGAAGTGGCATACATCCAAAATATTATCTAAACGGACCAAAGTTTAGATAACTATAGATAAACAAGTCACCTCCAATAACCTCAGTATCCAAATAGGGCTTTAAGTATTTCAAAAATAATGATAATAACAATATATTATTTTCAGTTGTTGTTTTGTAGGCTTTTTACATATCGTTTCAAATTATAACTAATATTAATTAACTCGATCAATATTGGATTATTGGAGCCTTTCTGAAGCAGTATACCTATGAAAGAGTAGGGATCGTATTTGATATGGGCTGGCAAGGAAACTAAGTTCTTCATTCTCAGGACCAGTACATGATTTATTTACACACTATAACAAATCAAAGTTTCCAATGATTTTGTAAGAAAGTAAGGATGAAACATATACTTGTATTAAGTGTTCCTATTTTTCAATTTGATTTAATCCATGGGTTCATAGTTCTGCGATCAACTATCGACCACCTTCAGATATGAATATATCTGGATCAGAAGGGAAGAACCTGCATGAGTGCATGAGTATTTCAGTTTCAATTCAAACAACACTCCATGCTGCGAACATTAAGGTGGACTAGGAGATCTTAAATGTTTGTTTTCCAACTATCAGACACTCCATGCTGCAAACATTAAGGTGGACTAGGAGATCTTAAATGTGAGTCTTCCAACTATCAGACACTCCATGAGCGGACCAGAAGAACTTGACTAAGTTCTCCAACCATGGAACACTCAATATGTATAGAATGAACCATCTATTAACGTAACCTATGAGATCAATGTATAGTTTTCTATCTCAGTTATTAATGTCAGTAATACCACTCTGAACTTTTATCAGGGTAAATTAATTTTATTATCTTCCCATTACAAGTAAATATTTCATTTTATAACAAAAAAATCGAAATAATTGCAGAACCAAACAGTAAAGAAAATGGATGATGGGCACAATACCTAAAGCCTCTAGTTTCATTTTTGCTTCCGCGGCAAAATATCTGCAGCATAACATGTATTCGAATAAAAAAACAGCAAATATTTTTGAATAGGTACTAACTAAAAGATCTTTCTCGAAATAGTGTGACATGCATTTAGCATAATATTTGATGATATAAGCAACAGATAAATGAGATGGCTACTTAGTTGGCTAATAAGAACTTCAAGTCATCATCTGAAAGAATATGATAATGCCAACTGCATTTGACGCTAAGAAGGTATCAACTTTCTCAAAATTTTAAGTTACATTTATTGTAAGCTATTGATAGTTCACAGCAGTATGAAGAACTGCTACTGCCAGAGAGTGTGAGCAAACAAGCATATAACAGGTTTAAGTATTATCGGAGCTATAAGTTCTATTGCTTTATAATTGAAACGATAGCTTACTTCTAAGATTTTTGAAAACATTCTTTTTATTGAACAAGAGTTCTTTCTCGAACAATCCCTTTGCCCCTCATTCTCCGAGAATCAGAAAGATCCTTTTCTCTGGAAGAGAATAATTCCTAAGAAAATCAAGATTAGTTGAGAAAAGTTTGAGTGGGAACACTGATTAGCTTCATGATCTAAAATAGTAAAACCCAGCAGAACCAGATGAGTGGCACAGACTCATCTTGGTCTTAGACACTGAATCTTAAACAGGATTAAACCAAATAACAAACAAGGAATAGAGGAAGATTTTGAATGAGGCAGATAATTCTCTTTGAACAAATTCTACAAAAGCCCAAAACATTGAAGAACTCATGAAAAGAATTGATTGACTCAAGTAAAACGTTAATCCCCATCTAAGGTGGTGTCTCCTGGACACATACTGAAATAAGAAGAATCCATTAATAACATTACAAGTTTTTATTATTGGTGCTATAACAACACAATACAAATATTTTACCTAATAGAATAAATGTTTAAAAACTACCTGCCATATCTAATCATACTCTTGTTTATGTTCGTTAATAGCACAATTCAGATTGCACCTTCGTCAATCCAACTCAACTAAGTCATTAGTCATTGCCCAATCCAACGAATTTTATAATCTCCGCCAGTGCAAAAACAAACAAATATTATGTTCCGGTAAGAAAAAATTAATCTTAGGGAAGGATGTCGAGTACCCAATTTCCGCGTGGCACATCTTTTCCGCAAATCCAAAAGTTTTGAAGTGCATCTTTTCCATGAGATTTTCTATTCTGCAAACCATCTGAAGAAATTTCTTTAGGCCAGAGATCTTCGAAGTTAACAAGTAGTTCAGCAATTCCTCTTTGGCACCTGAAAAGGTAATACTAGAGTGAGCAAGAAGTATTTGTTGCCAAACGGTTGTGCAGAAATACTAATATACAAATAACCTTTTGGAAGGATGATGAGCCACCGTAAGTTGGAAAAATTTCAAAAGTGGGACACGCGTATCTGACTTGATCATCTACAAAATGTAAGGCAGTAACATCAGTTTTTAAAATTGAAATTCTTTACTTATTTTTGGTTTCTAGTCCTTCAAATCACTTGTATTTGCTATTAGGTTCCCCAGTTAGATGCTTTATTTGAAATAGGTCCAATTACTTAATGGGTATTTCATTTAAAAACTGTCCGGAGTGCTGGTGGGAAGAAACGACAGAAGGATATAACGTATATTATATTACTTCTGTCTAAAAATAATGGAAGTAAGTAATTGACTGATCGAGGACCTCATAGTGATTCACTAGTTTTAGGGGACCTAACAAAAAATACATGTAATTTGAGGGGCTAAAAAGCAAAAGCTTTTAATTTAAAAATATATATATCTAAAAAAAATTAACCTTATTTTCCACAATTATGTCAAATGCATTTGCAGTAGCTTCCTCGACATCATAAAGAGCTTGGACAATCTACACAAAGGCCACATAATGAACAGATTAAATGACTTGCATAAAATAGAATAGTTTTACATAAAAACATTATCATGACATACCTGATCAGCGTTAGAGCCATTCCGTGGAAGTGAATTTTCATCGTAGTCCTCATCATCTAAACTGAATGAACTGTGTAAACAGAAGGATGAAAGCACATGTAGGTTAGTTGTTTAGCTGGAGGCAAAAAATAATACCACCCAATCAACAGACAACAAATGAAATATCAGTTAGAGCACCCACCCAATATACAGATGCAAATATGTTCTGTAAAGTTTTATTTTATTAAAATAAAAAAAGAAAAGAAAAAAATAAAAGATGTTTGTATCTGCCAATCAGCTAATAGAATGTCCATTTTAGAATTTTAGAAAATTGTTGCTTCAAGTTAAAAAATGAAGATTAATCCTTCATTTTCCTCTTTTCATGAGGTTCCTCTTGGTGATTACCAATAACTCTAGGAAGTAGTTAGACAAAGAACAAATATAGAATATTCTTCTGCAGCATCAAATGCAAAAGGGGTGTACAAGAATTCTTTGATAATTTTAAATAAGACAGTATATGAAATTTCTTTTTTTCTTGAAAAGAGATAAATTGCAATTTGCTAATATTTTAGGTTTTATGAATGAGGTAAGAAAAACTCCGCCAACTAAGCAAAGCACCAAGTTTTGAAAAAAAATTAACATCATTCTCACCCTAAATGTAGCCCAAAAATTCTAAGCATGTGTATCTTTAAAAATTAGCAGTTACTCACACACACACACACACACACACACACACACACACACACACACACACATATATATATAGTTGGACTACATAGTTTACATTAACTCTAAAAAGTAGTAGTTAACACATGGTACACCTTTCATTTGCTTTAAGATAGGAGCTGCTCAAACTTTCAAAAGGTGAAAAGTGGGTAATGAATAGAATTTTTTACCAAACTATCCCACTTTTTGTACGTATGTACGAAACTATCCCTGTTTGAAAATTTAATACCCAAACATCCATGTCGCTAACTGAGTTAGCGCGCCTAGTAATTTTCTTCGCGCTAACTCAGTTTGCGTGCTGCAGGGGATACAACTTTCCCCTCTTGTTTGGGTGTGGCAAAAAACTCACCCAATATAGACACGCTAACCCGTTAACGCGCCTCTTTATACCAAGGTCGTTAACTGGGTTAGCGTGTGTCGATTATTAGTCTGTTTGTGAAGATAGGCATACACGTTAACTCAGTTAACGGCCTTGGTAGAACAAGGCACGTTAACTGAGTTAACGTGTGTGAATATCTCCAATTTTCAGAAAGTTTCATCCTTCTGAAAACTTAAAATCTTCAGAGTCGTTAACACAGTTAACGGCCTTGGTAAGAATATGCACGTTAACTGAGTTAACGTGTGTGAGTATCTCCAATTTCCAGAAAATTTCAACTTTCTGGAAATTTGAAATCTTCACAGTCGTTAACTCAGTTAACGGCCTTGGTAATAATAGGCTGAGTTAACGTGTCTATACTTAGTGATTTTTTACCCACACCCCTCTTTGAGGTAGTGCCCCATACTGTCCCATCTACGAACGCTAACCCCGTTAGCGTGAGTAGTTTAAACATGCACGCTAACGGAGTTAGCGTGTCTATATTGGGTGAGTTTTTTGCCACACCCAAACAAGAGGGGAAAAGTTGTATCCCCTGCAACACGCCAACTGAGTTAGCGCAAAGAAAATTACTAGGCGCGCTAACTCAGTTAGCGACAGGGATGTTTTGGTATTAAATTTTCAAACAGGGATAGTTTCGTACATACTTACCAAAAGTGGGATAGTTTGGTAAAAAATTCTAATGAATAGTAGGTACATGGTGGGCCTAGGTGAATGTATGGCTAGAAAAGTATTAACTACTACTTTATGGTGTTATTGGAAACAATGTAGTGCAACTAATATATGTGTGTGTGTGTGTGTGTGTGTGTGTATATATATACACACACACACACACACACACACACACACACTGACCAGGTGCAAACTCGGCCGCTAGCCGTCCGATCAAGATCGGATCATGATCGAGTTCGCACCTGATTATGTGCGAACTCGGCCGCTAGCTGTCCGATCAAGATCATCTGATCTGATGCAAGATCAGATGGCTAGCGGCCGAGTTCGCACTAGATTATATATATATATGGGAAAGCTTCGGTTGAGCACTACTCTAGTGCTCACCGTGTGAACACTAGGCCTTCGGGCGTTCATATCGAAAATCCGAACCGTTCACATTGATCTACACATCTAAATTAGTCTAAATATGTAAAATCAAATCATTTGAAATTCATTTGCCCATCCATCATGTGACTATAGAAACAATGATTTTCAGCCATACAATTTTGTAACACTTCAATGGATGGTAAATGAATTTCAAATAATTTGATTTTACATATTTAGACTAATTTAGATGTGTAGATCAATGTGAACGGTTCGGATTTTCGATATGAACGCTCGAAGGCCTAGTGTTCACGCGGTGAGCACTAGAATAGTGCTCAACCGAAGCTTTCCCTATATATATATATATGGCTATGATCATGTGAGAACTGCTTCGGCGAGAACCACGCGTGAACTTTTTTTGGGATATAAATTGAAAATCTGAACTGATCATTTGGATCTACATGTCTAAATTAGTTGACGAATAAGAAATCAAGTCATTTGAGATCTGTTTGTCCATGCATTAAAGTTTTACAAATTGTATAGTTGAATATCGTTGTTTTCTATTAATGACATGATGGATGGACAACTGAATTTCAAATCACTTGATTTTACATATATAGACCAATTTAATCATTCTAGACAATGTGAATGGCTCAGATCATCCATGTGTGGCTATATAAAAAGTTCACTCGAATCTTTTGTGATAACTAGTTCTCACATGATCACTCCCCTCTATACATATAATCTAGTAAGATGCACATTTAGGTAAGATAAATTAGATAATGATAGGATCTCCTTAGTGAGACATCTCATTAACAATTCGAACCGTTTATCATGATCTACATGACTAAACTAGTGAACGAATGTAAGATTAAGTCATTTGAAACTTGTTTGCACATGCATCATGCAACTACAATATAAATTATATTTTGAAACTTTTCAGTTGTGCAATTTTGTAACATTTTAATGCATTGGCAAACAAGTTTCAAATGACTTAATCTCACATCTTTATACTAGTTTAGTCATATAGATAAAGTTGAACGGTTTGGATCGTCCATGGGATGTTCTACCAAGGGGCAACTATCTTATTAATCTTACCAAAATGTGTATCTTACAAGATCATCTCCCTATATATATATATATATATATATATATATATATATATATAGAAAGAGAGAGAGAGGGTCCCCTTCCGTTGTGCACCACCCATGGTGCACATGGCGTGTGCACTCGGCCTTCGGGTGTTCATATCAACGATCTGAACCGTTCACATTGATCTACTTATCTAAATTAGTCTGAATATGTAAAATCAAGTCATTTAAAATTCATTTGCCCATCCATCATGTCATTATAAAAAATACAATATACAGCCATACAATTTTGTAACACTTCAACACATGAGCAAATGAATTTCAAATGACTTGATTTTACATATTTAGACTAATTTAGATGTGTCGATCAATGTGAACGGTTCGGATCATCGATATGAATGCCTGAAGACCGAGTGCACACAACTGAAGCTTTCTATATATATGTTGGGGGGGAGAGGTGAGCCTCATATTTGTATGAGAAAATTTTCTCATACAAAGTGAGGTGTCAAAACAAGAACCCTTAGATTATAAGTTTGATCAAATGACTCATTTGAAAATTGCAATAGAGAATCTTAACAACCAAGATGAACCAAGATGCTATTTAACAAACCTATAATCTAAGGGTTCTTGTTTTGACACCTCACTTTGTATGAGAAAATTTTCTCATACAAATATGAGGCTAACTTATATATATATCGAAGGAAGTAAAATATATCTATGTATTAGTGATGAAATAATTGGGTACCATAAGTACATGCTTTCTTATTATTATAGTAATAACGATCTTTTGTGAATTTATACCTGCTAATTTTTTTAGTTTGTAGT
The DNA here is from genome assembly GCA_017893485.1 of Hemerocallis citrina. Lineage (NCBI taxonomy): Eukaryota > Viridiplantae > Streptophyta > Magnoliopsida > Asparagales > Asphodelaceae > Hemerocallis > Hemerocallis citrina. The sequence goes on from CM030358.1 coordinate 84,579,783, forward strand.
ATAAATCTAGGGATGCAAACAAAAGCCTCAAAGCCCAAGCTCGTCAACAATCCCATAGCCAAACCCCCCAAAAATCTGGCCCTTCCCTTTAAATGGTCGGATTTGGGGGTGTGCTTGGTACACAAATTGAAGTATTCCTAGGAATATGATGGGAAGAATGAGTATTCCTCTGAATCAATGCATTTTAAATAGCACACTATTCCCAGAAATCCTCAAATCCTATATGTTAATTTTACTAAAATACCCTATTAATGGTGAGGTAACAAAGGGAAGGAAAGTGAAAAGGGAAGAGGTGGGCAAAGTGGAGGTGATAGATGGCAGCAGCACGTGGTGGTGATAGTGGATGGTGAAGATGGCAGCAGGGTGTGGTAATGGTGGCAGTGGATGATGACGACAGTGATAGCAGCGGTAGAGGCGACAACGAGGCACCGGTTAAAAGTAGAGGTGGTGGTGGATGTAAGGGGGATTGGTGGAGGTAGGCATGACCCGGGGGGGGGGGGGTATAAAGTCTTTTGTAATTTTGTTTCAATGAGAATAGAAAATTCCACCTGTTAGGGGCAGTACAATAAAAGGGTATTTGATTTCTAAGGGAATAGAGAATTTATTCTCAAAAATCTAAATATGCCTACATGTTGCAAAACAAGGAAGGGGGGAACAAAAGTATTCCCTCCTCTGTAATCTATGTACCATACACCCCCTTAGGTTTGGGGTTGAAAGAGAGAGTGATGAGGATATCGGTTCTATTTTGTTGTTTTGTTTTGAGATGTAGTCATATGTAGTTTATTTGAGATATTTGTTTTAGATTTGCTTGAGATTTGTTTTGAATTTGTTTTGAGCCTATATATAGGCCTTGAGAATAATGAGAATGCATGCTTTGATTAATTAAAAAATATTGTGTATTGAGTTTTGCTCTGCATTCTTTTTTTGTGTGTGTGAGACCATAAGAAATTATTATTCTCGTGTGTGAGACCTTGAGAATTCATTAGGGTTTGAGAGAAACCCTAGTTTATACTTTATTCTAATCCCTTCCCCCCCACAGCCGCCACCTCCCCTTTCTTCTTCTTCTACTTCTTCCTCTCTCCTACTTCTTCCTTTTCCCTTCCGCTCGAAACCCACAACCCATCGCCCTCACTCCTGCTTCTTCTTCCCCTTCTCATCCCGAAACCCCTCCATCCCCTCACCTCGCTGGCACCTCCATCCCGACCTTACCTCGCCGTCGCCTCGACCCCGCACCCCCGCCAACGCCATGCCATCTCCATCCTCCTACACCCCCAAAATCCCCCTGGATGCCATCCACCACCAGCCAACCACCCTTCTAGCCTCCACCATCCAATCTGAAACCCTAATCACCTCAAATCTGAAACTTTAATCTTTAATCCACTTCAAATCCGAAACCCTAATCCCCAATCCAATTCCATATCCGAAACCCTAACCCCCAAATTTAATTCAAATCCTAAACTCTAATTCCCAAATTTCCAATTCAAGTTCTAACCCTAATCTGCATATCAAGAGAATGATTTGCGGAGGAGTACAATGCTGGTGATTGTGACGATTGACATCTTCCCTCATCCGTGGCAACACATTCATCGAACCCCGATAACTTTTTTCTGTTTTCCTTTATTTGTGATACCGCGTATCATCTCTAGAATATTATCTAAATTTACTGTCGTCCACAAATACTGAGTGTGTGTGTGTGTTTCTACTTGCCTATTAGCGTATGAATCATTATTTGATATTTTACTTGCTAAAAATGCTTAGGTATAATTATTGATTGTTATGATTGAATCTTTAATTGGGCTTGTTAAACTTATTTCATTTCTTGAAAATCTATCAACTTAATTACTAATTTTAATTTCTGACTTAATCGGTACTACTTGTTGGTAAACTTAATCTTTTGATATTCTTGAAAAATTATCTATCTAGGGTTAAGTTTACATCAGAGAGTTATTACTAACAACTGAGTTGATTATTACGTGTTTTTTTAGAGAGTTACAACGGAGAACGTGTGCGAGATTTTGGTTAGAAGTGGAGATAGTTTCAATAAAAGGAAATCATATATTCCATGGGCTCTGTGGTTCTCATTTTGGATGCTAGGGGACCATCGGGTCTCCTCAAGGTCATGACATCTAAACCCTATATGATATCTATACCAATGGGATATACACTTTTTTCTTGAGAAGGGAAATAACATGGTGAATGCAGTTGCCTCCGATTCCCGTGATGTTCTAGATTTCACTGAGATAATTTTGAGGTCTCAAATATTATAACTTATAAAAATACGAAAATTATGTCATTTTCACAATTAAATCCATGTCTTCAAAAAATTCCATTCATAGGCAAGAATGAGGACTATTCCTCAAACTCATATTTGTTTAGTATAGATTATTATTTAGTAGTAAAGTTGAAGTTTGGTTTGCAAAATCCACTAGAAGTATAAGAATGACATGCCTTATAATAGTAACTTCATCAACATTTCAACTTTTATTCATAAGTAGAGTATGTATTACATCTATAGACTTCTTCACTACGGATATAATTTATATGAATAGTTACATTATTGTGGGGTTGTACAGGATAATCATCCTCCATAAGTAAATATATTTTCTTGAATACCCAAACAAATTGCACTTAATCCACACTAGGTGACATCTTTACCCAGATTGAGTATTCAATGTGTTGATGAGAAAAAATAAATATATATATAAATACAATATATTTACTATTATAACTAGAGATGTGGATGATGTGTAGCACACATGGTCACTTGGTCAGCCAAAAAAGGCAAAACGAAATTTACGTGTACAGTGCACGCCATATGATCTATATGACTATATATACTAATATGTGGTTAATATTGAGTGGAGATGTTTCCTTTTCCTTGCCTCATCCCCAAACGGTAATCATAACAACCAAACATTGATCTCTAGACCAAAAATTTAATGCCCTATGACATCTTGATAAGCAATAGACGTGCATAAGGCCAGTTGATTAAGTTGTCATCCTTTTGCCTCATGAAGAAAACATACAAAAACCAATCACATTCATAAAAGAAAAGAAAACTGTTATCCAAATAAAATCTACACAAAATATGGCTCAGCAAGGGATAAAGTCATGAAACCCCCCAATGTTTGGCCCCATAATTAAGAAACCCCGTGCCATTAACTTTCGCTTACTTAGCACCCCGTCGTCAACTTTTAGATTTATAGGGCTAAATCATAACTGTCAAATTACCAAAATACCCTTCTTTCTATTTAAAACACATTCAAGCTCTTCTACTTCTCTTCTCCTTCTCTTCCTCTCTTCTCCTCTACTCCTACTGTTATGAAGGCGTTACTTATGGGTCATCCTTTGTCTTTTGGAGGTGACTGATGGCGTTGGTTATTAACTTTATTGTTGCCATGGGTTTGCATAATGAGTCACTGAAAAATCATAAGGAACATCTCATTAGGTACATCTCATTTGTGGTGTATTGAACTTTGGTAAGCTAGTAGAACTCCAGTAGCTACTGAAAGTATCTTTATATCAAAGAGAACTTTCTTTTAAACAATATCATTCTTGTGGTGATGCCTCTGTTTTATTTTCTGTAACAATAGTAAGTTACATGTTTATGGTATATTATAATTTGTACCTTTTTGACTGGTGCTCTTTTTACTATTATTATTTATTTGTTAATGAGGAATGTCATTTAAAATTAAGAGTGTGATAGTCTTTCGTTAATATTGTAGCTATAAAGGAACTTCCCTACCATATGGCTAGTCTTTTGTTCGGAAATTACGACCCTCGTGGATGATTGTGATTGATAAGTGGCCTTTCCACTTAAATTTCTCAATAGCGAGGATATATTTTCATACTGTTCCACTGCACTTCAAAGAAAGTCTTATTATGTTAGGATTTATCCTCTCCTATAAGCATGCATAATGCATTTCTTGATACTAAACAAATAGGGTAAAAAGAGGCTATAATTCTGTTATCTTTGACTATTAGCATAATATTCAACATTTACCATACTCCTCATATTCTACACAGTCAATAATCATATTTGTCATGGGAATTGCTTAGATTATATGTGCTTAAAGCAATGACAAACACAGATATAATCTCATAACCAACGAAAAAACATTACAAGGACTAACAATCAATGAGGACTAACAATGCCGATGATTGGGTAATCATAAAAAGACTTAAATTGAACTAACTGCCAACCCGAAAATTGCTCCATAGGCCGATCTTCCACTAAACTCTATTATGATGGATCAATTCAACCTCGCAGTGGGCAGTGCAGATTAGCAGGAAACGTTTTGCCCGTGGCATCGCATTCTCCACAGTCAATTGAAGATCTTGATGATGCGGATGATGGCAACCATCAAATAGTTCCTAGCATATACAGATATATTCATTTATTTGTTTTAGAATAACAGTGGGAATTAGTGTTGAGATGGCAACCATGGTTAGGGTTAGGAGAGAGAGAACAATAGTAAGAATTAGAGTAGAGAAGATGAAAAAGATGAAGAAATTGAGACGAAGGAGTAGAGGAGAAGAGAGGAAAAGAAGAAGAGCTTGAATGTGTTTTAAATGGAAGGGTGTTTTGGTAATTCAACGATTAAAATTTGACCCCGGAAATTTGAAAATTAACGGTGGGGGGTTTCTTAATTATGGGACCAAATGTTGGGGGCATGACTTTATCCCCTCAGCTAATGAACAGTTCATTATTTGGGTGGATGAAAGAAGGAGAATCAGAGAATTGTTGAAATACTGGATTTCTATTTGATTGGGTTACAGGGAGGGAGTGTATAGATTATAAATAGACTTGAGCTAGGTATCCTGGTAGTCCGAGCAATTTTGAAAAAATTACGCAAATCAAATATGAAAAAATTATAGATATGCACTACTCCTTGTTTCGAAAGATTTTTGAAATCTCAGCCAACAAAAGTCTTCTCGTGTATCCAATTTTGGTTACAATAGCGAGCTACTTAAATGCATTTAAATTTTTCCTTAAGAAATGATAAACAACAATAACACTAATTATAGTGGCCCTTATGTTCTGATGATGTTGCTTCATTACTTGTATAATTTATAACAAATTTGATTTAAATTTCACAATGCATTGCACGTGCTAAATATGCAGTACCATTATAGAACTCATTCACATGCTAAATTTTGTGTGTATTAAATGTGCACTGCATGTGTTTCTTTTATCCAAGGCTCTAAGCGCAAAATCGAACACCCAAACATGTTACAGCTGGCAGCATCTGACCACAGCCCAAGAATAATGTTTTGTATTTTCCACTCCCTCGCCACAAAGATCCTCTGCTAAAGTGTTTTGTTTCTTTAGATCCACTAGCAGGAGAATTACATCATGCAAGACCGGTCACATGAATGCACATACTTTGCTCAGTGCAGAAGTCTTCTAGATCTTCCCACTCTCTATACTTCTTATTCCCCCATCATTAATGAGACTAAGCGTATCTCCTGGTTATGTTGTATGTGTGTCACTCTCAACTTTAGCTATATGGATATCATGAGATGTCAAGTTCTAGGAACATGGATATGGTCTTCTGCATACAGATTTCCGTGCATTGCTACTGACGTGACTTCATTTACATCAAAATTTGAACGGGAGGTTTGATCAATCCATCCTCTTTTGGTCTGTGTTGCTTGATTGGCTTGACCAACTGTGCAGCATAGACAACTACAAAGGATTTAACAAAGTTTTCGAGTGAGCTAAGTCATGATGAGATTATACAGTTGGTTGACGTATAATGGATAATAAAGCAAGTTCTCAATTCTTGCTTTAGTCACAAACAATGGGTGTATCATAATAGAGATGCTACCATGATATAAGAATAAATTTAAACTTCCCCCAAAATTGAAGATTTGTTAAGTGGGCACATTCTATCAAAAGAAATTTGAAAAATCCTAAAGGATGGAAGGCTGCTTTCACTGGCTTTCTCATGTTTATTTGTCTTTTTCCTTTTCTTGATAATTAAGATCCTCTTTGGTCCTAGTCCAGAAGGTTTCATTGCCGCATCTTCCTTTTCAACATCACTGCTTATTGAGATCATATAGAGAAGATAACGTGGCAACTTCACAACCATCTTCTACCTATTACCAAATATTACAGAGATCCGAACTCATCTACATCACATATCTAATTCTCTTGTTTTTTAATAAATCATATATTAATCGATATGCCATAGCAAAAAGAGATTAAAAAGGTATAAAACAAAGCAGAAATAGGATGCATTCTTAGCGAGGTTGCTTGTTATTTGATCCTATCTATACCAAAATATTTCTCAAGAATAAGTGACTAAATATATTTAGATGATTCCTTAGTAAAGAACTTATCATATGATTGTAAGAAATAAAGCATCACTGTCATAAAACAGATAACCTGCCAAACTTGATTTCCAATCCATACATAGAAAAAGGAGAATGACACAAAAGAACTCACCTGCCTATTTTCTCATTTATCCAATTAAGCAAGCGTTCGGCTGTCCTTCCATCATCAATTGATTGTATTCCACTTTCCTCTTCCTTCGGATCCCACCGTCCATCTGCAAATTTAATTGGAGGGGCCCACAGTAGCATCGGGTAATGTCCAACAGAAAATCTATCACAAAGATTTGTATTCACCTGTGCTGCCAAAAACCCAAATTGAAGACATTACAAAGGTGTGAGATATTCCACATGGAGTTCCATAATTAGGTAAAGGGGCCAAGTTTGAGAGTTCTGATTGAAATTTGCATCTTTAGACAACAACAACAAAAGTAAATAGAGGATTATGATGGAATTAGTAGAATAGAATTAATCTGATCTGATGCAGATCATGTGATAGTATGGGTTGCAATGGTTGTTAACAAACAGATGAAAAATGCATATGAAAAGAAGGGAGAGAGCAGAATAAAGCTTGAAGAAAAGGAGAAGAAGATATTGAGTACATTTTCTACTACAACAACAACAAAACCTTGATCCCAAATGTTGGGTTTAGTACATTAATCCGTATCCTCCCTTCAACTCTATTGAGAGCCACCTCCTTGGACAAATTACCACTTAAATTTTTTGATTAATAGATTCCACCTAACTTCATTCTGGACGACCCCTATCCAACCATTTTGTGTTGCTGGATGTCAACTATCTAACACAACCCTCCTCCTTTATTCTGACTTAGCACAGGCAACTCTATTAAGCACATTTTCTAATGTATCATAAGTTTCTTCTTTCTTAATAAAATCACATGAATGTTCAAGCTCCAAACAAAAGCCATAAAAACCACTAAGTCAAATGTGAAAATGGAAATTCTAAAGGCTAGTTGGAGTTGAAATTGACTCCTCAAATCTTGCAATTACGTACATGCATACATGGTTCGCACTGTACACAGAGAACTTGATATTTAATACATGCCCCACAGCCCCAGCCCTACAAATTTAAACAAGTATAATGGCTTTCCCTGATGCCAAACCTCAAATCGCGGAAGCAAAGCAACTTGACTGGTATTATCAGCTTAATTAAACCTTGGATTATTATAATTTTTAAATCACCCCCATAAAGCCTTCTCGCATTTGCTATAAATCCCAAAATTCTTTGTATTTCTATATAAATTCCATTAAACTTCAATTAATATCAAAAACACCCCAAAAGTGATCCAGTTACTCTTATTACATATTTATCTGTCAATTTTAGAGCGTATATCATATAACTTAAGATTTCTATATTGGACATATCACAATAACAAGTTTACTTGAGTTTAGTTTGGAAATAGTAAAATTTTGAGGATGATATAAAAAAGCCCTCATTTTTTAAAGGACAAGTAGCATACTTTATATATCCATAAGTATCACATGGCAAATTATTAATTAAAAATCTCCCAAAAGAAGGGTACCTTGTCTGCACAGTCCACACGTGTCATGAGTATAATCCCAGGATGGACTGCCTTTGGCCCATTGAAAAGTTTAGCAACCTTTTCATAATGGGGCTGTAAAATGTCGCAAAAAAGTGTTAGTACCTAAAGGATTTAGAGCTTGCAGCTCCAAAGTCCTAAGCTCATGTACCTTATAATTTCTGCAAGCAGGACACCTGTAGAATTAAAAGAGGTGCACAATTAATCCAAATAGAACTATATCATAAGACGGTTTCAAAATGAGCTTTTGATGTATTTAGAAGTGAAAGATAAATTGAAAAGAATGCAAAGACTAGTGAGCTCACAAAATAAAAAGATGGGAGTCTGAAACACGAAGTAGGGGAGAAATCACTAAGATGAACAAGATACTAAATGCTATATAGTGAAGCTCTTTCTGAATAAAATCTAAGGTTGGTGGCTCTGCTGCTTTCCCTAAATATAGGGGATCAAGAAATCCTCAAAGGAGGCATGCTTGAACTTACGCGCTAACCTGTAAATTTATCATAAGTCACAGTTCTTTCAAACCTCTTCAAGTTCCACTTAGCTGATGGATTTAAAGGAAGAATTTGGTAACTTCTACAGAAAAAATTATTAGAGATAATTGTAGTATAGAAGAAGAACCAAATGCAACAAAGGATAAATGTCTAATAGTATAAAGAAAGAAGAAGGGTTATTTCCTACCGAATCTAGTAATAATAAGTTAATAACTTTTTAAATAAAGAGGGTTGGTGATGGAAGTATGAGAATTGCATTTGTACGTAGAACCAAAACGGGAGTGCAGAATGCTACATGTCCTAAAACATGGTACATTAGAGGTATGCTTTTTCAAATCTCTTAATCAGAATATGTTTACTTTGATGATGGAATAATCTTAATAGGGTTGCGAAGAAGTTGCGCATTCAAATGACATATATAATGCATATAGATGCACATAAAAAGTTTAATCATACAAATGTAAGAATGTTTCTCATTGTTAATAATTAATACACTTTAAAAATGTTTACTGTAATCCGCTAAACTGGTTTCACTATTTACTAGATATCAAAAGAAATGCAACACAAGTCACAAATATACATATGAATTGTTCCCATAGGAATGTCAAAGATTCGAACCATTCATTTTATCATTCCAATAACTAATAGATTCTAAATCTGCACCCCAATTTGCGGATTGCAGAAGGTTTAGTGGTTTTGCTAATGTCAATGGATATATATGTACAAAAGGGAACTAAAGAAAGAAAAACCGGGAGAAGAGGTGGCATAGGAGGAAATTTTCCTCGTACGGCACCCTAAAATTCCTACACCCTCCTCCCAAATGCATGATCCACACCATTCAAAGTGTTAAACATGTCATATAACAAGAGCATGAAATATCATCAAAGTTGAACATGTTTTGCTCATGCATTAAGTGATCGCAATTGTTCTATTGCTGAAAAGCCATCCATTTTGCAATGATGGAGGGGCGAAGTGAAACATGTGCAAATGTAGTGATTTTACATCACTCTACGTTATACGGTATGAAGATCAACTTCATCGGTGTGGATCATAAATTTTACTTGTGGATAGTGGACTTTTAGCGCGCCATAGGAGGAAATTTCGTCCTATGTCACTTGGCCCCCTGTATTCTCTTAAAGAAACAGGGTAACATATAAAAGTGCAAAAGGGTAATAATTGATGAAATTTAGAAAAATATAAATTAGCAAACAGAAAGCAAGAAAGTACTTTATAATGCAAAACCAAGCAGAAACAATAATTTGTACACAAATCAAACAACGAGGGAACTAGGTGAGTGCAGACATAGTTGAGTAATAAGATACATAGGAGTAATTAAGTTATTATTACATTCAAAATAGCTCCAATGGCCTACAGTGGAAACCGCTCCCTGCTATCTGATCCCCAGCATACCATCAAAAGGTTGGGGGTTGTATGTGTCTGTCTCAGTTAGCAGGTGGTGGGGGGGTTTACTTCAACTACATCCTAAGATTAGCCATCACTCATTAGTATCGCTGTTACTTGTTCGTACATTGATATTCAATCAATCCTCCAATATGGGTCAGTTTTCAGTAACATTTTTGAAATACTATCTGATACTCAATCTAATCTATCGGAAAATAAATACTGCACCAAATCTCCAAGACTTTCATCTGTCATTTGGGCCCTATCATACCTTACCCCAAGCATAGATAAAATAATTGCAATGCACCCAGTTTCAGTAACTACACTTAAGAGTTATTCGGTTGCAAGTTAACTTACAAATTTAAGGTAAAGTTGATCGCCACATCAAAATTTGTGTCATAATTATCAATACTACTTACTTTTTTCTGTTTGGTTGTTCTAAATAAGGGTAGGTAAAAATGTGTAGGAGGGCCCACAACCACATTATAAATTTGGTAAAACCAAATTCCTCTCTTTAGAAGAGGATTTAGGGAGGAAACATGACAATTAGAATTATTTTAATAAAATTTGTGGTCTCCACACATATAAATATTAGTAGTTTGGGATGAATTCTCAATATTTACAACCAAACATGATAAAGTAAGGATATGCAAAACTACTTTTTTTTAGAAATATTACAGTCATCCAAACATGATAAATTTTCCAACTTTGTGGCACAAAGAGATGAATTCTCACATATTTTATTTGCAACCAAACATAAGAAAATTATAATTATAAACCATAGAATCCTCCGACGTCATAATTACATAAATTTGTTACTTCCAACCAAACAGCCTCTCTTAACAAGATAACAGGATGATGAAATTCAATAAATCGTCTTAAATCGCCACACACACACAAAAAACATGATCAATCCAATCGCTCAAGATTACATCAACATTCCAATGATGAAATCACATTGCAAAAAATTAGTATTTCCTCAGAACATAACAGAAATTGAAATGGTAAATAATTCAATTCCGATTCGACCTACGAATCAAACCCAATATCAAGAACCCCAACAAGTTAACAACTTGACCACAAAAAAAAAAAAAAAACTTGATTGAATTGTTATTACCAATGTGCGAAGAACTCGACAATGGCGAAGTTGGCGGGGGATTTCTTGAGAAACTTCTCGAAATTGGTACTGTTGAGGTCGACGGGGGACTCAGTGATGTTGATGACGGCGTCATGGACGATGGTGCGAGCTTCGAGGTTTACAAGGAGAAATTGGAAGACGAGAAGAGAGAGAAAGTAGGAAAGAAACATCGAAGAACAAGAAGAGAGAGAGAGAGGGAGAGAGGGAGAGATTGTTAGATCGGAGAAAAGAGAGATTTGGGGTTTCGTTCAAGGTTTTTAATGAAACAATGCGTGTTTTTTTCTTTTAAAGGAGAACAAAAAAAAGTGTTTTTGAAGTGAAAAACGAAAAAGTCAGTGTTGAGATTGGCCGTTGTCTTTGTAAATGCTACAATCTTTGTGTTCGTTAGAGAAGGACAAACAATATGGGCATTGATGGGGGCACCCCAATATCCCTATAACCAGACAGGCAACTCGTTTTGAATTTATTTATATTTATATTTATTTATTTATTTATATTTATTTATTTATATATATCTTAAGCAAATAAGCCTACCCCTCTCTCCTTTCTCCATTTTGAAATAAAGAAATGAGAACAAAAGAAAGATTTCACACTACTATAGTACGTGCACAACACACCTTTAACTTACAAACACCATCCACACAAAACCCTTCATCTTCCCAGTTTTTCCCTAACCTTTCTTCCCCAAAAAAATTCCCCATTACCGTTCCCCAACAAAAAAAAACATTCCCGGCATTCCCTTACGATCTCACCAAGAAAACCAAGAAAGAGGAGCGCATCCCCTTCCGATCTGACCATCTGACCAAGAAAACCAAGAAAGAGGAGCAACCGATCTGACCCACTTTAGGTATTCTTCAATTCCTTCACAAATTTCATACCTTTTGATCCCATTTTCTGCTTATGTGATTTATTTATGATTTATTTATGAAAATGTGATTATGTGATTTATTTATGATTATGTGATTATTTATTTATGATTATGTGATTTATTCGATTATGTGATTTATTTATTCGATTATGTGATTATTCGGTGTGCAGTGGGTGATTTGAACATATTTTTTCAATTTAGGGCACCTCCAAGGTATTACCTTGACATTAATGGATCTGGGGAGGTACTCAGTAACCAACTCTTAATAAGTTTTTTTAATAATTTGTCACATTCTCAATAATAAGTCATTAATTGAATGGGCTTTTCAACATATATCAGTTTTTTTAATAATTTGTCACATTCTCAATAATAAGTCATTAATTGAATGGGCTTTTCAACATATACAATCCTCAAACTGACAATGGAACACGAAATAAAGAACTAGAGCATAAAAACACAATGAAATATGAAGATTTTTATTTGCAGCATAACAAAATTTATGTTTAGAACTTACATTACATAGCCAACAAATTTTCTTTGAACTGGCTCTTTTATTAGCAGTTACTCATCGTTTATTTTACGTCTCCTGAGAAGTAACCAATTCAGCTCAAAGGTCTACTGACTTGATCACAAGATCTGCATTTTTCTTAGATTTCAATATAAGCTCTGCATTGGGACGGTCGGTAGAATTTCTCCTTTATGTTCGTTCGAGTGCATGATTAAATTTAATGGTGAATTCTTCTCTCTCCTAAATATTTTGGTATGGTGCTTTAATTTCTGTTTTCAATTTCATATCTCATTTAACAAACAATATATACAACATTGTTTTTAGCAAACAGAGTATAGAGTCTTACCTAAATCAAAACATGTATCTAAAAATCTGCCATTAACTTGAAACTATTCATCCCTAGCTTTCAAACGTGAGCACATGCTCACAAACTGATACTTTCATATACTCCGTTGAACACATTCACTCTAACCACTAAGTGGTTCTTTTCATGTTCAAAGGATCAATACTGACGACAAGAAGCATTCTGCACATGCTAGCACTCTATAACTTGGTCCAGGGCATACAACTATCAACACATTGCTGAAACAAACAAAGGATATTCCAGCTGAAAAAAGGTAATGTTTTCCCCTAACATAGAGAAAATTCCTTGCATGCATTGACATGATTAACTGATTCATGCCCACATGAAATTTAATAAATCTTCTCTCTTCGTTTTTTTTCCTGAGAGAGTTATACATAAATTTCAGTGAAATATAGTGTTCCACTGAAATATAGTGTTTTATTGAGTATAAAGCGGTTGATTTTGTTTTCAATAGTAGGTGTGAAGATTCAAAGATAGTGGGAGATTCAAAGATAGTGTGACGACAAACTCTTTCATTACATCAGGTATATTATATGTATTCTTATCTCCTACTGTACTTTCTTTTGAATTAATCCCTATTGTTATTTATCTCAATATGCAATGTTTCAGTATATTTTTCTACATGTGTTTTATTGAGTATAAAGTGGTTCATTTTTGTTTTCAGCAGTATGTGTGAACATTCAAAAATAGTGGGAGATTTTTAATTATATTGAGGGAAGTCAGACTCTTTCATTACATTAGGTTCGTTACAGTTGTTCTTATCTTCTATTATACTTTCTTTTCAATTAATCCCTATAGTTATTTATCTGAATATGTAATGTTTCATTATATTTTATCTACATTGTGTTTGATTACATATTTATTTTTGATATTAATCCCTTTTCAATTAATCCCTATTTATAAAAATGTTATTGATATTTTAATTTATTTTTGGATAAAATCTGTGCAATTTGCACAGGGGATATACTAGTTAACCTCATATATAGTGGGCATCTATAGTTGAGATATGACCAGAATATGCAACTATCTCTAATCTCTAATATTACAATGGGAGAAGGGCTTGGTGTCATTTGTAAATATTTGTCATTTTGTCAACACGTGCATCACACGTGTTGGTAGATTTTTTTTGTCCTTTTCATTCCCCCTCCCAATTTTCCCCACGTGCAACGCACGTGTATAATACTAGATTTTTTTTGTCCTTTTCATTCCCTCCTCCCCATTTTCTCCACGTGCAACGCACGTGTATAATACTAGTTAATCATTAATGTCAATAATATGCATCTCTTGTTTGGTGGGAGGAGTTGTGTCCAACCCCAATGCATGATCTCCTCGAATAGGGGTGGCATTCGGGCCTACCGAACCGGGCCGGACCGAAGCCCAGCGGGTTTGACCCAGTCCCGGGCTATGGCGGGCTAGATCACCAAAGATCCCGGGCCGGGCCGGAGGGGGAATATTGAGGCCCGGCCCCTAGCTTGGGGTCAGGCTGGATCGGGTTTTTTTAAAAAAATTTAATATTATTTAACACAAAAAAATTGTAAGAAAATTTCTTCACAATTGGCAAGAACATATAGATACAAGAGATATTCATTTCATTAGTAAAATTTCATTTCATTCAAATATATTCAAATTACATAAGAGGGAAATAATTGTATTTAGAGATCGATATTGCCTCTATTTAGATTGAAGAGAAGGCAGTGGACTATTGTCGTACACTTCTACTTAACCTAAATATATAATCTCATCCCCCTAAATTTTTCCAATTATTTACAATACATTATACAAATTACGTTCTACTAGATGTTCATTCGTCGCTACTTGTTGATCCGTTTTGTGCTTCATGTAAATCTTGGGTCCTCTCTTCCGCTTTCATCTAATCTTCGGCGCATACTAATATCTCCAAATTCTTTAATGTCAAGTGATTTCTGTTCGGGCTCATAATCCTGCCACCAAGAGAAAAAGCACTTTCCGATGCAACAGTTGACACCGGTACAGTTAGCAAATCTTTAGCCATGCGAGAAAAAATATTAAAAATATTTTCATTAGTTTTCAAAAAGGAAAACACATCTACTGCATCTTCAATGGGAGGTTGTGCATTATACCAATTCAACCCATTTGGTGGATTTTATGAGATTTACAATATTGCTAGTAAGAAGACCCTTTCCCTTTGATAATATAGAAGAAGAAGAAGAAGAAGAAGAAGAAGAAGAAGAAGAAGAAGAAGAAGAAGAAGAAGAAGAAGAACTAACATTTTGTGTTTGTGTAGTGTTAGATGAATAAAATCTATCGTAACTATCATATAAACTAGTCAAAACATTCTCAAATTTTGTAGTGAAAACAACATGATCAAAATCTTGTATTTCTTCGTGTGGAGCATAAGTATAAAAAATCTCAATTAATTTTTTTTTGCTCTCCAACTTAATCATAGGATTCATTACACTAGCAACACAATATAACATAGGAAGTGGGTGAAAATATTTTAAATTTTTAATATAAGCGGCATATACTATTTCTCCAATAAAATGGTCATTTACCAAATCTTTAATTATTGTCATCATAGTGACAATTGCAAGTAAAATACCACTAGATGTAGATGTATATATTTTTGAAAATTGTAAAGTAGCTTCATTAAAAGGTTCTAAAAATTTGTACAAACTATCGGTAAAAAAACCAAAAATCATCATCTAACATACAATCTTGCATACCCATTGTAATACAAAATTCTCTAAAATTAAAACGATAGTGAAGAACAACACTTAATAAATCAAAAATAGAATTCCAACAATGTCTAACATCTTTTGAAAAACGTTTAAATACAATTTTCCTAAGTTGACACTAATTATGAAAAGCTTGATATATTGACCACTCAACGTAATAAAATGAACACAATTTCTCATTGCCTCAATTTTATCGTGTCCATATTTTAATGCATCTTGTACACAAAGATTTAAAATATGACAAACACACCTAACATAAAAAAATTTCGTTTCTATAGGATTTAGTGTAATTAACAAACTAGCGATTGTTTTAGTACTATTAGAGGCGTTATCAAAACCAATAACAAAAACTTTATCAAAAATACCAAAATTGTTACACGCTTCCATAATGTGTGTGGCAATTATTTCACCCTCATGTGGGTATCTAACAAAGCTGAATGAAATTATCATCTTTTGAAATAACCAATCGGAATCTATCCAATGACATGTTACACACATCATTAGTACATCGTTCACTCCTACCCACCCATCCGATGTCAAAGAAACTCTAGTGTTTAGTGATGTTAGTGTTGCTACTAAAAAATCCTTAGCTTCATTGTAAACTAATTTACTATCACCATTAACTACATTCCTAGGAATTTTTTTATAATGGGAGTTTAATGCGGTTTGTGCAAAAGTCTCTACATTCCTACTTTCACCAAAGTAATAAGGTAATTCATCTCTAATTACTAACTTAATCATTTCTTTACGAATGATATCGTGATCGTAGCTATGAATATCTATTTGACAGGACTTAGGGTGTATTTTTAGTTGTGTGATATTGTCTTTAGAAAATTCGGGTTGACATTTATTTAAGTGTCGTTGAAGTGTACCCGTTCCCGATCCTATTTTAAACTTATATGGAGTTTGAAACTTCTTACAAATTTTTAATCCCACACTCTTATCATTTTGAGAAGGGACGTAGTCAAAATATTTATGTACTTCGGATGTGGTACCTCTTGATTTACGGGAATGAGAAGGGCCTTGTTCCGATGGTTGTGGTTCTATGTCTTCTACTTCTACTTCTTCCGTGTGTGTTTCATGAAAATCGGGAATACTATCATAATTAAAAAGTGTTTCTCCACTTTCTACATATGGAATTGGAATGGAAGGAATGTGACGACTGCTAGTGGACTCTTGGCTACTATATCTACCGCGTGATCGATTAGATGCCATCTAAACTAGTGTATGTTCTAAAAATTAATTCTAACGTATGTTTTACACATTATTTGTAGTGTATATTTTACAATTTTAATTTTACAAAACAAGTAAAGATAGATGAACTAGTGTATGTTATAGAAAATGATTCTACAAAACAAATAAAGTTAAATAAGATTCTACTATAAACCCATGTATATTAATAACAAAATTCTAAATAAAAAGAACAATTATTTCAATAAAACAACAACAATTAAATAAATAAACTAGTGTATGTTTACCAATTTTTTAAAAAAAATCTAAAAAGAAGAAGTACAGAAGTACAAGAAAACTCAATCTAATTAAGAGAAATAAATGAGAATAAACAACAATACTAATTCTAAAAATCATACAAATACAAAAATACCGTACGAGTGTAGAATATAGATTGAAGAATGAAGGTAGAGAGAGTTGTGAGCTTGTAGTGTTGTTGATGTTGTTGATTGTTGATTATTGTTGGATGTTGTTGATGTTGTTGATGTTGATCTTTGTAAAAGAGTTAAGAAGTGAGAACCAATGTTGTTGATTGTTGTTGATTTTTTGAGAAATATAGGAGATAGTAGAGAGAGTTGAGTGAATTTGTGAAGATAATTGAATGAAATGATGATGTATATATAGAATATATATATTTTGAATTTCCCAAAATACCCCCAAAAATTAGTTAGGATAGATCCGTTGAGGGGTATTGTAGTAATTATACAAACACATTTTTTTAAAAATAAATACTGAAAGAAAAAAAACAATGGCTAACGGTCGGTCCGCGGACCGGTTCAACCCGGTCCCGGGTCTGAGTGGGCCGGGCCGTTGGCAGGCCGGGCCAAAGGTGGGTTTTTTTGGGTTTTCGAGAATCAAACTGGCCCCCTTCGACTAGGCGGGCTGACCCCAGTTCAGCTCGGATTTGGGCGGGCCGGGTCGGGCCCAGGCTAGCACGGCCCTGATGCCACCCTTCTCGAAGTTCTGGTAGATAACATAGACCACACTATTTTTTATGAGTTTAAATGCTCCTCTTGGTATTATTATAGGACATTTTGTTGGAATTAATTTTTGCAGTTTTCCGGGCTGGATTCCGGTAGGCTCCGGCCACCGACGGTGCCGGAAAATGAGTGGATTGCGATCCTCTCGACGAGTACTATTCCGTAGTGTACTCACTTGCCAAAAACGAATTCCGTATGAATGAGAAATATTGGTCCAAAGTTGGATACTTGAAAGGTACTAACTTGGCAACTTGGAGAAAATGGATAGTCCCATATCGAAAATTGGAAAAGATTTTTTCTAGTATATATACTAGAAAACTGGACTAAAGGGCGTGGCCTGGGGGTTACCACTAACGTGTAGTGGAGAGAGGACTTAGCCAAAATGACAAACACACACGCGCGCCGGCCCGGCCTGGCCCCGGCTCAGCTCGACTCGGTCTGGCTTAAATTTTTTTTTTTTGCCCAGACAAAAACTCTTCTCCTACTGAACTGAAAAGGCTTTTCAGATTCAGTAACTGGTACCCATTACTCTGTAACAGCAGAGTAATGACTCACCAGTTATGAATCTAAAGAGTCCCCATTACTCTGCTGTTACAGAGTAATGGCATCTGAACAGTCTCCAGTCTCCAATTTTTCCTCTATAAATCCAGACAAAGTCTTTTATACAGGTAGAGAATTTTTCATCTGTTCTTCTTCTTTTTCTTCTTCTCCTCTGTGCCAGTGTCAACTGAGAGTACATCACAGGCAACGGTTCGCTGAATCTCTGAAGCAAGGGTGCTGCGCTCTTCAGAGAAGGTACAGTTGTATCCTGGGAAGAAATTCGCCGGTAACCGTCACACTACGGGGCAAATTCTGCTTTAAGGATAGAGATTATCAGTCTCAACTCTGTGCAAATTCTTTAACTTACTGTTTTCTTCCCTGGATTTCATTTCTTCGCAATTTCTGTCGGGATTTTTCTATTATTTATATATTCAGGTTCTAACACATTTATGCTTGAACTGTAACCCCTATTTCCGGTTGTACGAATTTTTCTTGTATTTCCATGTTGTTCTCTTTTCTGTTTTATTGTATTTTGGATTTTGGTCTTGTTGTGGGTCTTCTATTGCAATTTATTTTTCTAGTATTATTATAGTTATCTTTTGTTAGCCCAATCCATTGTAAGTCATACTATTGTCTACCCAAATCCATCTCCTTATTGGATCCTGAACCCATATCCTAGTCTACCCAAACCCACATACCCCTAACAACTAACCCAGATCTCCTCCCCTCAATCCCCCGCCTCTGTCTAGTCAGCTGAGGCATAAGGAATAGCAGTCATTTCCTTCATCTCCGCCTCTGTCTTAGGACACAAGTCCATTGATAACTTGAAGTGAGCAGTCAAGGGACATGTGACTGGCCTCGCGCCATCCATGTTGAATCTCTTCAACACCTTCTTTACGTAGTCTGCTTATGATAAACAAAGCTTCTTGCTACTCCTGTCTCTACTAATCTTCATGTCGAGGATTTGCTTTGCTTCACCCAAGTCGTTCATTGAAAACTCTGAAGCTAGCGCCTTTTTCACTTTCTTGATCTTCTCCATACATGAACCTACGAACAGCATGTCGTCCACATACAACGCCAAGGTGACTGATGTGGTTTGTTTTTGGTCGCAGTGTGGATGCACCAGGTGTGAGTTCGGACTCAATTTGTAATGAGGGAAGAGTGCAGCACGGGACGACGAACGGGAGGCTCACTTCGGCGCTTGAGGATCAGCTCGGATTGCCTCGCCTCGAGTACCTGCAGACGGTCCTGAAACACCGGGGTTTATCCCGGTGGCGGACCCTCCGACGATCTAGTCAGTCTCTGTGAGAGAGTAGCAATAACTAGGGAAATTTGGGTGGCAAAGATTGATTACCTGAAAAGGTGGGTGAGGGTCTGGTATTTATAGGGAATTCCAACCGGGTTTGGATCCGCTTGGGGGCCGGGTCTGAACCCGAAATCCCATGGGCCTGACGTGGCAGGAGGCCCAGGGGGTTTAGGGCGGACGTGGCAGTGCCAAGAGTGGTATAGGGCTGACGTGGCAAAGCCCTAGGTGGTATTTGGAGCTGACATGGCTGATCATGGGGCTCCGGTGCCTCTGGGGGGAATCGGATGGCCTAGGTTGTGTCAGGTCATCCTCATTCGTCGCCAGACTGGGCGGACGGCCCGTGGGGCTGTCGCAGATCGGAGGTTGAGGGCCATCGTGGCTCGTCGGATACGAGGAGACCAGTTCTGTGGGGGTGAACTTGCGGCTCGGTGCCGACTCTGGTGTGGTTCGAAGCCGAGCCAGATTGTTGTTTTTTCCATTTTCCAGCGAGAGCTGTCCTGGGCCCTGGTTGGGCCCCATGCCATTTTTACCCTACCACACAAGCCCCCCACTCTTGCGGGGGTATGGGAGCTAGCCATGGAGGAGTGTTTATGGTCGAGAAAATGGGATGGCAAATCGCTGGGCCTTCACGAGAAGGCTACCCTGATGCTAGACCGAACCTCGAGCTGGCAAGGGATTATGGGCCGACAAGGGTGATGGCGAGCCGTTGAGACTTCCTGAGAAGATTACCCTGGTGCTAGACCGAACCTCGAGTAGGCGAGGGTTTATGGGTCGGCAAGGGTGATGGCGAGCCGTTGAACCTTCCTGAGAAGGCTACCCTGGTGCTCGACCGAACCTCGAGCTGGCGAAGGATTATGGGCCGGCAAGGGTGATGGCGAGCCGTTGAGCCTTCCTGAGGAGGCTACGCTGGTGCTCGACCGTACCTCGAGCTGGCGAGGGATTATGAGTCGGCAAGGGTGATGGCGAGCCGTTGAGCCTTCCTGAGAAGGCTACCCTGGTGCTAGACCGTACCTCGAGCTGGCGAGAGATTATGGGTCGGCAAGGGCGATGGCGAGCCGTTGTGTCTTCCTGAGAAGATTACCCTGGTGCTAGACCAAACCTCGAGTTGGCGAGGGTTTATGGGTCGGCAAGGGTGATGGCGAGCCATTGAACCTTCCTGAGAAGGCTACCCTGGTGCTGGACCGAACCTCGAGCTGGCGAGGGATTATGGGCCGGCAAGGGTGATGGCGAGCCGTTGAGCCTTCCTGAGGAGGCTACCCTGGTGCTAGACCGTACCTCGAGCTGGCGAGGGATTATGGGTCGGCAAGGGTGATGGCGAGCCGTTGAACCTTCCTGAGAAGGCTACCCTGGTGCTGGACCGACCCTCGAGCTGGCGAGGGATTATGGGTCGGCAAGGGTGATGGCGAGCCGTTGAACCTTCCTGAGAAGGCTACCCTGGTGCTGGACCGAACCTCGAGCTGGCAAGGGATTATGGGCCGGCAAGGGTGATGGCGAGCCGTTGTGTCTTCCTGAGAAGATTACCCTGGTGCTAGACCGAACCTCGAGCTGGCGATGGATTATGGGTCGGCAAGGGCGATGGCGAGCCGTTGTGTCTTCCTGAGAAGATTACCCTGGTGCTAGACCGAACCTCGAGCTGGCGAGGGATTATGGGTCGGCAAGGGCGATGGCGAGCCGTTGTGTCTTCCTGAGAAGATTACCCTGGTGCTAGACAGAACCTCGAGCTGGCAAGGATTTATGGGTCGGCAAGGGTGATGGCGAGCCGTTGAACCTTCCTGAGAAGGCTACCCTGGTGCTGGACCGAACCTCGAGCTGGCGAGGGATTATGGGCCGGCAAGGGTGTTGGCGTGCCGTCGAGCCTTCCTGAGAAGATTACCCTGGTGCTCGACCGAACCTCGAGCTGGCGAGGGATTATGGGTCGGCAAGGGTGATGGCGAACCGTTGTGCCTTAGAAGGTTTGAGCGGGGCATTGCGGAGCATTGAAGGTGCTCCGGGATCTGGACAATGTTCCAATTTCCTAGGGGCATTAATGGCGCCGCCTAATAAATGTATGGTGCATGGGCTTCCGTTGATTGGCTTTCCCAATGTCATAATGGCCTGTCTATTGGGGAGGCTATAAATACTCCTCTCTCCGCAGTGGGTTTGATCACAGCAAGGGTGGTCCATTGGCCATCAGAGGTGTCTGCTTCGGCGGACGTCTCTCTCTTGCAAAATTTTGACCCTGAGAGTGTCGGAGGTGTGGTTACTCTGCCGCCCGGATCTTCTCTTGGATCTGATGGCCCTGATACGGTAGCCAGATCTAGGGGAGATCAGGGCGAGAGGGATAATGACCGAAATTCGGACCGGGGAATAAGGAGCCTCGGATTGGTGGTGACTTTGCCGTCCGGATCCTTTTTCGGGTCAGACGGCCCTGACACGGTTGTTTGGTCTGAAAGAGATCAGGACGGGAGGGGTATCAACCGTATTCTGGACCTGGGGCTGAAGAGCCTCGGATATGTGGGTCGATCCGGTTTCCTGATAGGGTTCTAGGCGATGGTGGCTTTTCTCCCACCCTCGAACTGTTCGGGGTTTCGGTTGACGAGGCCGTAAGCCCCGAGCGGCTCGGGGGTGAGAGGGGAGCTGACCGAGCCCTGGAGCCCGGGGTGCAGGCGATGGTGGCTTTTCTGCCACCCGGAAACAATTTGGGGTTTCGGCTGCCGAGGCTGTAAGCCCCGAGTTGTTCGCGGGTGAGAGGGGAGCCGACCAAGTCCTGGAGCCTTAAATCTTAAGCAAATTTTTTCTCCGCCGAACTCTTCATCCAAACCGACCTCTGAGTGGTCACCAACCGGCGCTAGGTGACGTCAGCAGTGCTCTTTTCGAGGATGACGTGGCGAGATTCTATTGGTGGCAGGCGCGCGCTATTCGAGGAACAGTAACGCGAAAAACGAGGCATCGCTTCTCTCTCTATAAATATCTCCCCCCCCCCCACTTCTCTATTCTGTTTACTTCTCTTCTGCTGTCTTCTTAAAAAGAAACCAAACACTTCAGCGCTCGGCTTTGACTGTTTTAGCGGCACCGGCTCGTCAGTCCGAGGCATTCAAAAGGTTAGTTTGTAAGTTTCTTTTGTTAGGCACAGATGGATAGGGCTCAGTCTGGCTCGTCTGCGTCCACGTCGAGGGGGGAAGGGAAACCCGCCTCAAAATCGACTTCGTGGGAGGAGCCCGTGCTCGAGGGGGAGTCTGTACATGATGTGGAGCCTTCCGATTCGACTTCGTGGGAGGAGCCGGTAGGCGAGGAGGAGCCGGTGTACAATGTGAGGCTGTTACGCTCCCGAAAACCTTTCATGGTGGAGAGTAGCGAGTCGGAGGAAGCAAGCGACAGTTCGGACGAAGTCGAGATTCTAGAGTCGACTTCTGAAGAGGAGGGTGGCCCCGGTGAGGGTGAAGCCGCCGGGGCTCGGATAGGAGGCGAGGGGGTAGATCCACAGGTCAGGGCGTGGGATCGAGCTCCACACCGACCGGTTTAGGGCGATTATCTACGCCCTCGCCGGAAAAAACCAAGAAGAAGAAGGTTCCGAGGAAGAAGGGGTCGAGGGCCGGTGGCTCGAGCCAGGCGCCGGTTTTCCGCAATTTAATGACAGGGTCGCCCGTACAACTGAAGCAGTTCTGTCGGTACCCCGACGACCTTTCCGACTAGGAACTTTTTGGGGTCCAGCCTTCTTCGCCGAGCCGGAAGAGGGTGAAGATGGACACGCTACCGACTGCCTTGGAGGCCGGTGACCTGGAGGTTTTGCAGTTGGCGTATCATATAGGGTCCGGCTACGAGCTCATGCTGCCGAGCTCTACCCTTCGCCCGACCGATCCCTTGCCTGATTGGTATTGCGTCTTCCCCGTAGATGCCTTCATCTCTGGACTGAGGCTGCCAGTCCACCCGTTTGTTCGGGACGTGTTGAATTGGGCATCCTTGGCGCCCATGCAGTATGGGCCGAACTCCGGAAAGCAGATCATCTGCTTCGTGATGTTGTGCGAGGAGCAGAAGGTACCCCTACGGTTGAATGTGTTCCGAGCGATGTTGATGATCAGCTCGTCGGCTGAGGGTGTTTACTACATCTCGCCTCGGAGTAAGGGGAAGGTCGTCCACGGTCACCCGGACTCCATCAAGGAGTGGAAGAAAAAATATCTGGTGATCCGGAGTGAGGAACCTTGGAACATCCCTACCCGATGGAACCACTCTAAGCCGAGCTACAAAATGTCGAGGCCGAGGGACCTGACGGCCGAGGAGTGGGGGTTTGTTGAGCGTCTCCGTCTGTCGCACAGTATCAGTTGGACGAAGGTGACGAGGTCACTTGGCGAGCGTCGGACTGAGCCCGACCGTTATTTGTATGTAGTTGTTTCTTTTCCCTCAATTTCATTGTTCTTTTGCGCTCATTGTCCTTAATGGGTTTTTTTACAGATATGGACCCAGAATCGATTAAGGCAAAGAGACTCGCCATGAAGAAGGAGAAGGCCGACAAGAAGGGGGATGCGATGAAGACGAAGGGGTCGTCCCAGGTGGTCTCCGAGGCCCCCGTTCAGCCGAGGGCCAAAAGGACTCGCTCGGAGACGGGCAAGGAGGTTGTGGTTGAGGGGGGCTCGGGTCAGGCAAAGGCTGCTGACCTCGATAAGGGGAAGGGTCCTCTGGTGGATCCAGAGGTAGAGGAGAGGCTTCGGCGACCGTGGGTGCCGAGTTGGTCGATCCGCGAGGGTGACTGCCTGACCCGAGGGCGCCAGGTCGTCGAGGTGGCGAGTAAGCTGGCGACCCCCCGGGATCGTTCGGAGATGAATGCCGAGACCCTAGAGGAGGCGTACACTCGCCTCGCACAGGCTAATGTGCTGGTAAGTCTGCCGACCCCTCTTGCCTTGTGATTACTTCGTAAGTGAGGTTTTCTTAGTAGTGCTTGGTTATTGCAGGCGACCGTGCAGGGGGCCCACATAAGAGGCCTTTATGAGGCGGACTTGCAGCGGGAGCGAGACCGGGCTGACAAGGCCGTGCAGGAGATGAAGGAGATGAAGATAGAGCTCGGAAGCTCGCATAAGAGGGAGACGGAGATGAAGGCGGCGTTCGACAAGGAGAAGGAGGAATGGGCGAAGAAGACGGCGGCTCAGAAGAAGAGGTTCGCGAAGGAGAAGGATGAGTTGACGGAGGCGGGTCAGCTCCTGGTGATCAAAGCCCAGGACGAGTGCTATGCAAAGGCCCTCAGTCATGTGAGGCACTTCTACCCGACCGTCGACCTGTCCAACTTCGACTACGACATGGAGATCGAGGGGACACCGAAGACCCCCAATGAAGAAGGGCCCGTTGGTGACCCGGCTGCCGACCCCCCTGTTAACCCGGGCGATGCTGAGGTGGGAAAACCAGTTGTATAGTTTTGTCTTTCTTTTTCCATTTCTCAATTGTATTTGCCTACCGCGGACTGGCCACCGCATTTTTTGTAAGAAGTAACTCCATTTATAAAAAGAGGATTTTTGACTGGCCAAGTGTTTTGACCTCGGATATTTCCGAACCTCCTTGCTTATGTGTTTTGAGTGGGCTGGTTCTCTTGTAGGTTACGGCTCCCCTTCCCGAGGTGGACCCCCATCGTTCCGACGTGGCGTGGCTCCGGAGCAAGGTTGAGGCCCTAGAGGCCACTTTGGTTCGCTACCGAAGGGGGGCTCGTGACACTGACGCGGCCTTCAACTATTACCGGAACAAGTCTGAAGCCCTAAGTGAGGAGGCAAGCCGGCTGAGGAGGGCGATGGTGGATCGGGAGCTCGGGGGCGTCGGACTCGGATATACTATGTCGAGTGCATCGGTGCAGAGGCCCTCCTCTGAGAGGCTACTTTGTGACGTCATAGTGGAGAAGGAGATGGAGATACACCGTTACAAGACGATGCTGGGTGTCTCGACATCTTCCTCGGGGGGTCGGCGAGCGGAGGGGGTTCCCTCTGCGCTGCTGCTGCTGGAGCGTATGCGACCAGTTGATGTCCAGAGCTCCGTGGCTGGTGCGTCGACCGTGGCTGAGCCGAAGGACCGTCATGACGAGGAGAGGGCTCCAAGCCGTTCGGTCGAAGTGGTCCTGCCATTCGTCGGACCCGAGGGGCCCTAAGATGGCTGCTTCCTTTAGTTTGAGATGAGTGGAGTGGTCCTGTAACGATCTTTGTTTGTTTTCTCAGAACTAATAAGGGAGTACGAATAAGGAATTCTTTTCATTCTTTGCTCTGGTCGATAGTATACTGAATGATGAAGGGAGTGCAGTTCGGCCCCGTCGATCCGTGAGGGATCGGTGCGGGGTGTTGGGAAGACTCCCTGGCCTGAAGTCGAGTCGGACCTACCGAGGCGTTGGGGACGATACCGGAGTGAAGACTCGGGTGCCGATCCTATTGTCCGGCGTTAGGTCGGGTTTGCCGAGGCGTTTGGAGTTTGACAAAAAGAGATTTCTTTCATTCATGACAGGGAGGGTCGCTAAAACGACCCTTTACACATGAGAGCTTACAAAAAATATTATTTACATTAGCCAAGCTGGAACCTATGTTCGCTCTTCCAGGAACTTAATTAGGTGCTCGGTGTTCCAGGGTCGGCTAATCAGCCGGCCGTTCATATCTGCCAGTCGGTATGTACCAGGGCATACAGCCTCGACTACACGGTATGGGCCTTCCCATTTGGGAGCCAATTTTTCCTTCTTGGTTGGATCAGAGACGGATTGTTTTTGCAACACGAGGTCCCTCGCCTTGATGTTTGTGGGGCGGACCTTCTTGTTGTAAAACTTCTCGATCCGTTGTTGGTAGATGCTTCTCCGGATTGAAGACTTCTCTCTGACCTCGGCGACGAGGTCCAGGTTGGCCCTCAGGCCGGACGAGTTGTCAGCTTCATCGAAGGCTATGATCCGGAGAGAAGGCAGGCCGACCTCGACGAGGATAACTGCCTCCGTCCCGTAGGTCAAGCTGAACGGCGTCTCTCCCGTGGGGATCCTCTTGGTGGTTCGGTGCGCCCACAGTACGCCAGGCAGTTCTTCGACCCACAGTCCTTTGGGGGAGCTGTCGAGGCGCTTTTTGAGGCCGTCGAGGATTTGCCTGTTTGCGTTCTCCGCTTGGCCGTTGGACTGAGGGTGGCAAATAGCGGAGAAACGCTGCTGGATACCGATGTCCGCGCAGAAAGTTTAGAAGTTCTGACCTTGGAATTGGGTTCCGTTGTCCGTGACGAGGACCCGAGGGATTCCGAACCAGCAAATAATGTTCTTCCAAAAGAATTGTTGTACTTGGCGCTCGGTGATGCTGGACAGAGGCTCGGCTTCGAGCCATTTGGTGAAGTAGTCGATGGCGACTATCAAAAATTTCTTTTATCCCACCGCTACGGGAAAGGGGCCCATAAGGTCCATGCCCCACATGGCGAATGGCGTAGGACTAGCCAGGGATCAGAGATTGGCTTGAGGAAGCCTCTTGATAGGGGAGAACCTTTGGCATGGGCCGCACCTCTTGACTAGGTCTTGTGAGTCTTGGAGCATGGTCGGCCAATAGTACCCCTGATTCAGGGCCTTCCGAGCGAGCGTCCTGCTCCCCATGTGGCATCCGTCGATCCCCTCATGAAGATCTTTCAGTGCGTAGCTGGCCTCGTCGCTGGTGAGACAGCGGAGGTACGGCTTGCCGTCGGCCAAGGTGTATGAGCGTTTGAAGAGGATGTCATCAATCATGACGAACCTTTCAGCTCGGACCCTGACTCGTCTAGCTTCGGCTCAGTCTTCAGGAAACTCGGCACTGACTAAGAATCTCCGGATGGGAGTGGTCCAGTCGTCTGGACTGGCACCGTCTTGGACACACATTGCCTCCTGGTCTTGATCGTTGATACTTGGCTTTAGGAGGATTTCTATGAGCACCGTCTGGTCGAGACCCTCGAAGGAGGAAGAGGCGAGTTTGGACAACGCATCTGCTTGAGCGTTCTGCTCCCTAGGGACTCTAATAACTGCGGAGTAGCAGAAAGACGCTAGGAGACGTCGGACCACCGCCAGATACCTCATCATCCGATCGTCGCGAGCCTCGTACTCCCCGGTGATCTGATTGACCACGAGGTGAGAATCGCTGTAGGCTCGGATTTGCTGGGCACCGGCTCGGTGGGCGAGGGTCAGTCCGGCGATCATGGCATCGTATTCCGCCTCGTTGTTGGAGGCCGGAAAGTTGAGGCGGAGGGAGTATTGAAGTAAGAATTGGTCGGGACCACGAAGGATGATGCCAGCTCCACTCCTCGTTTCACATGATGATCCATCGACAAAGACCTCCCAGGTCGGATCCGAGCCTTCGATGCTGGGCTGTTCGGAGGCGGTGCACTCAGTTATGAATTCGGCAAGGGCTTGCCCTTTGATGGCAGTCCTCGGCTGATAGCTGATGTCGAACTGACTCAGCTCAATTGACCACTTGACTAAGTGGTCGGAGTTTTCGGGCTTGTGAAGGACAGTCTTCAGTGGCTGGTCGGTCAGTACTTGGACGGAGTGGGCCTAGAAGTAAGGACGAAGCTTCCGGGCTGCCATGACCAAAGCATAGGCCACCTTCTCTATCTTTGCATACCTCGTCTCGGCGGAGAGCAGAACTTTGCTCACATAGTACAATGGCCTCTGGACCCCATCTTCCTCTCGGACGAGGACGGTGCTGAGTGCGCTATCCGAGGCGGACAGGTAGAGCCATAGTGGTTCGTCCGGCTCGGGCTTGCTGAGGAGAGGAGGGTTGGCGAGGTACTGCTTCAGCTGTTGGAAGGCCTCTTGTTGATGGGTACCCCACTCGAAGCCCCCCTTTCCGCGTAGAGCCTTGAAGAAGGGGAGAGACTTCTCCCCTGACTTGGAGAGGAAACGGCCGATTGCAGCTAACCGACCCGTAAGCCTCTGAACCTCCTTGACATTCTGGGGTGGGGCCATGTCAATAATAGCTTGGATTTTCTCGGGGTTCGCCTCGATGTCACGCTGGCTGACGATGAACCCCAGGAATTTCCCAGTGGAGATGCCGAAGGTGCATTTAGCCGGGTTAAGCCTCATGTTGTGATGCCGGAGGACTCCGAAGGCTTCCTCGAGGTCGGCGACGTGGTCCGGCCCGACCCGGCTCTTGACGAGCATGTCGTCGACATAGACTTCCACGTTGCGGCCGATCAGGTCTTTGAAGATTCTGTTGACGAGCCGTTGGTATGTGGCTCCGGCGTTCTTTAGCCCGAAGGGCATAACGCGGTAGCAGAAAAGACCCTGGTCGGTGACGAACAAAGTCTTGGAGATATCCAGTGGAAACATCCGGATCTGGTTGTACCCTGAGAATGCGTCCATGAAGGACAGTAGCTCATGCCCCGAGGTTGCGTCGATTAAGGCGTCGATGCGGGGGAGGGGGAAAGGATCTTTTGGACATGCTTTATTTAGATCCGTGAAGTCGATACAGATCCGCCAGCCCCCGGTTGCCTTCTTCACCATGACGACATTAGCCAACCACTCGGGATAGCTGACTTCCTGAATAAATCGAGTCGACAAGAGCTTGTCGACCTTTGTCTTCACAATTTGATGCCTCTCCAGGGCTACTTTGCGTCTCTTTTGGACGACCGGCTTAGAGTCTGGGATGACGCTCAGCCGATGCATAATCAAGTCTTCGGAGATCCCGGGCATGTCGGAGGGCTTCCAGGCGAAGAGATCAATGTTGCGGCGGATGCAGGCGATTATACCTGGCTTCAAGTCCTCGGGGAGCGAGCGGCTCACCCGGAACCATTTCGATTCATCCTCGGCGCCGAACGGGACCTCCTCCAGCTCGTCGACTGGCTCTGAAGCGGGGCCGTCCCTCTCGGGTTCGAGCTCAACGGCGTCGAGGGGGAACACACCCCCTCCGACGGCGGTCATGTAGCACGACCGTGCTGCTTCTTGGCTGCCCCGGACGATGCCGACCCCTTGCGGGGTGGGAAATTTAAGTTTCAGATGGTAGGCCGAAGGTACCGCTTGGAGGGAGCACAGTCTGGGTCGACCGAGTATGGCGTTGTAAGCTGCTTTGACGTTTACCACCATGAAGTCCATGGACTCGGTCCTCTTGACAGGAGCCGATCCCGCGGTGACATCGAGAGTAACAATCCCTTCTATCACGACAGGGATGCCAGAGAACCCATGCAAGGTGTATCCGACTGGCTTGAGCTTGCCTCTGGGTAGTTTGAGATTCTCGAAGGCCTCGAGGAAAAGAATATTTACTGAGCTGTCGTTGTCGACGAGAATTCGTCGAACCTCACAATTAGCCATGTGGAGGCCAATGACGAGGGCGTCGCAAAGAGGGAGGCGAATGCCTTCGAGGTCCCCTCCGGAGAAGGAGACAGGCACCGGTTGCAACTTGGGCGAGGGGTTGTCTTGGACAGCATTCACCTCTCGGATGAAGGCTTTTCGGGAAGTATTTGACTCTCCCCCCATTGCCCCCCCGTGGACACAGTACAAGATGAATGGTGTATCGGCGGCTCCCTCGGGTTCGGGATCCCGACCCTGGATGCGGTTCGGAGTAGGGTTCGGAGGCGAAGGCCTCCGGTTCCTAGCATCTTGCCGATCCCGTGGGCCTTCTCTGGTGAATTCTCGGAGGTACCCTCGTGAGATGAGTTCCTCAATTTCGTCTTTCAGGGCTCGACATTGGTCGGTTTCGTGCCCATGATCTCTGTGGAAACGGCAGTAGAAGCGCTGATCTCGCTTCTTGTTGTTATTTGATCGGGGAGGTAGTCGGACAATGCCCTTATCCTCGATTTCTAAGAGAATGGTGGACACGTTATGTGTCAAGGGAGTGTACCTTTCGAAGCGAGGGAACGGAGGTGCCCTCTTCGCGCCGACCCCTTCCTTTGCTGTTTTCTTGGCAGGTTCGGCCTCATCGACCCTGCACTTGCCCTTCCCCACGACTTCTTTGCTGCCCTCTGGGTTCAGAGCTTCTTCAGCTCGTATGTACTTCTCGACCCGGTTGAGAAGGTCAGGGAAGTCCAGAGGTGGCCTCTTTGCCAAGGAGACCTTTAGCTGGTTGTGGCGGACATTGTGTCGGAAAGCTGCCGAGGCAACCCCTGCGTCGAGGGCAGAGACGGATCTGGCCTCGGTTGTGAACCTCTTGACGAAGTTACGGAGTGACTCCCCCTCCCTCTGACTAAGGTCGAGCAGGGAGGTGCTCGTTCTTTCGCTCTTCCGGCTCGTGATGAAGTGGGCCAGGAAGCTGGCTTCCAGCTGGTCGAACGAGAAGATCGAGCCAGGGGAGAGTTTGGAGAACCAATCCCTGGCCGGACCCCGGAGGGTGGCCGGAAAGGCTCGGCACAGCAGGGGATCCGAAGCGCTGTGAATTATCATGAGGGTTTTGAAGCCCTCCATGTGATCAGCTGGATCACCCTCGCCGTTGTAAGTCTCGAACTGCGGAGGCCGGAAGTTCCGGGGGATCTCCGCCTCTATGATGTTGACGAAAAATGGAGGTCAAGAAGGCCTCCGTCCTTGGACTAGGTTGGGATTCCTGTCGCCGATGCGCTCGATTCGATTCTCCATCTCTAGGAGGCGTCGGAGCACCTCGTCTGTGCGCTTAGGAGGGGGAGTCGGCGCACGAGTGTGGCTACTCCCTTCGCTCATTTGAGGGGCTCGGCCATAGGTCGCGGACCTCGGCGCTCCATGGAGGGCCTCCATGATTTCCTCTCTGAAGCTTCTGAACTCGCCCCTGGTGACCCCGCCATGGTCGGAAGGGTCGGGTCGGGGCGTAGGAATTCGGCCGATGCGGCTGAGTGCCGACGGCCTTTCCCCTTGTGCGGGCCTGGAGTGGTTCGGGACCGAGTTGGAAGCGGTCCCTCCCCTAGTCTGGCTAGCCCTTCTGTTCATAATGACCCAACAAAGGTCGGGTTCGGCGACGTGTGAAGCGCTTCACTGGGGTCCGGGGTTTCCACCCGGATTATTGGATGCTTGCCCTCCGTCGAGGGCCCCCTCGGGAGGAGGCCCGTCTGGTCGGGCAGAACGGGCTGATCTTCGGGCTCGGGGAGCCATGGGAGATCGGGTCGAGGGAGAGCGTCGGTGGCGAGGCTCGGACTCACGTCCGTACCGGATAAAGAGTTCCCATAGACGGCGCCAACCTGATGCGGTTTGTTTTTGGTCGCAGTGTGGATGCACCAGGTGTGAGTTCGGACTCAATTTGTAATGAGGGAAGAGTGCGGCACGGGACGACGAGCGGGAGGCTCGCTTCGGCGCTTGAGGATCAGCTCGGATTGCCTCGCCTCGAGTACCTGCAGACGGTCCTGAAACACCGGGGTTTATCCCGGTGGCGGACCCTCCGACGATCTAGTCAGTCTCTGTGAGAGAGTAGCAATAACTAGGGAAATTTGGGTGGCAAAGATTGATTACCTGAAAAGGTGGGTGAGGGTCTGGTATTTATAGGGAATTCCAACCGGGTTTGGATCCGCTTGGGGGTCGGGTCTGAACCCGAAAGCCCATGGGCCTGACGTGGCAGGAGGCCCAGGGGGTTTAGGGCGGACGTGGCAGTGCCAAGAGTGGTATAGGGCTGACGTGGCAAAGCCCTAGGTGGTATTTGGAGCTGACATGGCTGATCATGGGGCTCCGGTGCCTCTGGGGGGAATCGGATGGCCTAAGTTGTGCCAGGTCATCCTCATTCGTCGCCAGACTGGGCGGACGGCCCGTGGGGCTGTCGCGGATCGGAGGTCGAGGGCCATCGTGGCTCGTCGGATACGAGGAGACTAGTTCTGTGGGGGTGAACTTGCGGCTCGGTGCCGACTCTGGAGTGGTTCAAAGCCGAGCCAGATTGTTATTTTTCCCATTTTCCAGCGAGAGCTGTCCTGGGCCCTGGTTGGGCCCCATGCCATTTTTACCCCACCACAGTGACTATATTATTGTCCTCATATCTACGAACATACACACAATGATCCGTTTCGCACCTATCGAAACCTTTCCCTCTCATGAAGCAGTCAAACTTCAAGTACCATTGCCGCAGTGCTTGTTTGAGCCCATAAAGACTCTTCTTCGATCGACACACCATGTCTTTCTTTCCTTTAGCTTCAAAACCTATGGGTTGTTTCATGTACAGCTCTTCTTCGACATCACCATGGAGAAATACTGTCTTCACATCTAACTGCTCTAAGTACAAATCTTCAACTGCCACAATACTGAGCAGAACCCTAATTGAAGCCATCTTCACAACCGGTGCAAAGATCTCACTATAATCAACACCTTATCTTTGAGAGAATCCTTTCACAATAAGCCTCGCCTTGTACCTCTTACTTCCATCTGCCTCATCTTTGACTCTGAAAATTCATTTGTTCATAAGAGCACGCTTCCCTGCAGGTAACTTGGTCAACTCCCAAGTTTGGTTCTGTTCTAAGGAGCTCATCTCGTCCTTCATAGCTGTTACTGCTGATTTCGATGTGGGGGTAAACAGATAAGATTTGTGAGTTCGAGAAAACCTGAAGAGCTGATCCAAGCCTTTCAATTCCTGCCGCAACCTGCAAGGAAGTGCGAGACACCGGGGTTGATTCCGGTGACGCACCCTCCGACGCTCTTGTCAGTAACCAGTGGTGATTAAAGAAAGAGCTTAAGGTGGAAAAAGAGTGATTACCTGGTCACAGTGGTAGAGGGGAGGTATTTATAGTCGCCAGGGGAGTGATTAGAGACTTGATTCCCTGTGTAACTGCCAGGAGTAAAATCCTCACAGTCTGTTTAGGAAACTGATCCCTGATTCCCAGTGAGAGCAAATCAGGCCCGTTGACTTGGTCAAATCAGTGGCCCTGATTTGTCTCTTATTGGTCTGGGCTCGCCGTGGGTCGGGACCCG
Source organism: Hemerocallis citrina (assembly GCA_017893485.1). Lineage (NCBI taxonomy): Eukaryota > Viridiplantae > Streptophyta > Magnoliopsida > Asparagales > Asphodelaceae > Hemerocallis > Hemerocallis citrina. The sequence goes on from CM030358.1 coordinate 84,612,994, forward strand.
TACCCAATCGGTGTGGATCCGCTTGTGTGTTATTGGGTCTTGTGTGAAGGAGACCCAGTACCCGCTTCGGATCCACTTGTATGTGAAATTACCATTTTACCCCCGAGCTTCAAGATTCGCGCCCAATCTGGACGGTTCCGATTTAACTCCATTTTTAGCCATATCACGAGTCCCCCACTCCTAAAGACTGGGTGTGATCAGCCTTTGAGGAGTAGTTTAACTGTTTTGGTGGCTAGTGGAGTTGTATCGGAGTCCAAATGGAGGATTTTGAATTTCGAAGGGGGTAGTGAGGTAATTTTTTGATGTCGGGTGCCGTTCTCTAGCCATGTCGAGTATTTGACGGCTTTTATCTATTTTTTTCGGATTATTTATTTAATTTTGCGATACGTTTACTAATCGTTCGGGGGCCTTAACAGTACATTCTAGGCAATAATTGTTCGTTCAGGGGCTCAAAAATATACCCCGAATTTTTAATTATTTTCTAGAATTTTTAATTAATTTTCCCGAATTTTTAGCAATTTTTCGCAATTTTTAAATAAATAAAACGATTTAAATAAATAAAAAACGATTTTTAATACCGATTTATGACGTGGCTTGATCTGAGCCGTTGATCATGGACGAGCACGAATTTCTGAGAGATCCATCGGCTGTTATCGCTCAGGAGCTTTTTTCTCCGTTTGCGAGCTCGGAAAGTCACTTGCTCGGCCGCCGACCGGAGGGATAGGGGCTCGGCAGGCCGAGCGACGTGGCGCAATCTGAGCCGTCGGATGATGGTGTGAATCCCAAGAAAACGCTATCTTGTCTTTTAGCGCACGCGGCGCAATCTGGACCGTTCATCATTAGGAGCACGAATTTCTGGGGGGTCCAACGGTTGTAGTAGCTCGGTGTCTTTTTTCTCCGTTTGCGAGCTCGGAAAGGCACTTGCTCGGCCGCCGACCGGAGGGATGGGGGCTCGGCAGGCCGAACGACGTGGCGCAATCTGAGCCGTTGGATGACGGCGCGCATCTCAAGACGGGCACATTTCTCAAGAAAACACTATCTTGTCGTTTAGTGTCCTCGGCGAGATTTGAGCCGTCTGATCGAGATCATGCACGAAAGTTGAGGAGAAAGTGAGTTTTCTCCGTTTGCAGGGTTGAAAAGGCACTTGCTCGGCAGCCGACCGAAGGCATGGAGTTTCGGCGGTCCGAACGACGCGGCACAATCTGAGCCGCTGGAGGACGGCGCGCATCTCGAGACGGGCACATTTCTCAAGAAAACACTATCTTGTCATCTAGTGTCCTCGGCGAGATCTGGGCCGTCTGATCGAGATCATGCACGAAAGTTGAGGAGAAAGTGAGTTTTCTCCGTCTGCATGGTCGGAAAGGCACTTGCTCGGCAGCCTACCAAAGTCATGGAGTTTCGGCGGTCCGAACGACGTGGCACAATCTGAACCGCTGGAGGACGGCGCGCATCTCGAGACGGGCACATTTCTCAAGAAAACACTATCTTGTCGTCTAGTGTCCTCGGCGAGATCTGGGCCGTCTGATCGAGATCATGCACGAAAGTTGAGGAGAAAGTGAGTTTTCTCCGTTTGCAGGGTCGGAAAGGCACTTGCTCGGCAGCCGATCGAAGGCATGGAGTTTCGGCGGTCCGGGCGACCCAGCGCAACGAGTTTCGAGACGATCCTGTTCCCAAGGGCATTAATGGTGCCCCGGGGTTTGTGCGGCGTTCCACCTTCCCTAGGTCATTAAGGATGATTCCTTCAATTAATTCGTGGAGTTTCAACTTCCGAGGATCATAATGGCCAGATCTTGGAGGAGAGCTTATAAGTACCCCACTTCCTTTGTCATTTCAATCGCAACAATGTAGAGTTTCCAACCTCGGAGGTATTTGCCTTGGGTAACTTCTCCTTCGGGGTCCGAGGGGGTGGTCGCTCTATTGCCTTGTTCTTTCCCCGTTCCTGACGGCCCCAAAGTGGATGTCAGGGTCGGGGGAGAATAAGGCAGGAGTGGTGACGACCGTAGCTCGGATCCGAGGGATGGGTTACTTCGGAAGGACGGGTGGTCGTTCTTCCACCATGGTCTTCTCCTGACTCTGACTGCTCCAATGTGGGTGTTAGGGTCGGGGGAGATCATGGTGGAAGAGGTGATGACCCATGTCCGAATCCGAGGGGTGAGTTGGTTTCGGAGGGACGGGTGGTCACTCTTCCACCATGATCATCACCCGATTTTGACTGGTCCGATGTGGGTGTCAAGATCGGGGGTGATCATGGTAGAAGGGGTGATGACCCTAGTCCGGATCCGACGGAGGGGTTCATTTCGGAAGGACTGGTGGCTGTCCCTCTGCCCAAATCTTCTCCTGACTCTGATGGCCCGGGGGGAGGTGTCATGGTCAGGGGAGGTTTGGGCCGAAGGGTAGTCCACCGAAGTCCTGATCCGAGGGACAATGTGTTTCAGAAGGACGGGGAGTTGCTCTTCCACCTAGATCTTCTCCTGACTCTGATGTCCCGGATGGAGGTGTCAGGATCAGGGGAGATCTTGGCAGAGGGGTTGGCTGCTGAAGTCCAGATCCGAGGGGCGATCTGCCTCGGTTGGACGGGTGGTCGCTCTTCCACCATAATCTTCACCCGATTCTGAGTGCTCCGACGTGGGTGTCAGGGTCGGGGAAGGTCATGGTAGAAGAGGTGATGACCCAAGTCCGTATCCAAGGTACTGCAGTAGTTTCGGAATGATGGGTCCCTTCCCATCTCTGTCTTCCTTCCGGGCTGATGGCTTCCGATGGTTGCCAGCCCGAAGGAGTTAGAGATGGGGGGTATGCCGATCTGCTTTTGACCGGGCCCCATTGGTCGGCGGAACACCGACCGAAACCTGGGGCCTGGGGGGCTCGCCGAGGGCGGTGCCTTAAAACTTTGAATTAAAATTTTTTCTGGCTCCCTCAGATAGACTTGGGATGTTCGAGGGTACGATTATCCGAGCGACGCGGCGCAATCTCGAGACGGGCTCAGTTCCCAAGAAAACGCTATCTTGTCGTTTAGCGTCGCTGGCGAGATCTGAGCCGTCTGATCGAGATCCTACACGAAAGTTGAGGAGAAAGTGGGTTTTCTCCGTTTGCAGGCTCGGAATGGCACCTGCTCAGTCACCGACCGGGCTCTTTGCCGCTGGGGTCGGATTGCATGTGATTCGGATTCAGCCCTTGTGGTGCCGAGCTACTTGACTTGGTGGGAAGATAAAGTTGGGTTGGGCCTTCGCGATGTTTCGAGAGCGGCCCAAGAGTCGCGCTCTTTCGTTTGGGAGTCCAAGGGACGTTCCTTTTTACTATAAATCTTCACCCCCTCTTAACCCAAGTTTCATTATTTACTTTTACTCTCTCTCTCCAGTTTTTACTTTCACCTTCGAAGTTTTCAGCTCCTTGGTGGTGGTGCTAGCTGTCGCGGCGAGGCGTTCCTTATCTCCGGTGAACTTTCCGACCGTAGCTATCACTTCGAGGTCAGTCTCTCTCCCTTCTCTTTAGAAAATGGTTAAGATTACGGATGAGACCCCCGCCTCGGAGCAAACCGTCGGCCGAGCGGGCAGAGGAAAGGAGATAATGGAGCCGACCGATCAGAGTGTCGTTCGGCCGGACAGAGCGGGTGAAGTGGCCGAACCACCTCAGGAGGTCGCGGCGGCATCTCACAAGGGTAATGCGATGGTCACAATCGTCGAGACGCCGAAAACGGCGAGGGCGTTCGGTCGGCAGCCCATTGCTCTGTCGAGCGTGGGGGGCATTCGGGACTACGCCGAGGATGTCTTGGAGAAGGTAACCCAAGGGACGGCCAAGTTGGTGGAGGAGAACGAACCGAGAGAGCTGTCCGAGGTGGACCATACCATCTCCTCGCCAATAGAGGCCGATCTTCATTTGATCCGAAAGGGATTCCGGATCCCCACCGAGTACGGGCTGCTACTCCCCGGGCCAGGCTTCCGAGCGAATACGAAGTCTTCGACAGATGTATGCGTCTTTCCTGTCGATTCTCTCATAGCCGGGCTCCGCTTTTCCCTTCATCCGTTCGTGGTTGATGTCTTGAACTGGTATGGTTTGAGCCCCGCCCAGCTGATGCCGAACACCTGGAGGCACGTCATGGTGTTTGTCCTCCGGTGCCAAGAGGTCGGTGCCGCGCCTAACATGTTTCTCTTTCGGAGCCTCTACCAACCTTGTCAGCCGAGCTGAAACGAACAGAGGTTCTATCTTTCGCCGCGGACGGGCGTGAAGTTAGTCGAGAACCCGGACTCGATCAAACACTGGAAGGAGAAGTATTTCATCATCCGGGCTCCCGCGCCGTGGGTGATCCCAATAGTTTGGGCGAAGGATGGGCTGCCGAAGCGAGCCAAGAAGGAGTCGGCGTTGAGTGACGAGGATGCAGAGGTCCTCAAGAAGCTCCTCGCTCTGCCAGCGTTAAGCTGGAAAGATATTACCGAGGCGGTTCTGTTTCGAGGGGGTCTCAGTCCGATCGACCCTAGTATGCTTCTGGTATTTATACTCTTTGTTTAAAGTTTATGAAAATTTTTCTAAGTTTTTTCATTCGGCTTGTGCAGAGACGATGAAGATGGACTACAAGGCTCTGATGGCGAAGGCCAGGGCGGCGGAGCAGGAGTAGAAGAAGAAGAGGCCTTCGGCGGGGCCTCAAGGCGGCCGAGCCTCGAAGATACCTGCGGTTGCGAAGGTCCCCAACCAGCCGAAGGTTGTGGCGTCGGAGGCTGGTTCCGAGCAGGGGGAGGTCTTGGCCCTCGACCCTCCTGCGTCAGGCGCGCCGACACCGACCTCGAAAGGGGATGCTCCCGGTTCGTCGAGCGGTGTGTTCGGCGTGAAGGAGGCGCTGTCCCTCCAAGTTCCGCCCCTCACAGCCGAGGCGGAGAGGATCTTGACCGAGTGCCATAAGCAGATCTTCGTCCCTGATTGGCAGGTGATGAATGTCGACGGCTTCTTGGGCGACGGCAATATCTGAATGGAAGCGGTGAGGCACCTGCCGACCCCAAAGGATCGAGCGACCCTAAAGGCCGGGCTTGCAGGGGACGCCGCGATGCAGATTGCTCGGAACACCATGTCGGTAAGTGGGCCGAGCTCTTCCTTATCGAGACTTTTTCTGAGATTTTTCTAAGTTCTTTGATTCGGGTTCTAATGTGTTGTTTTCTTTTCAGACCCTCTGCCACTTCAACTTCCTGCTCGAGGAGTTCGCGAGCAAGGAACAGGAGCATGAGCGGGAGAGGGTGGAGCGTGTCAAGGCCACGAAGCTGCTTGATGCCGAGCAGCTCCTCTCGGCAAAGAGGGGTGCCAAAGTGGCGGGACTGGAGAAGCAGCTGGCCGACGTCATTCAGCTGTCGAAGGACACGGCAACCAAGCTTGAGGCTTCAGAGAAGGAGGTTGCCGAGCTGAAGGAGGAGCTGGCCATTGCTCGGTCGGAAGCGGAGAAGGCTCGGAAGAGGGCCGAGAAAATCAGGGCGAAACACCGGTCTAAGGTGAAGAAGGCGAAGAAGGCCGTGCAGGAGGAGGCCGCGCAACGCATGCTCCAGAACATGGAGGAGGCCTACGGTCGAGCCTTGCTCCACGTGGTCGCCAGGAACCCGGGTTTCGACACGTCTTCCTACCGTTTTTATGACCCCGTGGAAGGGGAGGAGGAGGTTCTCGAGGGGCTGCTCGATCCCGAGGGAGAGACGGAAGGTGTCGAAGGCCCGGGAGAGACCGTGGCCGAAGATAAAGAGGAGGATGACTCCGAGGAAGAGAGCGGGAGTGAAGACGAAGGCGAGGGCGATGGCGAGGACAAGGCCGGGGGGTCGACGGACCCGAACGATAAAAAGGTCGACCCCTAACTCGGTTGTCTCTTTTAGTCTTTCGTTGTTTTGTTTCTTCTTGTAAGCCTAACCGCGGACTGGCCACCGCTCTTATAAACTTTCTTCTCGATTTTGAATGAAAACAGTTTGTTTGGCCAAAATTTATCCAAGTGTTGAGTCTCGGATTTAGTGTTTGATTTGGCGTAGAATTCTCCAAGTGTTGGGTCTCGGATTTGTCTTTGATTTTCAGGTAAGGTTCGGCCCGATTACGGAGGTTGCACAGCTTCGTAAGGAGCTGGCTAAAACGAAGGGTGAGCTCTCGGACAGCCGACAGAGGCGGTTTCTCATGCTCTTGAAGTTGGAGGAGACGAAGGCAGCTGTGCGAAAGTATTGTCGCGAGTTGTGGCAACTGCGGAAGCAACCCCAAGCCCCTTGTTCCGAAGGCAAGGTCGAGCAGCTTCGTAGAGAGCTTACTGCTGCCGAGCGGAAGAATGACGAGCTTTTGGCCGAGGTCCAACACATGGAATTAGCGGAGAAAGAACGCTCGGCGGCGGAAGAGAAGCTAACTTCCGAGCTGGAGAAGGCGTCGACCGAGCGCAAGAGGCTGTTGGCCGAGGTCGACAGGCTCAGAAGGATCACAATAGGTAGGGGGATCGAGGTCACCCACTTCTGACGGCTCGCGACCGATAGCGCCAACGTCTCGGGCTCGTCAAGGCCTTCTCGTTTGAAGAAGTTGGCGAAGGACGACGCTCTGAGAGACAGAATCATTGAACTGGAGGAAGAGGTCGCGTCACTCAAGCCTCTGCCGGAGAGGGCCAACGTCCACAGTACGTCGTGTACTCGCGAAGAGAGCGAGAGAGGGATTTCCTTTTACGAACTCGCGACACGTTTGCCTGTGGCTAGGCGGAGCCCTGCCGACGCTCAGAGTAGTGCGGCCGTCTCGTCGAGCGGTGCCTCGGTCGGCGCCACAGTCAGGGTCAGCGGCGAAGGGGGGTCACGCTTCGTTGGTTTGGAATCGAGCTCGGAGGTCAGGCCTCGTCGTCCTCGTGTTTCCTTGAACCGAAGCGTTCCCCTTCTGAAGAGACCCTGACCATGTCGTTTTGTGTTTCTTCTGATTGTTGCAAAACTTTGTAGTAGAGTTGGTCTTGTTGTATGTGGATCTATTATATCTCAATATGAGTTTGAAAGTTTGATTGGAAAATTCTTCAAGTGTTGCGCCTCGGAAGTGTATTGAAATCTTGCTGTTCATTTTCCCTTCTTTTCAGCTCGTGGCGTCAGACCAATACACCGATCCCAACGGCTCGGACAATGAGGCTGATGCCGAGGTGACCTCAGGGGCGACGAAGTCGCACTTGAAGAAGCGCCGAGAGCGGCGTCGTGGAGCGGAGCTGGAGTTACGTCGAGCTGAGAGCGAGCAGGCCCACCTTCAGTCCGTCCTCGGCCAACGAGACGTCGAGATCCAACGTCTGGAGAGCAGGATCATCGAGGCGACCCCCGTAGGGGAGGACGACGACTCGCAGACAGCTTTTAGTAACGCTCTTCGAATTCAGTGTATCCGGCACAATCAGTCGAAGATATTAGCCGAGCGGGACGATTTGCTCTCCGAGATCCATCACTTACAGACTGTGGAGGCGAAGCTTCGGAAGGAGGCGGAGGAGCTTGCAGATGAAGTGGAAGGGCTGGCGACCGAAGAGGACAGTGAAGACATTTCTGTTTGAGGACCAAGTGTAATGGGTCGGCGCTGTATTTTTCGTTTTCAAATATTTTGTAACCATGAAAAGAGTGCTTTGTATTGTGTCCCGATTACTAATAAAATTCCTTTGTGGCTCTGCGTGCTTGTTTCGCTTGTGAGTGTGTTGGCCGTGCCGAGGTCCTCGAGCCGAACACATGGTGCTGTCGGCGAGAATCTTGAGGCGAACGAGTCCCTGTCGGAGCGCTACCTTGTCATTTAGCGATTCTGACAAGATCTGGACCGTCGGATGTCGGTGCGAATCTCGATGCGGCGCAGTTCCCAAGATGATGCTATCTTGTCGTTTTATCGTCGATGGCAAGATCCGAACCGTCGGATGATGGCATGAATCTCGAGGCGGCGCAGTTCCCTAGAAAACGCTATCTTGTCGTTTAGCGTCGGTGGCAAGATCTGGACCGTCAGATGATGGCACGAATCTCGAGGCGGCGCAGTTCCCAAGAAAATGCTATCTTGTCGTTTAGCGTCGGTGGCAAGATCTGGACCGTCTGATCGGGATCAGTCACGAAAATTGAGGAGAAAGTGAGTTTTCTCCGTTTGCAGGGTCGGAAAGGCTCCTGCTCGGCAGCCGACCGAAGGCGTGGGGTTTCGGTTTTCGGCTTCCTAACAAGATTGTTCGGATTATGTGGCCGATCAATTCTTCGGTCTCCCTCTTCTTGCGAAGCTGAGGGGTGAGCCGAGCTCCTTTCCTTTGTGGGACTCGTCGGTCATGGCCTGCGATCGATGGTTGTGGGAGCAATTCTGAATGGTGGTCCACTCCTAGTCTGCCGCGAGGCTGGCTTAGGGGTAGAATGAAACCAAGTGTTGGACTCCAGAACCATCGGTGTAGTTCAACGGTTGTTGGAGCAGTTTCGAACGGCGATCTACCTCTGGCTCGTCCGGGGACTAGCCGAGGAGGTAAAGTCGAGCCGAGTGTTGGACTCCAAACCATCGTTGTAGTTCAACGGTTGTGGGAGCAGTTCCGAACGGCGATCTACCTCTGGCTCGTCCGGGGACGAGCCGAGGAGGTAAAGTCGAGCCGAGTGTTGGACTCCGAACCATCGGTGTAGTTCAACGGTTGTGGGAGCAGTTCCGAACGGCGATCTACCTCTGGCTCGTCCGGGGACGAGCCGAGGAGGTAAAGTCGAGCCGAGTGTTGGACTCCGAACCATCGGTGTAGTTCAACGGTTGTGGGAGCAGTTCCGAACGGTGATCTACCTCTGGCTCGTCCGGGGACGAGCCGAGGAGGTAAAGTCGAGCCGAGTGTTGGACTCCGAACCATCGGTGCAGTTCAACGGTTGTGGGAGCAGTTCCGAACGGCGATCTACCTCTGGCTCGTCCGGGGACAAGCCGAGGAGGTAAAGTCAAGCCGAGTGTTGGACTCCGAACCATCGGTGTAGTTCAACGGTTGCGGGAGCAGTTCCGAACAGCGATCTACCTCTGGCTCGTCAGGGGACGAGCCGAGGAGGTAAAGTCGAGCCGAGTGTTGGACTCCGAACCATCGGTGTAGTTCAACGGTTGTGGGAGCAGCTCCGAACGGCGATCTACCTCTGGCTCGTCCGGGGACGAGCCGAGGAGGTAAAGTCGAGCCGGACTTGGACTCCGAACCATTGGTTGAAATCAAAATTCAAAAAAAACAGATGATAAGGGCGGAGAGAGGCATGCAAATTTATAAGTATGAAAGAGCTTTCTTTATTGATAATCTACGGCGAACCGTTTTACATATTACAATTTATGAAAATAGGTTACAAGTTAGAGGGGAGGAATGACTCGATATCCTATGATACTTAGAGTGGCGCCGGGGCGCTTTCTTGGTATTTTAGGAGGTGGTCGGCATTCCAGGTCCTCGGAATCTCTCTGCCCTCTAGATCTTCTAGACGATATGCTCCGGTCCGAACTACCCTCGTGATCCTGTACGGCCCTTCCCAGTTCGGAGCCAGCTTGCTCTTCTGATTGGGGAAGGATATGGCCAGCTTTCTCAAGACTAGATCCCCTTGCTTAAGGTTGGTGGGTCGGACCTTCTTGTTGTATGCCAGCTCGACCCTTCTTCGGTAATTCTGCTGCCGAATCGACGCTCTTTCCCTCAGCTCATCAATCAGATCTACGTCTGCCCTGAGGTCCCTGGCGTTCTGTTCCTCGTCGTACGCCGCGAGCCGAGGGGAAGGTATTCCGACCTCGAGGGGTATCACGGCCTCGGACCCATAGGTGAGGTTGAAAAGGGATTCGCCTGTGGGGGTCCGCTTGCTCGTGCGGTAGTTCCATAGGACGTTGGGGAGTTGGTCGACCCATAAGCCTTTGGAACTTTTGTCCAGCCTTTTTTTGATGCCTGCGAGGATCTGCCGATTAGCATTTTCTGCCTGTCCGTTCGACTGGGGGTGGGAGACGGACGAGAAGCGCTGCTGGATGGCAAGGTCGTCGCACAGAGCTCGGAATGCTGCGCCAGTGAACTGAGTCCCGTTGTCCGTTACGAGGACACGGGGGACGCCAAATCTGCAGATGACGTTCTTCCAAAAGAATTGTACTACCTTGTTCTCGGTTATAGTGGCGAGGGGCTCGGCCTCGACCCACTTCGAGAAGTAGTCGATGGCTACAACCAAGAACTTGAACTGACCCGGAGCCGGAGGGAAAGGCCCTAGCAAATCCATCCCCCACATTGCAAAGGGGATAGGACTTGATAGGGAGGCGAGGTTGGCTTGAGGGAGGCGACGGACGCTGGAGTGTCTCTGGCAAGAGTTACATTGCCGAACGTGTCGCTCGGCGTCTTGAAGCAGGGTCGGCCAGAAGTACCCATAATTCAAAGCTTTTCGGGCCAAGGACCTGGATCCTGAATGTGCGCCGCCGATGCCTTCGTGGAGCTCTTGTAAGGCATAGTCGGCCTGTTCTGGAGAGAGGCACCTTAGGTATGGTCGGCCGTCTATTTGAGAGAAAGAGCGTTTGTATAAGATATCTTTGATCAAGACATACCGCTCGGCCCGGGTTCTGACTCGGCGTGCTTCTTTGGGATCCTCGGGCAGGACCCCGTCCCTCAAGAATTCCACCAACGGCTTCATCCAGTTATCTTGCAACATGACCGGCAGTGACTCCGCCGAGCCGGATGTCTCATCTTCGATGCTCGGCTTAAAGAGGACCTCGATCAGAATGGTCTGTTCAAGACCTTGCAGGGAGGATGAGGCCAACTTGGAGAGGGCATCGGCCTGAGAGTTCTCCTCACGAGGGAACCGTTGGATGAGCGCCTCATCGAACCGTCTCATGAGGGCCCGAACCTTAGCGAAGTATTTCGCCATCTGCTCGTCTCGGGCCTCATACTCGCCCAAGACTTGGTTCACGATGAGCTGGGAGTCGCTATGGATTAAGAGGCATTGCGCTCCAGCACTTCGGGCAAGTCCGAGGCCTGCGATGAGTGCTTCGTACTCTGCCTCATTGTTGGAGGCCTTGAAGTTCATATGGATCGCATACTGGAGGACGAAGTCGTCAGGACCGTTCAGGATGATACCGGCGCCGCTTCCTTCGCTATAGGAGGAGCCGTCCACGAAGACCGTCCAAATGGGGGGTCCATTCGGGACGTGGCTAACTTCAGGGATGGTGGACTCTACGATGAAGTCGGCGAGGGCCTGTGCTTTAATTGCCGTCCGAGGTTGGTAGGAGATGTCATGTTGGCTCAGCTCTATGGACCATTTCATTAGCCGGTCCGAGGTCTCGGGCTTGTGGAGGATCTGTTTTAGAGGTTGGTCAGTGAGGACAACGACCGAGTGGGATTGAAAGTACGGCCGGAGCTTCCTCGCCGCCATGACCAGGGCGTAGGCCATCTTCTCTATCTTCGGATAGCGTAGCTCGGCGTCCCGAAGCACCTTGCTCACGTAGTAGATGGGCCTTTGGGCCCGGTCCTCTTCTCTCACCAAGACAGCACTTAGGGTCTGCTCGGAAGCAGCCAAGTAGATGAAGAGAGTCTCGCCCGGGACCGGTTTGCTGAGCAGAGGGGGGTTCACCAAGTAGGCCTTCAGTTGGTCGAACGATTCCTGTTGTGGTTTGCCCCATTCAAAACCCTTAGCCCCCCTGAGTGCTTTGAAGAAGGGGAGGCACCTTTCTCCAGACTTCGAGAGGAACCGACCGATAGCAGCGAGCCGACCAGTTAGCTTCTGCACCTCCTTGACGTTTCGGGGCGGGGCCATGTCCAATATGGCCTTGATCTTCTCGGGATTGGCTTCGATCCCTCGCTGGCTCACCATGAAGCCGAGGAACTTTCCCGAAGAGACCCCGAACGCACACTTGTTCGGGTTCAGCCGCATGCTGTGCCTTCTCAACACGCCGAAGGCCTCCTGGAGGTCGGCCACGTGGTCAGTGCCTCGGATGCTCTTTACGAGCATGTCGTCAACGTACACCTCCATATTCCGGCCTATCTGGCTCTGGAAGACCTTGTTGACGAGGCGCTGGTAGGTGGCGCCCGCGTTCTTCAACCCGAACGGCATGACCCGGTAGCAATAGAGGCCCTGATCGGTGATGAAGGAGGTCTTCGGAATGTCCGGGAGGAACATTCAGATTTGATTATAGCCGGAGAAGGCGTCCATGAAGCTGAGGAGCTCATGGCCCGAGGTGGCATCAATGAGGGTGTCGATGTTCGGAAAAGGGAATGGGTCCTTCGGACACGCCTTGTTCAGGTCGGTGAAGTCGATGCATATTCTCCAAGAGCCGTTGGACTTCTTGACCATCACAACATTGGAGAGCTACTCGGGGTAGTTTACCTCTTGTATGAACTTAGCCTTCAAACGTTTATCCACCTCCTCCTTGATGGCCTGCTGTCGCTCAGGAGCGAACTTTCGTCTCTTCTGCTGAATCGGTTTGCACCCCGGTTCGATACTTAGGCGGTGGACTAGCAACTCCTCGGAGATGCCGGGCATATCCGCGGCTGACCAAGCGAACAGGTCGCGGTTATCCCGGATGCATTTAACCAAGTCAGAGCACAGTGCGGTCGGTAGGGACTTGCTGATGAGGAACTTCCGGCTCGGGTCCTCGTCCGAGAAGAGCACTTCTTCCAATTCGTCCGCCGGCTCGGACGTGGGTCGGACTTTCGGCTCGGGGATTTCTAGTGTCTCGAGGGAGAGCACCGGTCCCCCGGTGGAAGTCATGTAGCACTTCCGAGCCGTCTCTTGGCTTCCCCTGACTTCCCCTACTCCCGACCGAGTGGGAAACTTCATTTTAAGATGGTACGCTGAGGGGACAGCTTCTAGGGCAGCTAGGCCGGGTCGGCCTAGAATGACATTATATGCGGCCGGGACGTCGACGACCATGAAGTCCATCTGCTCGGTACGGGTAGTAGGGGCCTTCCTAGCGGTCACGTCCAGGGTTATGACTCCCTCGACGGTTACTGGTACCCCCGTGAACCCGTGGAGGGTGTAACCGGCTGGCTTGAGACGGTCCCGCGATAGCTGCAGGCCTCGGAAGGCCGAGAGAAAGAGGATGTTCACCAAACTCCCATTGTCTACTAAGATCCTCTGCACTTTGAAGTTGGCCATGCGGAGGTCGATGACCAGTGCGTCGCAGTGGGGGGTCCGGACCCCTTCGAGGTCTTCATCAGAGAAGGTCACCGGGACGTCGAGGCCTTTGTGGGGAGGAGCGCTGTGGACTGAATTGACCTCTCGGACGAAGGCCTTCCGGGAGGAATTGGAGGAGCCTTCCATGGGGCCTCCGTGGATGAGGTGCATGACCCGCTCTTCCTCAAATTCGGGGGTTTCATCGCGCCGCTCGGAGTGCTTGTTAGCCCCCGAGGCGGAGGGGTAGTGCGGTCCGCCCGGTCACTTGCTTTCACAAATTTGGCCAGCTGCCCCCTCTGGATGAGGGCCTCTATCTCATTTTTCAATGCTCGGCAGTCGTTGGTCTCGTGGCCGTGGTCCCGGTGATAACGGCACCATTTCTCTTTGTTTCTCCTCTTGGCCGGGGTGTTTATCCTCGGAGCAGGTGGCAGCAGGCCTTCCTTCTCCACTTCCATCAGGATAGTGGAGACATTGGTGGTGAGGGGAGTGAACTTCTCGAACCTAGGGGGAGGTCGGCGCTGACCGCCGTTGTCCTTCTGCATCTTCTTCGATCCCTCCCCCTCAGTCGCCTTCCTCTTCGATCCGGAGGCCGATCCTCCGAAGTTCGGGAGGCACTCGGCCTCCTCCGCCCGGATGTACTTCTCGCACCTTAGGAGAAGGTCGGCAAAGTTGTGCGGGGGCTTCTTGGCGAGGGACGACCGGAGGTTGGAGTTGAGAACGTTCGACTGGAACGCAACAATCGCCACAGACTGGTCTAGGGAGGCGATAGACCTGACCTCTGCGGTGAATCTCTTCACGTAGTCCCTCAGTTTCTCTCCCCTTTCTTGCCGCAAGTTGAGAAGGGAGAGGCTCATCTTCTCGGCTCGCCTGCTACTTACAAAGTGAGTAATGAACAGCGTTTCGAACTGCTCGAACGAGAAGATGGAAGAGGGGGCGAGCCTGGAGTACCACTCCCGAGCCGACCCCCGGAGGGTGGCGGGGAAGGTCTTGCAGAGCATGGCGTCGAAAGCTTGATGGATCAGCATTAATGTCTTGAAGCTTTCGATGTGATCAACTGGGTCGGACTCCCCTGAGTACGTTTCAAACTGCGGAGGTTTGAAACCCCTCGGTATGGGGGCCTCCATGATCGTCCGAGAGAAAGGGGGTCTGCTGGGCCGGACGGTCCCTGCTCTGGACTCCTCTTCTCTGTCCATGCGACCAATGCGCCTTTCCACCTCATGGAGACGGCGGTTGAGGGCATCGTCCCTCCGCTGGTAATCATATGATCCCCCGGACTCTTCTTCATAGGAAGGGGAGCGGGGACTGCGGCGCCGGTAGTCCTGGGATCGGCGGGGACTGTAGTGCTGCTGCTGGCGACTGGGAGCCGGGAGAGGACTTCGGGATCGGCGGCGAGGACTGGGTACCCGCGGGGGTGTCGGAACCCTCTGGGTATTTTGGTTGTTCTGCCAAAGGTTGAGGGCTTGCAGCACGGTGTCCTGAAATTGTAGGAACTCGGCACGAGTGATAGGTGCCTCATTGTTCCTCCGATGATGCCGATCCGTGGGGGAATGCGGCCTCCTCCTTCGGCGCTCGGGAGATGTCGCTCGGCCCCTGCGGTCTGGAGACCTTCTACCGTCTCGGCAGTGAGGGGACCGCTCACCCTGATGCTGGCGGGAGGCTTCCTCTCGGGCCCACCTCTCATCAGGGTGGGTGCGGAGGTCCTCATCTTTATGGCGGTTCAGGATTGTGTTGCGGAGGTCGGGGTGATGAGAAGCCATTGAATCCAAGGATTCATTATGAACCGAGACATGGTCTGGATCGAGGGGCTGCTTCTGCCTCCGACCGTTATGGCCGGAAGGGCCATTGGGGGGTTGCTGTTTGGGAAGAGGAGGTTGGCCCTGCTGGACCGGGGGAGGAAGTTCAGGCTGCTGGCCTGGATTGACAGGGGCTTCCTCTGTCTGTTCGGCGGGAATGGCCCCGCGGTTGGATCCTCTCGATCTGACCTTCTTCGGAGGCATGGTTGGAGCAGGGCTAAGCGACGAGGAAGAGACGGAGGCTGTTCGCGTGGTGTTTCCCACAGACGGCGCCAATCTGTTACCGCTGATTTCGGTGTGGGGGTAAACAGATAAGATTTGTGAGTTCGATAAAACCTGAACAGCTGATCCAAGCCTTTCAATTCCTGCCGCAACCTGCAAGGAAGTGCGAGACACCGGGGTTGATTCCGGCGACGCACCCTCCGACGCTCTTGTCAGTAACCAGTGGTGATTAAAGAAAGAGCTTAAGGTGGAAAAAGAGTGATTACCTGGTCACAGTGGTAAAGGGGAGGTATTTATAGTCGCCAGGGGAGTGATTAGAGACTTGATTCCCTGTGTAACTGCCAGGAGTAAAATCCTCACAATCTGTTTAGGAAACTGATCCCTGATTCCCGGTGAAAGCAAATCAGGCCCGTTGACTTGGTCAAATCAATGGCCCTGATTTGTCTCTTGTTGGTCTGGGCTCGCCGCGGGTCGGGACCCGTACCCAATCGGTGTGGATCCGCTTGTGGGTTATTGGGTCTTGTGTGAAGGAGACCCAGTACCCGCTTCGGATCCACTTGTATGTGAAATTACCATTTTACCCCCGAGCTTCAAGATTCGCGCCCAATCTGGACGGTTCCGATTTAACCCCATTTTTAGCCATATCAATAGCTAACTCCCAATGAATTCGAGCCTCATCCCTCAAAGCCTTCTCATGAGTCTCTGGCTCCCCCGAATCCATGTACAGAACATGCTCGTGAACAACAATAGCCGATGGATCAAATATCCTTGTTGGCCTCCTCTCTCATGTCGATCTCCTCAATGTGGGTACCGGTTCACCGACCGGTTCAGGTTCCCCAAACTGTTCTGGCTGTACCTGTTTGTCTTGGATAATCTGCTCATTCCAAATAGGCTCACCATGAGCCTCCTGTGCTGCATGTGGTACCTGTACCTGCAGTTGCACTGTAGGGCCCCCACAACTAGGGCCGCATTCAGAATCTGAATCTGAGTCTGAGTTTGAACCCCAATCTGATTCTGAACTGGTTGTACTATCTTGACCTTTATGCCTGTCCTTGTATAGAACATCTTCATTGAACACTACATTCCTGCTGCGAATGACTTTGTTATCCACAAAATCTCAAAGTATGTAACCATACTCATCACCACCGTATCCAATGAACACACACCTCCTGGACTTAGAGTCCAACTTCTTTCTTTCTTCCCTGTCAATTAGTGCATATGCCATACAACCATAAACTTTCAAATGTGAATAATTAACAGTTTTACCTGACCATAGTTCTTCTGGATTGGCCCCATCAAGGGCACTAGACGGGCAACGATTAATCAAGTACATTGCTGTATCAACTGTAGCGGCCCAAAGATGGACCAGAAGACCCGCATGAAGTCTCATGCATCTCGCCCTTTCGAGTATCTTGCGGTTCATCCTTTCTGCTATACCATTCTCCTGTGGAGTCTTATGAACTGTCTTGATTCCTCTGATACCTTCCTTTGCCAGATAGTTAGAAAACTCTTTGCTTGTTTACTCACCTCCGTTGTCTGACTTTATTGCTTTCACCTTGCAACTCGTCTCATTCTCAACCCTGGCCTTCCAAGCTCTGAATACCTCAAAAACTTCTGATTTCTCACGAATTGCATAAACCCAAACCTTTCTTGTATCATCATCGATGAATGGGACGAAGTATCTCTTACCACCATAAGAGAATTCCTGAGGTGGACCCTACACATCTGTATGTACCAACTCTAGCTTCGCAAGCTTCTTCTCACGCCCACCCAACTGAAAGCTAACTGTCTTCTGTTTGCCCATCACACAATTCTCACAAAAATCCATCTCATCCTTCTTCAGTCCTGACAAAAGATCCCTAAAACAAAGCTGCTTGACACCCTTTTCACCAAGGTGCCCCAACCTGACATGCCATAGAATTGAAAGGGAACTATCTGCTAATGCTGTAGCAATGATATCACCTGAATCACCTCTCTTAAGTAAGTACAATGTGTCACAATACTTTTCTTTTGCCACCAACCTAACAACCTGTAGTCACCTTCCATTTTCCATGCCCAAAAGTAGTTTTAAACCCTTCTTTGTCTAGTTTGCTAGTTGAGATCAAGTTTTTCTTCAACCTCGGAATATGTCTTGTATCATACATGACCAATTGCTCACCATTTCGAGCCTTCACTCTCACAGTGCCTCTTCCCACAGCTGGACATATTTGTCTAATTGCCCATTACCAACTGAAACTGCACCAAAATCATCTGTCTTGTAATCCTCAAAAACATCCCTAATGGGGGTACAGTGATAAGAAGCACATGAGTCTATACACCGATCATCATGCAAAATATTAAATCCAGCAGATAAACACAATTCATCTAGACAAGGTTCAATACTTACCACATTGGCTACTTGTGACCCTGCTTGTACTCCTCGCATTGGCCTTTCCTGTATCCTGGCTTCTTGTAGTACCAACACTCACCTTTGTGATGTTCGGTTCTTGACTTGGACCTGTAATTCTTGCTCTGCGACCTCCCTCTGTTGTTACTTCTACCACAGTTATCAACTGACAGCACGGTATTGCTAGGATATGACACTGAAGTCTCTCCATATCTTTTCCTCCTTGCATCCTCATTCATAATGCTACTTATAACATCCTTTAGGGTTGTCGTATCAGTCATGGTGCTAGTAATAGTCTGCTCTACTATGCCGTAACTATCGGGAAGACTGGATAGCAACAACAACGATTGTGCCCTCTCCTCAAACTATAAACCCGACGATTTCATCTGATTGTAAACCATACAAAAATTGTTGATGTGCTCTGCAACCGAACCCCATTCTGACAGCTTCAAGTTAACCAACTTCTTTAGGTGTAAGATCTGGTTCGCTGTATTCGGCTTCTCAAACATGTTTGTCAATATCTCTGTTGCCTCCTTTGCGGCCTTCTCAATATGAAATAACACCTTCTTGCTTAGCGACAACTAAATCTACCCAAGGCCGCCAACGCAACCGGATCGACCTTCGTCCCTTCTAGCTTCACACCAAATAATGGATCATCTAGATCCTTCTGTCGGAGATACGCAATCATTTGGATCTTCCACATTGTGAAATCCGTTCCATCAAACTCCTTGACTCTACTCTTGTCCCTCATCTCAATCAATACTACCAACCTGTAGCTCTGATACCACTTTGTTGAATTCTAACTGCGGAAAAAACTCAACAACGACGACGAGATGCAAGAACTATAGAATCAAAATAAGAGAAGAAAGAACAACAAAAAGCAACACACAAGAACACACAAGATTTTTATCGAGGTTCACCCAAACAATGGCTACTTCCCCATGCAGAGGCACTCCGGTGATTTTCACTAGAAATATGAAGATTAGGTTTATAAATCTCTCAAGAACTCACTACCAAGGTGTAAGGTTTCTCTCTATCTCTCTCTCTCTCTTAATGACGGCTGGTAGATCTCTATTTTCTTTTTACTTAACCCTAAAATCGTACACAATACAATATATATAGGATTCCACAACTTTCCATCTCAGCCGCTCATCAATCGGGGTCGGGACGGTCGACCGCAACATCATGACGGTCGACCGGTCTTCTCCTTCGACTGCACAAGTTCCAACAGAGAGCAAGTCAATCGACTGGGCGGTCGACCGATCATTATTTCAAGATACAGGTTGAATCAAAGAGCGGGACGGTCGGCTGCGCGGTCGACCGGTCGTCTTGCCTGGGTGCGGTCGGGGGGTGCGGTGACCGCAACTCTGCTGTAGCCTCCAACTACTATTGACCTCTTGCTCCCACTTCGACTCTCCTTCTCGTCTATCTTCTCCAACCCTATTATCGTGTATTGGATCCACAAACCCCAACAAATAGCGGCCTTTGTTTTAAAATATTTGAAATTTTTTATTTGCTGTCGCTATTCCGACTAACGACCATAGTATATATGAGGTCACTAATGAGATTAACGACCTTTAATGAACTGTATACAAACACTTAGCAAAATCTAGAGAGTTGTTCTTCTCTGAAAAAATAATAATCAATTTATTTTTGAAATTGAGTCGTCATTCCGATAGTGACCTTAGTTTTACAAAGATCGCTAATCGGAATAAAGGCCTTTATTGTACTAAGGTCGCTATTCTGAATAGTGCATTTATTATACTAAGGTCGCTATTGCAAATATTACATAGAATAAGGAGATTGTGTTTCATACCGATGTCGTTATTCCCAATAGCGACATCAGTTTTAAATTTTTTTTTCCCAAGAAAGCAAAAACTCTCCAGAAATCGCTAAGTGTCTCAATACATTCATTTGATGTCGTTGATCTCATAAGCGACCTCATATATACTAAGGTCGCTGGTGAGAATAGTGACAGCAAACAAAAAATTCAAAAACATTTTAAACATAGGCCGTTATTCCCATTAGTGACTTTCAAAATGAAGAGCTCGCTAACGAGAATAGCTGTCGCTGCTGACGTGGCATAAAGTAGCCTACGAACGCTAACAGTTTCGAAACTGACCTATAATCGCAAATATTTTTAAAAAGTGGCCTATGACAGCAAAAAAACAAAAAAAAAAAAAAACCGAAAGTGGGCATGTGATTTATTTCGTCGAAAGCGGGCTAAAACGTAAACGTGCTGAAAAACTGTGGCCCCACATCACAAAAAATCAGAAGCATTGCACGAATCGTTGAAGGAGAGGTGTAACTTTTACTTTTGCGTATCGTGTTCCTTGCTTCTTCCTCTCTCTCTCTATCCCTATAAATACCTGACCTTCTCCTCTCCTGCTCTTCATATTGGCCGAAGCTAGGGTTCCGACTTCCAAAAGAAAGCGATCTAATTCCTCTTTTCATCTAAGGTAACAATTTCTTTCTTCAATTTCATCTTCATCGATCGTCGAATTTCTAGTTTCTAGATCTGGTGTTGCTTCGATCTCGATCTCGATCTCGATTCATTGATATTAGTATGGGATCCGATCCGATGTGTTCGAACTTGATTTAGTTGTTGCATTTTGGTTTGGATCAGATTTGAGTTGGTTTCGTTGTAAGATTTAGATTGATCGCGGTAGTGGGCATCTATGCTAATCCTATTGTTGGAATTGGTTGGTAAATTTTGAAGATATCGATTGAGTTGATGATTATGAAGGATCTCATGGTTGATCTGTATAATATTGTTTATAATTGTCAGAAGAGAGGGGTTAGTACTGTGTTCTTGTGGTGAGATTGCTGCACAATTTTGACTTTTTATTCTGCGGTGATTAAAGTTGTGTTTTTTAAAACAAATATGATTACTATAATATAATTCCAAAGGTATTCCATTAGTTACAAATTTACCTGTAGTTAATTATTCAATTTGGCCACTTATCGGTGAGGTTCATTATTTGTTTCCTAGCTTCAGTTGCATTTCTGCCAAAACTTCTGATTTGTGGATACTATTAATAACGACAGTACGACACTAGGCTTACATAAGGTGTTGGATCATCAATGATTATTTTAAGGAGTTGTAATTTTGTGTGTGTGTGGAAGGAATAGCTAGCCAAGGTGGCTAGCCATTCATAGGAGTCGTAGATTTTTAGTGACAATGTGATGGATAATACGTTTGTTACGGTCTATTTGTCATACGAGGGCCTATCCCACATCGGTTAACTGGGGAGCTGATATGGGATAGACATAGACTTTGGTTCCCAACCTCTAATAGCTAGTTTTTTCGGGGTGTGTTCTTGTAAGATCTATATCATTGTTGTAGTTTGTTTCACCTTGTGGAAAGTAAAAGATGTGGTTATATGCAAGAATATTCACATGTATACATTAGATGTACAGAGTTATTGCTGTATTTAGTTATTAAACAAATCTTTTCGAGGTCTTCCTTGAGCTAGCAGTTTCTGTTTATAGAAAATTTTAAATTTTGGAAGTATGGAGCATTTTGGGAAGGTTCTTTGTTTTTTTTTTTTGGGTGGTTGCTCTTGGCTTACATTTTCCTTAGAGTCATACATTCCCTAAAGCAAATTTATCATCTCTCCTTCTAGGCTATTTTTCTTGGTTTTGTAGAATTTGGAGGATGCCAAGTCATCTCTTGAACTATGGTAAACCATCTCTTATCATAGTTTTGGTATTTTTTACATCAACTAATTAGAGAGGGTTGACAAGTCGATAGCTTGTCATAAAATTTTGTCAAATCTTCTAGGATAAGGATGACAGGGCTTAGCCTACGCCATTTTTATAGGGTAAGGCTTAGACGAAGCTGATTTTAATGCAATTGAAAGAAACATAGGTTGCTGAGTCATGTGGATGACCTTCTTACCTCTTTCTTATGACTTATGTGGCTACAACATTAATGCTTTCTCAATAATGTGACAATAGTGATCCCATAATGTTTAAGTTACATTATCAGAAAACTTCATCATGATTTGTATACCATAGAACATATATGACTAAAATCATATTCTTTGTCACTTTCTAATTATCGTGAGATTTTCCATACTTGTTAAGAAATAGTTAATTTTGCAACTATATACTGCATTTAAAAAAATCTTCAATCTGCATAGCTCTTTTTGTTCTACTTGTTTATGTTTATGTGCAAGATTTAGTGACCTCTTTGTAAGTAGATGGTAGTTAGAGTATGTTGTTTGTAGAGATTCTTGAAGCCAGTGTCAAAGTACCATCTTCAGTGCGAATTCTGATAATTGGTATTAACGAATTGTGCTGTGCTAATTGCAATAAAGACAGATTTTATCTGCTGCTTGTAAAAAAATGTCCTCCTACACCATATCAACTTACCTTGCATTATATGTTTATAATAATATCTAATGTCATGTTGAAATATTCATATCGTACGTCTTGGTTTTTTTTAATTTATACAACCTAATTTTACTTTCTCAGGAAGAGGCCACAAATTCTACTCTGTTATTAGTTGGTCCACTCTGTCAAAGTGGGTATTGTGAAGATTGAAGTGTCTTTTATGTCTGGCTGCAACTCTCTCTATTTGGGAACAGTCGGATTGCTTGGAGAATATTCTCCTCCGTCAAGGAAAAGATACAGACTCCCCTCCAAGAGTTTTAGCTGCATGCATCACAGGCTACTTCAGCAGTCTATTCCTGGTTGCTCTTTTATGCAAGCTCTCTTCTTCAACAAAAAATCTTCAGAAAATCTCTGATATATTTTCAGCCTCCCTTCTAATTGGTTGAGCAAAGATGGCTTTACAAAACATTGGCGCTGCTAACAGCGATGATGCCTTCTACAGGTATAAGATGCCTAAAATGATCACAAAAATTGAAGGTCGTGGAAATGGTATCAAGACTAACATTGTGAACATGGTGGATATCGCAAAAGCTCTCGCTAGACCCGCTTCCTACACTACAAAATATTTCGGATGCGAGGTTGGCGCACAATCCAAGTTCGATGAGAAAACAGGTACATCTCTTGTTAATGGATCCCATGAAACTGGCAAGCTCGCTGGGCTTCTCGAAAATTTCATTAAGAAGTATGTGCAATGCTATGGGTGTGGGAACCCAGAGACTGAGATTCTCATCAGTAAAACCGAGATGATCACATTAAAATGTGCAGCCTGTGGCTTTCTTTCTGATGTTGATATGAGGGATAAGCTAACTACATTTATACTGAAGAATCCACCTGAACAAAAGAAAGGCTCGAAGGACAAAAAGGCAATGAGGAGGGCTGAGAAGGAGCGGCTCAAGGAAGGAGAGGCTGCTGATGAAGAGCAGAAGAAACTGAAGAAAGACTCGAAAAAGAAGACTTCAAAGGAACCTGCTTCTAGGGCTCCTCCTGGAAGCGGAAAGAAAAAAACCAATGGTAGTTTGAAGAAAGCCAATTGTGGATCTGACGAGGATCACTCCAACTCGCCAACTGGTAGCCAGAATGGGGATCAGGACGTAGCTGCTGAGGATGACAACGACGTCCAATGGCAGACTGACACCTCACTGGAGGCGGCTCGTCAACGTATAAAAGAGCAACTCAGTGCTGCGACTGCTGAAATGGTGGTGCTCTCTACCACAGAGGGAAAACAAGAGAAGAAGAAGCCACAGAAATCAAATGGAAATGGTAGTAATTACCAAGCACTAGTATCCGAAATTAAGAGTAGGCTTACTAAGGGATCCACCCCCGCTCAGCTGCAGTCATTCCTTGCCTCCTCGTTGAGTGTATGGACCACACAAGAGACGCTGACTGCTCTGTTTGAATCACTATTTGAGGGCGTTGGTAAAGGGTTTGCTAAAGAAGTTGGAAAGAAGAAGAATTATCTCTCGGCTGTTCTTCAGGACGAAGATGGGTCCCACCAAATGCTTATGCTTCGAGCTCTTGAGTGTTTCTGCAGCAAGGCTAGTGGGGATGCTGTGAAGGAGATTGCTCTTGTTCTAAAGGTGCTTTACGATGAAGATTTGGTTGAAGAGGAGATCATAGTTAAGTGGTATGAGGAGGGTTCTGAAGGGGAGGAGGGCAACAGCTCTCAGATTTGGAAGAATGTGAAGCCGTTTGTGGAATGGCTGCAGAATGCCGAGTCTGAATCTGAAGAGGAGTGAGGTTATCATTCTTCTGTCGTGGTTGCTTCAGCTTTTCAGCTTATTGAGTTTACGTCATTTAATAGTTAACTTAATGTCCGCTCGTCTAATAATTGAATGTGAGCTTTCCATTTTCTGTCTCAGTTTCATGTTGGGTATCTGGCTTTGTGATGCTTTCCTCATGTTATTGGAACTTGTATCGCGTTTATATTCCTTATAACTATGTTAGTTTTCCTTCTGTATTGAACCTTATATCCTGTTTCCATTTCCTGTATTGGTGTTTGTGGCTGCTGTTGATTACAGTTGATCTATTACTTGTTTTTGGTTTTTCATTTACTTCTGCGGATATTAGTGTGATGGTTGAACTATTATAGTACTATGTGTTGTTTAATGGTCTGAATTTTGGTGCGAAGACATGGATTGATGATTTGCTGTTTCCTGAAGTTCAACTTGTTTGTGCTAACTTTAGACAATGGTACTGCTATTTCATCCAGTTATTTTTAGCCATTGACGAATTGCATCATTTTCTTCTATTAAGCAATTGCATGCTGCCTGCAACACTATATTTACTACATTTTTTTTCAGCTTTCGGTTGTTATCTGAATCCTTAGTAAGGTTGTCTAATCTGATTTCAGTGATGAGCATCAAATTAAAACTGTCCTTTTGGTAAGCGGCAAGTTTTGTGAACAATTTGGCAGCTCCCGATGCGTCCTTACAACTTCTGCTTAACTTTGCTTGTGTTGGCAGTTTGTCTTGTTGGACCCTTATCATTACGTTACATGTTTGAATACTGAAACAGTACTACTCTTATTTTTCGATTTAGTAACATGGCATTCTAATCGAGAGCTAGTCAGTTTTTCAATTTAGTAAGATGGCATTCTCATGTACCAACTTTCACTAAATCGTGCACTTCCTAACTTGTCCCTCTAGTTTGTCCATTGTTGTTTTGCTAATCTATTTATTATTGCTGTTCTCTAAAAGGAGCTCCGACCTCTTTGGTAGCTTTTGAGTGAAAATATTGGTGAAGTTTCAGTGTGGTTTTATTTACACCGTAGACTAGCATAGTAGCATTGGTGCTGGCTTCATATGTACGGACGTTGAGATGGCTTTGAGATCAACTGTTTCCACTGTTTGTGCCAGTAGATTGGTGACGAGATGCAAGCCTGATAGGCACCTTATTAATCGACTCAAATTTGAGTATGCAACGCTACATACACATCGTACTCTCTAGTTGTTTATTAATTGTTATATTGAAGAACCAGACAAGAGTTACAACAATGATATATTTGTTTCACGTCATTTTAAAAAAAAAAAGTTTTTTGCCATTTAGTTAAAATCATAGCAATTATAATTTAGTCCCCAAACATATAGAAACTGTGATTTAGCCCACCATGGCACCATATAGTAAATGCAATTTAGTCTCCCAAATTTTATAGCAAATGGGATTTAGTCATCCAATTAGAACACATTCATCAGTTTAGTCTCATATTTTAGTTAAATCTATAAGATTATACTCAATTTAATCTACAATTAGAGTAAATCATCTTCATTAAAATTTCAGTTGAGTTGAATTCATTACATTCAACTGCGTTAATATAACCATCTTTAAATAACTTACTCTAATTTGAGACTAAATCGAGTTGAATTTGGCAGATTAAGTTAAAGTTTGATGAATGAGTTCTAATTGGGAGACTAAATCACAATTGTTATATAATTTGGGAGGCTAAATCGCAATTTCTATGATTTGTGGGACTAAATTGCAAATACCTATTAATTGTGAGGCTAAATTTTAAAAAAATCCAAAAAAAATTTTGATTTGTGTGTATAGTATGAACAGTATGCATACTGCGGGTCATAATGGAGTTACAATTGCAGTTGCAACTGGATTTGCTTGCTGTTGATATAAGTAAGAACTTCATTGTGCAACTTTGAACTTGTATCATCCAAAAGTTGCGAGCCCAAGCTTAATGCAGAACTTTTGTTGCAAAATGACTTTTAGTTACAAAAAAAAAAAAAAAAAAAAAGGTCATCCACTACCATGTTAAGGTTATGCAGTTAGTTTTAGTGTCACAAAGTAGCCCAAACCACCTCAGCAACCATAGGCCGCCCACCTCCTACTTGTGCAGTTGGGTTCAACTGTCTGTCTATTCTGGGGACAGTCTTGTTTCTATGTTTCTCAGTTTAGCACTGCCTGTTTACCGTTCATGTTTTGTTATTCTCTCTTTCGTATTCCTTTTGCCATTGTATTGGCTTTCAACAAACACTATTATGCATGGAGGAAAAGTGAATTTAGCCTACAATCCTAGCAACATGAAAGAGATCCGTTTTATATGAGACACTGCTCTTAACTAGCAAGATTAACAGACCGGTTTTTCTGTATTTATGTACACATTCTCTACACTTCACTGCCTGCTATCTTCCTGACGGGCTATTTGCCGAAAGAAATGTGCTATTACAAAACACAGTATAACCTGACTAAATCCAATCAAATCCAATCCAAGAATGTGCACAGATTTGTGCTTGGGTCGAAGACATGCTAAATGTATAATTGTAAGGTTTAGGCCAACCCCTTGGAAATCCCGAGTGATTTTGTTCTAGAGAGTGATGGAATTACAACAAAACACTTTTTCAGTTCCCAAATACTAAAGATACTCGCTCAGTCATGGCTTAACGTACAAGCAAAATTAGTTCTGTATAAATCCGTACCTCCCTCACAAGCTAAAAACAGGTATACAATACTGAAAACACATGGAAAAACCCTGTAACAAGAGTATGAATAAAGGAAAGTTGCCATTGCATTTAAAGTTAAACTATCACCAATCTAACCATCCCCTCAAAACACATCCACATGCTACTTTTCAATTGCGAAGAAATGCTACAGTTGACACACGTGAACCTTCCACTCCACCAAACATGATGGTTGGATACGTCCGGATGTGGTCGATGTACTTAAATACTTCTTCAGAGTTTCCGGGTGAAACATTTCTCTGGTTAAAGCTCTCTACCTCTTGAAGCAACTCGTCCTTGGTGTTGTTACACGATGTGATTACCTACAAAGACCCACTCAGTGAGTATCAAAGAAGAAAACCCAACAGATTTAACATCCAGTGCTTGTTAATATATAATACTGACCAGTATGCCTCCAGGAGCAACCAAGTTCATTACAGACTCCCAATACATTATCCTGAAATTCAGTTGCATCAAATAAACTTGAGCAACATATGAGAATAAATTATGTAATAATCATTCGTCTATATATACCTAAAAAAAAAAAATACATCTAATTCAAGGCACTGGGCAATCATTTAAAATGCATAAATTATCAAAAAGGACATAGTAGACAGGGCCGGCCCCGAGTTTCCGGGGTCCCGGGCAAACTCCCGAAATGGGGCCCCCCATTCATTAAAAAAAAAATTACAAAAATTTGGACATTGTTCAAAGCAAATTATGCAAAATATATCATTGAATAATTGAGAAGAAAGAGCCAAAGAAGGTTTGTTTTAAATGTGGGTTTCGGATTTCGGGTTGAGGGTAAGGGTTTTGGGTTTGGATTTGAATGTGAATGTGGGTTTCGGGTTTGAGTTTCTATTGATTTAAATGTGGATTTGTTTTTAAATCACCCAAATTTAAAGCCTCAAATTCAATCAAGACCAAACCCAAATAATTTAAACAAAATTCTAATGGCCAAAATATTTATTTTTGGTAACAATAATTTTTTTACGTGCAAAATACGTGTCTATATTTACAAGGGGAGTACAAATTTGGGAAGCCCTAAAATTGCATATTATTCGGGGACCTGGGGCGGCCACCTCACCGGCCTCAAGGGTGGGGCCAGCCCTAATAGTGGATCAAATTTGACTCTCAATCATATAGTTTGCACAAGTCCACAATCAGGGTAGTTTTTTCCACGTGCGAGAAGAAAGCTTCACTTAAAATTTTGAATACGACAGCATAATGTAAATTTACCTTTTGACAGGGCCATCTGGATGCAACCCAATAGCATCCAATGTGCCTTTGTCCATAACAAGGCGGAATATCCTGTCTAATTTTGACTCTAAAATATCATCAACCTGCATCAGAAACATCGAAGAAAGGGCAAGACTATGGAGAATCATCAAAATAGGTATCTAAACCCAGGGCACTTTGAAAAAAATAAATAATGAGAAAATGTTGCGACTATTTTCTTACTGTTATTCATATACAATAATATACAATGAGAAAGTAGGAACAGATTGGCATGAAGTTTCATCAATCTGCTGGTACTTATTTCTGATTTAATTAACTAGATTAGATTCTTTTCATTTGTTAGTTATAAAAATTTGGTTACAATGAGCAGTGACCATTCTCAGAATTTGTGTTCATGTGTGAGTTAAATGTTTAATAATGAATATAGTGTGATTTTTTGTCGCTTCTTCCTTGAGTTTTATACACTTGTCTAATTTATTTCTAAGCTCTTGTCTCTTAAACCCCATTCCCCAATGTTCCTTTCCTTCACAACTCCAGCATTTCTCATCTAACAGCTGTTGATGCAGATGATGGCCGTTATCAATCAAATCTATCACCTGTTTTATATTCTTGGATAGTATATTGAAAAGCTTCCTGCTCACAATGCCCATTCTGTATTTCATAACACCATCTTTGCCAACACCATTATCAACAGCTCCCATGCACATCACAATTACCTTCACTAAAAAAATCCAGCACATCAACTTAATAGAAAATGATAGGATAACTTATTATTTTTCTTAGGATTTTACTATAGGATGAGATTATATAGTTAGTTTGATTAGGCTTCAAGTTTTGCCAATTTATAAGTAACTCGATAGTTTAAATATTATTTGATTTAGTTGGAAATATGTGTGCTTTATTTCAATTATGATACTTTTCTTTTAGAGGGCTTGAGATGTAATAAAAACATCCAAGGCTTTAAAATGTTCTTCTAAAATTCCAAATGGGTTTAACTGTTAAATGTACACTTGGGTAGTGCTGTATAGAAGTTCCAATTGAAATTAATATTAGAGTACGCGAATTAGGATATGTCACTATGGGCTCATCGATACAAGTATAGTCGGCCCCTGAATCAAAAGCAGTGTACCTAACATATCAAAATTTTCAAAAAGTAACTGTGCCAACAACCAAGAGAATATCATGCTTCAATATGAATCCTCAGAATAATAACATATCCCAGTATTTCCCACGTATCTGTATGCACAAATTTATGCAGTATTCCACCCCTGGTTGGTTTAAACTCGCATCTTACATATTGGTAGCCTAAACTACTTTAAAACATCTTTCTCCCAAATCTTTGGGGTCAGCCACAGGAATTTGTTTCATCCATTCAACTTTGTTCCAGGTCATCTCTTTTTGTATTAATAACTATAGTATCCTTCTCCATTAACTCGGTCCAAGTCCATCTCTATCCTCAGTCCTCTTTAATCCATTAACTACGATGATATCTTACTTACTGGCTGACCAATTATTGATCTCTGTTATACAAGAAGTGTTCAGATAAAAGGAATCAGAACATTTTCTGTTCACCTAGGGGACATCTGTTGATTTTTCAACCAAAAAGCTAGCTATTATTCTCAATCTACTTTCTTCAGACTACTCCCTCATTCTATCCCAGTGGAGTTATATCTAATCCTTTACCAGGGAACTCATTTCTTTATCTTTTGTTGTTTTTTAATTTATCCGCTTAAACAACTGCACTTCAATCACCATTTTTTGGACATATAATTTGCTAACTACACGATTTTCTGACTCATAAATCATGATATATGTTGCACGGATACAGATATAGCAACATGAACAACACAATATGGAAAAAGCGATTCAGCCATCTAAAGAAATACAGCACGACACGGCAAGGGGACAGAACAGTTATTAAATAGAGGAAATTGCTTCCATGCCCTTATATCGATTTTTTTCTCCACACATTTCAAGATGACAAATGATAAATCTTATATATAGCAAAAGTGGTAACTTTTACGTACTTCTTCACTATGCATGACAAAAATGGCTCAATACTAAGATGTGCATTTTGAACTAGTATATACTTATCTCGAGTTTAGTTACTGGTAGAGCACCGACGCATCTATTATCTCAGTTTGGTATTGCTTTTGGAAACCACAAAAGCACTTTCAGAACTGAAAGCACTTCTAGGCTTAAACAAGTGTTTAGTAAAACTGGTAGCTAGTGTAATTAGCCCAAAGCACTTTTCAGAAACTGGATACCCTCGCTTTATTCTACCACATCTCAAGGGACTGTTTGAAAAAGTTTTTTGATTCCTTGGAAAATTTAAAGTTTAAGACATTTTCTCTTCACATTTTTTTCTTCTAACAGTGCTTTTTAGTCGCAACACTTTGTTCACAGCATTACTGGAACTACATATCAAAAACCACTCAGAGATTTATCATATTAAAGGACACAGAGATGCATACAAGTCCAGTATCACAATTTCCAGTAAAGAAAGCATACCAAGAAGCTGATGTTGGGAAATCCATCACGGATTGCAATATTCCTTGCAAGTTCGATCGCCCCTTCGCAATAGTCGGTACCAGTCAAATCTGAAAACCTGGAAGTTCAACTAATTAACAAAAAGGACTGGTAATCAATCATGCGGAGTGATTCAACTTAGTACAGGTTTACTAAGAGCATGCCTGAAAGCCACCAACCTACTATTTTGTAGTTACTACTAATAATAAGGCTAAAATAATTTTTTTTAATTTAAAAAACCCTCAACTCTCACTTTTCTTTGAAACATCCCTCAGCTCTTATTTTTTTTATACCCCAGATAAACTTGGTTTCTCAAAATGGCCCACCGATGGAAGCTGACTATGTTATCTGATTACAAAAAATGACCAAAACACTACATGCTTTTATGATATATACCCTCTCTCTCTCTCTCTCTCTCTCTCTCTCTCTCTCTCTCTCTCTTTCTCTCTCTCTCTCTCTCAAGGAAAAAAAGTTTTGTATGGATTTATTGCATGTTTAATAAGTGATGTAAAAGAATGGGAAAATTGGACAAAAAAGAGATTCAATAGAGGAACCAAAGAGTTTGGAGAAGAAGGGGAATCAGAAAGAGAAGAAAGAAAAAGGGCAATGGCTACCTGCCACAAGCACTCAATATGGTTTCATTCTCAAAATCAACTACTTCATTCAATTACCAACTAGCCTTTAAATAAACTACACAAAAGTTTTGAAATATTGCCTTATCAATTGATAAAAAATAACATAGAACACAACCCTAAATAACGATAGTTGGAGACGAAGTCGTAGTCTCTTCGGAGACATTGAGTAGAATTGGAATGGTACGGAAAATCTTAAAAAAATCTAACCAGAATTTAATAACCTAATAAATTGTTGCTTATAAATGTACTATCACTTGTATCTTCTGGAAGCTCCATAATTAGGGTTCCCAATAATAACTTTTACCCTCTATTGTTAAAATCAGCTATGACTTGCCTGAAAAATTTATCTCTACAACTCAGGCGAAAATAGTAAAACAATTCCTCCATCAAACTTATTCAAAATTAATAAAGATAGGTGGCCTTCATAACGGAATAATACCCTTGTTTGGCAAGCTCATGCAGCAGTAGACCATTCCCAGTTCCAATGTCCAGTACACTCCAGGTGGACAAATCATCATTGTTGGCAGATTTGAAATTGGTGTCCTCAGAAACAGCCCGACTCTGAATTGTGCTCACGCACGATCTTGTCCAACTTGCAACAGTATCCATAACATCAACCCCAAACCTAAAGACAAAAAAATGCAATAGATTAACAACTCAAAAGTCTGCAAAATGTATAAACGTATTTATGTACGTGAACATATTTTTCTTAAAGAAAAAAATGCACAAAACACATTCATATATTCTGATTTTAGGCTATTCTGATTTTAGGCTTTTAGCTCCTCTTTATTACTAGCACTATTTTCACTCTCTTTTGGATTCAATTATAAAATCAATTGAAGGGTCATCCACAAAATTAGATTTCATACAAATGTGATAAGAGAAATAAAATATCAACTCAAAAGTCGTCGTTTAAATGGTTGTGATCAACGCCAAGTAACTCTGAATAAATACAAGTGGAACTTTAAAATAATTCAATCATGAATAACAAAACAGAGACCTATGAACCAAAATTACATATTATTACTATCAACTTCACTACTTCAGCATTATCCAAATATCCACTTGCTCCATCACTTAGGCCTAATAAACTATGAGTTTCTCAACACATACAGAATACTGAACAACTTCACATACAGAATGTTGAACAGCTTCAAACATGTTCCAAGAGCTCTACCAAACTAGCACACTTGAATCATAATTTAACTACAAATGAGGAAATTCATGAGAAGGTGAGATAACATTTCATCATCTTCTTCCCATTCTTACTTTATCCCCTAATTGAATGGCCTTCTTTGGAGATGGAGATAACAGGATGTATGTGGAGGTATCTCAGATACCTCTGTCTTCCTCATTTTTTCTGTTTGAGGACTTATCTCAACCCCAGAAGAAAAAAAACAAAAAACAAAAGTTACTTTCTACTTGTAGATATCTTACAAGTGAAGGTAGAGACATGCTACCAATAGGTTGCTTAATTTTACCTCCACTTATTTTCAGACCAACCTTACCTACACTTAAAGCCTCTAGGATCCCTACAGGTATCCTAATTTTGTTTCTAAACAAGGCTGAAACTTTCCAAGGTTAAGCTATAAAGAGGATGGTAGTGAGAGAACTTCTTCAGATATATAAAGCTTTGCAAAACATCCAAGAATAGCAAAAGTAGGCCTGACATATAGGAGGCCTCCCACTAATTTCCGCAGGACCTCGACCCAGAGAAATAAAGAGAATGTTATAACTAAAAAAATCTAACATGGATTTGCAAGAATGAGAATTCGTCAAGTGGAAAACACAAATTTTAAGTAACTTAGGTGTAGCCAGAGTCACCTTCATACTAAATAAAACTAACACAATAAAATAACTGATTCTTCTACTATTGTAATTCTCAAAGTTATTTAAGCTACTACTCACAGATGTTTATGAATCAAAACTCAAAAAGGATTATTATTCATTTCAATAAATAATAAAATATTAATAAAAACACTTGCAGTAACTCAAATACCCAACAATGATTGCTCTTCATATTGTTTTCATCCTCCTGATGGTTCCTACACAGGTTCATCAATAATCCAAGAAACTTGCTCCCTTGATAACTTTTTGTTTATAGGATAAACGAGGAACTTTACCTTGCATCAATTCTTTTCACTTCTATCATATGTAAAACACTATTAAAATGCTGTCAGTTAATTTGAAATTGTGAAAATGGTTTGCATGGGGATATTACAGCAGAAAGATATAAATAATGGAACAACCTCATGCCATCTAAACTTCAAATATGAAATATCACCACACTGTTGCGTCAAAAAGAGCACTGCATTCACACCATTATATAGCATGTATACTTGAATAGATTCCGAGAATTAGATGTATCAAACTACTTCAGGGACGAGACCCATATAGACATGCATTAGATAGCAAAAGAAAACAGATACAAAATGTGCATTTCTACGCACATAAGATCAGGTTCAATTTTCTATAAAGTCCTCAAGGTGCAGGTTGCAAGTGTTAAAGTCAAAGCTGACCTAAGAGTTAATAGCTCAGTTGGGAGTATTAGTTACTAGTCAAAGTCACACTGATGGTTAAACATCAACTAACATACACGTAACTTTTCTGTCCAGCTCCATCATATGATCTTTAAAAGTAACAACAATTCGATAACATCAACCACTGTCACACTACTCATTTTATTCAATGTGCTTGATTTGATATTTGTCAATAAATGATTTGTTCATTTTCGATTGGTCACCAAAATACTGTGCCTGCAATCTTTTCTAGAAGATTGGTTTATTTGGCAATGCAATTTTCAAGTCATTGTTTGAATTTGTATCATGGTTCAGCATTAACCAAAATGAGGAAAACAAAATAAATCATATTTTGATGTCTTATGGTTTCGTATTGTTGTTAGAAAATTCTCATATTAACTTAGAAGTGAACAAACTAACTTAGTAGTTTTACTTTGTAAACAAATAATATAGAATCATATGTTGTAGAACTCATCGAAATGAAGACCATTTAATTTCGATTATTGGCAGAATATACGCAGCTTTTAATTGTGATCATCTCCATATGGATCACTGAATGTATACTTGACCTGTGTTATTCCACTAAACTTTGAAAATACAAAAGAATTTATACACCTTAAGAGCAACCTAGTGTCTTACATCATGTGCTTTTATCTTAATAAATTTTATTTCCCCTACCTTGTTAATCCCTACAAACAGAATTTTGAGAGTTCCACTAGGTTCTAGAAGGAAGCCTCTTTGCTAGTGAGCAAGAGGTTGGGAGATAAAAGTCCTGCTTGCAACTTTAATCCCTAATTAAACATATTTAATCAGTGTCTGTGCAACTAAGGCTTGGTTCCAAAAAAGAAGAAAAAACATCAACCCGGTAATACCACCCTAGCACGAAAGTTCTAGTAGGTGAAACTGCAGAAGCGGCAAGGAAGAATCAAAACCGATCGGTGATGGAAAGGAGCAATGAGACTGCCAGTGTACTCTTCTAAAAATGGTTATTTCAATATTTTCTCCCACTTTCTTAAAAAGATGGGAGTGGTTGCCAAGCGAACAAAAGAAGCGGCCTTGAGCCGACCTAGGGCCAGTCTGCTGCCTATCTCACCTTTAGAGCCAATGACCTAGCATGTTATTGTCGGCACTCGGCAGTAACACAGACATTGCAACACGAACTTGATATTATTTTTTCAAGTTGCTCAATAGTTTCAATGCATATTATATTTAAAAGTTGCCCCCTCCTATGTTGCCGCCTTCAGAGATGATGTACTTTACATTTTCCTGTTGACAGTAACACAACTAAGCAAACAAAGTTGAAATTATTTGTTCAAGCTGCTCAATAGTTTTAATGTATATTAAACATAAAAGTTGCCCCCATCTATGCTACAGAATATTTTGTTTATTAAAAAACTATAACTAAGGCTGATCTCCTTCCTCC
This sequence comes from Hemerocallis citrina, assembly GCA_017893485.1. Classification (NCBI taxonomy): domain Eukaryota; kingdom Viridiplantae; phylum Streptophyta; class Magnoliopsida; order Asparagales; family Asphodelaceae; genus Hemerocallis; species Hemerocallis citrina. The sequence goes on from CM030358.1 coordinate 84,647,614, forward strand.
ACCTCTCTACCCAATCGCCCCAATGTAAATAATCTTCCTCCTGTTTTTTTCAAAAATCATTGTTAAAGTAGTCTTAGTTTAGTCCCACATCTGAAATAGACTCAGATTACGCCTTGTACTCTCCTATATATAGGAGATAGTGTATTCAGTTATGTGTATAAAAAAAAATTATTCTTTTTTGTCTCTATACTATATATCAATATGGTATCAGAGCCGAAAAGGTATACACACAAAACCCTAACCCATCTTCTTCGCTATTGTTCATCTTCAACCTCCAAAACCCTAACCCATCTTCTTCTTCCTTCTTCCTTCTTCCTCAAAACCCTAACCCAAAACCCTAATGATCCAAACCTTGGATCCAGCTGAAGCTGCTGCCCATTGCTCTCCGTGCTGCTGCCTCTGTTTGCAAAGAAGGGGGAAGGAAGTTGCAAGCTGAGTGTATCAATTTGCATATTAGTCCTCTAGTAAATAATTGTAATTGTTGTACTTAGTTGCAATTGTGTAGTGCACTTTAGCACTAAGGTCCTTGCATTAGAGTCTTGGTTGTTATGTTGTGGGGTCCAACTCTAACTGATTTCTGTTAGAGAATGTCAGGTTCATTCACGTGCAATGCACGTGTCTTCTTCCTCTTTAGCTTAGTACATGCACCCTATGTAATAAATGGGTATTAATACCTAGTCTTGTAACAGAATGAACTATGAACAGAATTGATATTTCTTGTCTGTTCATCGTCTTCTTCCTCCCCTCATTCTTGAACCACCCAAACCCTAGCTTTGGTGCAGGTCGAATAATGAGGAGCCAACCCGCCGTGTCCAGCGACACCGCCGGAGGTCAAGCTGGAACACCTAACTCTTCCTCCTCCACCTCCCTCCTATCTCTCCCGCCGCCGTCGTCCTCCCCTGCCCCCCACGTCGTTGCCACACTCCCTGGCGCCGCCGCTTACCTCCCTCCCTCTCGGTGCCCCTCTCTGCTCCGCCGCCTCCTCCCCTCCCCTCCCCTCCCCTCCGCCGCCTACCCCCCTCCCTCCCTCCCTCCCTCCCAGTGCAGCTCTGCTCCACCACCCTCTCCCCTCCCCTCCTTCGCACCCCCCCTCCAGTAGCAAAAAAAAACCTCGTCATACACGTTCTATAATACGTGCCGGTTTTTTTATGCCCTCTTCAATCGCCATCTCTCATTCTTACCTGGTTTCTCCTTCAGATCTAATCTAGATCTGCTCCTATGACGACCTCCACCAATACAACGGTAACCTCCCGTCCTCCAACGATGATCTCTCCTCCAACTGTGGAACCTTCTCCTTCCACTGCTTGTCCTTCGGATGAGTAACCCTCCTCTCAATCTATCATTTATGCTTAAGAGTAACTTCCGCAACATGTTGTCCCCTCCTTCTAGTAACTCTATTCACTCGGGTAAAGCTTGTCATATTTCCTCACATCAATGGATAATTGATTCAGGTGCTTATGAACATAAGTTCCCTTTATCGCTTTCACCATATTCTTTGTTTTCAAATTATTATGTGCGTATTGCTGATAGCTCACATGTCCATGTTGAAGAGGTGGAAGATCTCTTTCTCCGGACCATCTTAAATCGGTTTTGCGCATTCCCAACATTCCTAATAGCTTATTATTAGTTACTAAATTTTGCAAAGATTTAAACTGTTTAGTGACATTTTTTTCTCTCATTGTGTGTTTCAGAAAATTACGACGAGGAAGGTGGTTGACACCGGTCGTGAACAACATAGGTTATATATCTTGGATTCTCTAGTCTCGGCTTTTAGTTCTTCTACTGATTCTAAATTGTGGCACCAACAACTGGGACATCTTTCCTCTACCACCTTTAAGCACTTAGTTTCAGGCTGTGAGTCTTCCTTTAAGGTATCTGGTGAGTCATGTGAGTTAGGTAAATATGAGTTTTCTACCTATGATGCATCAATAAACGTAGTGAACATTTGTTTGATTTAGTGCATTCTGATGTTTGGGGCGCTATTGGTTTTTTCACGTTTAATAATAATCGTTATTTTGTTACGTTTATTGATGATTTCTCTCGAATGACGTGGTTGTTTCTTTTGAAAGGTCGTTCTGAAGTATTTAAAGTTTTTCAAGAATTGTTCTTTCAGATACAAACATAATTTGGCACTACTCTTAAATGTTATCGTTGTGATAATGCTAAAGAATACCTGAGTTCTCGTTTTCAACGATTTTTTTTCTCAACATGGAATCATACACCAAATTTCTTGCGCCTACACTCCTCAACAAAATGAAATAGCAGAACGCAAAAATCAACATTTACTTAGCAGTTAGCACTGCTCGCTTGATCATGTTTGAAATGAAAGTCTCCAAGTTTTATAGGAGATTGGTAATTCTCACTGCATGCTTTCTTATTAACCGTATGCATATTCCAAATATTCAAAATTAATCCTCATTCAAACTGGTATTTCCATCCAAAAATCTATTTTCAATACCACATTGTGTTTTTTATTGCAGTTGTTTCATTCAGAATCTCCACCCAGACACTGATAAATTTGACCTGCGTACTACTAAATGTATATTTTTGGGTAATCGCATTTTCGAAAGGTTATTATTGTTATTGCCCTCCACACAAAAAAAGCTTACCTCAACAGATGTTTTATTTTTTGAACACAACCTTTTTTGAACAAATTCCTTCACACAATGTTGATTTACCAAGGGCTGTTGTAAAAAGTTGATTTTCTAACACCACCACCACCACCACCACCACCACCAACGCCACCACCGCCACCACTTCAGGTTTGTGTCAGAAGACGTAAGACTTGTTCAGACTCGACCATCCAAGTGGTACCCTTTGTTGTTCAACCGGTGTCAACCACTTCTATCGGTAATATCCCAAACACATGATTTACCTATTGATCAAGTAAGGCTAAGCATTATTGTGCTCACTATCCTATTATCAAGTTTGTTTCTTCTTCTAAACTGACTAGATCATTTCGAGCTTTTATCTCTTCTTCGGATTCCATTTCTATTCCTAACAATATTCAGGAAGCACTCAAGCACCCTGATTGGACAGCAGTCATGAATGAGAACGTGCATGTTCTTCAACAGAATGGTACTTGACAATTGGTTCACCTTCATGTGGGTGGTAAAACGGTTGTAAATGGATATTTACTATCAAACATAATTCTGATGGCACGATTGACAGACTCAAAGCTCACCTTGTCGCTAAAGGATATATAGAAATTTGGGGTCAACAATGCAGGGACATTCTCCAGTTGTGAAACTCACATCTATTCGAGTTCTTATCTTACTTGCATCAAATTATTCTTGACCCCTTCATTAGCTTGATGTCATGAATGCATTTCTCAATGAAGACTTGAAAAAATGGTGTATATGCAACAACCTCCTGGTTTTGAGCGATAGGGGAGAATCTTATATGTTCGCTCAAAAAGTCTTTTTATGGCCTCAAACAGTCTCCTCGAGCTTGGTTTGAAAATTTCGATAAAACTGCTTGCTCTTATGAGTTCTCTAGAAGTAAGGCAAACCATTCTCTCTTCACAAAGAAAGAAAGCAAAGACATTGTTATTCTGTTAGTCTACGTTGATGATATCATTATCACAAGCAGTGAGTTGCATTGTATTGCAGACATTAAGAAGCGGTTAGCTCAAACCTTTCAAACAAAGAATCTTGGACCGCTTCGATATTTCCGTGGCATTGAGATTGCACACACAAAAGATATCTTTCTTTCTCAAAGAAAATATATTCTTAATATTCTTGCTAAGACATGAATGTTGAGATGTCGCCCCATTCACACCTAGGGTTGCAAACGAGCCGAGTATCTTGAGGCTCGAGCTCGGCTCGTTAAGTAATCGAGCTCACTTTTCAGGCTCCAGCTCGACTTGAGCTCGACTCGAGCTGGGCTTTGACCGAGTTCGAGCAAAGAAGCTCGCGAGCTTAGCCTAAGAATCACTGGAAGCCCAAGCTCGCGCTCAATTTTCAAGCTCAAGCTCGACTCGAGCTCGTCTCGAGCTGAGGTTTGACCGAGCGAGCTCGAGCCGAGTAGCTTGCGAGTAGCTTGGTTCGTTTGCAGCCTAGTCACACCTATGGATCTCAATATTAAGTTGTCCTTATCCAATGATGCATTGTTTTGTGATACAGAACGATATCGCATGCTAGTTGGCAAACTCATATATCTCTTAGTGAATATGCCAGATATTGTCTTTGCAGTTAGTCAAGTCAGTCAATTTATACATACACCGACCATCACTCATTGGAAAGCAGTGGTTCACATCCTTCGCTATCTTAAGAAAGTCCCAGGACAAGAACTTCTTTTCAAGCCTGGTGATTCTCTTTCTTTACTAGGTTTATTATGATGCTAACTAGGCAGGATCGGTTGATGATAGGCGCTCAACTAGTGGGTACCTTGTATTCTTTGGAGAAAATCTCATATCTTGAAAAAATAAGAAACATGTGGTATCCAAATCAAGTGCAGAGTATGAATACCGAGTCATTGAGCATTTGGTTTCTAAAGTTATATGGCTCAAATCTTGGGAATCTCGTTATCTCATGTTCCTCTTTACTGTGACAACAGGCTGCTATGCATATTTCCGAAAATTGGTGTTTCATGAGCGCACAAAACATATCCAAGTTGATTGTCACTTCATTCGAGATGAGTAAGAGAAGAAGGTGATTTCATTTTCATATATTCAGTCCGGTAAACAACTTGTTGACATCCTAATTAAAGCACCACTTCCTAAGCTTTTTCAAACTTTCTTGAGCAAGCTTGGCTACGACAATATCTACGTACCAGCTTGAGGGGGGGTGTTAAAGTAGTCTAAGTGTAGTCACACATCTGAAATAGACTCAGATTACTCATTGTAGGAGGCAGTGTATTCAGTTATGTGTATCAAAAAAAATATTCTTTTCTGTCTTTATACTATACATCAACAATCAAGGAGCATAAACTCGCACAGAAACTGTGCCCTAGAAGGGATGTCATGTAACAAGCACAAATATAGCCGGAAACTTCTTCATTTGACCCACAGTAAAGCAAGGTTAAAAACTAGAGTTAGGATCTTTATTTGACAATTTCTACAAAATAACGTCCCGACCATTAACATAGCCATTTCTTCCACTTGGATGCTGATCAGCTAGCATGACTAAGATGACAAAGCTTTATGTTAGTGCAAAAAGTTAATTGTTTTTTTTTATATTTAAAACATTATCATTTTGTACACAAAACTATTTGTTTTAAACACACACCAAAGGTTCAATACAAGTAATCTCAAATTAGTTAACATAACCCACAGGGAAATAAATGTTACTTCATTTACTCCTCACTTAAGATAATCTAATGAAGATGCATCTAGGGGTCTTTGGTTCAAAACGGGTGCACGTTGCGTTGCAAGTGAGCTTCAAGGTTTCCCTCCAAAACTAATAGACTCAATTACCAATATCCCCTACTTTTCACATAACCTCTAGCTTATATATTACAAACATCATTTCCGTCTAAAACTTTAAAGGAATTTGGGTAATTGAGAGAAAATGTTTTCGAGGAAAATCTTAATCTACTTGCAATTGCAACTGCACCTCGCACTTGCAAGGAACCAAACACTCCCTTAATTAGTAGTAAAAACTTTGACCATAATCATTGTTCCACACAAGAAGCTAAAAAACCTAAAAGACCAACAATGCATAATACATTTCATATATCAGATGGTTATCCTAATAAAGAAAGAAAAGTTCTGTTTCAAAGATTCCAACTCACCAAATTTCTCCAGCTTCACCATGCTCATGGTAATTTGAGAGATCCCCTGCATAGGAAGCATCCCAGTAGCTTTGTAATCCCAGCATTGATGATTCAACCTCATTAACATCTGGTTCATCTTTATCAGAGCTATAACGATATAATATTGAGAAATGTCAGAGAGGTTTGCAATTAAAATATTACATCAATATAAAGACATATGTATAAATGTGGAGAAACTTGAAATAATACATTTTTGTTTGGAAACCTCAAAAGAATATATTAAGTATCAAAACTTTTACAATATTGACAACAGCATAAAGACCAAGTTCTCGATCTACACAGTTACATGCATTATTTTTTCACTCAAGGTTTTCAGTCTTCCTAACGTACATTATAATTGTATGTGTTGAATAGTACTGCCTACAAATCATGGATAGTCCTATAAGTTTATAAGAACTATACGATATGTCAAAAACATTCACGCTACAAAACATATTATCATGTCATTGTCAATTCATATGTACCATTTTCAAAATTAATCTGTTAAATTCATGCCAAAGCGACTATACTTCTTGGACCATTACAAACCTTAAACTGTTGCAAACAACCTTTATTGGAATTTTGTAAGCAGTATACAAGACATATAAATGAGATATGCATATTAAGATGATCAAATAATTTGTGGATAGTAACATCCTTTTGATATCAGGAGCCACAAAACACTTGAGGTATAGCAATTTTTTCGAGTCTTAGGTACAAATGCTGCAGACCCCCACAAATGTGAGACTTTAGTTCCTCAGTATGAGGAATTATGGTATCGAGTCTTTCGACCCCCCATAACCACCTCTCTAGGATTTTCATGCCTTCGTCACAACAACCTCTCGCTAGGGATAGTAATAGGAATTTTGGGAACTTAGGAATGAAGTAATCTGAGGAATCTTGGGAACAAAAATCAATATGCTCAGAAGTCTCCTTAAATGGGCATTTCATAAGAGACAGGTGAAGGATATGAGTAGCAGCTATGAAAGTATGTTGATGAATAAAGAGACGGTCAAACATTATAGTCTTACTAAATTGTTCTAAGAAAAAACAAAGTACGAAGAATATTTTGAGAAATTCCATAACAAATAAAGCAATTCACAAATTAATAAGTTTATTGGACAATTTGCATTGAACTCCCTGGAACTTATTACTAATGGCACAATGGAAAAAAAATTACTGACACTTTAGGAAGTGAGCACTTAAACCCCCTTAACTTCTCTTAAAAGGGGGCTACGTTGCATTAAGTCGGTTAAATTTGCTTTGAAAAGTTACAGTTTCCCTCACTTAAGTACACAATAACCCTATAAGCCCAAACAGTGAACTAGTGTATTTTTAATTAGTTCAATTACTTTTAGGCTCCTCCCCTCCTCTTTTCTCTCTTCTCATTCGAACTCATCTGAACCCTCAATCTGGTTGTTCAAGCATTGGCTGAATAGAATCCATTCCTTCCTGAAATTACGGAACAATAACCCGTACGTAGCTAGCTCGAGCCGACCCTCTTCCAAGAGCATCGACATTTCAGGTCAAATCTATCTGAAGACATGATGAATCCTTTTGGGGAGGATAGAGCCAATAACTAAATCCTATCTGAAGACATATTGCTGCTTAATTTCGTCTAAGACCGGAATTGTGACCTCTCACTAAAGAGTGAAAAGTCAAGTCAACTGCACTACAAGTGCTTGGCTACTGAATAGATGATTTAGTTTCCGATTTTAAGCAAAGGACATGGAATAATATGAGGGTAGTTTAGGCATTTTTTAAAAAATCGTTATCGGCTCCAACCCCCATTAACAATAATATTCAATATTATCATAACTAGCGGATATGTGTTGATTTGGAACTATGAAGATTTCACGTAGGGATCAACTGTGTTGATTTTGATTCTTAAGTGTGTATAAAAAAAAGGTAACTTGAAGATTCACTATAAATCCGAAAATGGGACAGAACCATCTACAAAGATGAAGCAAAAGTGGCAACTAAAAACCAGGCTTTTGCCATCAAACATTATACAACTATGGTAACATAGGAAACTACAACGGCATTTCTAGAGTTACTCCATTAAGCCCCATACAATTTTTCAGTTTAGATATTGAAATTCATACTCTACAATATTAAAATGAGAAACTAAGTTAAAACTATGTTACTGAATTGCATACCTTAATTAGATCTAGCAAACCCTAACCACCACAAAATGACAAGAGGAGGAAATCATGGTAACCTGTAATCAGAGGCAGCACGAAAATTGGTGACGGAGAGGACCTCAGAAGCGTCCACGTGGCGCTGATCGTCGTCGAGAGTGCTCCCGTACTCGCTCTTGATCGACCACGAATCCGCCGCCACCGACCGATCGTCGTCTGAGATCAGATCACCGGCGGTGACGGCGGTGGCCGTAGCCGCACGAGCAGGGATGACGTCAGACTCCTCCGGTGGCCATCGCAGTCCCGCCATTAAATCGCAGGGAAGAAGAAGGAAACCCTACTAGAATGTAGAGAGAGAATCTGAGCAGAAACGAGATTGTGACAAAATGCAAACGGGTCAGATAAACACACATATGGAAACACCCCCCCCATTATTTTTAAAAAGGGACAATTATTTCAAGGCTCCAAAGTTTGGTCTTGATTTATTTTTATCCTAATAAGTTTCATAAATACCAAAAGACCCAACACCATAAAGTTAATTACTTTTAAACCCGATTCTCCTATTTTAATTAAATTATTTTTAGTTGTATTTCTTATATTACCCTATCTATGTAAAAAAAATACTTTTCTGTTCTTGTCTTCCATTCTCTTTCTCACCAAATAAAGATGTATAAAATCCTCAACTTAATAAAAATGTACTTAATTAGACTTTCATATGAGAATGGGTAAAATATTGAAATCCCTTTATATTTCTTGGTCAATGCACATACTCTCATAGGTTTTTGGTCAAAGCAAAACCCCCCTTAGGGGGTCCTAAAAGGTTTTTTAAAATTTTATGTGCTGAACACATGCTGGTTTTGGACGATTCTATCCCTCCCTTCTCCTCCAACCTCCAAACTCCATTGAATCCATAACACCTTCAAATTACATTTAAAATCTCTTCCATCTCCTTTCGTGAAAAGCATGAATTATGTGATGCATTTAGAGTTACATTTAAAGATGAACCAATAATGAACAATACTTGACTATTTAATAGGGATTTTTTCAGTCTATTTAGAGCATGATCACTACCTCAACTCAAGAGAAGTTCATCTTTGCCATTAAAATTACTTGACAAATGGAAATGATATTCTTCTTTTTAATTTTATTTTATTAATTATGAAAGCAGTTCGGAAGTGATTGGAAGAAGATAGGATAAAAGTGTCCAAATTTCAAAAATGACGAATTGACAACTTAGAGGACCCCCGGTCTATGGGAGATTATTTGCTTTGATCCAAACCTAGGGGGTTACGTGCGTTGACACTTGACCAAGAAATATAGGGGGGGTTCAACATTTAACACAATGAGAATCAAAGTCGCAGATGGAAGAATGAGATAAGAAAAAAGTTGATGGTGGTATAAATAGAGAGGTACATCAAACCCAATGATTCATCTTCAAATAATCATCATTTTTCTCCTTGCTTTTTATCCTTTTGTTTTCGTGAGCAATAAATAATGGTGTTTATATGAGACTCTAATTATATATCTATACACCCCTTCCCATCTATCTTCTAGTAATGCTTGATTCCCATATGAAACCCTATTAAGTAACTCCTTAAAAAAAAAGCTTTTTATATCTTTATTTTATAGGATTTTCGAATAAATATTGATTCTCATAGAAATATTATTGAGTATTGTTGATTCTACAATTTAAATGAATGAAAATTCTTATACAACATATGGAGGTTTTTTAATTTCATTTATTTCTTTTTCTTGGATTACTATGTTAGGGGATGTTTGTTTCAAGAGAATAAAATTATAACAACCCATAAAATAGGTTTTTGACGTGTTTAGATTTTAATTTTTGCAAATTGTTTGACTTGAATAAGTAGGTAAAATATAAAGAGCCAATTTCTTTTGTTTGGATGTCATTTAAAAAATGTACAAACAAAATAGTTTTCAATCTGTTTGATGGATGAAGTTAATTGAAAGAAGAAAAAAAAACATTTTAAAAATACACCATGGAGGGTAAGCACGGCCGTTGTAGCTTTCTTTCAGAAAAAGGCCGCTGTAGCTTTCTTTCAGGAAAAGTATAACAGCGCAATTTTTAAAAACATTATATTTATCGAGTTCTAGCATTTTTCTTACACTAGTAATATGTACATGCGATGCACGTTCTAATTATTTTTTTTTTATATATATAGTAAATAATAAGACGTAATCTGACCTCAAACCTAAGACATCTCTTTACTCATCACATACCCTTTACAAATTACCCCGAGTGGCACAAACTTTTATTTTATATGAGTGACACTTTGTAAATAATTATATCGTAAATAAATTTGAACTTTGAGGGTATTATGGTAACTAACAACAGTTGGGTAAACGAATGATTAATATAACTCCCACTTAAAAATGAACTAGTAACTGCACGTGCGATGCACATTCTAATTTTTTTATTTTATTTTTTATTTATAGTAAATTATAATACGTAATCTAGCCTCGAACCCGAGACCTTCCTTTACTCATCACATACTCTTTACAAATTACTCCTAGTGGCAAATTTTTTTATTTTATATGGGTGACACTTTTGTAAATAATTATGTCGTAAATAAATTTAAACTTTGAAGGTATTATGGTAACTAAAAACATTTGAGTAAATGAATGGTTAATATAACTCCCACATAAAAATGGTTAAAATTAGATGGTTGAATGAATGCCTATAAATTACAGGTTGTCTAAAAATGACAACCCCAACTCTTCCATTATAGTATACTAGTATCATGCACGTGCGATGCACGTGGAGAAAGAAGGAAAAAAACAAAAAAAAAAATCCTACCAACACGTGCGCTGCACGTGTTTTTTTCGTACGTGCGGAAAATGGGGAGGGAAATGAAGGGATAATGAAAAGGATAAAAAGAAAATAATTTCCAAACTGATCCACTTCCGAAAATATTTACCAAACTGGTCCACTTTCGAAAATATTTACCAAAGTGAGTCATTTTGTCAACACGTGCGCTACACGTGTTGACAAAATGACAACAATGACAGATGACACTAAGGCCTTCTCCCATTATAATAGTAGAGATAATGGTAATTTACACGTGCGATGCACGTCTTAATAAATATATATTTTTTAAAGTAAGAACTTCAGCATAGGCTGACCTTGAACCTGAGACCTCCTTTATATTAGGTATGCACGGATTTGTTTTTATATAAATGTATGTATTTGAAGAATTTAGTTTGGACGTGTATTACACGTGTTTGTTTGGTTACAAAGTTAGGATTTGTTTGGTTACAATCTCCAACTCTCCCATTAAAATAGTAGAAAAAAATGAATGGTTGAGACTAGATGGTTGAATGTCTACAAATTATAGGTTGTCTACAAATGACAACCCCAACTCTCCCATAATAATATTAGATATTAGAGATTTTAAAAGGAAAACAATTTTCCTTTAAATTTGATGTGACACACTGTTTTCTTGTCAAATTTTAATTTCAAACAAAGATTTTAAAAATATAATCTAACGTAAAAGGAAACCAAATTGGACACAAAAATGAGGTTTCCACATATTTCTATCGAAACAAACAGCCCCTATGAAAAAAACTTATTACCTTTTCGAATGAGAAAATATAGGAAATGCATAGAAAAAATATTGAAATTGGTAAAAGATTTATTATGAAGGAAGGTTTGGGTTAAAAAATAATTTTCTTTTAGAATATCGGGGTTTTTATGAAAATCAATTTTAAAAATAAAGTAACCTCTATATTTGGGCAAATTTTTTTTTAAAAATATATTAGGATTTTTAGTATTTATGAAACTCATCGGATTTAAAAATAAAGGTTAAGTCGATAATGATACCCGAAGTTTATGCTAATTTCAAAATAACACCCGAAGTTTTCATATTTTCAAAATAACACCCAAAGTGACTATATATATGCCAAAATAATACCCGACATTAGTTTCCATTATGTTCTTCACGGCAGGGGTTAAATGACCAAAATATCCCTGCCTATTCAGTTCTTCTTCTTCCAATCGGGCAGCTAAGATGACATCCTTCAAAATTATATAATTGGCACACATACTGAGGTAATCCTTCGATCCTCCAATTTCTTCTTCTTCTCTTCTTCTCCAACCTCGTTTTCATCACTCTATCACCTATAAATCCTACCCAATGTAACCACCTTCTTCATCCTCTCTCAACTTCGAAGCTCCATGTCTCCAAGCCTTCAACCCACAAAGCTAAATATCTCAATTTACTTCTCATTTACATTCGTTAAATCCATTTAAATAGCTTTACGTCTAATTCTCAATCCATAATACAATTTATTATACTGTTTCTTAATACTATAATATATTGAGAAATCCCCATACTCGGTCTATTTTTGTAGAATTTCTAGTACCAATCTTAACCCACCAAGCTTTTTTATGGGTTTTGTCTCATGGATGAGAGTGTCATGAAGAGAATTGGGTTTTCGGAGGCCGTGAATGTATTTGGATTTGCGGGGATGGTGGAGATGGGGGTCGGTGGTGAAGGAGATGATGGTTGATGGAGTTGGAGTTGAAGTTTGGAGTTGTTTGAAGGTGATGGGTTTTGATGGAGTTGGAGTTGAAGATTGGTGTGGTTTGAAGATGATGGTGATGGGTTTTGATGGAGTTGGAGTTGAAGTTTGGTGTGGTTTGAAGGTGTTGGTGATGGTGGGGTTGGTGGTCGATGGTGAAGGAGATGATGGTTGATGGACATAGAGTTGAAGTTTGGTGTGGTTTGAGGTGATGGTGATGGATTTAGGGAATGATGGAGATGTTGGCCGGTGGTGGAGATGAAGTCATAAATTATGAAGGAGATGTGGATGATTTCATAAATTCACATGTTTCTTAGTAGGTATAAATTTGTTAAGAGGTATATTTTGTGAATATTCTCATTACTTAATGGGGGAATTAACAGCGGGTGCTATTATAGCATATATATAGGCACTTTGGGTGTTATTTTGGAAGTATGGAAACTTCGGATGTTATTTTAGAATTAACATAAACTTTGGGTATCATTATCGACTTAACTCTAAAAATAAATTAACCTTTAGATTTGGACTACAAAGTTCAAAAATAAATTAATAAGTGGATGTTCGAATTGGGGCTCACAATTGGGACGTTGCCCGGTATAGACTGTGAGGCTAGACTGACGAGGCACCCACCGGATTAAGAAACCATGGGTCGGACCTGTTTGGCTGTGGGCCTGAGGCGCTAGGGATCCGTTGGACTTCTGTTGACCTGATGATCAGGAAAAAGCGGGATATGAGGAGATCTGACAGCCCAGAAGGGACCACATCATCTTACCCATATTAGGAGGGTAGTTTTGTCATTTACCTATATAAACAGTCCATGAATTGTGAACCATTATTTCCGACACTTTTTGTTGGGAATAAGTTCTATAACAAAAAATGTATATGATATGAAATAGAAAGAAGCAAGAACCATTGCATCATCTCAAATATCGTGCTTACAATCTAGTTTATGTGATATCACGATTCCTCGTATGTTTAACTTGTCTATTCATCTTCTGATATTCTCCTTCTTCCGACCTTTCAAAAGAATCCATCTTCTTCCGCAACTGACAACAATTTTTAGAAAATGAATTTTAGAGAGTGATGCGGTTTGTTTTTGGGAAACGTGTGGATGCACCAGGCGTGAGTTCTTACTCGATTTGTATTGATGGAGGAGACTCCTATGCAGACGACCCTCGACTGGACGAACGGTACTGAGGTAGGTGGTAGTGAGGTGGAGGCTGAAGCTCGGCTCGGATCTTTGAGGCTCGGATCCGAGGGTCTCGTGTACCTGCAAACGGTCTCGAAACACCGGGGTTGGTCCCGGTGGCAGACCCTCCGATGATCTAGTCAGTCACAAAGAGAGAGTAATAGTAGCTAGGGTTTTGGTGGGAAAAGATTGATTACCTGGAGAAGGAGTAGGGGTCTGGTATTTATAGAAGATGCCAACCGGGTCTAGACCCGTTTGGGGCCGGGTCTGGACCCGGTTGTCCGTGAAGCTGAAGCGGTGGAAACCCGGGCGGTTTAGGGCTGACGTGGCAGATGCCCTGGCGGTTTTCAGGCTGACGTGGCAGCGGCCTGGGCAGTTTTCCGACGCTGACGTGGCGGATTCGGGGGATTAGAAGGGGCACGCATCCTGAGGGGATCCCGTTGCCTAGGATGGGCCACGTCATTTCTAACCCATATCACAAGCCCCACACTCTTATAGGGCTGGGTGAACTAGCCATGTAGGAGTGACTCTTTGTCTCTGTAGGAAGAGTAGGGTGGATGTTTGTGGTGAGAAAGTAGGATCTGCTACTTCCTGAAGAGGCCAGGGGTGAGGAGGAAGGGATCCCTTCTTGGAGTTTGCGCGGGAGGCTAAGTGTAGAAGAGTAGGTGAGTCAGTGCGACGCTCGCCAAGGTTTGGGGTCGGCAGACGAGCCCTAGGGGTCGGCGGACGAGCTTCAAGGGTCGGTAGACGATCCCTTTGCTAGTTGGAAGAGCGAGGGGACGTCGAGGCCTCCTGTTGGGGCTCGATTTGTCGAGGACTAGGGGTCGGCGGACGAGGAGGGTTGGTGGATGATCCCCTCGCTAGTTGGAAGAGTGAAGGGACGTTGAGGTCGATTTTGTTGGAGATCGGCTCACCGAGTACTTGGGGGTCGGCAGACGAGCCCCTTGTGACTAGAAGAAGGCTCGTGGGGCTCGCGGTGTCCTCCGTGCTCTGAGCCCCTCTGAATGGTGGGGGGTAGTTGGGGCTCGCGGTGTTATCCGAGCTCTGAGCCCCTCTGAACAGAGCAGGGTGGTTGGGGCTCGTGGTGTCATCCGAGCTCCGAGCTCCTCTAAATAGCAGAGGGGAGTTGGGGCTCGCTGTGTTATCCGAGCTCCGAGCCCCTCTGAATAGCGGAGGGTGGTTGGGGCTCGCGGTGTTATCCGAGCTCCGAGCCCCTCTGAATAGAGGAGGGTGGTTGGGGGCTCGCGGTGTTATCCGAGTTCCGAGCCCCTCTGAAATAGCGGTTTGCAGTTGTGGCTCGCGATGCTATCCGAGCGTCGACTCTTCTGTGAGATAGAAGAGGAATTATTGGCTCGCGATACCATCTGTGCTCCGAGCTCCCTTGAGCAACAGAGAAGGCAGTGTGGCTCGCGATGCTATCCGAGCGTCGACCCTTCTGTAAGAGAAGAGGAATTATTGGCTCGCGATACCATCCGAGCTCCGAGCTCCCTTGAGCAACAGAGAAGGCAGTGTGGCTCGCGATGCTATCCGAGCGTCGACCCTTCTGTAAGATAGAAGAGGAATTATTAGCTCACGATACCATCTGAGCTCCGAGCTCCCTTGAGCAACAGAGAAGGCAGTGTGGCTCGCGATGCTATCCGAGCGTCGACCCTTCTGTGAGATAGAAGATGAATTATTGGCTCGCGATACCATCCGAGCTCCGAGCTCCCTTGAGCAACAGAGAAGGCAGTGTGGCTCGCAATGCTATCCGAGCGTCGACTCTTCTGTGAGATAGAAGAGAAAATTTTGACTCGCGATACCATCCGAGCTCCGAGCTCCCCTGACTTGTCGAAAAAAGTCTGTAGGAGAAAAAAGGCTGGGGGGTAGTGGTGTAATTCTATGCCTATTGCTGACGTCAGGAGCGCAAGGATCAAAGTGTTTCTAGATCTTTGCGGCCGTTAGATCTTGATGATTAAGATCCAACGGCTAGATCTTTATTACGGAAATCGAGGAGTTGCTTTCTCCTTATAAATCCCCTTCCCCCCTCCCCGTTTTCTATTCTTCACTTTTCCACTCACTTTCCACTTTGCACTAGAACAGGATCTTACTTGCCGTCGGTGATACTTTCCGGTGATCGTACACTCTTATGCTTCAAGTTAGTATTTCCATTTTAGTAATGTCGCGCACTCAGTCCGGATCCGAGGTTAGCTCGTCAGGCCGTTCTGCGGAGGAGTCCGAGTCAGAGACGTCCTCGTCTTTGAGCAAGTATAAGGTGAAGGAGGAGGTCTTCACCGACCCTGGGTTAGATGGTGGTGGCAACGTAGTCCTCGTGGTGTCCCCGTTGAGATCCAGAAGGCTGGGAAAGGAGCCCATGGACGAGGTCGAAGAGGAGGAGGAAGGGGAAGAGTGGGTCGGCGAGGACGTGGTGGGGCTGGATCAGGAGGATCAGGAG
This sequence comes from Hemerocallis citrina, assembly GCA_017893485.1. Taxonomy (NCBI): domain Eukaryota; kingdom Viridiplantae; phylum Streptophyta; class Magnoliopsida; order Asparagales; family Asphodelaceae; genus Hemerocallis; species Hemerocallis citrina. Next base: position 84,663,671 of record CM030358.1, read on the forward strand.
GAGGGTGGCAACGAGGAAGAGGAGGAGCAGGGTACCGAGGGTGAAGAGGAGGATGAGGTGGATTAGGATCCTGAGGCCCAGGATGTTGACGATGAGGAGGATGATGGCGATGAACGGGAGGCTGCTCAAGAAGGCACTGGCCAGGGTACGGCGGGAAGGTCGGTCGGGGTTGGAGAAGACCTTCCATCCCTTACCCCTTTGTCGACGCCGTCTCCCGAGCGGAAGGCTCGCCCTCGTCGGAAGAAGAAGGTCTTGACCATTCCGCACAGTCCATCCTCACCAGATGAGTATGCACCTAGACCGGGTCTTGAGTTTCCTCGGGTCTCCTTCAAGAATCTAGGATCGATTCGGATGTATCCCGATGATATCAAGGACATTGAACCAATCCCTCCTGTGCCGGGTGAAGATACTCGGGTGAAGATTCGTATGGATAGCATCCCTTGTATCTTAAAGGCGGACTACCTCCACATTCTAAGGGCCGCCTACTTCATTTCGAGAGAGTTCGAAGTCTTTATTCCGAGCCCAGGCATTTGGCCCACAACGGTTCTCGTGCCGGGCTACTGTATGTTTTCCGAGGACGCCTTCCTTTCGGGCCTGCGGCTGCCACTGCATCCTTTCATTAAGAGGGTTTTGAATAGGCGAAGCTGTGCCCCATGCAGTATGGGCCGAACTCTTGGAAGCACTTAGTCTGCTTCATCCTAAGGTGCCAAGAGAAGAGGGTGAAGCCGAGGTTGACGTATTTCCGGGCCATCCTAGGAACTAGCTCGCTCGGAGATCAGGAGGGGATTTTTTATTTCTCGCCGAGGCCGCATAAGAAAATCATGCACGGCCATTCGGATTCCATCAAGGGGTGGAAAGAGAAGTATTTCGTGGTTCGGAACGAGAGGCCTTGGGGGATACCCACCAGTTGGAATTTTTTCAAACCGAACCACAAGCCCCCGAAGAAGAGTGACTTGACAGCCAAGGAGTGGAAGAAGGTGGAGAAAATAGTCGGGGGGCACAACATCGCGTGGCCTCGAGTGACCGAGCTACACCTTGCTCGGGCCGGACTGAGCCCTGCCGACCCTAGTATGTTTCTTTCCAAAATTTTGCATCTTTCAGCCTTTGTGTTGACGTTAGCCTTTCCTCGTTTATTTTTGCAGGGATGACTTCTGAACAGGTGGATGCCAGACGGGCACTGTTGGCCGCCGTGGAGAAGATGAGGTCGGAGAAAAGGAAGAAGGCCGAGCTGGAGAGGCTGGCGGCCGAGAAGGCGAAGACGGCGGCCACAGCCGGGGCGTCCTCCAAGGGGGCGACCCCGGTGGCAGAGGAGCCCTCCCCGGCGAAGAGGGCCAAGAAGCATCACCCCCATGCGTCGAGGGTAGCTCGAGATGCAGGGGGTAGCTCGGGCAAGACCTTCGAGGCCCCAGAAAAAAGACTCCGACCACTGCGGCCATCTGCCGAGGAGATGGTGAGTCAGCAGGGGCTGCGACCCTATGCCCCTGACTGGTCGATCGTGCAGGGGGATAGTCTGCTCGATGCGCCTGTGTCGGTCGAATTCTTCACGAAGGCCGCCACCGAACGCGATCGGATGGCGCTGGCAGTGCAGACGGCAGACCAGGCCTTCATGCGGTGGTCCCAAGTGCACATCTCGGTAAGCCAATTTGGCGCATACATTTTTCTTTGTTTTGAACTTGGAATCTCTCTAACCTTTTTTCCCTCGGACAGGCAATGCTCCATGACTAGCACTTCCAAAAGTGCCTGGAGAAGGAGATCCTCATCGAGAGGAGGAACGCGGAGAAGTACCTCCGGGAGCTAAACAAGGCCAAAGACGACCTGAAGGAGGCCCAAACTATGGTCACTGTTCATGAGGCCCAGATAACCTCGCTCTGCGACATCCACAAGAAGGACGTGGATCGTCTCAAGGAGAGGATAGAGGAGGAGGTGGAGAAGGGGCGGAAGGCCCTGAAGGCGATGGAAGCGGCCTCGGCAGAAGCGCTGATCATCGCTCAGGACGAGGCGTATGAGCAGGCTAAGGGCCACTTTAAGCAGATCTATCTGGAGCAGAATGTGGAGCACCTTTACTACGGATGGGCACCGAACCTTCCTCCCACCCCGGGGGGCGACAAAGCGGGGGGCGACCAGGTCGACGATGAGGTGCCACCCCCCCTCAAGAATAGAATAGTCTTTTTTCTTTTTGCTCGTTTTGATGTAAATGCCTTGAGCGGACTGGCCACCGTGGCTTTTGTATCAATTTTTTGAGAGAATGAAATTTACTTTTTTGGGCCGAGGTTTCAACACTTGCATTTTTTGTGATGTTTGCTCTCGTCTTTTGATAGACGCACGGGACCCGGGTCGTCGCCTCTGTTGCTACCGGGGGTACCTCCAGTTCGAGCGGGGGAGGAGGCCATGGAGGCAGCTTTGGCTTGCCAGCGAAAACAGGCTCGGGACCGAGCGGCCGCCGTTAATTATTTCCTGAACAAATCTAGAGAGCTCGGTCTGGAGGTGGCGCGCCTGAAGAAGGTCATAGCCGACCCGGACTGGTTGGTAATCGAGCCGGCCTGGTCCCTATCGGATGCCTCGAGCGGGCAGTTGGCTTCAGAGTCTTTCTTTCACGAGGCCGTGGTTGAGAAAGAGCTGGAGATTCGCAGGCTGAAGCTGGTGTTAGGCACAGGTCTGATGGAAGAGGCCAGCAACTCGACCCCGGGGCGATCTCCGATATTTCTGTTGGATGAGGCCCAGCCCGGCGATGCAGGAAGCTCGGTGGCGGGAGTATCTTCCTGGGCCGGTCCAACCGAGTGTGAGAAGAGCCCCGAAGGAGGCACCGAGTTTGAATTTCAGGCCGAGTGCGAGTGAATTTGTGAGTTGTTTTTTGTATTTGTACCGACGTTCATTGAGTTGTAAGTAATGAGTAATAATAAGAGCATTCGTTTTCTCGAACCTTGATTGTCTTGGTTTCCGAAGGCGGCTGCTGTGTCTGATGTGACGGGGTCGTCGTCGAGGCGACTGGGTCACAAATGGCGACGTTTTGCCTTCCTATGAGCATTAATGGCGATGTTTTATCTTCCGCCATTTCGCATTCCCAGACATAATAACTGCCCCCCTCAGAGGGTTATATAATCCCCACTTCCCCCTAACTGATTGTTAAGAAATGAAAATCGCTTGACTTGGGTGCCTGCCGAAGGCGGGCGCCCACAAACAAAATATTCTCTGAATGCTCCGGGTCGGAGGCACACCAATCACCCTCGGACTATTCGGGGTTCGGGCTTGAAGAGCCGCGAGACCCCGGGTTGTTCGTTGGTAAGTGGTGGGCCGGTCGATCGGTTCGGGGGTTTGGGGAAAGTCGAGGCTCGGTGGTTCTCCTGCCGTCCTCGAACAGTTCGGGGTTTCGAGCTCGCAAGAGCAGGAAACCCCGTATTGTTTGCGGGCGAGAGGAGGGTCTATTGAAAGCAGAGGGTCAGTCCGGGACGGAAAGAGCAGAGGGTCGGTGGCTCCCCTGCCGTCCTCAAACAGTTCAGGGTTTGGGCTTGTGAAAGCCGTAAACCCCGAGTTGTTCGCGGGCGAGATGGTGGTCAACCAAACGAATTGAAGCTCGGGGCGTCTGCCGAAGGCGGACGCTCTAAACCTTAACATCAAATTTTGCTGAATCGCGGCACTAGGCCGTGGCTGAGTGCATTGGTCGAGCGGCTTCGAAGGAAGACGCAGCCTAGCTCTGGGCTGTCGACGCGCCGTAATCTCTTGGGGATAGAGGTGTGGGCGGTTGTCGCCCCGCACATCGGTAGAGGGACTTAAAGAAGCCCAAACCGAGCGAGGGGCGGGTGCCAAGCCCCCACACCTTAAAGAAAGCCAGTAGCAGGCGTAGCAGAGGGTTGCCGCTGAGCGCCAAGGCCGAGGGGCTTCAAAAGAAGCCCCGACCTTGCTCAAGGTCGACGCTGAGCTTCCATACTTGTTCTCAGGAAAGACAGTGCAGGCGTGGCTGGCGGATGTCGCCTTGTACATAGATTGATGAGCTTGAAGAAGCCCAAACCGAGCGAGGGACGGGTGCCGAGCTCCCACACCGGGGAGAAAGACAGTTGCAGGCGTAGCAAAGGGTCGCCGCTGAGCGTCAAGGTCGCAGTGCCTTGAAGAAGGCACCCACCTTGCTCGGGGCCGCGCCGAGCTCCCGCAGTTGTTCTCAGGGAGAGACGGTGCGGGCGTGGCTGGCGGATGTCGCCTCGTACACAGATTGATGAGCTTGAAGAAGCCCAAACCGAGCAAAGGACGGGTGCTGAGCCCCTATATCGGTGAGAAAGACAGTTGCAGGCGTAGCAGAGGGTCGCTGCCGAGCGTCAAGGTCGCGGTGCCTTGAAGAAGGCGCCCGCCTTGCTCGGGGCCGATGCCGAGCTCCCGCAGTTGTTCTCAGGGAGAGACGGTGCGGGTGTGGCTGGCGGATGCCACCTCGTACATAGGTTGATGAGCTTGAAGAAGCCCAAACCGAGCGAGGGACGGGTGCCGAGCCCCCATACCGGTGAGAAAGACAGTTGCAGGCGTAGCAAAGGGTCGGCGCCGAGCGTCAAGGTCGCGGTGCCTTGAAGAAGGCACCCGCCTTGCTCGGGGCCGACGCCGAGCTCCCGCAGTTGTTCTCAGTGTGTAGTTGTCCCAAATATGTAGGGAGGCTTTTCTGGTTGGTACTATTATCTGAGCGCCGATCCCCAGGCTTGTAAGAGAAGCTTTATAGGCTCGCGCTGTTATCCGAGTGCCGAGCCCCAAGCTTGTAAGGGAAGCTTTTCTGGCTTGCGCTGTGATCTGAGTACCGAGCCCCAAGCTTGTAAGGGAAGCTTTTCAGGCTCGCACTGTTATCTGAGCGCCGATCCCTAGGCTTGTAAGAGAAGCTTTACAGGCTCATGCTGTTATCCGAGTGCCGAGCCCCAAGCTTGTAAGCAAAGCTTTTCTGGCTCGCGCTGTGATCCGAGCGCCGAGCCCCAAGCTTGTAAGGGAAGCTTTTCAGGCTCGCATTGTTATCCGAGCGCTGAGCCCCAAGCTTGTAAGGGAAGCTTTTCAGTCTCGCGCTGTTATCCGAGCGCCGAGCCCCAAGCTTGTAAGGGAAGCTTTTCAGGCTCGCGCTATTATCCGAGCACCGAGCCCCAAGCTTGTAAGGGAAGCTTTTCTGGCTCGCGCTATTATCCGAGCGTCGAGCTCGAGATATGTTCTTTACTTGTAACAAAATAAGAAGCCATAGGCTTGTTTTAAGAAAGCTGGCATATTTACAATATATTTGAACTTTACAAAGGACCAGGCACGACGTGCCGATTACAATCATGATAATTTACATAGAGGCTACTCTCCTCCTAAGAACTTGATTAGGTGTTTCGCGTTCCAGGGCCTCTTGATGGGCTTGCCTTCGGCACTGGTCAGGCAGTACGTGCCTGGGTGCACGACTTTGGATACTTTGTAGGGAACCTCCCAGTTTGGTGCCAACTTTCTCTTCTGGCCGGGATTGGATACCGCCAGCTTTCGGAGGACAAGATCTGTGAGTTTGATGTCAGTAGGGCGCACCTTCTTGTTGCAGAACTTCTCAATTCTTTGCTGGTAGATGCTTCTTCTAATGGCAAACTTTCCCTGACCTCGTCTATGAGGTCCAGGTCGGCTCGCAGCTGTTGGGAGTTGGCGGCCTCGTCGAAAGCTATGATTCGGGGTGAAGGAATCCCGATCTCCAACGGAATGACGGCTTCTGCGCCGTATGTCAGATTGAAAGGGGATTCTCCCGTGGGGATTCTCTTTGTTGTTCGGTGGGCCCAGAGAACGCTGGGTAATTCGTCGATCCATAACCGCTTGGAAGAGTTATCGAGCCATTTCTTGAGGCCGTCGAGGATTTGGCGGTTCGCGTTCGCGGCCTGACCGTTAGACTGGAGATGGCATACTGAGGAGAAGCGCTGCTGGATCCCGATATCTTCGCATAACTTGCGGAAATGCTTACCCGCGAATTGGGTCCCATTGTCTGTGATGAGCACCTGCAGAATCCCGAACCGACAGACGATGTGTTTCCAGAAAAACTGCTGCGTCTGTCGCTCAGTGATCGTTGCTAATGGCTCGGCCTCGACCCACTTAGTGAAGTAGTCGATCGCCACAATGAGAAACTTTTGCTGGCCCGTTGCTTTTGGAAATGGGCCTACCAAATCCATCCCTCACATTACAAAGGGGGTCGGACTGGCCATTGACCGGAGGTTCGCCTGGGGAGCCCTCTTCACGGGGAGAACCGTTGGCAGGGGCCGCACTTCTTCACTAGGGCGAGGGCGTCTTGCAGCATAGTGGGCCAGTAGTACCCGTGATTTAGCGCCTTCCGTGCTAGCGAACGGCTTCCCATGTGACACCCGCCGATCCCCTCGTGCAGCTCCTTGAGGGCGTACTTGGCTTCGTCTGGGCTTAAGCAGCGGAGGTAGGGTCTGCCATCGGTTGTTGTATAGGACCTTTTGAAGAGGGTGGCATTGATGACCACGAATCTTTCAGATCGGACCCTGATCCTCCTTGCTTTGGCTCGGTCTTCGGGGAGCTCTCCCTTGACTAGAAATTTCTTGATGAGAGTGGTCCAGTCATTGGGAGGGGCTTCGTCTTCAATGCACAGAACCTCCGGAATGTCGATACTTGGCTTTAACAGGACTTCAATCAGGACTATGCAGTCGAGGCCTTCAAAGAAGAAGGAAGCCAGTTTTGATAGGGCATCTGCCTGGGTGTTCAGCTCTCGGGGGATCCTTAATACGGCCGATTCGTCAAAGGACGTTAATAGGCATTGGACCATGGCCAGGTACTTGATCATTCGATTGTCACGGGCTTCGTACTCCCCGATGATCTGGTTGACCACCAGCTGAGAGTCGCTAAAGGCCCTGATCTGTCTGGTGCCGGCCTGGTGAGCCAAGTTGAGTCCCGCGATCATGGCCTCGTACTCCGCCTCGTTATTTGATGCCTGGAAGTTGAGGCGGAGACAGTATTGAAGGAGGAAACCCTCTGGACCCCGGAGAATGATGCCCGCACCGCTTCCTGCTTCGCAAGAGGAGCCATCGATGTAAACTTCCCAAGTTGGGTCGACTTCCTGGCTCGTGGGTGGCTCGGAGATGGTGCATTCTGTGATGAATTCTGCGAGGGCCTACCCTTTGATGGCTGTTCTTGGTTGATAGCCGATGTCATACTGACTGAGTTCGATTGACCATTTGACTAATCGACCTGAGCTCTCGGGTTTGTAGAGCATAGCCTTCAGTGGTTGATCCGTGAGTACCTGGATCGAATGCGCCTGGAAGTAAGGAAGAAGCTTCCGCGCGGCTATGACTAAGGTGTACACCACTTTCTCCATCTTGGAATACCGGGTCTCGGCATCGAGCAGGACCTTGCTTACATAGTAGAGGGGCTTTTGAACCCCTTCCTCTTCTCGGACATGGACGACGCTGAGCACGTTCTCCGAAGCGGAAAGGTAGAGCCAGAGTGGCTCCCCTGGTTCGGGCTTGCTGAGGAGAGGATGGTTGGCGAGGTACTCCTTCAACTGCCCGAAGGCCTCTTGTTGTTGAGTACCCCACTCGAACCTTCCAGTGCCGTGCAGTGCCTTGAAGAATGGGAGGGACTTCTCTCCAGACTTGGAGAGGAAACGGCCGATGGCCGCAAGTCTCCCTGTTAGCCTCTGGACTTCTTTGACATTCCTGGGAGGGGCCATGTCTATTATGGCCCGAATTTTTTCGGGGTTCGCCTCGATGCCGCGCTGGCTGACGATGAACCCTAAGAACTTCCCCGAGGAGATGCCGAAGGCGCACTTCGCCGGGTTGAGCCTCATGTTGTGGGTTCGAAGGACCCCAAAGGCTTCTTCCAGGTCGGCGACATGGTGCTGTCCTTGTTGACTTTTAACGAGCATGTTGTCGACGTATACCTCCATGTTACGCCCGATTTGATCTTTAAAGACTTGGTTGACGAGCCTCTGGTAGGTGGCGCCGACGTTCTTTAGCCTGAAGGGCATGACCCGGTAGCAATACAGTCCCTGGTCTGTGACGAAAGACGTCTTGGCGATGTCTGGAGGGAACATCCGGATCTGGTTATAGCCTGAGAAGGCATCCAAGAATAATAAGAGCTCGTGGCCCGAGGTCGCATCGATCAGGGCATCATTACTGGGGAGAGGGAACGGATCCTTGGGGCATACCTTGTTGAGGTTGGTGAAATCTATGCAGATCCTCCAACTCCCGCTCGCCTTCTTAACCATGACGACGTTCGCCAGCCACTCCGGGTAGCTGACCTCTTGCACGAAATGCGCGGACAAGAGCTTGTCTACTTCTGCGTTTACCACCTGTTGTCGCTCCGGGGCGAACTTGCGCCATTTTTGGACAACTAGTTTCAACCCGGGGATCACGCTGAGTTTGTGCATGATGAGATCCTTGGAGATGCCGGGCATGTCAGAGGGTTTCCAGGCAAAGAGGTCGACATTGCACCGAATGCAAGCGATTAGGGCGGACTTGAGGTCGGGGGCGAGGGAGCAGCTTACTCGAAAGTGCTTCGATGCATCCCCTGTCTCGAACGAGATGTCTTGCAGCTCGTCCGCCGGCTCTGGCTCTGGCTGGGTTCTTTCGGGCTCCAGCTCGACGGCATCGAGGGGAAACACCTCGCTTCCGATCGCCGTCATGTAGCACGAACGTGCTGCTTCTTGGTTCCCTCGGACAACTCCGACGCCAGTGTTAGTAGGGAATTTCATTTTCTGATGGTAGGCCGAGGGAACCGCCTGGAGGGAGCAGAGCCCCGGACGGCCGAGGATGGCATTGTAGGCTGCCTTGACATTCACAACCATGAAGTCTATGGACTCGGTCCTTTTGTTCGGGGTCGTGCCTGCCGTGACGTCGAGGGTGATGATCCCCTCTATAGTCACGGGGATGCCGGAGAATCCATGCAGGGTGTACCTGGCGGGTTTTAGTTTCTCACGGGAGAGCTTCAAGTTCTCGAATGCTTCCAGGAACAGAATGTTGACCAAGCTCCCGTTGTCCACGAGGATTTGCCGGACCTCGGAGTTCGCCATGCTGAGGCCAATGACCAGTGCATCGCAATGAGAAAGCCGAACTCCTTCTAGATCCTCTCCTGAGAAGGAGACTGGAAGTTGCTAGACCTGGGGGGAGAAAGGGCCCTGTACGGTGTTGACATCCCTGACGAAGGCTTTGCAAGAAGTGTTGGATTCCCCTCCCATGGGCCCTCCATGGAAACAGTGCAGGATTGCCTGTCCCTCAGGTACTTCGGGCTCCGGATCTTGCTCGGGACGCCGACGGTGCATTCGAGGAGGAGGGGAATCCCTCCTGTTTCTGTTGTCCCTCTGTTCCCGGGCGCCTTCCCGTTTGAATTCTCGGAGGTACCCTCGTTGAATGAGGGCCTCAATTTCGTCCTTCAGGGCGCGGCAGTGATCTGTGTCGTGCCCGTTGTCCCGGTGAAAACGGCAATAGAACCGCTGATCCCTCTTCTTACTGGTGTTGTTGGACGGTCGGGAAGGGTACTGGACGAGGTCGCTGTCTTCAATCGCTAAGAGGATTGTCGACACGTTCTGCGTCAGTGGAGTGTACCTCTCGAAGCGGGGGATCGGCGGAACCTTCTTCGCAGAGCCCTCGTCTCTTGGAGCTTTTTTCGCCGGCTCAACCTCGTCTTCCTTGCGCTTTCCCTTCCCGAGAACTTCCTTCTGGTCCTCTGCATTGAGGGCCTCTTCGGCTCGAATATATTTTTCGACCCGGTTGAGGAGGTCGGGGAAGTCTATTGGCGGCCTCTTTGCCAGGGAGGCCTTCAGCTGTCCATGTCGGACGTTGTGCTGGAAGGTTGCCCAGGCAATGCCGGGGTCGAGGGATGAGACTAACCTTGCCACGGCGGTTAACCTTCGGACAAACACTCGGAGTGACTCCCCCTCCTTTTGCCGGAGTCCAAGTAGGGACGCACTCGTTCTTTCGGCCTTCCGGCTGGTTACGAAGTGGGCGAGGAAACTGCCCTCTAGCTGGTCGAAAGAATAGATGGAGCCAGGGGTGAGCTTGGAGAACCATTCCCGAGCTGGATCCCGGAGTGTTGCGGGGAATGCTCGGCACAGGAGGGGTCCGATGCGCTGTGAATCATCATGAGGGTTTTGAAGCCCTCCATGTGATCAGCAGGATCACCCTCGCCGTCATATGTCTCGAACTGAGGCGGATGGAAATTGCGGGGTATCTCCGCCTGCAGGATGGGGGCAGAGAAAGGAGGGCGAACTGGCCTGTACCCATGAGTTGTCCTTGGGTCGCCGTTGCCAAAGTGGTCGAGGCACTCCTCCATTTCTTGGAGGCGCTTAAAAATGTCGCCATCATATTCTGGGGGGATTATTGAGGGGCGAGACATGCTAGCCTCGGCCTCCGACCATGTGTGGGAACGGCGGGCGTTCTCATCGACGGGGAGCCCTCGGATGGCACCCAATATTTCCCTCCGGAAGTCCTGAAACTCCTGGTGGGTAACCGGGGCTCCCTTGGCCTGGTTTGGTTGGGCGGGCTGTCGCCGACCGACCCGGCTGAGCACAGGCTCCTGCCCTTGGTACGGGGGTCTCGGATGGTTCGGAGCTGAGTTGGAAGCGGCTCCTCCCCTGCCACAGCTGGCCTGTCGGTTCAAGATTACCCCCCGTAGGTCTCTCTGGACCGGACGGGAGGCGTTTGGCTGGGGCCCGTGGCTGACCCCTTTGTTGTTCGGTCTCTGAGCATCAGCAGCGATGCCTTGCGGAGGCACGTCCTGTCGGCGTGCGGAGGTAACAGTTTTTGCGACCTTGGGCGCCATGTGAGCTCGGGTCAACGGGGGTGCCGACGTGGGTGGAGCTCGGGTCGGCGTCTACGAGGGTACCGTTAGAAGCGAGGCTCGGGAGGCGTCTACGATAGATAGTTTCCCCCAGACGGCACCATCCTGATGTGGTTTGTTTTTGGGAAACATGTGGATGCACCAGGCGTGAGTTCTTACTCAATTTGTATTGATGGAGGAGACTCCTATGCAGACGACCCTCCACTGGACGAACGGTACTGAGGTAGGTGGTAGTGAGGTGGAGGCTGATGCTCGGCACGGATCTTTGAGGCTCGGATCTGAGGGTCTCGTGTACCTGCAGACGGTCTCGGAACACTGGGGTTGGTCCCGGTGGCAGACCCTCCGACGATCTAGTCAGTCACTAAGAGAGAGTAATAGTAACTAGGGTTTTGGTGGGAAAAGATTGATTACCTGGAGAAGGAGTAGGGGTCTGGTATTTATAGAAGATGCCAACCGGGTCTGGACCCGTTTGGGGCCGGGTCTGGACCCGGTTGCCCGTGAAGCTGAAGCGGTGGAAACCCGGGCGATTTAGGGCTGACGTGGCAGATGCCCGGGCAGTTTCCGGGCTGACGTGGCAGCGGCCCGGGCGGTTTTCAGACGCTAACATGGCGGATCCGGGGGATTAGAAGGGGCGCGCATCCTGAGGGGATCCCGTGGCCCAGGATGGCCACGTCATTTCTAACCTATATCAGAGAGAAACCACAATAACAATTAAGCAAATCCGAACCGAGCCATTAATCGAAATCCCATTCGAGCCGCCACTCCTTCTATTTCACTTTTCTGTCACCATCGAGTTCGCCGCCATTGGTGTCGATTTCGCACTATCTGCCGGTTGAGTTTCGATTTTGCCAGGATTGTGGTTGTGAGAGAACGATACAAATGAGCCATTTTATTTACTGAAAAGAAAATTAATCAATCCTACTGTCCTGATTAAATATAGGAGTAGTTATGAAAATAAGAAACAGTTCGGAAGTTAGATGATTGCACCATGAAATTTTCCGAATCATTTGTCGTACTAGGCCACTTTTTAAAACTATTTGCAATTTTAGGCCACTTCCCAAACTATTAGTAATTTTGGTTACCAAGTGCCACGTCAGCAGCGACCGCTATTGAGAATAACGGTCTCTTCATAGCGACCAACATATTGGACTCCCACACTTGGCAGATTTGTATAATTGCAAACCACTTGGTGTAACGGAGGTCGCTATTATCAATAGCAACATTCTATAATCAAGGTCGCTATTCCCAATAGCGACCACAGGTTGACCCAATCGCTTTTGGGCCCAACCTGTGGTCGCTATTGGGAATAGCGACCGTAGTTAGACGAGGCAGCTATTGACAATAGTGACCTCAGTTACACCAAGTGGTTTGCAATTATACAAATCTGCCAAGTGTGGGAGTCCGATGTGTTGGTCGCTATGAAGAGGCCGCTATTCCCAATAGCGGTCGCTGCTGACGTGACACTTGTTAGCCAAAAGTGCTAATAGTTTGTCAACTGGCCTAAAATTGCAAAAAGTTTCAAAAAGTAGCCTGGTACCACAAAAAATTCGAAATTTTCCTTGTTTTAAAGCAATGTGGGACTATGTTGATGGGTTGATCGGAGATTCAGAATGAGATGTTTAGTGTTGTCAGTTAGTTATATCACTAAAACAAAATAATTATATCATCAACTAATTAAACTACTCTTGCAAGATACACCACTATTTTCGATCATATATAGTCATTCTGAATGCAAATAAATTTGATCAGAGCGATAAAACTAAATATTTGTTCAACAATCACTTCCGAAGAGAGAACATGGAGTGAAGGAAAACCATTCATAAGAGCATCTGTAGTCATTTGGTATATATACATAATATGCATATTTGATAAAAAAAGAGCGCTGCAGTCGTTGGATAAATATGCATATTATGCATAAATCGCTACAGTAGATTGCTATATATGAAAATCGAAATGAAAAATATGCATATATAAACGACGGAGCTTGAAGTGCCGGCGCAATTTTTTTTTTTAATGGTCGGAGGACACTTGTCCTCGAAAAAATTAATTTTCGTAATTAAATTTTTTTTTAAAAAAGAACCCAACCCTCGGACGCAACTTGAAGTTGCATCCCCCCTCTCTCTGTCGGATGGCACTTCGAGTGCCGTCGGTTGGTTTTTAAATTTTTTTTATTGAATGACCATTTTGCCCCCACTCCATTCAACAGCTCTTTTTCGCTATCCCAGATCAATCCAACAGTTATTTTTTTATCTAAGCAGCTCACTAAATTTTTCTATATATAGTACCCATTCTCAACCGAATATTAGCATCAAAATTATCTACTAAAATTTTTAGATCTCAACTTTCTTCTCTGTCTTGTATTCAGTTATTTGTGAAAGAAAATCAATGGCAAATGTTAGAAGTGCAAGGGGAAGAGCTTATACAGCTCAGGAAGATGTTCTGCTATGCCAGAGCTGGATCAGTATAACTCAAGATCCAGTTATCGGTAACGATCAATCCGGGTCACAGTTCTAGGAACGTATTTTTTCTACGTTTAAGGTAATATTATGAACTCCGACCGACAGAACAGTTAGCTCACTCACTAGTCAGTTTCAACTGATTTCCAAAGAAGTAGCTCTATTCATAGGAAAATTGAGCAATGCAACAACTAGGACCGGTAGCGGAACAACTGAGGCAGACAAGGTATGTAAAAAAAGTACGATTTAAAATCATTATTTGTATTATTTGTTTACCTAATAACATTTGGAATATCATTGTTGTCTCAGATTCGCGAAGCCAGAGTACAATATTTGGCAACTTCAGATAAAGCATTCAAATTTGATGAATGTTATGAGATTCTGAAAGACCAGGCAAAGTTTTCATTGCGTACAACACAAGTTTTTGATCGAGTACCTAATACCCAAGTCGGTGAAGGTAGTGAAAGCCCAAACTCTCCCACAATCAACTGGGAGTCAGATATGCCCGTTGATACGGATTCACCTACACCCCTTACCCGACCATCAGGTGGCAAAGCTTCTAAGAGGAAAGACAAAAGTGTGGCCGAAACATCAGGCATCAAAGATATGGCCGAAGAAACAGCTATTTTTACAGCTGTATACAAAGAATCGCAAGTTACGAGGAATGCGATAAAAACCCGAGAATGCAATCTTAAAGAACGGATCGATGAAGATCGCATTATGGGTATCGATCTAAACCCGTTACCAATGAATCAACGATATTATTTTATGTGAAGGCAAAACGAAATTCTACAAAAAATGAGGTTATAACGATGGGTAAAGAACATGAACCCAAAATTATGTATTTTCTCTTAGTATAAGCATGCATTATTAATTTGAAATGAAGAAGGATCTTTTTTGGTAGTGAATGGCCCCATAGCATCCTGTTTGATTAAAATGAGCATTTATTAGATAATACCTATGTAATTATTTTAAACTGTAATTGTGAATGTATCCAGTGACTATAATATTAGATAGTACCATAGTTCAAATTACTAAATTAACTACGTTTATAATTATTTTATCAAATTAAAAGTTACAAGACAAAGGGAATACATATTAATACATGCTAAGTGCAGTTACTCATCTCCAAATTGATTCCAAATATGCTCCACAAGATCTTGACGAAGTGCATGATGTCTTTGCCGATCATGTAGAATGACATTGCGAAAGATTCGGCCTACTTCATCAATTGGTCCACCTGTGCTTGGTTCGATCCCAATCGAGTCAGGAATTTGATCATAATCATAGTCAAGATCTCCTTCGTCACGTTCATCCTCAACAATCATGTTGTGTAAGATGATACATATTTTCATAATATATGACAAACTATCTGCATCCCACATACGTGCTGGACCCTTCATTATTGCAAAAGGTGATTGTAAAACTCCAAAAGCATGCTCGACATCTTTTCTTGCACCCTCTTGCAATTCTGCGAATTTTCTTTTTTTTTTGGGTATCTAGTGCGGTGTAAGTTTTCACGATGGTTGTCAACGGTGGGTGTCACGCCCCGCTTCCCAGAATATGAAAACACAGGCACGTAACTGAGGCCCAGCGAATAATGCGAATACATCATTCATAAGATGTATATTTAACTCAACAACAAGATGACAATATTAACCACGCAAGCATGTTAAATCACAATAAGATAACAAAGTACATGACATAGTACATGACATAATGTAGGACATAACCAACAACTGGAAAAGAAACATAGTTACGGGTCAACACGCCCGGATTACAACAAAGAGTACATGAATAAACGAGAACTAAAATAACATGAAATTAAACAACACTAAAATCTCTGCTCAGCAACACCTTCGGGTAATTCTCCATCTGGCCCTGCAAGTATATTATTACAAGGAAAAAAACAAAGAGGTACCCGTTAATGCAAGTCACGGGCCGCAAGTGGTACAAGTAACGGGTCAATTATAAAATAAAACAAAAGCAGGAAAGAACAAGGAATCAAGAATCATATGATAGTAGAGATACAACATGCAACAGAATCAAGAACAAGACATCATGGAACAAGTGGCATGCATGTAAACAATTAAATAATCCATAGGAACATGTAACATGTAAACGAGTAAGCAAGTAAACGTGTCAACATAAATGTGTAACATGTAAACAAGTAAACAAGTTATCATAAACATGTAACATGTAAACGGATCATGCAAGTGTACGTGTTAATGTCATGTCATTTATTATTCTAACTAGGTAGCACTTCATGTGTCCCATACCACATGGTTGCTACTCGAAATCAAGTGAACGTTTAGACCAGTGGTGGATTCTATAGGTTACGTACTCGGAAAAATTGTATCTTGTTCGAGATACGTGCAATGTGAAACATGTAGTGTAACCTGTAGCGTGAAACATGTCAAGTATATCTTGTATCGTGAAACATGTAAACCTGTAAATTAGCAAACTTGCAACTTGTAACTTGCAAATTTGCAGCGAGGAACCACGAGCCCCCGTCCGAGTATGCTCTTCTATATTACCCACTACTAAATCTTTTTCCTTTATACCCCGGCTTGTTATCTTTTTATTACAATTGAACATGAACAATAACTACATGCAACAACAAGGACGGATAATATGGCAGGATCAAGTATCAAGACTCATGCAATGCAGGAAAAACATATTTCAGGACGTATAGAACATGTTGATGCGACTAATGGCATGCATAACACTTAATCAAGAATAGAAAATATTATAACAACATGCAACCTAGTAATAAGTAATTCATGCACAATATTCTATACAATTCTAAGGGTATATATATGTGTATCGTGTTCATGCAATGCATATGGTGATAGAGTATTCGCGATCATGTACGAATACGGGATCAATAGATTATATAAGATACGAATAGAGTCAAAAATATACTTGCAGTATTTTGTAAAAGAGATTGTACTAGACCAACGAATTTGTACAAGGGGATACTTGCCTGTTAGTTGACGGCGATTAAATTTAAGACAGAATAACGGGATCAGTATCCCGGGCAGTAGAACATGTGCGATATATTTATGGCAGCCATGCCAAAACAGCAACAGCAACTCCACAAAGCAAACTCCAAAATGGCAGTCAACTCCTTCACAAATTCCAAGCCAGCAAACACCTCCAATCACAACTTCAACACAACAGTAAACCCCAACACACTAGCACACCAAACAGCAACTAATAACCCCAACTTCACTTCACAAACACCAACTCCAATACACCACAACTACACCAGTACACAACAGCAACAATTCTAATATTCCTCCTTCTTCTTCTTCACTTCAATACACACAGAGAGAGAGAGAGAGAGAGAGAGAGAGAGTTTGCAGGAGAGAAGAGAGCGATGGCGGTGCGTCGCGACTGGGGCTCGAAGGGCGATGCGACGGAGAGAGAGAAGGTGCGGCGTTGTGGTGACGCGATGACTGAGGGTGATGCAGAGTCGACCAGAGGCTTCGACTGAGGTGGCAATGAGGAAGAAGAGGAGGCTGGCAGTGGGCGCAAGGAGCTTCGAAGTCGACGATGAGGACAGTGGAGCTCGAGGGTGACGAAGTTGGGTTCTTCGAAGGTTGATGAGGAGTGTCGAGGGCGATGAAGATGGCAGCACTGGATTGAGCGGGAGGCGCTGGCGCGATGACGACGACTGGACGGCGACGGAAAGGAGCAGCGACGGAAGGGAGAGCACGCGGGAAAGAGGGCATCGACTGTGGGCGGGTGAAAGAGGAGCAGCGACGACTGGCGGGGCACACTCAGGGAGAGGCAAGCGGCTGGGGAGGTGAGCGGGGAGCGCTCGGAGCCGGGGCGAGCTCAGGCGGAGGCTAGAACGGGGGTTCAATGGGGTGGACTGGCTGTCGAGGGGAGCAGCGATGGGAGGGAGTGAGGGGAAGGACCAGGCGGCGACATACGACTGGAAGAGGCAACAGGACGGCTGAGCGGCATTCGAGACTGGTCGGCAAGAGGCGCTGGCAAGAGGCTCGAAAGCTCGGGGAAGACAGCAATGGAGGGAGCTCGAGGATGGAGAACAGGGCGGCGAGCGATTGGCGGAGAAGACGGAGGGTGCTGACAGGTCGCAGTAGAGCGGGAGGCTCGAGCGAAGGCGGAGCTTCGATGGCGAGGTGCTCGAGCGGAGGGGAAATGGCTTCGACTCGACGGCACGACTGGAGGGGAGTCGGGAGCTCAGGCAGTAGTGCGAGGGCGTTGCGGGAGATCTTGAGGTCGGAGGAGAAGACAAGCAGGAATGGCGAGTGGAGATGGTGCTGGCGATGGATGCGGCTCGAGCGCGGAGGTCGACAGTGACTCGGAGGGAGGTCGAGCGGCTGGGCTCGAGCGGAAGAAGAGGAGGAAGAAGGAGACGTTTGGGTTTTCTGCCTTGAGTTTCGAACAGTGAAGTGAGAGAGAACGGGAGATGGAGGAAGGATGTAACATCCCGAATTCTAAAAACAACTGAATTCGAGATTTCCACAGGATCTTTTCGCTTCATTCGGTACAATTTTACAAGGAAATAAAACTTTTCACTTTACATCAGAGTTACATGACGTTTTATACTTTACATTTTACAGCGGGAGCAGATAACATCAATAATTTACATGTAATGATAGCGGAAGCAATTTACAATATTATACAAAGATACAACAATAAATGATCTTTAAGCATCAGTACTCCTTTAACCTTTATCAAGCCATTTATCCTGCATACAAAACTGTGGGTACGTCAGTTTATTCAACCGACAAAAATTATACACGGCCATCATCTCTATGCCAGAAACAGTATAACGATTCTCATTTCTTATTAAATCACAAACTTGTTCACAGATCAAAACTAAAAGGGATTATCCTATTGATGTCGTATTGTGATTGTGCACTTAGTCCTTAATGCAGTTATTATGTTAAATGACACTAATGCGCACTTGTTCGGATTCTATGCATCCCATACTACATAGGTCCGAGGGCAAGCCCTTATTCGTACTTCATTTTATAGGGTTTAATCCCTCGCCATGACTTAATCTACTACTGTAACTACGGTAAGTATCTTAGATGTCCTATGATCTACGAGCCCATGTCCAGGCAGCCTGGAGGGGAATCCCACGCACTGACACGACGCATCGAGCAGGCAACCAATGGACAATTCAGCCTCCGCCATGGAATAATGGCACCACCCATAGTCACTCAAATATCCCACAAGCGTTGCCACCGGGACGATAATTCTGGAGTAGTGCCCACGCCATGTCTTGACACATCAAGCAGGCAGCCTGTGGATCACTCTCACACCGCTAATCCGATGGCCCTCATACTCGTGTTTTTCTCTTACTTTCATCACATCTCCACTATGTATCTAGTCCTTATTTTATTAGAATTATGAACAAAATCAAAGCTTTAGAGTTAGCTTCTCTACTATACCGGACTTATTCATTCAGCATGACCAAACCTTGGTCTTTCATTTCGAATTCCATTTCAATTCATTTCTTTCCAATTGCCGGTGGGAGACTTAGCTACTCTTTAGTTTCAATTTCAATTCACAATCACCAAAAATTGAGCCTTTCAAACCCAATAGTTCATTTTCATAATCACAAATGATTTCCCTTTTTCTGTTCATAGTTTCCACCATCATACAAACTTTTCATCGATTTAACAGAATGATTTCCTTCATTCTAAGTACACATTCATGCGAAGTCAATAGATTTTACTGCTTCTAAATCGTCGCCACAAATAATCATTCAACAATCATAAAACAAATCATAGATTTTCTGAGATGTCAAAAAGTGATCTGGACAGTCGACTTAGAGCATACTCAGTCGACTTGTTCATCCAAAGAAGTTATTCAATAAACTGCTTGGAAGAGTCGACTGCTGCACATGGCCAGTCGGCTGTTCCGCAGCGTTCAAATTAAATATAATTATGGAAAGTCGACTGTACTTTGAACCAGTCGGCTGTTCTGCAGAGTTCAATTATGCAACTTTTCATGTTCAGTTCAGTCGACTGCTACATAATTTCGGTCGACTGGTCCAGTTAATTTCGAATTAAGGAATATCTCTTCCTTCAGTTCTTCAATTAGCACACACCATTTTATTCAACAATAGTACGTTCAATGCCAACATAAACATGTGATTCTTATCTATTTACCATCATCATAACATAGTTTATGGTTAAATGTAAATTTCACATAACTAGTATTTTCTTTCATCCAAATAAAATTGCTAAACGTACATTTTTCCTTTACTCATTATTTATCTACGGAGATGAATATCAACTCTGAATTAACATGCTAGGAAAGTCAAGATACGATACACATTAAATACCTCATTTCATGGAATTTCGAACTGCATTTTATCCCAGTGTACCAGTCGGCTGTTCACATGATCAGTCAACTGTACAGGTCATTTTTACTTCTCTTTTATCATTAGTTCTTTATTATTCATTCACATTTTCCACATTATGTATTGCACAGAACATTTCAACATAATGGTCATCCTATTAATCCACTTTTCACCAGTATGATAAACAAATCAATATCAATCCTAGCATGGTCTCTATACTAGAAGTCATGAGAAACACCCACCTTTTGAAGAAATACGAAATCCAGTAAAGCCTCCTAGTACGATAGTATGACTCCTCCTCCTTGCTCCTTGCCAATCCGAGAATCCTCTGAAGTGATGACCGGCCTCCAAAGACACTCACTCACAACTCTCTTAAAAATATATTCCTTTTCAATAAAATTCTTAGGGTAGAATACAATTAAGTGAGGGGGTATTTATACTAAACCTTTCGGTGAAATGGAGGGCTAGAATTTAGTAGATGGTTATAGGATCAAGGGTTAGGATGAGAGTAGGAGTTGTAATAACTACCCACACTCTAGGTAACCACCCATGCATGATACCCACTCCTTCCAAAAATCGGCCAAAGAATGGTGTGCTCATGCACGTGTATGCGCAATGCACGTGCATGCACTAGTCACCCTCAAAAAGTTGTACATTATACATTTTTATAAAAAATCTTTCGAAAGATGTTTACATTACAAGTTGTTATTAAAAAATAGAAATAATTCATGGGCTTAAATTGATGGGCCAAAATATTAGTTTTTACCAAAATAGAATAAATTAGATTTTTGGACTTGTGTTTTATTTTAGAAAAGGGCTTTTATAAAAAATGATTTAAAGAACATATATACATACATATGCATATACTCATCATCCATAAAGAAAAATAATTATAAGATTTCATATTACGAAAATTGCACGTGCACACTACGTGCAAAATAAATAAATAATTTTCATAAATGAAAAATCGGGGCATTACAAAGGAGATGGGTTGAGTTGGTTTCTCTGTTTTGATTGGAGACAGAGGAGGAGAGATTGAATGTGAGAGAATAAAACGGGGAGTAGGGAATATTAATTTAATAATAAGATAATGGGGGTGAGAAGAGAATGGTGGGGGGGGGGGGGGTAGTTACTAGGTTGTGGGGGAAAGTGCAGTTACGAGATTAGAGAAGATTTTGCCGTACTACCCCACTTTTTGAAAATATTTAGCGCTCTGCCCCACTTCCCAAAATAATTAGCGATATGCCATTGTTTAGGACACGTCAGCAAGAAATGTTATTGGGAAAAACAGCATAGGTTATTTCCATACCGTTCTTCCTAATAACGGCATCTGTTTGAAAAAAAAATTGCATGCCGTTATTTGGAATAACGGCATAGGTTATTTTGTTTTTCGAGAGCTTGTAGTCTCCACTTAGAGGAAAAATTGCAAGTATGAAAAACCTTATAACAGATGCCGTTAAATAACGGCATTCTCAATACTGATGCCGTTATTTGGAATAACGGCATCAGTTATAAAATTTTTTTAATAAAAAAGTAACTTATTATTCATCCTCTCTAATGAATAAGTAAAAAAAAAAAAATATAACTGATGCCATTATTCCGAATAACGGCATCAGTTATAATTATTATTGTTATTATTTTTTATACTTTTTATTAATTCTTTCTGTTTCCAAACAATGGCAAGAGTGCATATTGATATATAACTGATGCCGTTATCTCCAGTAACGGCATCAGTCATTCGAATGTCGTTATTCAGGATAACGACATTGTTTATAAGTTTTTTTTCACACTTAGAACTTTTTAAACTTAGAAGATTCACACTTGTAAGACAAATATACTGATGCCGTTATTCCAAATAACGGCATGCAATTTTTTTTTTCAAATAGATGCCGTTATTGGGAAGAACGACATCGAAATAACCTATGCCGTTTTTCCCAATAACGTTTCTTGCTGACGTGTCCTAAACAAGGGCATATCGCTAATTGTTTTGGGAAGTAGGGCAGACCGCTAAATATTTTCAAAAAGTGGGGCAGTGCGGCAAAATTTTCCGGGATTAGAAAGGTGGGGAGTTGGAGTACGGGAATTGAAAAAGTGGGGGAGAGAAAAATATTGTATACGGGTAGGGGTCTGTACAATAGGAGTAATGGGTTTTGGATTAGTGGGCTTAAATAATTGGGCTCAAAATATTTAAATAAAACAATTAGGATTTGGGCTAATCTTTTGGGCTCAGATTAAATATAATAATAAAATAAAATCAAAATATAGAATTGGGCTTAAAATAACAATTAAACAATTGGGCTTCGGATTAATTTAATAAAATCAAATACGAATTTGGACTTAGAATAAACAATTGGGTTTCAGAATGGTAGTTTAAATAATAAAAATTAGTTAGGGAAAAATAGTTATAAGATATTAAGGATTTAAATACGGAAAAATACTTTAAAATACGTATTAATGGAAACAGGGGTTACAGTGGGTATATTCCACCCACTAGGTAATAGCCCATATTGTAATTGTGGTTGTTGATGACAAAATTAGCTGGATGTGCACGACCATCAAGAATCTCATTAAATAAAGTTGACCGGTTCGGCACATTTAGATCATTATTACAACATGACATTCTGAAGAATGAATGCCAGAACCAAAGATCATAAAATGCAACTGCTTTGAGAATAATAGTCGGTTCCCGAACATGTCCTGTGTATTGTCCCTGCCATGCCGCCGGATAATTTTTCCACTTCTACTGCATGCAATCTACACTACTCAACATTCTAGGGAAGCCTTGAGCGCTGTTCTCTTCTAGTAGTCTTTCCACATCGGCTGGTGTTGGTTTCCTCATATATTGTGTACTAAATAAAGTTACAATTGCAAAATAAAAATGACGCAGAGTTTTCAATACCGTTGTTTTGCCAATACGTATATATTCGTCAACAGTATCAGCTACACCTCCGTACGCCAAACACCATAGTGCCGCCGTAATTTTTTGATGAGGAGTTAAGCCAACTTGTTTGCAAGCATCCTGGGACTGAATAAAATACTGATCGTAACCTACAATAGCATCCAAGATCCGGTTGAAGAGTTGTCGGCGCATACGGAATCGACGACGGAAAATTGAATCTGGGTAAACTGGATTTTCGGCAAAGTAGTCGTTCCACATCCGTCTATGTCATTCTTCTCTTTTGCGACGAATGTAATGGTGACGATTGATTTGTTCGCTAGCTTGGATTGCCTTGCCAATCCTTACTAGACGGTTGTGAACAATCCTAGCAACAACATTGTTGTTCTTCTCTGATGAAGAGGAAGATGAACTCGAGGGAAAAGGTATATGTAATTAGCCATGGGAATTTAGGAGGTAAATTTGCAGTGAGTTCTACTGGAGTTGAAGTTTTAAAGTGTAGTAGATAAATAAATGTACACAGGATGGCAGCATATAAATACTGATCATGCCGCTTGAAGAAGAACAAATCATTAATTATGTTCTGTCCAATCTAAAAGTTAACAAATAGGTGTAAAAAAGTCAAAACCTACACTTCGTAGACAGGAAAGTAACTTTGAACCGACTTGCCTCTGTCACTACATTCCAAATTTGAACCGACTTGCCATGTGACATTAATATGGGGACTTGAATACCCTTAGGACTAAGATCAATTAGTATATTACAAAAAACAGACATTAGTTATGTGATTTTACAAATTACAAATAAACATAGTGTTCAAATTGACATTAATACCTTCATGTGTCATAAATAGAAAATAAATATACTTTGTTTTACAAATAATGTAGAATTTTTTCCCTCATGTTGACATTAATATCCTCATGTCTTACAAATAGAAATTAAATACAAGATACAAATGATGTACAAATTTTCCTATTCTTCATAACTATACTGAGTTTCAGGCACATATGAAGATGTGGATGCTCCTGTGTCATCTAAATTCAGGTTTATTGGTCTATGTTGGGAATGAAATGCCCTGTCCATCGATATAGATCGCCTTGCATTTGGTAATTCAGTTGGAATTGATTCCCTCAAAACCATTTCTGACAGTATCATTCGTCGAAGCTGTGCTTCGATGTTGCTAAATTGTTGACAACGAGTGTATAACTCTTCCCGTGGAAAGGTATAAGATATATAAAATAATGAGAGTACGTAAAATATATTTTAAAATAATAACGAATTAAAGACGGAAATGTATATTCAATTTTGGTAACTCACATATGTTGGTTGCCCACTCTGATGAAATGGGACATTGACATTAGAGTCCAAATTCTTCATAACAATACTGCTTTGAAAAAGTGGTACTTCGACGTAAGGTTGACCAAGTAATAATGAAGTATCTGCAGTGGATTTAGTTGGATACTCGGTCGGTAGCCAACATGGAGGTGCAGCATATGGCAACTGAGCAGAAATATCTCTAATAGATGCTGACCCAATAAAATCGACATTGGATGCATGAGAGAGTATCGGCATTATAGAACCAATTGAAACATTTGCCCAATACTGATCATAAGTGAACTGCTCTACACGACATACAAAAGGTGAAGCTTCAATAGGTTCAGGTAATGTAGTATTGGATGCCATGAAACGCATGAGAGGAGGTGGGTTTTTTGGGATAGCAATATAACCAGTAAGTTGGCTAATACAACGATCACCAAGATACCATACACCCTGCAATCAATTGTTCCCTTTAGCATAACCATACTATTTATTGAAAGTATTGTAAATTAATATGAAAAAAAATTAATATACCTGGCCGCAATACGTAAAAGTATGCCGAAAACGTAAAATATATTTAGCAACTTCAATTTCATACACGTCTGTAATTGTTGACGAATTATATGGCTGCCAAATGATGGAGGAAGCAGTGCGCATCTCCAACTGATCACGGGCCATCGACTAATTATACCTAATAGGATTAGATCGGCCTGAACCCAAGAATTCTTTATTCCATCGCAAAATTCTCGGCCATACATCAGAATTAGACATGTGGGTTTCCATAGGGGTGTTCCTATCTCTAACTGGAATACAACAGTTTGTGTATTCGTAAGCCCAATACTGTAAAACATAATTATCGAATATGTTACGTTAGATAAATTGAAATAATATAATGACATTTTTCGTCTAAAATTAGTATCTAATAGGATAAGTATTACCTCCAACACTTGCCACGGCCCATTAAACGACTTCCGTTTAAGTCTGCTACATGAGTCCAAAGACAAATACAGCAGAGCAAGTGTATGACTACCCCAATCGTATTTGCCAACAACATTGAGGTCTACAACTGCAGCTAGCCAACCACACCTTACTAACCCAGCACCATTAGGGAAAAGAAATGCACCGAGAAAGAACATAAAGAAAGCTCGTGCGATCTTCATCTCTAGATTCCTATCGGTTTGAGCTTTTTCAATCAAGTATTGGTAAAATAATTTTTGAAAAATGAAACCCATATACCTTGTGATTTCCAATCATCTACTGTTAGTTCTGGAAAGAAGCATTCCTGAACAACTTCAAAAGAGTAAATCTCATCGTCGCATGGAGGCAAGTCGCCGATACTGATAGAAATCCCTGTAAGCATTATCCAATCCAATGGAGTGAAACCCAACTCACCACATGGTAGGTGAAAAGTGTGGGTAGTGTCCCACCATCTCTCTACGAGTGTCTCCACGAGCCGAACCGATGACTTGTTTGTATTGATAGTCATGAAACGGTGTCATCCCACCGGCTCTACTAGTAGTTTAATAAGTGGAACCCGTGAGCAGTACTGATTGTACATCTTAATCGGTTCTTTCAAATTTTCCTTGAATTTACAGAAACCACCCTCAGGGGTAACAGTAATATATTGACTTATATGTTTAGAATAGTCTACTACACGATTCCAGTTAGACTGATCGGCATAGTCGACATTTGGCATATCCACTTCACCTTCGTTGCTTGTGCTGGCTTGAGCTGGCACATGTTCTCGCTTTGATTTCAAACGACCAATAAATCTTCGTATTGAAGACATTTTTCTCGACTAAGTAAGAAATTAAGATATAGAGTTGGTTGATAAAATTTAGATAGAGAGTTGGCCGAGAGGATTGAGATAAAGAAATTGAGAGCCGAGAGGAGATTTAGATTGACAGATTGAGACAGAGAGTTCACATATATAGAATAAAAGGGGTAGTATGGTCCAAATACTTTTTTATAAAGCCTGAAATTGAGCCCCAATTTCCGGAAAAGCTAAAAAAAAAATGGCCCTTTTTGTCGGACGGCACTCGATGTGCCGTCTCTCCCTTTCCAAGATTTTATTTTTATTTTTATTTCCTCCGACGACACTTCACCATTTTATATATATATGTTTTATTCTCTCTGACGCAACATGATATGCCGTCCCACATTTTTAAATGTTTTTTATTTTTTTCCCTCTCCGACGCAATATGAAGCACCGTCTGTTATTATTTTAATTTAAAATAGTAAAACATAGCATTCTACGACTGTAGCAAAACGAGAGATTGCTATATGCATTTATCCATTTATGTATATTTTAACCATAAACGAACTGTGGATGCTCTAAATACTACAATTATTAAGTTTTTTCGCTCAAAAAGGGAATCTCTATCTTCCACTGTCTCTACTCTATCATTATCTTCTTTTGATATATAACTCATGAGTTAGAAATTTGGGTGTGTTGTCTTCTATATATATTGCATGTTTGATATCCGTCCGCATAATGGTGCACAATGATCGTTGATCCAGTTAATCTCGTCTATAGAAATAGCCGCTAGCTACTGTTCTTGCTATAGCCGCCAACTACTGTTCTTGCTAGAATGTGCAGAGCAAGAAGGTGGTTTCTCATGACAAAAAGTTCAGGTTGTTGCGTATTCTTCAATTGTCATTATTGTAGGAGCGACTTCTGACAATGGTTCCTAGTGAAGCCTCCAAATTCAAGAGTGTCAACATTCATTTTCAAGAAATCTTCCTTGCTCTTCACATTTTTTACACAATTTGTTGACTTCGTTGCTCCAATCTTAGCACCATATATAAATTTAACAAGAAGTAATACTACCAAAAAGCAAGTTTTCACTATCGGCAAAAGTCTATCAAGAACCTAAATAATTTTGTAAAGTTCCATATTTAACTCTTTTTTTTTTCTTTGATCTAAATCAAATTGCTGGGTTGGCTCATTCATTTTTTCTTTATCAAATTGATAATAAATACAAGTATTGTAATCAAGAAAGAAAAAATTGGAGCGTTTTTTTTCTTATCCCAATTTTTTCTTATCATTATTAGTCAGTTTGTATTACATGAGCCAATATGTGACTGCAAATTTCTTAATCACATCAATATCATGTTGTTTTAATGCTTTTTTGTTACACCAAAAAATCTCATTAGTTACAGATAAATACTATAGATGTAGAAACAATTGCATTTTAAGTATCAACTAAGTCCCACCAAGGCCGGCCTTGAGTTCCCGGGAGCCGAGGCAAATTGCCGAAATGGGCCCCCATACTTCAAAATTTTAAAAAATATATGTATACAAAAATTTGCACATTGTTCAAGGCAAAATATGCACAATATATATCATCGAATAGCAAGTTTACTCATAAGCATCAATGTTGTGCAAAATAGAGTGAAAATCATCAATCAAATATGCATCCACATAAGCATCCACACGAGAAACATACATAAACGTGCATAAAACTATTCAGCTATGCAAAACATATAATTGAACCTCAACAATTGTGAATGGATAATCAGATATGCTGTGAATTGTAAATTGTGAATTGAGCCTCAAAACATATAATCAAATATGTAAAACCTGTAAATGGAAAGCTCATTCGGTGAATGGAAAGCTCTGATTCTACCTCATTTAATACATGAAGTTGCCTCAACAATTCACCTCCACCTGTATATAGATGAAATGAAAATTATGAAACGGAAACATAGGAATATCACTTAAGTGAAAATGAAATGTTCATAATCATAGGAAAAACATTATGTGCAGCAAATTTATGAAATGAAAATGAAACAAAAACAGAAATATAGTACTTAAGTGAAATAAAACAGAAACATAGGAGAAACGAAAACAGACACATATTTACGAGGCATGATAAAACTGGAAAAAGAAATAAAATTTTGAATTAAGCCCTAACATATTAAATTTTAACTTAATTAAGTCATAATCTATTCAACTTAATTAAGCAACTCAATGAGCAACTAAGAAATAGCTACCAATAAGCCTTAACATAAAATTGAACTCATTAAGAAATATCTACCAATAACATAAAATTGAACTTATTAAGTTATAGCCCTAACATAAAATTGAACATAAAATTGAAGTCAATATTCAACTCATTAAGTCCTAACATAAAATTGAGTAAGAAATAGCTACCAATAAGCAACTCAGTCCACCGGTTACCCACTGCACCACACCCACCGATCACCAGGCACCATCAGTCCACCACATCCACAGACCTACTGGCCATTGTCCAACGAATTTGAGGTTTAGATTTCGAATTTAGGGTTAGGGTTTCAGATTTTGAAGGAAGTGGATTGATTGGATGTGAGGTTTGAGTCAAAATCAACAAGTTTGAGGAGAAGAAAACAAGGATTGAAGAATTGGAGTTGATTGGATTAGGAAATTGAGAGTTATTGATTAGGGTTTTGAGGTTAAAGATTGGGAGAATAAAGAAAGGGAAAGAACACAGCGTAGGCTAAGAAAGAGGATAGGGTCAGGCTGAAAATTTGGGGAGAAGATGTTAGGTTTTGTGAGATAACAATTGGGAATTAGGGTTAATATCTAGATCTAAGTTGCTTGAGATATTCACCCTAGGTATCAAAATTGGAATACCTAGACTGCTATCACAAGCCAGTATTTATTCCTAAATACTGGTTTGGGTATCGGGTTATAAGCCCACAAACTCGTGTTCCAATATCCAATCAATTGTACGTTCAATACACGTGTTACTCATATGCACATGCAATATTTATATAGAGAGAATATACCAATATATCCAACAATCTCCTCCTATATTCTCAATATATAAAGTACAGGATTATCTCATCAGTTCAATATAAAACTGACTGGCTGATAGTAGTCCATAAAAAGAAAAGCATCATAAAGGTATAGTTACATAAGAGCCAATATAATTATAAATCTAAATAGTTCAATCAAGACTAAACCAATATAATTAAATAGTTCCAAAACATATCCAATTCAGAATAGTTCACAAAGACTAAATCAACTGGAATAATCTGTCATAGTTTCAAAATCAAACAAAGCAAATAAAGTAGGGATGACAATTGGGCCGGGTCAACTGGCGACCCACCCGCGACCCGGCCCGCGAACCCGGCCCGTTTAAGACGTTGGTGGGTTCAGGTCGAACCCGGTGAACAGTACCGGGTCGACCCGGGTCGCAAATAACGCGAATTCAACCCACGAAACCCGGCCCGCGAACCCGTTAAGAACTTGAATTCAACCCGCCAACCCGCGGGTCGACCCACCGGTTATGACCCGTTGGACCAGTACGGGTCAAACGTTCGACCCGTTACGGGTCGACCGTTGACCCGCGGGTCGAATGGTCCATTGGCTGCCAAAACAGAGCCATTGGTAACAGCTCTTTAGCCGTTTTTTTGGCTTTTTTTTTGTTTTTTTTCCCCCACATTTTGAGCCTATAAATACCCCAAAAATCTCTAAAAAAATCACACCTTACTCTCTTACTCTCTCTACTATTATACATCATTTCTAAAGAATTTTTCAACAATTGTAGTATTCAAAAAAATAACACTTTGGACTACTGCCAGATCCGGCGACTACTGCCAACAACTCTGAACTTTCCCTCCCCAGATCCGGCGATCTCTTTCATTTTGCCTCTCCCCTGCCTTCATTAACCTTGCTCAGCGTGTCCTTCTCGCCAAACCCTTTTCTCCCCGTCTCCCTTTCCTTTATCTTCGGTCCCCCGCGTTTGCTCGGCAGCCCTTTCTGGAGCGCTTTTCCCAGCGTGCCCTTCCGGCACCTATTGCCCTTGCATCGTTTGGCATCCGCTACCACAGGGCTAGGCTGTGTCCTTCAACTCCCTCTGGCTGGCGATTTCGTTCCTTTCGTGCTACCTCTCGTGCTGCTCCCCTGGCCTGGCTCCCCCATGGCACTTTCGGAGCCGATTCCCTTTGCCAGTCACTGTAAGCTTAGCCATTTTTTCCGTTTATCATTTTGATTGTTTTGTTCGTCATTTTTTTCTTGGTGTTTTTGTTTTCTTTTCCCTTTCTTCTCTTCCTTCTGCGGTGTAGCGAATTGCCACTGTCTGGCTCGATATTCTCGCTGTTTATCGCTATAGTGCTCTTCGCTTTCTTTGGGGTGGATCTTTATCCCCTTCTTGTTTCTCTTCTTTTCGGCTGCTTTTCTTTGCTTTTGGTGAAGATCGCCGACTCTCTCTTACCTCTTTCTCTATTGGGAGGCTCTTTCCCCATCTGTCTCTAATCGCCCATATTCTTAGCCAATTAACTGTTGTATTTTGATCGAAGTCGATCAGGCCCCTATCGATCTTTCTCATCGTCCCTTGCTCGCTGCGCCTGGTCGTGCGCAGCCGCCATTACCTTGATTCTCCATTGCTGCTCTTTCTTGGGCCTATAACTGTTCTGGACCAGCTCGAGGTCCATGGAACGCTCATGGGTTGATGTAGTTAATAAAAAGGCATTAAAAAAAGCATAATAGCTGAGCCTCACCTTAAAGGTCCAGCATTGCACCTTCCTCATGGGCCGTATTCCTATCGGCCCTTCAAGCCACTTTCCTCGAAGCTTCCGAGGCTTCATCATCACCTCCCCTCCCGCCCTTTCCAATACCCTACCAACTCTTTGTCTTCTCCTCTCCCAGCTTATCCCCTCCGCTCTCTTCCCTCTTGCTTTCGGTGTCTTCAAACTGGGCATTTGAAGCAAGATTGCTCTTTCAAGATGAAATGTCTGTTTTGCCTCAAATCAGGCCATGCACGTCAGTGATGCTTCTCCCTTCAGAAGCTGTTGGGCCTCACCCTTGGTGCGCCTATCTCTGAGCCGGTTCTAGCTGCGCTAGACTTCCCTGCCCTGCAGCGCAAATTAGAAGAGGAGAAGGTAGCCAAACCCAAAAAATTGAAAAGGAATTCTCGGTCTCCTCTGCTCCCCACTCCTCCGATTGCGCAGCATATCCCAACTAGTGCACCCCCTCTCCCCCACCTCTCTCAACATCGCAAGTTTCTCCCGCCAAACCGTCAGTCACTCTAGTTTTCATTCCATCTACAGATCTGACCGACCGACTAAAGTACTTCGATACTTACGGTGCTATTTCTTTCTGTGGAGGCTCCATTCCTCACTTCACCTTAAATTCACTACTTTGTAGCTCTTGCAATGTCAATGACTGGGATTGGATCCTCAGTGCTTGCTCCAATGGGGATGTGGTTATTAGATGCCCATCGCCCAAAATCCTCGACGAGTTGATTCATCGTTCGTCTATCTCTATCGGTACAATTTCACTGTCCATCCGCAAATGGGTGGATCGTTACCCCCCCCGCTCAAGAGAGCTCAGCTGAAACCATTAGGGTTTCTCTTCTTGGCCTTCCTCCATTCTGTAGCTCCTTACGAACGGTGGGAGAGATGTCTAAGTGCATTGGAGATATCGTTAGTATCTCTTCTTTCTCAAAGCTAACATCGGGTACTCTCCAAATTGAAGCAATCTTTCGCTGCCCTAAGCTTTCCGAAAGAATTCAAGCCTACTGCCTCAAGGATGGCTCTTCAGCTTTCACTGTTTCTATGTAATACCATGAATCAGTCACTTTGCCCAACTCTCAACAACCGCCTCAAAAGGTTCTCCCCACATCCCTCCCTCCCTCATCTACTACATCATCTCCTTTTCATCCTGGCTCCTATCCCAACTCTAAAGCAGATTCGTCGGCTTTGAAGGGTTCCCTAAAACCATCATCCAGGAAGAAATTTCCAACGCATTCTCAGTCTTTTTCCGCCTCTGGCCACCCCAAGATTTCTCCTTCAAAAGCTCCCAACCTTGTATGGATCAATCCAAATATTTCTACTCTCCAAGCCGGGAAGGGTGCAGCTCCTACCGGCTCCTCATCAGCTGGCCTCCTGCCCACCCATCCTCATACTTCCCTAACGCAAGTTGATCCTGTTATTAAATCCACCATCCCCCCTCCACCCGCTTCGGGATCGGCTTGGCCTGCGTGGGAAGTGAATCCCTCCTTCGCGTCTGACTGGGACAAGTTTCAAAAGAGTGCTCACTTCCCTACCCGGTCTGACTCGATGACCAACCTTCCTCCCATCAAAGGTGGCAAAGCAGTTTCTAAGGATGAAGGTTGGATCGAGCAAGACAATTTACTGGGAGAAGAGGAAGCCGAACTGCAATTACAACAAACCCCCAATCAGGTAACCTCTTACTTGTTCTCCAGTAATTCTTTTTTTAGTGAATTTAATTTCTATCCTTGCTATAAGTTTCTGTTTGAGTTACTTTGCTCCTCGTCCTCCTATCCTTGGAGGATTACCCTCTCACTTTCTCAAGGGTTCAATTTTATTCTATGGTCCTCTCCTGACCTGGTGTCTCAGAGTGAGGCTCAATCGAAATTCTCGCTGAGAGTTTTAGATCGATCCTACATCCACGGCTTCTTTCCTCCAAGGCGGGAGCTGTGCATTTCTACCTCTAGCTCCTCTAAGCATCTTTCGGAATTTCATTCTCCGATTATCGACTCTGTCGATAGGCATTTCTCCTCCCCTCCGTCCAAGGATTTTAGGAGCTCCACCTCGGGACTTGCTTCCCGGGATAGGTTGCCTAATCGTGTCCTTCGGACTAGTGCCCGTCTCAGGTCTAAAGGTCCTGGTCGGGGTTCCCCATTGGTTTATGGTCAGCCACCCAGCCTTAATGCCACCGTCCAACCTTTAGGATCCATTTTGTCCCCTCAATTTGATGTCCTTTCCAACGGTGAGATGATTTTCCTCTCCCACGAAATGGGATTCCATTTAGGCTCAGATTATTCGTCTGTGCTAAACACCATCAAGCAAAAGGAACATTTTAGAGTTCAAGAGTATAACGGTTGTTATGATTAGCATCTCTTGGAACATTAGGGGCCTTAACTGTCCCAGTAAAAAAAGGGCTGTTTACGACTTAATCTCTTCTTCCCATTGTGATATGATCTCCATTCAAGAATCGAAAATTGATTCGCCTTGCCCCTTCACCTATCGCGCTATCGGAGGTTCCATTATCTCTAAATGGATATCATTAGACGCGATAGGCTCTAGAGGCGGTATCATTTTCGGATTCAAGGAATCGGTTTTCTCTCTAGTTGCGGTTGTCCGCCTGAATTTCTTTCTCATTGTCCAACTGCACTGGACGACCCTCAACTGCACAACTTCAGTGATTTCTATTTATGGTCCCTCTACGCCCGACAGACGTCCACTATTCTGGAACGAATTTCTTTCTCTACAAGTCTACGCAGATGGTCTTTGTTTCTTCTGTGGGGACTTTAACGTCACTAGATTTGCTTCAGAAAGATCTTCTTCGTCGCACTCTGATAGGCAATCGATCAGCTTTAACGATTGCATCCGTCAATTGCAGCTGACAGATCTCCCTTTGAACGATCGAGTTTTCACTTGGTCTAACCTACGTCTAGTTCCCTCGATGGCCAAACTCGACCGTTTCCTTATTTCGCTGAACTCGATCTCCCAATTCCACAACTCTTTCTCTAAGGCGCTTCCCAATCCTTCTTCTGATCACACCCCTATTGCTCTCTACCCTCACTTCCCCTTTGTTCATCACCACAAGTTTAGATTTGAAAATTTCTGGTTACAAGACCAACTGTTTGTTAATCTCGTTTGGGAATGTCTTTCCCCTGTCTCAGGTTCTTCTGGGCTTGGCAATATCTTTCTAAAACTTCACGCTATTAAGTTTGGTTGCAAAATTTGGCGTCGAGAAAGACAGCACAACACCAATTTTCTCAAAAATCTCCTTTTAGCTTCTATTGAATCCATTGATAGGATGGAGGAACAGGGTCCGTTAACTGACTCCCTACGTTCCGAAAGACTATCGTGCAAGCTTGATTATTCCTCCATCCTCCTTCAAGACCATATTAAATGGGCCCAAAGAGCCAAGAGCAAATGGTTAAAAGAAGGGGACGACAACACCGCCTTCTTCCACAACTTCACTTCGCATCGCCAATGCTGTAACAGGATCTCTTCGATCGTTCACAATGGCTGCGATCTATCTTCCGACCATGAGATTTATGGCGCCTTCCTTTCCTTTTATAAGAATCTTATTGGAACCCCCAAATTGCCCTCTATTGGACTTGATTGGGACCGCCTTTACGGGTTTCAATCCCAGAACTTATCTTCTCTGGAGGTTCCTTTCTCATTGGATGAGATCAAATCTGCGGTCTTCGCCCTAAAAAGTGACTCTGCGCCTGGGCCGGATGGTTTCCCAGCTTTCTTCTTTCAGAAAATTTGGCATTTGCTTAAAGATGATCTTTTCCGATTGTTTTTTGACCTACATCAAGGATCCTTCTCCTTTGATCGTATTAACTACGCTCATATAGTTCTCATTCCAAAATTGTTGGGGGCACATTCCGTGTCCCAACTCTGGCCAATCAGCCTAATCAATACCACTTTCAAAATTATCATGAAAGTTCTTGCTGCTAGACTCGGCAGGGTTTTATTCCTCCTTATTGACCTGGCTCAATTGGGTTTCATCAGAGACCGATTCATCCTGGACAGCGTTGTGTCAGCCCCGGAAATCATCTCTCATTGTCACCGTTCCAACTCTGAGGGCATTCTCCTCAAACTGGACTTCCAAAAGGCTTACGATAATGTTAGCTGGGACTTTTTGATTGATATCCTGATTCATCGAGGATTTGGTCCCAGGTGGATCGCATGGATTAAATCCAGCCTATTCTCTGGTACTTCTTCTATCATCATTAATAGCAAGGAGAGTCACAAATTCAAAATCCATTGTGGCCTCCAACAAGGTGATCCGCTTTCTTCACTCTTATTCTCCCTCATTGTAGATGTCTTTAGTAAACTTCTGCGCAATGCTTGAGAAGCGCAGGTCATTCAGGGGTTAGGTTGCTCCACCCAATTTAACGGAGTTCTTAACCTCCAGTATGCGGATGACACGATCATTTTTGTCGAACCAAATCCTCACTCCTTTCGTAACCTCAAACAGCTCCTTTATTGCTTTGAGCTTGCATCGGGTCTCTCGATCAACTTCCAGAAATCTTCGGTCCTCTGGTTGGGTGGCTCCCCCAACCGGCAGATCGAAGTATCCAACTTCTTCAACTGCCCGGTGGCAGCCTCCCCATTACCTATTTGGGCATTCCCCTAAGATGGGGTAAACTGCATAAATTTGACTGGATGTCGATGCTAGATAAAGTTGAATCCAGACTCAGTGTTTGGTCTGGAAAACTCCTTTCCCACGGAGGACGTCTTATTCTCCTTAACTCGGTGCTATCTTTTATTCCGCTATTCATGATGTCCTTCTATTTTCTCCCCTTGGGTTATCAGGAGGATGGATCAAATTAGAAGCAACTTTTTTTGGTCAGGATCCTCCTCTTTCAAACCCGGTTCGCATCTTTGCAACTGGGAATTAGTCTGCTCATCCAAATCTGCTGGGGGTCTCGGGGTATTGAACCTCAGGCTCCACAACATCGCTGATATGGCTAAAAATGGGATTAAATCGGGGCCGTTCAAATCGGACACGAATCTTAAAGCTCAGGAGTAAAACGGTAATTTCACCTACTAACGGGTCTGAAATGGGAACTGGGTCTTTCTTCAAGACCCAATAAACCACGAACGGATCCACCTCAACCGGGTACGGGTCCTAACCAGAAATGAACCCGATCCAGCAGGATAGAATTAGGGTCTCTGATTGATCCTAATCAACGGCCCTGATTCACATCTATCCTTTCGCTGGGAATTAGAGATTACATTCCTAATCTGATCACCGGGATTACATTCCTTATCTGATCACAGGGATTACATTCCTAATCTGATCCCTAAGGCGACTATAAATACCCCCCATCCACCATCATTAAGAGGTAATCAATCTTTTGCTAATTTACGCTCTTTCATAATCTTCCTGATTACTGACTTGAGCGTCTGAGGGTGCATCGCCGGGATCAACCCCGGTGTCTCGCACTTTTTGCAAGTGAACGGCGGGAGTCAGCGGTCAAACTCCGGCGGAACAGGTTCAGGTTTGCTATTCAAGTTTTCCAAGAATCCACAAATACTGTCTGTTTACCCCCACACCAGATTTAGCAGTAACAAATTGGCACCGTCTGTGGGAAATGACGAATAGCAGCCCTTCCTCTTCCCACAGGTCAGATCTTCCCCAGCCATGCCTCCAAGGAAAATAAGATCCAGAGGGTCCAACTGAGGACCCAATCCCGTTGATCCCCAGCAGCAACAGGAGGTCCTCCTCCAACCCGTTCAGCAGCAGGGGCAACTTCCTCCTCAGGCTGAGGACCCCCTGCAGCAGGACCAACTCCCCCCTCAGAATCTCCAAGCCCCCCGGGGTCCAACTGGGCCTCAGAATGCCGGTGAGGGGGGCTCGCGTCCCAATCCTCAGAAGCAACCTCTCCAACAGGACCGCATCCCAATACCCAACCCCTCTTCAGACTCTATGGCATCCCATAATCCCCGAGCTTCCGACCTTCGAAATACCATCCTCAATCGGCAGAAGGAAGAGGGTCTTCACCTCCATTTGGATGAAAGGCGGGCCCGAGAGGGAGCCTCCCACTAACAATGTCCAAATGAGCGATCTCCTCATCGCCGAGACTACAGAAGGTCCCCTACTCGAAGAGAGCGAAGGGAGTCCCCTCAGCGTCATCGGCGGAGAACTCATTCTCCAGTAAGCCGAGCCACACATAGGGATCGCCAAGCTGGAGAGGCACCAGTCACAAAGGCAGTTCTTCAAGACTTCCAAGCAACAGTCTTACGGGCCCTCAATATCGCCCTAAAGAACAACCAGAGGCCACCTACTCATGAGCCATCTAGGAGCCACCACCTTCACATTCCCGGTCCTCGTCCATCTCCAAGCTACCATCGCCGCAGCCCTAATCCACCCTCATATGAAGATGAGTCCCGCGGCTCGGCAATGTATGATCAAAGAGAAGACTCGGTCTACCGCCGTCTCCACGAGATGGAGAGGCGCCTCGGCCGAATTGACAGGGTAGAAGAGCAACGGGCGATAAACCTCCGCCCGAGCAGACCTCCATTCTCCCGCACCATCATGGAGACCCCCATCCCAGAGAACTTCAAGCCGCCTCACTTCGAGTCGTATACCGGGGAGTCAGACCCCGCGGATCACATAGAGAGTTTCAAAATTCTCATGATGATCCACCATGCTTCAGACGCCCTCCTCTGCAAGATCTTTCCTGACACGTTGAAGGGGCCTGCAAGAGAATGGTACTCTCGACTCGCCCCGGCCTCCATCTTTTCATTCGATCAGTTCGAAGGGCTCTTCCTTACTCATTTCGTGGGTAGCCACCAGGCCGAGAAAACAAGTGTATCCCTGGTGACCCTCAACCAAGAAAAGGGTGAACGCCTAAGGGATTACGCTTGACGCTTCACCGCCGAAGCCCGGTCCATTTCCTCCCTCAATCAATCAGTAGCCTCTGCCGCATTCGAGCGCAACGTCACTAATGCCAACCTCAGAGCGTCCCTTGCCAAGAAGCCTCCTCGGGACTTTTCAGAACTCCTACTTAGGGTGGAGAAGTACATACGAGCGAAAGAGGTTCTCAACCCCCTACTCTTGAGGAGACATCTTCCGGGAACAAACGGAAGAGCACAAGCGAAGAGGGGTCTCAAAAATCCTAGAAGGACGGCAATGGCCAGCGCTGCCCGACTCCTCATTTTGAGAAGTTCACCCCCCTCATTGCTAATATATCAGAAGTTCATATGGAGGTGGACAAAGAAGGGCTACTCCGTGCCCCCCTAGAATGAACACACCTGGAAAGAAGAGGGACAAGGATAAGTGGTGCCGCTTTCACAGGGACCACAACCACGACACGGATGATTGTCGGGCTCTCAAGAAGGAGATCGAAGAACTCATACAGTGGGGTCACCTGACCAAGTTCGTCCAAAACGAGAGAGCCGAACTTTCCCCCTGAGGAGCCTACAAACGAATGGAAAGGCCCGCTGAGCTTCAAGACTCAGAACCTCCCAGCTCCTCTCAAGAGGTCTTCACCTTATCGTAGAAATAGGATCTTGATTTTCAATAAGGCCGATGCTTGTAATCCGGCCAATAGCATGTAATAATGGCTCACCCTATTGAAGCAGCCACTTAGTTTATTTCAATAAAACTTTACGTTTTTTCATTGGAAATTGTTGCTCTTGCTTCATCTCTATCTCTCTGAGTCACGACTCGCTAAATGGTGAGTTCGGAGTCCAGCTTCTTCTACATGGCTGCTCCCGCAACTTACTAAGCTCTTCACAACGAGTTCGGAGTCCAACACTTGGCTCGATTCTTCTTCAAATTACTCGCTCATAAGCGGGTAAGAAGTGGTTTGCCATTCAGAATTGCTCCCACAACCGTTGAGTCCCTCTAACAATGAGTTCGGAGTCCAACACTTGGCTCGATTCTGCTTCAAATTACTCGCTCATAAGTGGGTAAGAAGTGGTTCGCCATTCGGAATTGCTCCCACAACCGTTGAGTCCCTCTAACGACGAGTTCGGAGTCCAACACTTGGCTCGATTCTGCTTCAAATTACTCGCTCATAAGCGGGTAAGAAGTGGTTCGCCATTCGGAATTGCTCCCACAACCGTTGAGTCCCTCTAACGACGAGTTCGGAGTCCAACACTTGGCTCGATTCTGCTTCAAATTACTCGCTCATAAGCGGGTAAGAAGTGGTTCGCCATTCGGAATTGCTCCCACAACCGTTGAACCTCCCTCTAATGACGAGTTCGGAGTCCAACACTTGGCTCAATTCTGCTTCGAATAACTTGCTCTTAAGCGAGTTAGAAGTGGTTCGCCATTCAGAACTGCTCCCACAACCGTTGATTCTCTCACTTAAGCAGCGAGTTCGGAGCTAAAGCTCTCCCCCAGAGTTTCTCCTCAAACTCGTCTCACAAATGGCTCTCTCCCAGAGCCGAGCTCTTCACTCCGCTCGCCTCCGAAGCGGACCTCTTCTTAATGAGTTCGAAGCACAACTCTCTCCTAGAGTTCTTCCCCACACTCGTCTCATAAATGGCTCTCTCCCAGAGCCGAGCTCTTCACTCTGCTCGCCTCCAAGGCATACCTCTTCTCAACAAGTTCGGAGCTCACAACTCTCTCCTAGAGTTGCTCCTCAAACCCGTCTCCCAAATGGCTCTCTTCTAAAGCCAAGCGACATTTCAATACAAGTCACACCGCTCGGTCATGACGCCGAGGCATACCAACAAGCAGATGGGGGCAATGCTCCGATCGCCCCACGTCCCTCGGAACCAAAGTCCGAGCAACAGGCGATCCGACCTCAACACCCAGGAGGATAGCTCGGATTCCGAGCAAGTGCCAATCCGAGCTGCGAATTGGAGAAAAATGACTTTCCCCTCAAAATTCGCGTAAGATTTCAATCAGACGGCTCAGATCGTGCCAGCACCACTAAATGACAAGATAGTATTTTCTCAAGAACCGAGCCTGCCTCGAGATCCGTGCCAAGATCCAACAGTTTAGATCGAGCTCACAACTCTCTCCTAGAGTTGCTCCTCAAACTTGTCTCCCAAATGGCTCTCTCCGAGAGTCAAGCTCTTCACTCCGCTCGCCTCCAAGGCGGACCTCTTCTCAACGAGTTCGGAGCTCACAACTCTCTCCTAGAGTTGCTCCTCACACTCGTCTCACAAATGGCTCTCTCCTAGATCCAAGCTCTTTGCTCTGCCCCCTCTAAGGCGGACCTCTTCTCAACGAGTTCGGAGCTCACAACTCTCTCCTAGAGTTCTCCCTCACACTCGTCTCCCAAATGGCTCTCTTCTAAAGCCAAGCTCTTCGCTCCGCTCGCCCCCAAAGCGGGCCTCTTCTAAGCAAGATCGGAGCTCAAAACTCTCCTACAGAGTTGCTCTTGGCACTCACCTCAAAGGATGGGTCTTCCCGTGGCTCTTACGTTGGTTTTCCTAGCACATCTTCTCCGCCCCTAGGAGTGGAGCTCCTCTTCAAAAATCCCCAAAACCAAAACTCTCCTCAACCACGTGCAGACAAGGATGTTGCCTGGCTATTTTGCCCATGAAGGAGGATAAATCGTCATCCCACTTCTAAAGAGAAGTTTTAGATCTTCGAATTAGCTTCGAAAAAAGGGGTTGCACGCCCCGATCGGACCTCCGTAGCACCGGGAAAATGGATCACAACACAGCTGCACCGAGCAAGAAAATGGCAAAAACTATCACCTCAGGATTCGCGCCATGATCGTGATCAACCGTCTAGATCCCCCCACGTAGCTCGGATCTACAAATCCGAGCAACTAGCCATCCGAGCCGCAAATTGGAGAAAAACGACTTTCTCCCCAAAATTCATGCAAGATCTCGATCGGACGGCTCAGATCGTGCAAGCGCCACTAAACAACAAGATAGTGTTTTCTTGGGAGCCGAGCCTACCTCGAGATCCGCACCATGATCCAACGGCTCAAGAACGCTCCACGTCCCTCGGAACCAAAATCCGAGCGACAAGCGATCCGAGCTGACTCACACGAAGCAAAGAAGCTCGGATACCGAGCAATTGTCGAATCCGAGCCTACCCACGCAAGTGAGCCACTCGGAATCCGAGCAATTGTCGAATCTGAGCCTACCCACGCAAGTGAGCCGCTCGGAATCTGAGTAACTGTCGAATCCGAGCCTACCCACGCGAGTGAGCCGCTCGGAATCCGAGCAAAGGGCAATCCGAGCTCCACACTTGAAGAAAAACGATACCGAGCAACTCCAACCGTTGGATCTTTGCGAAAATCGCGCCAAAGGTGATGGATGTCTCAGATCGCGCCACGTCTCCACAAAACAACAAGATAATATTTTTTCGAAATTTGAGCCTCTTGTCTCGTGATTCGCGCCATGATCGTGATCAACCGTCCAGATTGAGCTACTTAGCTCGGATCTGAAATCCGAGCTACCGAGCTA
Organism: Hemerocallis citrina; assembly: GCA_017893485.1. Classification (NCBI taxonomy): domain Eukaryota; kingdom Viridiplantae; phylum Streptophyta; class Magnoliopsida; order Asparagales; family Asphodelaceae; genus Hemerocallis; species Hemerocallis citrina. The sequence continues at coordinate 84,704,313 of CM030358.1, forward strand.
CCAAACTGCAAAATGGCCAAAAAAATTGCTTCACAATCCGTGCTCAGATTCGCCGAAAAAGGGGGGGCATCAGGGTCGGGTTCAGACCCGTTAAGGGATCCAAACCCAAACACCCATCCCCTTCCTCATCTCCAGCCGGTTTGGCACCAAAACAGGAGACAAAAATCCAAAGAGAAGAAAGCCAGCACCTTCTTCTTCAACCTCCGACGCTCTCAAAAACCAACTCCTCGCCAACATTCGGGCGACAACCGCGCTCCCACCTCGAGCGAGCTCCGCCATGGCCAACCTCTCCACTGAGCTCCACGCCTCCACTGCCGAGCTCCAGCTCCTGTGGCGAGCTCCTCCACGGCACGAGCTCTGATCGCAACCAAGCTCCGTCGAGCTCCCACCTCGAGCGAGCTCCGCCATGACCAACATCTTCAACGTCCGAGCGCCGATGCCGAGCTCCCCCTACGCGAGCTCCGTCTCCATCGAACCCATGGACGAGCTCCAAGCTCTATGCTGAACCCATCGAACCGAGCGCTACTTCCTCCCCGCCATCGACCACAGTGCCGAGCATTTCTGAGCTCCGAACTCTTCACAAGCTCCGCCATTTCCGAGCTCTGAGCTCCACCATCTCCTTCTTCGAGCGAGCTCACGTCGACGAACTCCTCGCCATGCCGAAGCTACAACTGCCTCACCCACTATCTCCAAGCTCCTCTCGGCACACCCTCTTCGTCAAACTCTCTCCTCGATGAACCCATTACTGATGAGCTCCATCCGTCACCGAGCTCCGAAACCATCGCCGCTCCGAAGTAGCACCTCCACTGCCGAACCCTTCGCCGGCCTCGACTCCAACTCGCCGAGCTCGTCTCCCCGTCGAGGAGACCCCCTCGCCGAGCTCCTCCCATCGAGCTCTACAGATGCCCTCAACGAAGAAGGGGTCGAAGAAGGGAGACGAAGGCGAAAAATAGAGCTGGGCGCGAAGAGGGAAAGATTTTTTTTTTTTGTAAGCCACGTGGCGATTCACCTCCGGGATCGGTTGCCGAGCTGCGCAAAAACCTGGGCGAAGTTGCTCGGATTCCGAGCAAGTGCCAATCCGAACTGCAAATGTGGAGAAAAACGCAGCCGACCTACACGAGCCATCCGATCTTCTTAAAAATCGTGTCACGACACGATCGACGCACAGAAATGCGCCACGTGTCCAGAACGTGATCTGCTTTGCGATGCGCGCACATCTGATCATGATCGATGCACAGAAACGCGCCACGTGTCCAGAACGTGATCTGCTTTGCGATGCGCGCACATCTGATCATGATCGACGTCCAGAAATGCACCATGTGTCCAGGTAATATTTAATTAATTTATTTATTTGTTTTAATTATTTAAAAAATCTAAAAAATATTTAAAAATCGAAAAAATTTAATTAAAAATTTTTAAAAAAATTATTTTAAAATTCTGAAAAATATAATTATTTAATTAGAATAATTAATTAATATTTTCGATAATTAATTATTTAATTCGAAAAATGAATAAAAAATTCAAAAAAAATGAGAAAAAATTCAGAAAAATCTGGAAAAATCACCAAAAATCCAGAAAATTCTGAGAATATTTTTGGGTATTTAACAAGCCCAGAATAACACCGTTACACCCCAAGCAAGATTCCAAACTCCCTTAAGAACACCGATAAAATCCCGTACGCCATTAGAACAACAAAACTACTCCTCAAAGACTGTAAAACTCAGTCTCCAGGAGTGGGAGGCTCGTGATATGGCTAAAAATGGGATTAAATTGGGGCCGTTCAAATTGGACACGAATCTTAAAGCTCAGGAGTAAAACAGTAATTTCACCTACTAACGGGTCTGAAATGGGAACTGGGTCTTTCTTTAAGACCCAATAACCCACGAACGGATCCACCTCAACCGGGTACGGGTCCTAACCTGAAATGAACCCGGTCCAGCAGGATAGAATTAGGATCTCTGATTGATCCTAATCAACGGTCCTGATTCATATGTATCTTTTCACTGGGAATTAGGGATTACATTCCTAATCTGATCACCAGGATTACATTCCTTATCTGATCACAGGGATTACATTCCTAATCTGATCCCTAAGGCGACTATAAATACCCCCATCCACCATCATTAAGAGGTAATCAATCTTTTGCCAATTTACGCTCTTTCATAATCTTCCTGATTACTGACTTGAGCGTCGGAGGGTGCGTCGCCGGGATCAACCCCGGTGTCTCACAATTTTTGCAGGTAAACGGCGGGAGTTAGCGATCAAACTCCGGCGAAACAGGTTCAGGTTTGCTATTCAAGTTTTCCAAGAATCCACAAATACTGTCTGTTTACCCCCACACCAGATTTAGCGGTAACAATCGTTTTAATGGGTAAATGGCTTTGGAGATTCTTAAATTTCGAGCATCTTCTGTGGATCCAAAGCATTAAATCTTACTACTCCCCTGCCCACCATTGGTGGGACCTCTCCCTGCCTATTCATTGCAACGCCTTTCCTTTCTGGAAGGGCGTTTGGAAAGCAGTCCCAGCTTTCCTTTGCAGAATCTTCCACGATTGCCGAGTGGGTTCCAGAACCAGATTCTGGACGGACGTTTGGATCGGTAACACTAAGCTAGCTTCTTCCTTTCCTCTCCTCTATCAATCTGCTTTATTTCCTATGGCTACCGTTGAAGACTCATTCACTTTCCAGAACTCCCACAGACTCTGGTTCATTCCGCTTTCGGACAACCTTCCGTCATATGGCAAACCTCAGTTAAGCAACCTCCTATCCTCCCTCAACGACTTCGAGGGGCGCCCTACGGATGGTTACTCTTGGCAATGGAATTCGGCGGGAGCTTTCTCAGTCAAATCCTTTTATCAATTTCTGAACCTTCGAGGAGTCCTCTCACCTTTTGCCAAAGTCATTTGGAACTCATGCGCCCCGCTTAAGGTTAAAATCACATCCTGGCTCGCTCTTAACAATAAACTTCCTTACCGTTGAGATCCTCAACAAAAGAAATTTAGCCTAGGGGCAATTGTGCCCTCTCTGCTCGACCTCCTTCGAGGATGCTGATCACCTGTTTGTAGGTTGTGATTTCATTCATCCCCTGTGGAAAATTTGCTCGTTAGCCTGGGAAATCAATCCTTTGCCTTCCAACCTCGCTTCGGTGTATTCGTCTCTTCCTCTGAACTATAAGTATCACAAATCCTGGTTTCTTTCAATGCATATCATTATTTGGATCACATGGAAGGAAAGGAACAACATAATTTTCAGGCAACGCGAGTACCCAATATCTTCTCTTATTGAAGAATCGTTATATCTGTTTAATTTCTGGTCTTCCTCACTGTCCCCCGTAGTGAGAGAATCCCTCTACGGTCATAGATTATCAAAATCTCACATTTTCCTTACCAATCTTAATGCTATTTAACTGAGGTTTTCGTCGATGTAGCTCAGGCTAGCTTTGTGTTAGGCTGCTATTCGTCTCTTTGATATTTCTTTTATGTATGGTATTGTCCTTATGCATTGCTTTCTTTATCAGGTCTACTGCTATCGGGCCTTTGTTGATGATCAGGCGACTTTTGTGTCAGGCTGTTTTTCGGGTCTGTTTTTGTTTTTTCCCCGAACCTTTCAGGATTGGGGCACTGGCTTTGCAGGATTCTCTTGCGCTTGGTTTGCCTCCTTTTTTTGCAGGGTTGGTTGCATCTTGAAGCGCAGCGGGGCTTCTCTTTGGTTTCCCCCGATGTGTTTCCCTTTCCGTTGGGTTGCCGCGCTGTGGCCATCTCTTTTCCTGCTTTGCTACTTTGATGTATGTGGCATACTGTATATGTTTTGGCGGTGGTTTGTCTGGACCTGTTTCTGATGATGCTATTTTCCTACGTTTGTAGTTTTCTGTGATGTTCTTTGTGTTTGCTTTTTATTGCATTGTTTACTTTCTGCTGCGTTACTTTTCCTATGTGGGAGAGTAGTGGTCCTATTTGTTGCTACTCCATGGTTTTTGTATGCTTTCTTGTGGTATCTTTGAGGCCGGCCTTGAATGGGCATGGTTTTGTGGCTGGTTGTATCATGCCTCTCCTTGTTTCCTTTGGCTGTTTGTGAGCTCGGTTATTGTAGTTTTACCTCTTGGACCAGTTCTGTACCTGGTTCTCGAGCGAGCGGCTCTGGACCTTTTGCTATCGCCTTCTCCTTTGCAGCCCGGGAGTTTTGTGAGCTCGCTCCGACCTTCAGCATGACCATTTCATCAATTTTCCACTGTTTGGTGTGCTCGATGGCCCTCCATTACACTGGAAGAATGCTTTCCACTTGGATCGATGTCTCTGGTATCGCACTTATTCTCGCCTTCGATCGCGATCAGCTACTGGATCTTTCCGGATCTCTTTCTTTGTTTGTATGTATGCTGTTTTTCTTTGCTGCTCTAGTGATCTTTTGTTCGGTTTTACTTCTTGTAAAGCGGTTGTATGTATATTTGTTTATTATCAATATATTTTTTGATATGGCTGGAGCCGCAAGGCTCTATCCGATTCATCAAAAAAAAAAAAAAATTGTAGTATTCATCAAACAAGTCTACAACGAGGCATATACATGATCAAATTTCGGTCGTATCGAAATAAAAATTCAACGTCTTCAACTCTCTTCAACCCTCGTCAAATCTACTTCAAGCTCTCCTCAACTCTTCAATTGCGGAATTGGCAAAGCGCTTCTTTCTAGTTCTATTCTATTCTTATTTTTACGGTTTTTTTACATACGCGTATTCCACGGTGAACGGTATCAAAATTTCATACCTCTCTCGTTATATTTTTTTTTGCGTTGTAGTTAAAATTATTATTGGTTTTTTGATCTTCTCTATCTCAACCCTCTTGTTTTAAAGATTTTTTTTATATAATTCACCGTTCCTACATGGTATATTTTTTTTTTATACATACTTTAGCACATTACTACATTATGTCTAGATCACGCGGTAGCGGTCGTTGCGGACAAGATTCTTCCTCCTCTTCCCGTAGGCCACCAATTGTCCCAACTAGTGAGCCCGCTCAAGAATACCATGATCCTCCTACCCAACAATGGGGTACACACGACGAGGTTGTAGGTGACATACAATTGGAAGAAGAAGAACAACAACAACAACCAACCGAAATCACACAACCCCGTAGTAGTAGGAAAAGTAGAGGAGAAACTAGTGATTGGCATAAGTTTTACGATTATATCCCGGACGAACATACTCCGGGTATAGGTTTGAAAGTTTGTAAAATATGTGGTAAAACATACAAATTCAAGAGGGGTGACGGCATCGGTACAATTAGTAGGCACATCCAACATAACCATAAAGACCTTCTTGCTGAACTACAAGGCCAACAAAAAATCAATCCTAGGACCGGTCTAGTTGATAGCCATCCTTATGATCCGGATCTTGTTCGTCGGGAAATGGCCCGATTAGTCATTAAGGAAGAGTTACCATTTTCCTATCCCGAGAGTACGGACTTGGAAATTTTTAATCAAACGGCCTTAAACCCTCATTTTAGAAGAATTCCGAGAAATACTTACAAATTGGATTGTTTTAAAATATACATCGAAATGAAGGACGATTTGATTGCAATTTTATGGAGTTTAACTTGTAGGGTTAGTTTAACTTCGGATTGTTGGACGGGTGTCAACAATATTCCAACGATGGGAATAACCTGTCTTTGGATCGAAAATGATTGGATTCTTCGAAAAAGAATCATATCACTTGCGGCGTTGCCGTATCCCCATAGTGGTGCTGAAATAGCAAATCGTATTATAGAAATTTGTGATGTTTTCCATAGTCGCGATAAAATTATGTGTATTAGTTTTGATAATGTATCTAACAACAATGTAGCAATTACTACTTTAAAATCCGTATTAAATCCTCCATCTGACAATATTTTTCATGTTAGATGTGCATGTCATATTATAAATTTATGTGTTCAAGATGCATTAAAAATAGCCGATCCATATATAGTTAAAATTAGAAATTGTGTACATTTCATTGCATTAAGTCCAAACATTTTACAAGAATGGAAAGCTTGGTGTAGGATTAGAAATGTTCCTTTTAGAAGATTTCCAAAGGATGTTAGACACTGATAGAATTCTACTTTTGATTTACTAAATGTTGTTACTGAATATAAAGCAGTTGTAAATGATTTTTGTATCGCAAAAAATATGCACAATTTGGAAATGACTCCCCCCGATTGGTTTTTTGCCGAATCTTTGTTGAAATTTTTAGAACCTTTTAAAACCGCAACTTTAAAATTTTCAAAAATATATAAATCTACTTCTAGTAGCATTTTTATTGAATTAGTTAGCATGATGCAAACATTTAACGAAATATTAAATGATACTTTTGTTGGTGAGATTGTAAAACCTGCATTCAAAATTTTTTTGAAGTATTATTTTCCTCCTCCTATGTTGATTTGTGTTGCTACCGTTATGGATCCTCGTATCAAATTAGAAGATACGAAGAGTTTGACTGAAATATTTTTTGCATTACTTGGGGAAAATGTAGAATTAGTAGAAGATTGCGCTACTTTTTTAGTTCAGTTTGAATCTACGTTAAATAACTTGTATGATTATTATGATAGACGTTTTGCTTCTAGTAGTTCAACTTCTATAGTTGGTTCTTCTTCTGGTACTTCTAAAGATAAGGGTAAAAGTAGATTTGGTGATAGAACATTTAATTTACTTGAACAAATTCAATCAAAAAAACCTAGGACTAATCAACCAAATGAATTAAATTGGTATAACCAACAAGATTCTGAGCCTTCTACTTCTCCACTAGATATTTTACAATGGTGGAAAGACCATGAACACACTTTTAGTATTCTGTCAATTATGGCTAAAGATTTACTAACTCCTCCTGTCTCTACAGTTGCTTCTGAGAGTGCATTTTCTTCAAGTGGCAGGGTTCTAACTGATTACAGGAATCACATGAAGCCCGACACATTCGAGATGCTCGTTTGCACAGAAGACTGGATGAAGGCTGAAGATAGGACACAAGGGAAAGCACTATCAACGTCCACAAGTGGGAACAACTCGCCGGAAGAACAACAACAACAACAACAACAATAGCTTTGCTTGTTATGTTAAATTATAAAAATTGTAGTCAATCAAAATTGTATATAAGAAAAATATTTTTGTATAAAACTTATTTGTGAATTGAATTCTTCATTTCATTAGAAATTGTGAAAATTGTATAACTTAAATTCATATGAATAATATTTCAAAATTTGTTGCCAATTTCACTCTTTCAATCTTATTATTATTATTACGATTTTTAATGTTTATTAGTATTATTACTTACTTAGTATTATTATTATTATTATTATTTTAAGCTACAAAAGAAAAAAAAATTCTAACCCTATATAAACGGGCCAATCCGCGGGTCGACCCGGCCCAACCCGGGTTGAACCCTAAAGGGTTCACGGGTTGGGCGAGCCACCCAAACCAAGTTTGAGCCCGGCCCGGATAAGTGGGCAAACCGGCCCAAGCCCGCCCACTATATGTGCCAATCCGTACGGGTTGTGCCTGGCCCGGCCCACTCGACCCGTTCGCCATCCCTAAAATAAACTTCAAGAACAAAATATGACTTTTAAGCTCATGAACACAAGAGTCTTAAACTCAACAGAAGTTTTATCAAGCAAGTGACTAATTTATTCTCGAAAGAAATAAACTGAAACTCTATCCTTGCACACTGCTTTACGTTTACTCCATTTTGAGCAAATCATTATTTTTGAAATCTATGTTGACAGGTTCAACTCCTCCATCTTTGCTAGCTTTTTGAAAACAAGAATATTGTCTAAGAATTCCAACGAATTTCACAAAGTATCTAGTTCCACAAAAGAATTTAGTACAATTCATAATTAGCTTAGCAAAAATATAACGCAAGCATCACAATCAAGTTTATTTAACTAAATAAAGAACATGAACTTTTATAGTTAAAGAATCAAGTTTCTTTAACTATGTTTCATATTAGAATGAAAAGACTGCCATTTCAATAATGATTTAATATTGAATCATCAAAATTGGAATGAAACATGTATCCATAAAAGACATATCATCAAAATTGGAATGATATTTAAGACAATTTAATCATCGGAAACACATCGACAAGTTTTCATGTTTCGTATTGGAATAATGTGATTATTCTAAGTAAATTCTATAGATATATAATACCATCAAAATTAGAATGACATTATATATTTGTGGAATTTATGTGGAATCATCAAGATTATCTAAAACACGTTAACTGTCAAATTGATGCTTAAGTTTGAACTTCTCTATGGCTCCAATTGGATTCTAAATTTCAAAACAATTAGGATGTTAAAGCTTTGACTCAATAGCTTTCAACTCCATTTCCCCCACAGTTTTGATAATTAGATCACTTTCAAGTCTCTTAGCAAGAGCATTAGCCATACATGTCGCAATTGCACTTTATCTATGAGAAAGTTCAACTAGGCTTCTTTCAGCCTTAATATACTTTTCTTACTATTATAGAGTGAGTTATGAGCTACAGTGCATTGTAGCTTGATAGTCGCCTAACAGAATTAGAGAGTTACTTAAACTTCTTAATGGATAACTAGGAACAATTTCTTCAATCCACTCAGCCTTTTTCCTGTAGAGGATAACACATAGAGGTCTGATTTCATAGATGATAGCACAATGCCTGTTTGCTTTTTATTTCCATAACATTTCTGTTTCTAGTGTAAATACATAGATACTAGTTATCGTCTTTCACTAAATTCTGAGCATTATAATGCATTAGATCAGCCATTCATTCAAAGAATGACTAGAGTAGCACAAAGCAAATTCTTGAATACCACTCAGCTATCTCATTAGCCTCTTAAGGGAACTCAAATGTGTATGAGATTATTAGTGAATCTGCAGATCATACCTACCTCAAAGGCTATGTCTATTCAAGTGCAGATCTTTGTATACATGAGACTGTCAATTCCTTTAGATAGATCTGCCTGTCTCATAGTTGCACCATCATTAGGTGTCAACCTTTTATCATAATCATAAGGTGTTTCAAAACACACTTTCAATCACCATATCTCCACTTTTGAAACACATTTTGATTTGATGAGTTTGACTAAGAGTTATCCCTTGTTAATTGAAAACGCACCCTTATACCTATGGTGTCCACAATACCTAGGTTTTCATGTTGAATTCTTTGGATAGCACAATTTTAACTTCATTTGTAATAGAGAGGTCACTTCTAAGAATATGCATGTCAATAGAACAAGTAAATAATAGCCACTATATTTGACACACCACAAAGTTGAAGGCACTGATCTTAATTACTTGATTCATATACTTGGCTCTTTCAAAAATTTGTCAAATTATTTATTCGTCGGTTATACATGTTTTAAGAACATACAATGATTTTACTAAATTATAAATCTTGTTCACTAAATATATTAGTTCAAAACTTTTCAGTACAAAACTGTTCAGTACAAAACTTTTTAAATATCCTTTATGAATGACAAAATTTTCAATAGATGTAAGGGTAAGAAGAATACTTATTGTAGCAATATGACAAACATGTGAGTAGACATCAAATAAATCTACCCTATTTTTCTCAGTCAATCTTTTAGCTACTAAAAAGCATTAAAATTGCTACTGAACAATCAAAATTAAGTTTCTTCTACAAAACCCCACTTACTTACTATAGTTTTAGCCCCTTTCGGCAGATCAACTAAATTAAAGTATTATTGTATGACACAAAATCATCTCATTGTCTACTAAAGACTCTTCTTAGCTCATTTGTCATTCAGGTTTTTAAGTGTCAGTAAGGCTCGTTCTTGATTCCAATTGTGAATAATTGAACGTGTCTGTAGGAATAGATTATTTCATGCATTTATCTTTGATGAACACATCCTCAAAGAACTCTGCAAGTCTAGATTCGTTTAACACAAATTAGATAGATCCAATATCTGTCCACAGAACTACATTCTGCACTTTCTAAACACACACAAATATTTATTGTAGGTCATACTTTAGGCCTTCTAGGATCATGTACTCTAACAAATGTATCATAACACAAATTTTTACTTTAACAAAATTATTTGTATTTTCATGCCATGATCCACAAGGTGTATTCAATTTAGAGTGTAGTAACACATTAGAGATATGATTAACAATACAACATCACTCATAATTACACAAGACAAATAACAGTCAATAATATAGAATTCAACATTTCACTAAGTGTTTGATTCTAACTTTTATCAATATCTTTTAACTGTTGTAAGTAGTGTGCAGTAGAGATTATACCATATGCAAACTTCTCTGAAAAATTGTTAAAATATATTCACCACCTCTATCAAATCTGAAACCTTTTTATCTTAGCATTTAACTATATTTTAATTCATAAAAAATAGCGAGTGCTACATCCTCCATATATGTATGACAAACATTCAATAATTATCTACATAGGTGATTAAATACTTCTGACCAATTATCGTCTCATCTAGTCACAAAGCTACTGAGATCACAAATATCAGAATGTATTGACTCAAGAAATTGTGCGCTTCTAGAGACCATACTAAATGACTTTCTAGTGATCATAATCTGAGCACAACTTTCATATTTGTCATATTTAATGGAGTGTCATTTAGCAGAGTTATGAATTTTAACAAGAACAAATAATTTAATATATAGTTCATAGTGATTCTAAATTTCAAAACAACTTGGATGTTAAAGCTTTTTACTCAATAGCTTTTAACTCCATTTCCCCCACAGTTTTGGTAATTAGATCACATTTTCTCACAAACAATTGAATATATAGTTCTCAAAACTTAGCCAGTTATGCTATGTTCAAGAACACAATTAGAATTATTATTATTAATTGTCTCATTTGTTAAACTCAACTTATACATGCGATTGACAATATATGCACTTTATAAGAGTTAATACAAAATTACTCTATCGCATTTTACAGAGTTGTTTGCTTTCTCTAATGGTTCTAACAATGTCCACTTGCCCTAACACAATGAGTGAAGAGTTCTTTCCTTTATTCGTTCTTCATCATCTTCATAACGCTAAATTAGATAATGACTAATATATTATAATTCAACTTTGTACACACAGTACAATGAACGAGAAAGAACAAAACGTAACTAATAGAGTCATATTCTTCATTAAGAGATGTTCTCTCCTAAGTTACAAACATTTGTTATACATCTTATACAATTTTTATTTTATTTTTAATTATTAGAGAAGCAAATATGTAATCTCACACAAACTGCAAACAATGGATTTGTCAAAATATCTGTACACATAGTATGATAAAACACTTAACAACCCTAAACATGCTAGTTTTCCAAAGCGAGAATAACTATGATCTAAAACTCTTAATCATATGATCAAACACACAAAACGTTAACACATTCATCACATGAAAAATACTAAGAAAGATTAGAGTAGATCATACCGACACTTCAAGTTAAAAGTATTTTCCAAATTCAATGGAGAAGCCTACATAGTGCAGACTTATCATACCGTGATGCAAATCCATTGTCTCCAATACACACAGTTTGTAAGTAACTTTGAAGTTCCTACATTAATCAAATTGTTAAAGATTAGCCAATTAAACGAATTATTAGTACTATCTAATTCTAGCAACAATTTAATTGGATATCCGAACTTTATGGTAAAAAACAAACAATTTAACTTATTAAAAATAGGTATTTGATTTTAGCACATAGCTAAAAATATCTGTTCAACTTGTATTTAATTAAACAAATGATTAATACAGTATCGAACTTAACCACTTAGCATTATTGTAATTCTATAATTCAAAACATAAACTTAAAACGAGTATTTTGAACTTCCAGCACATATCAAAATATTTAACAAAAATTTAATACGAGGAAAGTAAAGAACTTTTCTTTCACCATCTCTTCATCTTCAATTGGATAGACTCAAGTCTGTTTGGGAACAAATCCAAACAACAAACCATTCAACGTGCACATGAGAGAAAAAAAAGGATGAGTCAACAGCAACAACACCAAAGGATCTAAAGCTATGGCCAAATACCAAACACCGAAACTAATCCAATCACAAAAATCAGATCGGATCTGATTACTCTCCCACTAAGTTCATCAGGCCATCCACATCAATATCAATAGAAGCACACATCTTCAAGAAACAGAGCATTCCCAACAATGTCTTCATCAAGAATCCCTACATCCACCAGATGAAAACTGGATCTTTGAAGCGACAAATGTTAAAGATCTTCATCAGATTCTTAATGCTCAACAATGTCCTCATGCACTGTTGCATCCCCACAAGCCATAGGGAAGTTCAAAGATCTGGATCTGATCTTGATCTTCATGCAAAAACACAAAATAGCCAAGAAAACCAATCAAAATCTCCCAAATCGCGATTCCAACTCAGATCTGATTCCTCACCCCTTCGCGATCTGAACTCGGAAAGGGAAGTAGAAGGTCGGTGGCAATCGGGCGAGGATCTTCGGCTGCGAGTGGTGGCATACATTGACGTGCGTCGACTAAAGCGGCGACGTCGACCATCACGGGTATGGGCGACGGGGCGACGTCGAGTGGCGGTGGGGTGAGATTCCGACGAACAGAGTGAACCCCTATCTTTCTCAATCTCAATTTTTAAAATAAATTTAGACAATATCTCAAGATTTTTAGGTTTTGTGAGAAATTAACAATTGGGAATTAGGTTTAATATTTAAATCTAAATTGCTTGAGATATTCACCCTAGGTATCAAAATTGGAATACCTAGACTGCTATCACAAGCCAGTATTTATTCCTAAGTACTGGTTTGGGTATCGGGTTATAAGCCCACAAACCTGCGTTCCAATATCCAATCTATTGTACGTTCAATATACGTGTTACTCATATGCACATGCAATATTTATATAGAGAGAATATACCAATATAGCCAACAGAAGAAAGAGGGTAAGGGCATAAGTGATTGGGTCGGGTTTTGGGTTTGGGTTGTTGGGTTTGAATGTGGATTTGAATGTGGGTTTCGGGTTTGGGTTTCTATTGATTTGAATGTGGATTTGTTTTAATCACCCAAATTAAAAGCCTCAAATTCAATCAAGCTCAAACCCAAATAATTTTAAAAAATTTTCTAAAGACCCAAATAATTATTTTTGCGGGTCCCTAATAACAATATAATTTTTTAACGCCCAAAATACATGTCTATATTTACAAGAAAAATACAAATTTTAGGGTCCCCAAAATTGCAAAAAAATTGGGGGCCTGAGGTGGCCGCCTCACTTGGGGGGGGGGGGGGGGCTGAGTCCTACTAAAAACCCTTAACTACCTTGAACATTGTGCAAGGAAAACTTTGTACTCAAACCCGTACTTGAAGCTATTTAGAACAAACCCATAGCTAGTTTTACACACAAAATTCTAAAAGTAAAAGTCATGAAAATACCGCAAGTTTTTCTGTTTAATCAAGAAATCACCTTAAGCCTATTTTTGATCAAATGACCACCTTTGCTGATTTCATAACAATGTTAATGCTTTCTTATATATGGAAAAAGACCTTTTTGACCTTTATCCATTAAAATATTAAAAAATTCTTCACCTTCTTCTTTAATTCTCAATCGTCGGATGTAATCCAATGGTTGGGAATCAACCTAATTCAAAACATTCAATATGAAATTATATAGAAAAATACAGGGGTTAATTTGCAAAATTTAATATTTCTCTCTTAGTTTTTTTTATACTTTTCCTCTACCTCCATCTCTTTTTTTTCCTCCGCCGTAGCCTTCTCTAACCCCTATCTCGCCTTCTCTGGAAAGCCTTTTTGCTGGTGAGCAAGAGGTCGGGAGTTTAAATCCCGCTTGCACAAAAAATTTCCAATTAGTATATATTCGGAGGTAAAGCGTGGTGGTATCGCTACGACACTATTCTAAAAGAAAAAAAAATGGTGCAAAAAAGAAAGTAAGATAGAGAGATGTAGCCAAAAATCCAAGTCTTATGTCTTATGGCTCTTTATATATATATATATATATATATATATATATATATATATATATATATATATATATATATGGTTAGTGTTTGGTAGTGTTTGGTAGTGGTTTTGGGTCGTCACCTGAATAGGTGGTCATGGTTTCACAACACTCTCCCATGGATGCCCACTTTTAAAATATCGTCTCATTAAAAACTTTCCTAAAGAAAAAACCCACATTTGGAAAAAAAAGTTAGCAAAAGAAAAAAGTATAACTAATTCTTTAGGAATATGATTCTTCAGGAACCTAAGTGGGTGCAACTTACATTGCCTCATTACAAACATTTCGAAGGGAAAACCCAGTGGGGAAATAAAACTCATTGAAGGAAAAGAGTACAATGCGCAAAGACATTATTCAGGATGTTTCCATCAGCATCTGCAGAATGCTTACATCTACAGGATGTCTCCACAATGACGGTCGACCGCGTGCGGCGCTGATGGATAAATTGGGTCGGGTCTTGGTGATTCGTGAGAAGCCCAACTTGCTCTTCAAGTCAGATCTGACGGCTCTTATCGTAGGATTATCTCTTCAGGTATATCCAAAGGCTATTGTATCAAGATATCAAACTAGGTTTTCTTTAGATCTCTATATATTGTTGTTATTGGCCTCCATTGAGAGCCAAGAAAGAGAGTACTTCATTGAAGGAGAGATTGAGTGATTCTCTAATTGTAAACAACTAGTACTTGCTGGTGAGTCTTGAGAGAGGGTCGTGGTGAGAATTGTGATATTCTTATATCTTCTCTAGTTGAATAACATCTTGGGTTTCTTCTCCCCTGGATTAAGGCAAAAGCCCCAACGGAGACAAATGTGTGTGTGCTTTGGTGTGCTTGGTATGATCTCATATGTGCTTGGTCATTTGTGTTGATTGCATTGAATAACTCAACAAGATCCTAAGGGGGGTTTTCGGTTGAAATCCCTAATAACTGGTATCAGGGCTTCGGGTTCAAGGAATTGTTCGAGTTCCTTGAAGATGATGGCAGATCAGTTCACGAACGTCAAGCAGTTCATAGGCAAGATCAACTTTACTCTCTTGAAGGTGGACATGCATGAAGCATCGGTTCAACAGGATTTGGATCTAGTCCTAGAAGGAGATAAAGGGAGACCAATCGGCACAAAGCATGAGAAGTGGAAGAAGATAAGTTCAGAAGCCTTGGGTTTAATCCGGTTGTCATTGACGAGCGAAGTCAGGTATAGGAGAAGCACAGTGAGTCTTTAGGCATGATTCAGAACTGACTACTCGGGATCATCATCACAGGGTCGGATGTATCAGCGAAGAAAGTTGTGGGGTTTCTCAATGAAGGAAAGTACCGCTCCTTTAAATCATGAAGTGGAGTTCAATATGGAGTTATCTGAACTGAGGGCATTCAACGCAGATGATCTAAGGGTTTCCAACTCGATATATTCATCACCAAATCCATCCAACATGATAACCGTGCTAAATGAGAAATCTACTGAGGAGAAGTTTTTCATAGCAGGTATGATCAAGGGGTTGGAGAAGGATGCACTTAGGAAGGAGATTCAGAAATCGGCGTCAACTTCTGTAAGTTTCTTGGAGGTGGATTGTACTTTGATTGGAAGGGCAAGTGTATATAGGGGTAAGGTCCGTGGCCACCAGTGTAAAGTGATTGAGCATTACATGAGAGACTGTTGCAAGCGATTGAGTCAGAGGGGTGCCAAAATCAGTGCCGCTAAATCAGGTGATGGCTTAAACAGTGCTTTTGTTTCAAGTTCTTTAGATGTGAATTCCAGTTGTTCTTTTCATTCGGTTAGTTCTTCTCAAGTTTGCTCCAAGAGGAAGATGATTTCTACTTGCAAATTTGCATCATATCGTTGTGTGGAAACGAAGGTTGATAAGATTTGTGAAGTAATGGTTTCTACTTACAAGTTTGTCTCATGTCGTTGTGTGGGAATAAAGATTGACAGGACTTGTGAAGTAAGGGGTGAGAAAACCAATGAGTCGAAGATGATAAACGGAAGGGGACACACGCTAGAGGAGGGCATGCATATTCCTTTGATGAAGCGGAGCCTTATTTCCATGAGAACTCTAGAAGCTCGGGACTGCAGGTACACAAATCCAGGTGGAGTTCGTTCAGTTTGGAAAAGTTATCGCAAGGTGATGAAGGGTAAGAGGGGGATTGGACAGGGTCAGCACAATCTCTACCAGCTTTGGAGGAACATGAAACCTTAGCCAAGTGGTTTGAAGCACATTGTTCCTAAAGCACCATCTAGTATGCCGTCACTAGAATCATCCAAGCAAGACTGCTGTAACACCCCGTGTTCAAAAAAAATTTTAAAAAAATGTATATATAAAGGGGATTTGGAGTTGGCCCCATAGGATTTTCTATGGGGATTATATGGGAATTTAATGTGTAGGGAATTAAATGGTATTATGGGTGGGGGGCCCACGTGAAAAATGAATACAACACTAGTTGCTGTTGATTTGGTAGTGGCGTTAGCCATGTGATGATGTGGCATTTGGAAAGGGGGCCCACCTACGTATTGTGAATTGTGATGCTGGGTATTTATCTCGGAGAGAGAAGGTATGGTTTGCGAATATAATCCCACATCGGGAATAAATAAGATTAAAATAATATATAAATACTAATAGTCTATGATCAAGAGTCACCTAATCGGTTAACCACCTTTTGAGAGGTAGCCTGTGGTGGGCAGTTGTACTACATAGTATCTAATTTGTTTTCTAAATTGTATAAATTGTCTGAGCTAGGGGCAGGGGCGTTACTAATGGTATCAGAGCCGACTTTCGACACCGAGTGTGGGTAAGAGTGAGTGGGATGTATGCCTGAGATGGAGCTAGCAGATGTACGGGTATGCCTGAGAGGGAACGAGGTGGCGGCCGCTGATTTCTGAAGGGGGGTGTCTGTAACACCTCGTGTTAAAAAATGATATAATATATATATATATATAAAGGGGATTTGGAGTTTGCCCCATAGGATTTCCTATGGGGGTTATATGGGAATTTAATGCGTATGGAATTAAATGGTATTATGGGTGGGGGGCCCTCGTGAAAAATGAATACAACACTAGTTGCTGTTGATTTGGTAGTGGCGTTAGCCATGCGATGACGTGGCATTTGGAAAAGGGGGCCCACCTATGAATTGTGAATTATGATGCTGGGTATTTCTCTCGGAGATAGAATGTATGGTTTGAGAATATAATCCCATATCGAGAATAAATAAGATTAAAATAATATATAAATACTAATAGCCTATGATGAAGAGTCACCTAATCAGTTAACCACCTTTTGAGAGGCAGAATGTGGTGGGCAGTTGTATTACATAGTATCTAATTTGTCTTCTAAATTGTATAAATTGTCTGAGCTAGGGGCAGGGGCATTACAACTGCGACGTTCGAATATCGTCGGAAGGTAGAGAGAGCCTTGAGGTAGGTGGAGTTCGTGTGGAGGGTGGCACCTCCATGATTACATCTACTGGGGTGTGCCCTTGAGGGGGGCATACAGCGAGAGAAAAACAAGTGGAGATAGATTCAACTAGTAGAGGAAGCCATTGAAACAAGTTGTTTGCAAAAGAGAAGGAAAAGAGTCTAGAAGGTTTTAAATCACACAGGTGTGGATTCATGAGTATGCAATCCAAGGTGGAGATTGTTGGGTTTATGTCTTGCATACTATGTTGGATAAGAAGACGATAAGACGATGGAGGAATCGAGAAGATCGGAGACGGAGTGGAAGCAAGGAAAACAGTTAGCAGCAGCAGCAGCAGGTGGAGTTGCGGTCAATTGTACATGGGGTGTGGTCGACCGCCCAACTCTGCAGAAGTTCCCGAGAGGGGGACGGTCGACCGACCTTGTGGTGCAGTCAACTGCGCACGGCGCTGATGGATAAATTGGGTCGGGTCTTGGTGATTCGTGAGAAGCCCAACTTGCTCTTCAAGTCAGATCTGACGGCTCTTATCGTAGGGTTATCTCTTCAGGTATATCCAAAAGCTATTGTATCAAGATATCAAACTAGGTTTTCTCTTGATCTCTATATATTGTTGTTATTGGCCTCCATTGAGAGCCAAGAGAGAGAGAGTACTTCATTGAAGGAGAGATTGAGTGATTCTCTAATTGTAAACAACTAGTACTTGCTGGTGAGGCTTGAGAGAGGATCGTGGTGAGAATTGTGATATTCTTGTATCTTCTCTAGTTGAATAACATCTTGGGTTTCTTCTCCCCCAGATTAAGGCAAAAGTCCCAACCGGGACAAATTTGTGTGTGCTTTGGTGTGTTTGGTATGATCTCATATATGCTTGGTGGTTTGTGTTGATTGCATCGAATAACTCAACAAGATCCTAAGGGGGGTTTTCAGTTGAAATCCCTAACACGGGGAATATGTTTCTTCATAATCTATTCATGGTCTTCGTGAGAATCTTATGAGGGTAGTTTTTACATAAATTTTATTACTCTTTTTACGTATTAAAGTTGCAAGTTCCCGTTTATTCCTTTAAATTTTATCTTCTGTTGACTTATTTTTATTTATTTGTTTGCTCTTGAAGGAATAAGATGGATAAGTGCAAAAGGTAGGCATTTTGGTAAAATCAATGAAGAAAACAAGGATAAATATTTCAAAATTCAAATTGATTATATGTGATTGGAATTGATTATTGGATTAAATTAGTTGAATGATTAGTTTAAAATCTAAAAGATTAATCTTAACTTTAGGTTTTAACTAACTAATTATTGGAACTTAAACTTATCATATTAATTAATTACCTCTCCTCCTCCTTATGAAAATGCAGCACCTAAAACTTGTACGGTTGTTTTGAACATGAAGATGGATGAATCTTAACTTTTGTTCTAAATCAAAGATGTTGGTCGTCAGGTCTTTTTCGAAACGAGTACTCATACGTTACAAATGGAGTTCTGTAGTTCCGAAAAAGTTTATTTTACTACAACTATACATAGGAATCCGAGAACATGAAATTCGGGTTGTGGGTTTCGAGTCCAAGTTGGCTGTAATTGATTTAATCTTTTTATGGTTTCTTTGGTTTCTATATATAAATGTTGATATGAACTCTAAGGGGAGGAGAATGGAGGCTAGAAGAATTGGAGGAGGCAACTCATCACACCGTTGGAGAGCAAGAGCCATAGCGTTCGTCAAGATCGTATGGAGTTCTATCTTCTTTTCTATTTTTTTTATTATGCATTCCAATAGAATGTTTATTAGTTGCAAATTTTTCATGAACAAATTTTATTTTTCCAGGGCTTCGATGTAGCCTATTTTTGAAAACACACTTTGAATTTCAAGTTATTTTATTATTCTACTTTCCATGATTGTGTGTTTAATTTTTGTTCTTAATGTGTGCAATTGTTTGACCAACTATTGTGTGATTTATTGAATCATGGAGGATGCCGAGAGGTAACTTGTGATTTAGAATTATGGAATTAAATACCATTAATTGAGCAAAATTAGAGATAATTTACTGCAATTAATGCAACCGTGAAAAAAATCCATAGAACTTAATGAATCTTCAAATAATTAATTTTGCATAGAGATATGATGAATTATTAGTTGGGGATATGTCTAGTGTTATTCGAGAGAAGACATTAAATAATTAGGAGATTTTGGTCTACAACTTGAAAAAAAAGAGTTTTTAGTTTCATGGAATTATGAATTGTGTGAGATTAACTAGGTGAAATCAAAAGCCCTAGAATTAATTTTGCTATTAATAAACCCTAAAATTTCATATTTATTCTTTTTAATTAGTTTAGTTTTTTTCTTTAGTATAATTTAATTTAGTTATTGTTTTTATCAAATTTTCAATTCTCTAAATAGTAGTTAATCTGGTGAATTTTAGTACTCAATAAAATAATTAGTCATTGTGGGTTCGACCCTCTTTTATTATAAACTATACTACTTGTTGCGATTTTATTCCATTTAATCTAAGTACTAGTACTCGAATAATATTCAACTAATCAACCTCTAAGTTAGTATATGACCAGCATGCACAGGGATAGGGATGACTAGTAGATGATTTGATCAAATCATATTAGTGATACCTTGACTGTAAGGGTTTGGATTGTAGTTTGAAGATACACATACCAGAAGTCTAATTTGGATATAGAGGGGGACTAGAAATCAGCCAACCTTGAACCCATCTAACCAAAGTTTGGATGGTTCGTTTGGGCAATACCTGATTTATCTTTATATCTTTCTAGACTTTCTTCATGACCATTTTTCATTTGGTGTACCCACATATATATAAATGAAGATAAGGGCCACATGTTTAAAGAAACAACAAATGCAGCAATACATACTCAATAACAACACATGTAGCAATACATACTCAATAATGGACAACAAAATTTAGGTTGGAGATTATAATGATATATAAAATCTTTCAACTGACATAAGTTCAGAATCCTCTTTTTGAAGGAACAAACAATATCAATGTGACTAAAAAAAATTATGTAATGTGCATTAGTGAAGATTCTGTGAAAATTTTCTACCAGGTAGAAATACTTCATTTCCTACTTACGCAAGATTGTCATAACAGTCCACGTTGAAAAATTCAAAGTCAAATTGGAAGAGAGGTCCTACGCAACACCCTCATTCAAACATTGAACTCCTAGACTCACAGTCTTGCACATTACTGCTAATAATAATCAAACATTATCAAAGGGCCAACAAACCATACATCTATAAAACTTCTCATACACAGTAGGTTGAACCATCATCATGTTCACAATCAAAATAAATAAATCATGCTCTAGATTTCGGTCCAAACCCTTTTTTGATCAAACATGGTGGAAAGATCAGATCTTGATACAATAATAAATCATAGATTACAAAGATGAGATTTTTATTGAAAGATTAAGATGATTCTTTCGTGGGAGATAAAAAGAGAAAAGGCTTGCAAACCTTTCTTCGAGGTGTCGTACTGATAACGTGTTGGAAAAGAGAAAGAGAGAGAGATAGAGAGATGTAGCCGAAAATCCAAGTCTTATGACTATATATATATATATATATATATATATATATATATATATATATATATATATATATATATATATATATATATATATATATATATTGAGCCGTCACCTGAATAGGTGGGCATCCACCTAAAAGGTGGTAACGGTTTAACAACACTTAGGGAGCATTTGGTACGCGGTAATGTATAAAGGAATTTAGGATTACCCTCTGCATGACCTGGTTTGGTAAGACATGTATAGTTTTGGAAGGATTCTTAAATTCTCATGGAAATCAAAATCCTTTGTTCTGAAGGATATAACATTCCCCTTCAAAATGGTGGAATTTGTGGATTCCTCCCCATAAAAAATAACTGAAATTATCACATATCCAAACACCCTCCAGATTTCTAGCTTATCATATTACCCGCTCTTGTTCCCTCCAACCAACTTCTACCGCTCGACGCTCTTCGTCTTCTCATCATTATCACCTCCATTCATCTCTTTCTCTTCCATCGCTCTCCTATCTTCGCTCAAATTGAAAGTATCTCTCTCTCTCTCACAACCCAAACCATCGTACGGAACGACGGAAGCAAAGCCCCGATGTTTGCTACATCAATCAGACCAAAGCCCATCTTTCCTTTTTATTATGCATCTTTCTTTTCAAACTCAGTTTGTCTAACTAAGTATTTTGCCCTAATTGTTTTATTTATTTGGTTTACCTGGGGTTCTTCAAATAGCCAAACCGATAGAGATAATTTCTCATGCTGAATGAATTCATTTTAAACTTTCATTCATGAAATTTGTGCATTAATTGTGATGGACACGTTGTTAATGAATTATTATAGAGTTGAATTGGATTAAGGAGGTGGTAGAGTATTCTGATTGTTTGTTTTTATTAAGATTGGGATGTTTCTATTTCCATTTTGAAGTTGCTGTTAATAAATATTGCAAAACTCCGACGACAAATTTTTGTGCTTTAGTTCATATAATAGTGATAGTATGTGATATGTTTGTAGAAATGCCTATATGAATTTTTCTGCTTGTTTTCATTTTTTCAACTTTTGTTTTAAAAACTCCTCCTTTATAGTTGAACATCAGCAAAGTATCTATGACTTTTATACTAAATACTCACCTCTTTAGATGAACACTAATTTTGCTATATGGATCATAGGAATTTGTTCAGAGTTTTGTTCATTTTTTGAAAGTCTTTGTTACAGATATCAACTGAAAGTGAATATTGTCAAAAAATTTGAGCATCATTATAAACATTCGTTAAAGTATCCATGCCTTGATAAAGCATCAAAAGCTTGAATTCAGCAACAGAGATTAAACAACAAGATAAATGTAACCGACCTGGATGCCTACCTGACACCTATCTAACACACAAGATCTTTGTCTAAGTCAAGAATTGATCATAGTGGCATGTCTGAGCTATATGTCCAATGTGTCTTTAGACTCTTAGTTATCATCGTCATGTTTGTGGAAAATGAGGGTGAAAGATAGTGACATCTGGTTAGAGATCAAGAGTGTTAATGTAGCATTGGGTATTATGGTTATGTTTACTTAGATTTGGCCTTTTGGGGATTACTATATAATTATATCTTAGTAAATAGAAAATTGTGTTTTGTAGCTATTAACGAGTCAAACTTTCCACTGAATCCAGATTCAAGTGTAACTTCAATTGTATAAAGATTTACAAAATCATAATCTTCTACACTTTTTTTTTCTTTCAAAAAGAAAGGCAAATATATTTGAATAGCCACATTTCAATTTCAAGTATGAGATTAATACCTAACTGATTTGGAGTATCTTATGTGTATGTACAGACCCATCCGAATGCAACTGGGTTGAGGGGGAAAAGGTTTCTGTATGTAGATGAATTTTCAATTGTGTTTGGGAAAGATCGTACAAATTGTGAGGGAGCAGAATCTCCTGCAGATGCAATCGAAAAAAATGACAAAGAGAATACTCTGTGTAATACCCCGCAAAATAGCATATGGCTATTTTTGCATAGTAATCCGTGCACAGTCAAGATTTGCACACGATTACATATTTTCTAATAAATATCAGTTTTAAATTGAGAGATTTCAGACATATGAGCTGTTCTGAACCCGATAAAATAGACTCGGGATATCTTCTCAATTAAACTATAAATTGTCCCGATTGTTTTGACCAGACAATTTTCGTGAGGGAATTATAATTTCTATAAAACATAAATTTTTATAGATTTTAAATTATATATATTGGTTATTTTAAATTGAGCTAGTGTTTGAATTGAATATGGATTGTGTTTGTGCACAAGGGTTACTATTTTTGACCTAGGGTTACTTGACCTAACCTAGGGTTAGGAACCCTAGCATCAGATGATCATAGCTCGGATCTTGATGGAGATCCAATGGTGAAAATATTTCACCATGTGTATGTTGACTTAGGAGATGAGAAGTTTCCAAGAAACTTCCAAGACTTCTAGAAGGTTTTGTGTTGGCACCTCATCTCACCATCCACTCCACTCCACCCCCATCTCCACCCCTTATCTTGGCCAGCCCCCACACTCCAAAACCCTAGCTCCTTCATTCCTATAAAATCCCCATTTCCACTCACTCTCTCATTCTTTCATTTCTCCACTTTGTTCTTATTCTTCAAAAAATATAGAAGAGAGAAAAAGAGAAGAAAAGAGGTGAAGTTTTGAGAGTAGAAGAAGAGGTAGAGAAGGAGAGGTGTAGCAGGGTTGGGCAAGTTCTACAAAGCAAGGAGCAAGTGAGCCAAGGAGAAGAGCAAGCAAAGCTACAAGGAGCTCTTGCAACATTAGAGATGTGGGTGATACTCTAACTCTAAATTTTAGTTTTTTTTTGTATATATGAATTTTGGCATGTGGTAGTAGCTAAAAGAATTCTTGTTGCCTTGTATGGAAATAAAGCATGCAAAGAAAAAGATGGTTGTATGGTAAGAACAATTCTCTTGAGCTTTTGTTAAGGAGCATGTTTGTAAGGGTGAGTTTGAGAATTTCTTTCTCTCAAATGGTTTAGAAATTTGAGCTCAAAATTGGGGAAATTGTTCTTCTATGTATGTAGAGCATCCATAAATTTTTTCATAATATTTGGAAGCAATTTGATAGCCCAAACATAGGAATCAATCTCGGACAGTAAGCAGCCGAAATGGCTGCTGGCTGTGTGGAATTTGCCGTGTATTTTCGATTTTGTAACTCAGTGTGTACTAGGTATTTTGAGCTGATTTTTTTTGGCACTCTTGTACGTGTCTAAAACTATAGTTTTAAATTTCATAATTTTTCGAGGTTGTTTGATACCTCAAAGAAATTGTAGAATGCGACTGGCCTGGTTAACAAAACAGAGCTGACTGTTTTTTTTGAATGAAGTTCACATGACCATAACTCCTTGTGTGTTTATGATATTGTTATGGAATTTTTGAAGTATCTTATGGTATGAGTCTATTTGGTTATTCTAAAGTTTTAGAATTTTTAGAGGTTATTTGATGAGGTTTCGAAATTATTTAGTAAGGGATGGCAAATACCTTGCGGAAAGAGCAGCTGAAATTTTGTACATTGTTTGAGGAGTCATAATTCATTGTGTGGTATGAATCTAAATGCAAATTTTGGACACGATAGAATGGTATATGTGTGGATTAAGAATCTCAACTTTTATGAGCATTGAACTTAAGGTTGATTTATTATTGAATTTCGAAGAGAACTAGGTTCAGCCTAGTGCAAATCAACTAGTATGCAAAGATGGGAAATTATGGAATTATTTGTTAAGAATTTGGGAAATTGACCAACTAGATAGTTGTAGTAGGGAGTCATAGCTTTCTAACCCAACTTGAATTTTGTAATTCCAGTTTGTAGGATGAGAGTTATGATTTTTCAAAGACTAGGGCAGATCCAGTCTAGTCGATGCCCTGTTTATTGAAAAAATCAACTTTTCCCCTGTTTGCGCACCTGATGGAATTTGGTGTTTTTGAGGACCTTAATGATTGAATCGGAGGATGTGTTCAACTAGAAAGCTATAGTGGACACTCCCACCTTTTTCATAGAATCCGGAATTGAGTAATTCCGATGAGCGAGCAAATTTTTATGATGTTAGGAAAGGTGCAGCAAATACATTGATGGCTATACAGTTGAGAGTATATGGGATTTATATAGTGTCCAGATGATTGAATTCGAGAAAATGGTTAACTGGAGAGTTGTAAACTAGGATCTTATCTTTCCAGAATGAGGGATATCAAGCAATTCCGACTTGTGTGATGGAAGTGATGGACGTTGCAAGTTTAGCAACCTATTGCTTAGTTTGACTTCGAGCTTAGGTTAGCTTGGGGACTAGAGTTCCTTAAAGAATTTGAGGAAATCGTCCACTAGGAGATTGTAGTGGGACTCCCTCCCCTTCTAGAAATTCTGAGTGTGTTGGATTCCGATGAGCATAGCTTGTGTCACAGCTACTGCTATTTCTTGAGCTATTTCATCGGACAATTGATGAGGAACCCTCTGCATACCACAGTGTGGTGATCATGAGCTATCGTATTTTTAATGATATTTTTAGCATTTCATTTGGAACTTAGACAAGTTCCTATGCTTAATACTCATGGTGGACATGAGTGAGTCGGGATATAGCTATGGTCGGTTTGTGTTTAGTATCCCGATGCCTGAGTCTGTCAATGGTCAGGAATTGATGATTGTGTGTGTGCTTACCTTCATTTGAATTATATTGCATCCTTGGGGTACCATTGGACTACTCACTGAGGGTCACGGGCCGGGATTATTTGGTCGCCGACCTGTGAAGGTATTGGGAATCAGTGGATGTGATTCCCGGGATGATTGTTATTTTGACAGACTAGTCAGGCTCGATATTGTTTGATCGACACAGTGTATATTTTTGGGTAACAACATGTTTTCAGTAAATTGCATTAATTAGGTTTCCTTATTTTTGTTTCGCTTGAAGACTGAATTGGTGTTATGGGTGATTCTCTATAATCCGATTCATTCTGAGAGTTGGTACTAGGTGGTGATGACCATGGGATTGTCTCTTCATGTCATTAGGGATTCATGCTGCGGTGCGTATCTTGCACTGTTGATTTATGAAGTACCATGATAAGAACAGGATGTCGATTTTCTGGCGGATAGAGGGTTTTAGATCTTCGAGGCCGTCATGTTCTATGTTGGTGGACACGAACGGATCATAATGGATCTTCTGCGCAATGGATATGCTGCGGTATATCTGTAAGTTCGTCACAGTTTTTGAGGATGGTCCGACGCAACAATTATTGGTGACAACGGGGTAGCTCCCCGAATTATTTCTTTTTTATATATACCTCCTCAATCATGTGATACTACTAGGAATAGAAAGTGGACCGAGGTAGAATGCATTGCACAGTGAGGGTTCAAATTCCTGAAACTGGAGAAACAGTTTGATCTAGGGCACATGTAGTATGGGATGCATGTGTGTCCAGAGTCTTGCTAACATTAGATTAAGTGCATCTGTTCTGAACTCTGTGTTTTGTATTAGACTTCAGGTCATGGCATACACGAACACTAGAAAATTAGGATGCACATTTCTTTTCCATTCAAGATGAATTGCAGGTGTGATAGTTGGAGATCGTTATTTTCTTATCAGCATTTTGTCAGTTGAATTACTGACGTGCCCACTTAATTAGGTACTGGATATCTGGTCAAGAGGAAAGGAGAGCCAAACCAGTAGGGCATCCAAATGGGGCGGCCGTGTACAAGCCTACCATTCGAGCGGGTGCAGAATTATCAGAGTCGTGCAGTAGAAGGCTCAAGCCGAGGGGCAAGTCCCAGGGAGGCAGATAAACCACTCAGCAAAATTTCAACAGTGACCAATCGATTCCCGAACTGTAAGACAGCCGATAGCCTCACAAGTGAAATCTGGATATTTTTGTAATCAGTTGTAATAAGTTTATGTAATTTGTATTCCTTGTTCAAGGACAAGATAAAGGTTGTAATCATTGATGCAATGATTCTATTTGGCAATATAAGTTTTAAATTTCCATGTTATTTACTGTGTTGAGATGCATTTGAAGGAAAAGATTCTGGTGATATCACGGATGTCCTGTAACGGGGATCCGGGACGTTGCACTCCGGATGTAATTGAGCTTGACGGATCAGCTGAAGACTTAACAGATCCAACATATGTTCCTCATATTGTTCCAGATGCAGAAGCTCAATCTGTTCTAGATGCAGAGGCCGGTAGTTCCTCCAGAAAGCAGAGGGGGAGGAGGTCAAGTGGAGAAGAAGGTATGACCCAAGATAGTTTTGGTGTCACAATGCAAAAAATTGGAAACTTCTTTGAGGAGATGAACAAAAATCTAAAGGAGATAGCAAGTTGCTACAAGTCAATTTTCGAAGATAATCAACGGAAGGGTATGGTGTCTACGGAAGTAATGAAGATGGATGAGTTGTCTCTTTTAGATCATATGAAAGATTCAATTGTCTTTTTTAACTTCCCGCAGGAGAATAAAGTTTTCTACGTGCAAGCGATTTTGAATGGTGACATCTAGTTGAAAGTGAAATTTTTAATAGATATTATTTGATCAGTTCTTTTAGTTACTTCAAATAAAGTTAACATTTTAACTAGAAGTATTTTTTGTTTAATTTACCATAATGTTTGGTTGTTCTCATATCTTCAGGTGTTGGGTTCCTTTATGAATCTATATTATTTATTTATTTGGCATGGGGGTGCAAATGTCCATCTGCCTAGCATATTTCGAGTTCAATTCTTCTATGTTACCTTTTAATCTAAAACTTGTTGAAATATGTGGTTGAAATTTGCTTCTATGAACTTCACTATTTCATTTGTATATATTTAAGTTCTTTGTCTCGTGTTAATAAATACATTTTAATTTTCCTTTTTGTTATGTTTTTCATCTAACTGGTTGAAATATATTTGAATCATAGTGTAATTTTTTCGTAATCTATTTGTTAATTTACTAAAGATTTATAAGATATATATTAGTATTGCTTCTGCACATGCATCCATATACATCAATTACTAAAGTAGATAACTGTTATATTGGTTTTTTTAAAATAAAGCCAAAATGGTATTTTTGGTAATGTCTACTATACAGATGGATTGTTGGGAATGAATTGCTCTATACCAAACACAATAATAAAGTATTTCCAGGAATGCAATGTCTTATACCAAACACAATATTGCAACATTCCCGGGAATCTTCATTCTTGGGAACCGCGACCTCATTTTTTTTCTTCTTCTAATAATTCTTTTTAAAAAAGTAAATAAATAACTTAGGCTGCAGTTCCCAACTGCGGCCTCTATTATATTTAGGCTGCATTTCCCAACTGTGATCTATATTTCACAAAGAAAAGCTATCAAATGGCTCTCCTTCAATAGTAAGAAAATTAATGGTCCAGATCTAAGCTCATAAAAGACATTTTTCCTCCAAAAGTTTCTCCCCAAAACTCAAATTCAAATCCCTCCTAAAACAACTCCTTTATTTATTTAATTATCTCTCTCTCTCTCTCTCTCTCTCTCTCTCTCTCTCTCTCTCTCTCTCTTTCTCTCTCTCATATTCTAATCAGTTTGCTCCCTCTTTTACCAAACTAGAGAGCTCCAATTTCTCTCTCTCTCTTCCCTAGGATTTTTAAGCCACTAACTCCAAATCCCTAAAACCATTTTCTGAAACCTTCGCTTCCATTCCATTGGCGAAGCCTCTATCGTCCTCTCAAGTGCAAATCTCAAAGCAAATCTAAATCCAGTGTCGAATCCTAATCAAAAGATCGTCGCCAATATCTGATCCGCTGCTAATTCTGTATTGGTGACTCCCCTCCACCAAATCGAGAGCGAATATCAAGCGACTCCGTATCGGCGACTCCCCTCCACCGAATCGTGAGCCTCTATATGCGATGCGGCAACTCTAATTTCATCCCATTAACCGAATTCTCATTCTAATTTTTAATTTTGTGTGTGCAGGGGATTACTCAGTTTTTTGCTGACTCGAATTTTGTGTGTGCATGTGATATAAGTTCAGAGAGATATGACTGTTTTTTTGTGGGTTTAAAAAATTTTAATTTGGTGATTTATTTGATGAGTTTTTTTTATTAGTTTTGATTTAAGATGTACGCAAGTGAAAGATGGATTAATTGATGGCCTCAATTTGGGCTTCCAAACCATAGTAGGACAGGTAAGCTGATTAGCAACATAAAATAACTTGACAAATATGCAACATTAATTTCTTTACTACAAGAGAATATACTTTCGTGAAGTGTTCCCTTCACTGGTTATTAGAAACCTTGGATAACATAACATATAAGAACTATTAGTGTATGTTTGGATATATAGGACTGGGATGACTGGAGTTTACGAGTGAAAGGTGCAAACTCTTCACTCAAGAAAGACAGGTAAAGTAAATTCGTTATTGATCCATATTTTATTTTTATTTTATAGAGGTGCAATGGGAAGACAAAGTGGAGATAAAAGAAATGATTAACTTGGATTAGAGTTTTGAGAACTTCATGCATTACATTTTGGTTGAAATATTAATAAGAGGTATTTCAATTGCAAACTGAGTCTCAGTACCTTCACACCTACACTTGGGTTCTCATTGTATTTAGAAATGCTCATAGTGGTTATGGGATTAGAATAAGCTCTATAAAACCTATATGATTATGTCCTTGCATAACTATTATAAGCATCTAAAAGTGATGCTGAAGTTAAAAAAACTATACACAGTGTTTCTAACAAACTATATGCATTCCAGGTAAGTTCAAGTTAATGATCAAGAAGGCGATGGTTGAGCTTAAAGGTAGATATGCTGCTTCCTCATATAATATGTTTCCTACTTCAATTAATTTGCCTACCTCTAAAACTATTTTATATAATCAAATCAGGTGCACCGTTTCGAAGACGTGTCATAGGCACGTGTCAACGGGTAAACTAGTGCGTGTGTGTGTGTGTGTGTGTATATATATATAAGGCTTCTTCTGTTGCAAATGGGTCTGTGTGCACAGACCCATGCGAACGTTGATCTAGGCCATTGGATCATTGATCCAACGGCCGATCCAACGACCCATATATTTTTAAATAAAATTTAGTCTTAACCCATCGTTGGCAACGACGGGTTAAGACTAAATTTTATAAGAAATATTGCCTTAACCTGTCGTTGCCAAGCACAGGTTAAGGCAAAGTTCAAATTTCAGATCTGTATACAGTTCTTCTTCCTCCTCGATCTCTCCCCACTCTCTACTTCGTTTTTTGGCCGAAAGCAAACCCAAGAACCCCAACCCTATTCCAAACTCCTCCGTTTGCTCCAACTCCTCCGTTTGCGGCTCCGTTTGCTCCTCCTCATCCTCTTCCATTCTCATACAATCTCTGTCTTCCAATATCTACATCAAAAGAAAATCAAAACCCTAGTTCGGCCACAAATCGAACTATTGGCTAAATTCGGAGTTATTTTGTAAGGTATTGACTAATTCTTTGCCTTATTAGTTTTAATTGTGTTGATTGTTCAATTTTCCATAGTAAATTATTTAGAAAGTGCCCAAAAAATTCTTTGCCTAAGTAATTTGTAGATGTTAAATTGTAAAGACTTTTAATATACTCAAGTGCCCCAAAAATTCGTTGTCTTAGTAATTTGTAGATGTAGAATTTGGAAGACTTTTAATATATTCAAGTCCCAAAAAAAATCTACATTTAGGATTAATATATTCAAGTGCCCAAAGACTTAAAAAATTTGTAAAAGTAGAAATGTTTGTCTTACTAATTTAGTTTTATCTGTGTTGATTTTTCACGTTCGATTTATACGAAAATATTTACAAATATTTTAGTGCGGTTACAATAAAAAACCTTACAAACGACCTCCAAATAATACGAAACTTTGCAAGTAGGTTGGTCTCACGCAGCACAAGCCACCACAACTTGTAGAAGTGGATTTCGATTCACAGTTCGAGATATACGGCCGTGTATCGTTTTTGGTTTAAAAAAAACCAAATAAAGTGGTACACAGTTGTATCTCACAAACCGTGAGTCGAAACTTACTTCTGCAAGTTGGGGTGGCTTGTGCTACATGAATTCGACCTAGTTGCAAAGTTTTATAAATTTTGGATGTCATTTGTGCGGTTTTGTCACGTTCCTCGCATGAAGAAGTAATTGACTTAGAATTTTTTTAGTGTGGTTAGACTAGAAAACCATCCAAACGAACTTCAAAAAATACGAAATTTTGCGAGTAGGTTGGACTCACACAGCACAAGCTACCTCATTTTATAGAAGTGAGTTTTGACTACCTGTTCAAGAGATACGGCCGTGTTGCTTTTGGTTAAAAAAAAATCAAATAAAGCGGCACATGGCCGTATCTCGCAAACCGTGAGTCGAAACTTACTTCTATAAGTTGGGGTGGCTTGTGCTAGGTGAATTCAAGCAAGTTGCAAAGTTTTATAAATTTTGAATGCCGTTTGTGCGGCTTTCTCACGTTCCTCGCATTAGAAGTAAATGACTTAGAAAGCGTCTAGTGCAGTTAGACTAGAAAACCTTTCAAACAACCTCCAAAAAGTATGAAACTTTGCGACTAAGATGGTTTCACGTAGCACAAGCCATTTCAACTTGTAGAAGTGAGTTTCGACTCACGGTTTGAGAGATACGGGCGTGTATCGCTTTTGGTTGTAAAAAACACAAATAAAGCGATACACGGGCGTGTATCGCTTTTGGTTGTAAAAAACACAAATAAAGCGATACACGGTCGTATTTCTTGAACCGTGAGTGGAAACTCTCTCCTACAAGTTGGGATGGCTTGTCCTAGAAGAATTCAAGCAAGCTGTAAAGTTTTATAAATTTTGGATGCCGTTTGTGTGGTTTCTCACGTTCCTCGCATTAAAATTAAGTAATTAAACTTAGAAAATTCTTAATGCGTTTAGACTAGAAAACCCTCCAAACGGGTTCCAAAAAATACAAAACTTTGCGAGTAGGTTGGTCTCACCTAGCACAAGCCACCCTAACTTGTAGAAGTGAGTTTCGATTCACGGTTCGAGAGATACGTGCGTGTATCGTTTTTGGCTGTAAAAAACCCAAATAAAGCGATCCACGGCCATATCTCTCGAACCGTGAGTCAAAACTCACTTCTACAGGTTGGAATGGCTTGTGGCAGGTGAATTCAACCGCTTTACAAAGTTTTATAAATTTTGGATGTCGTTTGTGCTGTTTTCTCACGTTCCTCGCATAAGAAGTAAATAAAGTTCGAACTTTTTTAGTGCGTTTAGACTAAAAAATCATCCAAACGGGTTCCAAAAGATATGAAACTTTGCGAGTAGGTTGGTTTCACCTAGCACAAGCCATCCCAAATTGTAGAAGTGACTTTCGACTCACGGTTCGGGATATACGGGCGTGTATCGATTTTGGTTGTAAAAAACTTAAATAAAGCGATACACTGTCGTATCTCTCATACTGTGAGTCGAGACTCACTTTTACAACTTGGGATGGCTTGTGCTAGGTGAATCCAAGTAAGATGAAAAGTTTTATAAATTTTGGATGCCGTTTGTGCGGTTTTCTCACGGTCCTCGCATAAAAAGTAAATAAAGTTTGAAAATTTTTTATGCGTTTAGACTAGAAAACCCTCCAAACGGCTTTCAAAAAATACGAAACTTTGTGAGTAGGTTGGTCTCACCTAGTACAAGCCATCCCAACTTGTAGAAGTGAGTTTCGACTCACAGTTCGAGATATATGGCCATGTATCAGTTTATTTGAGTTTTTTCAGCCAAATAAAGCGATATTCGCCCGTATCTCTCTAACCGTGAGTCGAAACTCACTTCTACAAGTTGGAGTGGCTTGTTCATTACGTGAATCCGACCAAGTTGCATTGTATTGCTATTTTTCATTGTCATTTGTGCTTTTTTTCACAATTTTGCTATGTTTATTGATGATAAATAAATGGATGTAACGCGTATCAACTAAGCTTAATTTTTTTTGTTCATAGATAAATGGCTAGAATGAGGTGACCGAGAAGCCCTTCTGGTAGCGCTAGTGGCGCACCAATTACGGAGGTAAGATTGATTATTATTATTGGTTTTAAATACAAATATGCAACATTATCTCAATAATAACAAATTTATCTTTGTTCGTGTAGGTTGGTGGCCGTCAATCTACATCTGCTGAGGCAGGTCCTTCATCCTCGATTTTCGTTACACCTCCTGGATACATCTTTAGTGTGATCGGGGGAGTGATCTTCCCTAACTCATCCGGTTCGAGCGTTCCGCTAATGTATCTACAGTTGTTAGAAAATTTTGGTTATGCGGGCCATTTTAGTTGGGGAAGTGCGGCATTGGCGCTACTCTATAGGAATTTGTGTACATGTTCATTAGGTGTCGTACAAATGGGTAGCCCGATGGTACTACTGCAAATCTGGAGTTGGGAACACATCCACATCGGATGTCCACATATTATTGAACTGACACCGGATTGGTTGGCTGACCCGGGGGTGCCAGAGTTGTTACCTCTCTTAGGAGTATATTAGGCGGGGCGGCACACATGGGTCGATAACCCATGCCAATCCCTTACCTAATATAGAGATGAGTTAGATAACTTGCGGGACGAGTTCGTCAATTGAGAACCGTACTCGACCGCCAGGTTGGAAAGGGTTCCACCGGTTTGTTTGGTTGGTGCGCTATGGTTGACGGCCACACCACTTGTGAATTTTTCTGTTGTTGAGTTCCAGTATCCGGATAGAGTGATGCGGTAGTTCGGATATCAACAGAAGATTCTCGATGTCCGGGTTTATGATAAAAAGTTGCACGAGGTGAGAGAAACGGGTCGAGTGCCCAACTTCGATTGGGCTGATTTCCACCGGGTCCATATGGCCAATTGGAACACCATTTGGTATCAAATGACACCGAACATGATGTATTTTGCGATACTTTATGATGGTTCCTACCAACAGATTTATATGACGTGGTACAAGCGGATTACACGGTTGTATATTTCTCCACGGGCCGCTGTACCAGCCGGTGTGCAGTTTCTGATTTCCCCAACCGAGGTAGAACCACCTCCGGCATATTCCTCTTTCCAGCCGATGAACCAACCAAAGGTGTCGACATATCGGAACTTGGTTAGTCAAATTTCACCCAATTTCATATATTTAGTATGCATGTATTGTTATTTGAGGAGGTGGGTGATATATTTAGTATGCATGTGGTTTAAATTGAAATTTTCAACCTAATGTAGATTGAAAACACATGGGAAAAAACGTTCGGATAGCTACTCGCATCTTGAAGAGTAAGGTACCCAAGAGCGTTAAGGAGCTAATGCAGGAGATGCTAAAGCCGTGTCGCCGTAGTCTTGAGGACGTGGGTGAAGGTCCACAACTTGATGCGTATTCGAAAGTCAACGTGCCAACAACGGGTTCTAGGCGAAAGAGCGTGACAAGGCAGGGAATTCACATCGCTGAGCCACAACAAGTCCAACAACAGCAACCACCTGAAGAAGTTGTGGAGGAGCAGTGGTCGGATGACCCTCAATCCCCAGGGACACAAGGCAGACGGCGAAATCCTCAAAGGAAGCGGAACCTGCCCGATCAATTCACACCAAGCGGTCGCAAACCGCGTGGCCGTAGAAGGTAGTATCTAACAATTGGTTCGTTATTAGTAGTTTAGTATTTGGTTGATGATTTTATTTTTCAAATTACTAATGCATAGTTTGTTTCTATACTGATAAATTGTTGTAGATAAATATCGGGCATGCATGGAAGCCAACCTGAAGAAGCTGTTGATAAAGTTTTTTATATTTACAAAGTTTCGGGTTGTATAATTGATGTGAAAATTCTTGAGAACTGAATTGATTTCAATTTGTTGTGAACATTTTGACATTGTCAATTTTTGCTTTAAAATTGTTGTGAAGTTATCTGTTCTATTATATACATTGTTGTGAAGTGGACTCATGGCTTTTGGTATGTGAATGAACGTTATTAACTTTTTGTGAATGAACTCATTCTTTGAATTGATGTGAATTGCTGAATTGGTGTGAATCATCTGGAGAAGTTGTTGTGAATGAACTAATTTTGTGAAGTTGTATTTGTATCAACCAAAGCACATAGAGTCCACATAGACGAAAGTTCTGTCAAAATCTCTCTACTTAACCCGTCATTGACGATAACGGGTTAAGTGATCTTAACCCGTCATCGTCAATAACGGGCTAAGTTGTGAGATATCGGCAGACCTTCAGCCCCTACAGACATTTTACAAAAAGTTGAACATTTTACACTGTCAAACTCCCTCTACTTAACCCGTTATTGACGATAACGGGTTAAGTGATCTTAACCCGTAACTGTCAATAACGGGCTAAGTTGTGAGATATCGACATACCTTCATCCCCTACAGACCAAGTTTTCAAAAAGTTGAACATTTTACACTGTCAAATCCTTCTACTTAACCCGTTATTGACGATAACGGGTTAAGTGATCTTGACCCGTTATCATCAATAACGGGCTAAGTTGTATGATATCGGCAGAGCTTCAAATAAAAAAAATAATTTATTTGAATATTTTAAATTTAATTTGAAAATATTCCAAAAATACATTATCAAAGTAAAAAATTAAAGTTGAAAAATGTAAACAGTTCATGTCAAAATAATCTAACCCTACGGAATACTCTAATCCTACCATAACCCTATTACTGTAGCTGTAACCCTCTGACACTGTATCTCTTAAACTGAATGTTACCGCTAAATCTGGTGTGGAGGTAAACAGATAGTATTTGTGGATTCTTGGAAAACTTGAATAGCAAACCTGAACCTGTTCCGCCGGAGTTTGACTGCTGACTCCCGCCGTTCACCTGAACCTATTTCGCCGGAGTTTGACCGCTGACTCCTGCCGTTCACCTGCAAAAAGTGTGAGACACCGGGGTTGATCTTGGCGACACACCCTCCGACGCTCAAGTCAGTAATCAGGAATGATTATGAAAGAGCGTAAATTGGGCAAAAGATTGATTACCTCTTAATGATGGTGGATGGGGGGTATTTATAGTCGTCTTAGGGGATCAGATTAGGAATGTAATCCCTGTGATCAGATTAGGAATGTAATTCCTAATCCCCAATGAAAGGATAGATGTGAATCAGGGCCGTTGGTTAATATTAATCAGAAACCCTAATTCTATCCTGCTGGATCGGGTTCATTTCGGGTTGGGACCCGTATCCAGTTGAGGTGGATCCGTTCGTGGGTTATTGGGTTTTGAAGAAAGACCCAGTTCCCATTTCAGACCCGTTTGTAGGTAAAATTACCGTTTTACCCCTGAGCTTTAAGATTCGTGTCCGATGTGAACGGTCCCGATTTAATCCTATTTTTAGCTATATCATGAGCCCCCCACTCCTGGAGACTAAGTTTTACAGTCTTCGAGGAGTAGTTTTGTTGTTCTAATGGCGTACGGGATTTTATCGGTGTTCTTTAAGGGAGTTTGGAATCTTGCTCGGGGTGTAACAGTGTTATTCTGGGCTTGTAAAATGCCCAAAAATATCCTTAGAATTTTCTGGATTTTTGGTGATTTTTCTAGATTTTTCTGAATTTTTTATTCATTTTCCGAATTAAATAATTATTTATCGAAAATACTAATTGATTATTCTAATTAAATAATTATTTTTCCAGAATTTTAAAATAATTTTTCTGAATTAATAATTATTTTTAGAATTTTTAATTAATTTTTTTCGATTTTTAAATATTTTTTCGGATTTTTTAAATAATTAAAACAAATTAATTAATTAATTAATTAAATATTGTCTGGACACGTGATGCATTTCTGAGCGTTGATCGTGATCAGATGTGCGTGCATCGCAAAGCAGATCACGTTCTGGACACGTGGCGCGTTTCTGAGCATCGATCATGATCAGATGTGCGCGCATCGCAAGGCAGATCACGTTCTGGACACGTGGCACATTTCTGAGCATCGATCGTGTCGTGGCGCGATTTTTGAGAAGATCGGACGGCTCGTGTAGGTCGGCAGCATTTTTCTCCAATTTTGAGCTCGGATTGCATGTTGCTCGGAATCCGAGCAACTTCGTGCAAATTTCGCGCAGCTCGGCAACCGACCTGCATCGCGCTGCCACGTGGCACTTTTTTTTTAACCCTGTTCTTTCTCTTCTTCTTCGTTCTGTTTCTTTCTCTTCTTCTTCGTTTGCTTCGTTTTTGACTCGACCCCGCCTCTTCTTCGGCGTCACCTCAACGAGGAGAAAAGCTCGGTGGAGCTCATCGAAGAGGAGCGGAGACTCGAAGGGGTGAGCTTGGAGACGGAGGTGAAGGTGGAGTTTTGGTCGAGGAGCTCGAAGCTTGGGTTTCTGGAGTTCGAAGCTGGCGAAGAATTGATCGTGCTATAGCGGGGAGGAGCTCGGCCACGAATGGAAGGTGAGAGGAGTTCTGCTCGAGTTCGAGCTTGGCGGTCGGTTCGATGGGTTCGTCTTCGGCATTGTGGAGCTCGGTGAGGAAGAGCTCGTCAGTGGAGGTGGCGAGGAAGGGAGGCGAGCTCAGAGCTTGAAGATGACGAGTTTGGGTTTGATGGAGATGGAGGTGTGAGCTCGGTGACGAACGGAGCTCGTGAAGAAGACCTCGGAGCTCGCTCGTGGAGAGCTCGGAGCTCGTCTCTCCGAGGGGAGTTCGGCTCAGCATTGTGGAAAGCTCGGAGAGCGGCGAGCTCGTCGATGGAGCTGTGGTCGACCTCGGCGAGGGGAGTTTGGGAACTCAGACTGAGGCGGAGCTCGGCATGGCGAACGACCTCGACGAGCGGAGTGGAGCTAGCCGTTGGAGGAGGAGCTCGGTGGAGGTTGAAGAAGAGGTGGCTCAAGCGTGGGGGTCGGCGAGGTTGGAGCTCGAAGCAGTGGAGAGCTCGGCATTTGGAGTTGGACTGGAGCTTGATGGAGCTCGTTGATGAGGGGAGCTCGTTGGAGGTGGAGTTTTGGGTTCAACGAGGCTTGAAGATGATGAGCCCTGCTTGGGTTTTGTTCTTTTCGGTTTTGGCGGGAAAATGGAGATGAAGAGGAAGGGATGGAAGGGGTTCGGGTTTAGGACCCTAACGGGTCCGAACCCGACCCTCGTGCTCCAATTATTTTTTTTTGGCGAATTCGAGCACGGATTTTGAGGCAAGTTTTTTGGCCATTTTGCAGCTCGGTAGGACAGTAGCTCGGATTGTAGATCCGAGCTAAGTGGCTCAATCTGGACGGTTGATCACGATCAGGCGCGAATCACGAGACAATAGACTCAAATTTCGAGAAAACGTTATCTTGTCGTTTTGTGGAGACGTGGCGCGATCTGAGCCGTTCATCACCTTTGGCACGATTTTTGCAAAGATCCAACGGTTGGAGTTGCTCGGTATCGTTTTTCTTCAAGTGTGGAGCTCGGATTGCCCTTTGCTCGGATTCCGAGCGTCTTACTTGAGTGGGTCGGCTCGGGTTGCTAGTCATTCGACACAGCTGTATTGCGATCCACTTTCCTGGTGCTACGGAGGTCTGATCGGGGCATGCGACCCCTCGTTTCGAAGCTAACTCGAAGATCTACAGCTTCTCTTTAGGAGTGGGATGAAGATTCATTATCCTTCATGGTCAAAATAGCCCCGCAACATCCTTGTCTTCATGAAGTTGAGGAGTGTTTTGTCCTTGAGGATTTTTGAAGAGGAGCTCCACTCCTAGGGGTGGAGAAGATGTGCTAGGAAGACCCTCGTAAGAGCCATGGGAAGACCCATTCTTTGAGGTGAGTGCAAGGAGCAACTCTGTAGGAGAGTTTTGAGCTCGATCTGGACCGTTGGATCTCGGCGCAGATCTCGAGGCAGGCCTGGTTCTCGAGAAAACACTATCTTGTCATTTAGTGGCGCTGGAGCGATCTGAGCCCTTCGATCGAGATCTTACACGAATTTTGGGGAGAAAGTCGTTTTTCTCCAATTCGCAGCTCGGATTGGCACTTGCTCGGTCTCCGAGCGATGTAGCTCGGTAGCCGATCGTATAGCTCGGTGGCCGAACTGTTAGCTCGGTGGCCGAGCGTATAGGTCGGTGGTCAAACTGTTAGCTTGGGACCGAGCGTATAGCTCGGCGGTCAAACTGTTGGCTCGGATCGCCAGTTGCTTCGGCTCGGACTGCCGAACGTCGTGGAGCGATCTGAGCTGTCGGATCTTAGCGCGAAGGCGGGCACAGTTCTCAAGAAAACACTATCTTGTCGTGTAGTGGTGCTGGCACGATCTGGGCCATCTGATCGAAATCTTACGCGAATTTTGAGGGGAAAGTCGTTTTTCCCCAATTCGCAGCTCGGATTGGCACTTGCTCGGAATCCGAGCTATCCTCTTGGTTGTTGAGGTCGGATCGCCTATCGCTCGGATTTTGGTCCCGAGGGACGTGGGGAGTCATTTGGGAGACGAGTTTGAGGAGCAACTCTGGGAGAGAGTTGTGAGCTCCGAACTCGTTGAGAGGAGGTCCGCCTTGGAGGTGAGCGGAGTGAAGAGCTTGGCTCTGGGAGAGAGTCGTTCGTGAGAAGAGTGTGAGGAGGAACTCTAGGAGAGAGTTGTGCTTCAAACTCGTTGAGAGAAAAGGTCCACTTCGGAGGTGAGCGGAGCGAAAAGCTTGGCTCTAGGAGAGAGCCATTTAGGAGACAAGTTTGAGGAGCAACCCAAGGAGAGAGTTGTGAGCTACGAACTTGTTGTTTAAGTGAGGTTCAACGGTTGTGGGAGCAATTCCGAATGGCAAACCACTTTTAGCTCGCTTAAGAGCGAGCTTGCGAAGCGGAGTCGAGCCAAGTGTTGGACTCCGAACTCATCGTTTAAGAGAGTATCAACGGTTGTGGGAGCAGTTCCGAATGGCAAACCACCTCTAACTTACTTAAGAGCAAGTTATTTGAAGCAGAATCGAGCCAAGTGTTGGACTCCGAACTCATCGTTAGCGGGGGTCAACGAGGTGTAGGAGCAATTCCGAATGGCGAACCACTTCTTACCCGCTTATGAGCGAGTAATTTGAAGCGGAATCGAGCCAAGTGTTGGACTCTGAACTCGTCGTTTTTAAGCTTAGTAAGTTGCGGGATCAGCCATGTAGGAGAAGCTGGACTCCGAACTCACCATTTAACGAGTCGTAGATGTGACTCGAAGAGATAGAGAAGAAGCAAGAGTAATAATTTTCAATGAAAAATGTAAAGTTTTATTGAGATAAACAAAGTGGCCACTTCAATAGGGCGAGCCATTATTACATGCTATTGGCCGAGTTACAAGCATCGGCCTTATTGAAAATCAAGATCCTACTTCTACGATAAGGTGAAGACCTCTTTAGAGGAGCTGGGAGATTCTGAGTCTTGAAGCTCGGCGGGCCTTTCTGTTCGTTTGTAGGCTCCTCAGGGGGGAAGCTCGGCCCCCC
The DNA here is from genome assembly GCA_017893485.1 of Hemerocallis citrina. Lineage (NCBI taxonomy): Eukaryota > Viridiplantae > Streptophyta > Magnoliopsida > Asparagales > Asphodelaceae > Hemerocallis > Hemerocallis citrina. The sequence continues at coordinate 84,744,559 of CM030358.1, forward strand.
CTTTTTGGACGAACTTGGTCAGGTGCCCCCACTGTATGAGTTCTTCGATCTCCTCCTTGAGAGCCCGACAATCATCCGTGTCGTGGCTGTGGTCCCTGTGAAAGCAGCACCACTTATCCTTGTTCCTCTTCTTGCCAGGGGTATTCATTCTAGGGGGAGCGCGGAGTAGTCCTTCCTTGTCCACCTCCATAAGAACTTCTGATATATTAGCAATGAGGGGGGTGAACTTCTCAAAACGTGGAGTCGGGCGGCGTTGGCCATTACTGTCCTTCTGGGATTTTTGGGACCCCTCTTCCCTCGTATTCTTCCGTTTGTTCCCGGAAGATGTCTCCTCAAGAGTAGGGGGGTTGAGAGCCTCTTCCGCTCGTATGTACTTCTCCACCCTAAGTAGGAGTTCTGAGAAGTCCCGAGGAGGCTTCTTGGCAAGGGACGCCCTGAGGTTGGCATTAGTGACGTTGCGCTCGAACGCTGCAAAGGCTACTGATTGGTTGAGGGAGGGAATGGACCGGGCTTCAGCAGTGAAGCATCGAAGGTAATCCCTTAGGCGTTCACCCTTTTCTTGGTTGAAGGTCACCAGGGATACACTTGTTTTCTCAGCCCGACGGCTACCCACGAAATGAGTAAGAAAGAGCCCTTCGAACTGATCGAATGAAAAGATAGAGGCTGGGGCGAGTCGAGAGTACCATTCTCTTGCAGGCCCCTTCAAAGTGGCAGGAAAGATCTTGCAGAGGAGGGCGTCTGAAGCATGGTGGATCATCATGAGTGTTTTAAAACTCTCTATGTGATCCGCGGGGTCTGACTCCCCGTTATACGACTCGAAGTGAGGCGACTTGAAGTTCTCTGGAATGGGGGCCTCCATGATGGTGCGGGAGAATGGAGGTCTGCTCGGGCAGAGGTTTATCGCTCGTTGCTCTTCTTCCCTGTCAATTCGGCTAAGGCGCCTCTCCATCTCGTGGAGGCGGCGGTAGACCGAGTCTTCTCTTTGATCATACCTTGCCGAGCCCCGGGACTCATCTTCGTACGAGGGTGGACTGGGGCTGCGGCGATGGTAGCTTGGAGATGGACGAGGACTGAGAGTGTGAAGGCGATGGCTCCTAATTGGCTCATGAGTAGGTGGCCTCTGGTCGTTCTTTGGGGTGATATTGAGGGCCCGTAAGACTATCGCTTGGAAGTCTTAAAGATCTGCCCTTGTGACTGGTGCCTCTCCAGCTTGGCGGTCCCTATGTGTGGCTCGGCTTACTGGAGAATGAGTTCTTCGCCGATGACGCTAAGGGGACTCCCTTTGCCCTCTTCGAGTAGGGGACCTTCTGTAGTCTCGGCGATGAGGAGATCGCTCATTTGGACGTTGTTGGCGGGAGGCTCCCTCTCGGGCCCGCCTTTCATCCAAATGGCGGCGAAGATCCTCTTCCTTCTGCCGATTGAGGATGGTATTTCGAAGGTCAGAAGCTCGGGGATTATGGGATGCCATAGAGTCGGAAGAGGGGTTGTGTATTGGGATTCGGTCCTGTTGGAGAGGTTGCTTCTGAGGATTGGGACGCGAGCCCCCCGCGCCGGCATTTTGAGGCCCGGTTGGATCCGGGGGGGGGGGGTTGAAGATTCTGAGGATGGAGTTGGTCTAGCCGTAGAGGGTCCTCTGCCTGAGGAGGAAGTTGCCCCTGCTGCTGAACGGGTTGGAGGGGGACCTCCTGTTGTGGTTGAAGAGAGGTAGGCCCACGGTTGGACCCCCTGGATCTGAGTTTCCTTGGAGGCATGACGGGGGAAGGTCTGACCTACGGGAAGAGGAAGGCTGCTATTCGTGGTGTTTCCCACAGATGGCGCCAATCTGTTACCGCTAAATCTGGTGTGTGGGTAAATAGATAGTATTTGTGGATTCTTGGAAAAATTGAATAGCAAACCTGAACCTATTCCGCCAGAGTTTGACCGTTGACTCCTGCCGTTCACCTGAACCTGTTCCGCCGGAGTTTGACCGCTGACTCCAGCCGTTCACCTGCAAAAAGTGCGAGACATCGGGGTTGATCCCGGCGACGCACCCTGTAACACCCCGAATTTTAAATAAGGATAAATTCGAGATTTCACATGATCTTTACTTCACTTCGTACAATTTTATAAGGAATTTAAAACTTTTCATTCACAATACATCAGAGTTCCTTTACACTTGGTTTTTACACAGCGGAAGACTAAAAGATTACAATCAATGAAATACAACTTGTATAACTTTAACATCATTTGCAATATCTTTAACTTCTAAACAGCAACAACATATCCACTTTATTACTCCATGAATAGTCCATTACCTGCATGTCAATCTGTGGGCACGTCAGTTACTTACAACTGACGGAATGTTATACACGGCTATCCTCTCTATGCCGGGAATAGTATAACGATCTCATACTTTAACAAATCACAAAAAGATTGAATGAACAAGTAAAGTGTCAACATAAGTGTATGTCATGTCTTAATGCCTAATGCATACCATTCTACACTAGGATGACACTAATGCACACTTGTTCGGATTCTATGCATCCCATACTACATAGGTCCGAGGGCAAGCGCCTACGTTCTCCACAATAAAGGGCTCGATCCCTCGCCATGAAAACTACCCGGTAGCAAAACAAAGTTCAGACTATTCCACAAATTTGAATCCCAGCCTTGGAGTCTACCGCCGGCTGTTATAACAGATTCCACATCGTGCGAATCGTCCCGTATGTGACCCTCTAGCCCAGTATATATATATATATATATATATATATACATTGGAGACGGTAAACACAAAGCTCATCCGTCCGACTACTCAAGATCTTGGAGTCCACCGCCGACCCGTCCTCATAGTCCCGGATTAAAATATAATAATCCGTCTCCCACAGGGCAACCTCAGTCCACCAACTGGGTCTGTAGTCTTGGAGTCCACCGCCGACTATATAGAGCACCCCACTTACGTGTCACTAAGTTTACTACATCTTCACTTATGTGCCTAAATTTTCTTAAGTTCAAGACATGAATAATTTCCATTCAAAGAATTAGTTTTACCTCCTACCGGACTTAATCAACAAATACGAGATGGCTCCTTAGCCATATCTCCAAGTCATTTCTCAAATCCTTTCTTTCAATAATGCCGGTACCGAGGTCTTACTAACTCTAAATCATAAATTTTCATGTACAAGAAACATGGGTACACATACCCTTTAATAATCATGTCTTAACTTATTATATTCATGTCTCTAACTTATCCATAATTTAATCAATGTCTCATTTTTGTATTACTCATGGTTCATTCGTTCACAGTCTTTGAAAACAATAATTCTTTTCATGACATAAATTCATCACTTTAAGTCTCTTTAGCAACTTAAGCACATATAATATATCTCAACCACAATAACCTTTCTTAAAATTTAGAGTATAACCTTTTCAAAAGAAAAATCATTTCACACAACGATAAATCTCATACTCTTTAATAATTAAATCTTAAGTCAGAAACTCATTATCCAATTTGAGCATGTATAATAATCAAGTATTCAACTTAAAAGAAATAATCTCCTTGAGACAATTTATTCTCATACCAACACTTTACTTTTCTTCTAAAAATCTAAATTATGCTCTTAATTAATTAACTTTTAAAGACAAATCTCATTCTATCTCAAAATCACTTTAGTTTTCTCCAAATATACATGGAAATCTTTAAAACTATTTTAAATAAATTCTTCATCTCATTTTATGAATACTAGGATTTTTCTCCAATTTTATTTCTTACAAAAATTCCTTCAAAACCCATTAGAAGCCAAAAAATAATCAAAAGGGTGGTCGACAGTTTCGAACCAGTGACCTTTCACAATCGCTACAGTAAGCGCCCAAGTTTAACCCGCCAACCACTAGACCAAATGGTCGATGCCGATAAGTGCATACTATAAATCCACTGATGGGAATCTATTAACCGGTCATATAGAGATTGTCTACATTAGAATCCATATCCAACTGGGATACCTCAACAAACTTGTAATCATAAAGTGAAAACTCAACAATATTAGTGTATAAATGGGATGAGAAATTATAAGGAAATTTTTAAATATTGTACCCATAAACAATGTAATAACAAAAATATAGTTACTGTTATGGAGCTCTTCTTCATGAGTTGCATAATGCTTGTAAATATGAACTTAATATATTAGGAATAGAGTTGTTGGATGATCCTGTAAGGATGGGGCTATTTTACCCATGCAAACCAACTAATACTAGGGTTTGTACAAGTATTTGATATTATCATCCAACGTAATATCAATATGAACGGGATTTAACTAATTTTTAACACCTTTATTAAAAATATAATATTTCAATCCTATCTAGCACGGATTTTATCTACACATTTCTCATCACATTCAATTCATACTAGTCATATAAAATAATTAGCATACAATTTTTACAATTAGAAAGCATAGGATCACCAACAAACATAATGTTAATCCATTTGTCAACATAGCATGATTCACTATTAATCTCACCACAATCATAGTATAGTTATTCTATTTTATCAAAACTACTCATTCACTTTTATTAGCATGTACATTCTAAAAAAATTAGAAAGTAGGAGAACACCCACCTTAATGAAGCTTGAACAATTGAAGGGAAGGATGGGACACTTTTTCTAGCTCCAAGACAAACTCCTAGCAATGGCTCCTCCTCCTAGCAAAGCTCCCTTTCCCTAGCAATGACTTCCTCTCTCTAGAAATTCCTCCAAGCAAAAGGACCCTCACTCTCTTTCTTTTTCTTACACTTATTTTTCTTTTGTTTTTGGTGTGAAAAGAATGAGGAATGGAGAGTGCTATTTATAGGATTTTGCTAGGGTTCTAATTGCATAATTACACACCTAATAAATTACTAAAATTAATTTTTTAACCTTTCATTTTCCTAACTCTCAAAAACCCCCAACTCTTCAACTCACCACCTCTCTTAATCCTATAACCTCCAAAACTCCCACCTCTCTCTCTCCCCACTCTCCTAACCATAACTTCTCACTCTCCCTCTCTTGTAAAACCAGCCTACCTCAGCTTAAATCCTAGTGTATGTGCACATGGATTCATGCCACGTCAGAGTAGCACTTCAAAGAACAGCATGCTTCTGCATGCACTCCATGGCCCCCCACCAACACATACTCTTCAATTTAATTTACCATATATGTTATCAAGCATATCAGCACTTCATGTTTACCCGTGGGCCCCCATAGTCCAAGTAAAAATCCGGCCACACTACAATGTGCACATGTATATATGCATACATTATTACTAGTTTCCCATTTATATAAGTCAAATATATATATACACTATACACTACATAATATATACATGCTACTACCATTATATTAGTTCTTTAAATTACGGAGTGTTACACACTCCGAAATTTATTTTGAAAAGAAATATACCGAAATATGTTCGCCAAAAACACGTGTATCGCACGTAAAATATCAAAATGCGAAAATTGACTTTATCAATGAAAAATTATTACATATAATCGAAAACAATATAAGAAAAATATATTTACTAATTTTATGTATTTCATGATGAAATCACTGCACGTAGAAAACACGTGCATTGTACGTGTAGAAAATCGAAAAAATGCTTTTTAATCAAATAGGGGGAAAGTTAGATTTCCGTTTTATAAAAAGATTTGTAAACATAAAATAAATAATAGGAACCCAAAAATTATCATCCGTAGCGGCGAAAAATATGTAATTAATACGTGTATTGAAAACACATAGAAAGCACGTAGAATACAAATATCGAAATATTATATTTTTGTTGACTCAAAATAGGGAAAAATCAATACTGAAAATATATAAATAGTCGGTAATCAAAATACGGGATGAAAACACGTTACAAAATACACGTGCGTAACACACGAGGGCAAAATTGTAATTTCCAATTTTGCGGGGTGTTACACACCCTCCGATGCTCAAGTCGGTAATCAGGAATGATTATGAAAGAGCGTAAATTGGCAAAAGATTGATTACCTCTTAATGATGGTGGATGGGGGGTATTTATAGTCGCCTTAGGGGATCAGATTAGGAATGTAATCCCTAATCCCCAGTGAAAGGATAGATGTGAATCAGGGCCGTTGATTAGTATTAATTAGAAACCCTAATTCTATCTTGCTGGACCGAGTTCATTTCGGGTTGGGACCTATACCTAGTTGAGGTGGATCCGTTCGTGGGTTATTGGGTCTTGAAGAAAGACCCAGTTCCCATTTCAGACCCGTTTGTAGGTGAAATTACCGTTTTACCCCTGAGCTTTAAGATTCGTGTCCGATGTGAACGGTCCCGATTTAATCCTATTTTTAGCCATATCACTGAACTCCCTGAATATAAGGAATTATGTTAAGTTTTTATTAATTTACTTCAAATGATCGTATGGGGTTTCCAATTCGTTTGGACAGCTTGGTTTTTTTTTTTTTTAATAAAGAGATTGTTTTTTCCCAAGATTTGAAGAAGTTTTTTCGTCAAATAACAAAATAATTTGTGAAATTGTTTTAAATCTATTTAAAATATTCCAAAAAGACATTATGAAACTAAAAAATAAAGTTGAAAAATGTAAATGGTTCATATAAAAAAATAATCTACCCAAACGAAATACTCTAACCCTACTATAACCCTCTAATCCTACCCTAGTCGTAACCCTCTAACACTCTCTTAAACCATCTTTACTGAAAATATAAGGAATTATGCTAAATGTTTATTAATTTACTTCAAAAAATCATATGGAGTTTCCAAATCGTTTGGATAGTTGATATTTTATAATTTTTTATAAAGAGATTGTTTTTCTCCAAAATTTGAAGAAGTTTTTTAGTTAACGAACAAAATAAATTTATGCTCTGATCCTACTGTAACCCTACTTTAACCCTACTATAACCCTCTAACCCTACCTTAGTTGTAACCCTAACACTCTTTCTTTTAGTTGCTTTCATTTTGTGGCCTTAGGATTGCTTCAAATCTGTGACAAATACAAAGAGTATTATTACAAGGATCATGTGAATGGGAATGGAATGGAGTTATCAAGTCATGGATTCCATAACTTACCTACTATTATATTTCACTCCACAAAGTGGGCACCACATGTAGATCCCCACATGTAGAACCCAATAAGGAAAAAGATTCAGTGCGCTTTAGAGCAGAAAGTCATCATATCCAACTTTGGAAAAAGAACAAGTTCATAACTTGCCTACTATTACATTTCACTCTACAAAGTGGGCACCACATGTAGATCCCCACATGTAGAACCTAATAAGGGAAAAGATTTAGTGCGCTTTAGAGCGAAGAGTCATCAGATCCAACTTGGGAAAAAGAACAAGTCCATAACTTTGCCTACTATTATATTTCACTCTACAAAGTGGGCACCACATGTAGAACCCAATAAGGAAAAAGATTCAGTACGCTTTAGAATGGAGAGTCATCAGATCCAACTTAGGGAAAAGAACAAGTCCATAACTTTGCCTACTATTACATTTCATTCTACAAAGTGGGCACCACATGTAGATCCCCACATGTAGAACCCAATAAGGAAAAAAATTCAGTGCACTTTAGAGCGGAGAGTCATCAGATCCAATTTGGGGAAAAGAACAAGTCCATAACTTTGCCTACTATTACATTTCACTCTACAAAGTGGGCACCACATGTATAGAGCCCCACATGTAGAATCCAATAAGGAAAAAGATTCAATGCGCTTTAGAGCGGAGAGTCATCAGATCCAACTTGGAAAAAAGACCAAGTCCATAACTTGCCTACTATTACATTTCACTTTACAAAGTGGGCACCACATGTAGAGATCCCTACAAGTCCATAACTTGCTTTTAGAATCAAAGAACAGAGATGGCAAGGCAGGGGGCGGGGGTGGGGGAAGGAGGAAGGGGGAGAAAGAGTAACCCCTAATCCTAACACTAACCATAACCCATAACCCTATACTAACCCTTAACAACTCATTTAACCCTAGCTTACCCAAACCCCTATTAACACTAACCCTATCTGAAATATTATTACCATTTTAAGGGATATGTTTAGGGGTTAGGTGCTAAACTGGATAGGTATACGCACTTCAGAGGAAAATACATATTAGGGGTAAAAATATATTTAAAAAATTGATTTTTACGAATGAAAAGATCATCTTTTATTTTCTGGTTTTTTTTTATAACATTTAACCTTAACGTTTTTATATTGGTTAGTTAGGTGGCTAAAAAAGGAAATTAATAAAAAATATAAACGTTGTACAATCATATGAATGTCGACTTTGTAGAGTTCAAGAGACACTGTTCGTAAAGAGTAGAGAGACAGTTGTAAAAAGCATAAAATTTTTTTTTGCAAAATTATATAAAAATTATATAAAAATTGTATAAAAAATACAAAAATTGAAATAAAATTTGGGGAAAACCATTTTAAAACAAATTAATCAATTTTAGAAGTATAAACATTTAATGTTGATAAAAAATCGGAACCCGAAGTCGAGGCCTATCTCTAACCCCACTCTAACCCTCTAACCCTAGCCCTAACCCTATTAACACTCAAACTCTTAAACCAAATTCAATATTTACGAAGAATGATTTTACATGTTTATTTTTTATATATAAATTATATACACGATATTCAATTTGTTTGTATAGTATACTATTATTTGTTTTATGAACAAATTTTTCTTAGGAAAAATATGTCCACCTTAACCCTTTATTGGGGATAACGGGTTAAGTGAGCTTAACCCATTATCGCCAACAACGGGTTAAGGTAGAATATATTGGCCGAACTTTATCTTCAAAATGTTAAGTTTGTACAACAAAAAGCAAATACACTGGAATTATCTACCAACCTAACCCGTTTTTGGAGATGACGGGTTAAGCTTACTTAACCCGTTATCTCCAATAACGGGTTAAGTAGCCCAATACTATCCGAACTTTATCTTCAAAATTTAAAGATTGTATCACAAAGGCAAAGACACTGCAAATATCAATCAACCTAACCCGTTATTGTGGATAACGGGTTAAGTTATCTTAACCCGTTATACTAAATAATGGGCTAGGTTGGAAGAATTTGACAGTATTTTATCTTCAAAATGTAAGTTTCCACAAATAAAAAAAAAACCAACAGCATATATAGTGCACAAATACATAATTTGCACGGATACATAAAATTCACAAATTTCAACAGAAATAAACATTCGCTAACCAATTACAACATCAACATCCACAACAACATATATAGTTCACAAATACAAAAAGTGCACACATACACAAATTGCACTCAGATTAAATACACCAGTAATCTATTTATAAAATAAAAAATGTTGAATTGAGCATATATATACAATCAAAAGTGTAGAACTTTTCAATAATTGATTCCTTCCATGGGCACGATCAGCTTTCATTCCGGACCTACACAAAAAAAAAACAAATAATAAAGTTGAAATTAATAATTCTCTTCACATCGAAAGACAAAAATAAGCAATTACAAAAAGTTTATCTTCAAAGTTTAATATGACATACATAATACGAAAACTCCTTAGCACGAACCTTCATCGTCATCACTCTCTCCAGCGATTGGAGCTTCTTCATATGCTACCGATCCACTAAATAAGGGAGAAGAATGGGTTAGTGTCAACAACAACAAGTTCAGATTGAATGAGTCAAATTAACAAATATTTAGTCTTGGATATATTACCTTGCCATATTTTTTGGGCAATTTCGTGAATCGTGACATACGACACGAAGGCATGTTCTGCAAAGTCTAGGTATCTTCGTTTTTTGGGATTCTCTTATGGACTTAAACCTCTTTCCTCTAGGCCTTCCCTTTGTGGTGCATTATACAGGGTCCCCCACTGGTGCATGTGCATGTGCATGTGCATGTCCATCACTTTCCGGTTGTGCGCTACCTTTGTGTGGTGTGCTATTCCCGGATTGAATGTGAGAAAAGCCTTCGATTCTCTTAAGCATGTGGTCGAGCATGTACTTGTACGCTCCCTCTGAAGAACAACCAAGATCGACCAACTGTCTTGAGTGCATACTCAATTCACAATAATGAGAGGCAAAATTGTTGCACATACTATTGGAAACGGGTGTACTGCTTCTTGTCAGTTGATCCCGGGTCTATCGTCTACAAATATATTACTCCGGTAGTGCGGTGTGATCGGTGAACCGGAGAACCGCCAATAGATGTTTGCATGGAATGCCTACGAATTCATACATGGAACAAGGGCATTTAGCCAATTGACGGAGTTTGCAAAAAGAAATCACCTTCCCCGGTTCTGAATTTCCACAAATCGTTACAGGAAAAGCTGAACTATCCGGTATATCCATACTTGCAACGACACTCACATTAAGTAATAAGCTTTTTACGACTTCTTGTTGGAATTTGTAGAAAGTCTTTAGTGTGTATGTTCCCGCCATTTGTGACTCCAACACCCATTCGGTCTTCAATTTTGGCCTCTCCTCGCGATTACGATGAGTTTCTTTAAGTTCTTCGTGTCTTTGTTTTACTAAGACTCAGTCAAAGATGACGGCAAATTCATGCCATGAGTACTTTTTATGAGTATGTTGCTTTAAGGATGAATGTAGCAATTCGCTACATTGGGTACTCAACATGCCGCCCCAATATGAGTCTCTTGCATACACGGGAGCCCATTTCTCGAGAATCTCAAATTATCGTTCAACCATTTGTTGTTCTCAAGTTTGTATTGCGAAATTAAAATTTTTCAGTTCTGTTCAAATTCAGTTTTATATTCCGTCGTGTAGATGATAGTCTTCAAAGCATCTTTAAACTCTCAATGTTATTCGACATACGCACTTCATGCGGTAACTTATCCATAATATGCCAAATGCAATATCTATGATCAGTGGCTGGGAAAACTTTCTTAACTGCAGCACTTATTCCACGATCCTCATCTGTCACGATACCCACCAGATCGCAAGCCATTACTACTCGCCACTTTTCGAAGAATCACTCAAATGAGGATGCCTTCTCATTTGGAAAGAACCTGCAACCCAGGAATATTGATTGCCAATGATGGTTGACTCCAACAAATGGTACGAATAGCATCCCGTATCGGTTTGTGTTGTAGGTAGCATCAAAGCAAACAACACTCCCAAATACTTCAAAATTCTTTCGAGAGATACCATCCACCCAAATACAATGGGACAATCGTCCTTCGGGATCACATTGGTAATCATAAAAAAATAAAGGATCAGTCTCCTTTTTGGATTCAATGAACTCAAGTAGCATTTGCCCATCGTGTCCTTTTAAACCTTCCATCTCGTCTCTCCTTAGATTTCTAATATCGGTTTCAGTGAATCTAAAATCCTCATTACCTCCACTTGCACCTTCGAAGAAAAATATTTGTTTGCATATGGGGACATTAGCTTCGGAATGTTGACCAATTACTTTTTTATCTGTATTTGTCAATACACGGTTTCGAGGTAGCAAGTGACGTCTACCGGGTGAAGTAAATTTGTGATTGTATGGTTCATTAAATGAATAAATAATCTACGAATTACTTTGTGAGTTTAGTTTGACACGAACGAAAACTTTGCAACTCGTTCTCGAAGTAGTTCACCGTCTAGCTTCATTCTGATTATTCGGTGACTCCCCGATTTTATTACATACATATGACTTATCAACTACATCATTTTCTTTGTATTTATTTCCACCCTTACGCATAGCAAAACCCGCACATTTACAGTATGATGAATAAATTTTTTTCGCTTCCTCTAAAGTGGGAAATATCATACCAATCTTCGGTTTTAGGTGCTTGTCAACATGAGGAAGAAACTCGCCAATTTATTGTGCACTCACAAATTTTTTTCTGGCAGCATAACTTTCTTCAAAACTGTCCATATCTAAGAAAACAAAAAGGAGAACAATTAGGGCTACTAAACCCGTTACGGAATGTGATGAAAAATTTCTAACTTTATTTACTTATTAATAGAGTAACATGAGAGAACTGAACAAAAGACATCCAAAATTTATAAAACTTTGCAACTCGGTTGAAATCATGTAACACAAGTCACTCCAACTTGGAGAAGTGAGTTTTGATTAAGGATTCGAGAGATACGAGTGTGTATCGCTTTATTTGGGTTTTATCAACCAAAAACGATACACGCCCGTATCTCACCAACTGTCAGTCAAGACTAACATCTACAAGTTGGGGTTGCTTGTACTATGTGAGATCATCCTACTCGCAAAATTTCGTATTTTTTGGAGGTCGTTTGAAGGGTTTTCTATTCTAATTGTACTAAGAAAGTTCTAAGTAATTTAGTTCTTCATGTGAAGAATTACAAAACCTCAAAAACGGCATCCAAAATTTATAAAAACTTTGTAACTCGGTTAAATTCACCTACCACAAGCCATCCCAACTTGTAGAAGTGAGTTTCGACTCGCGGTACGAGAGATATGGCCGTATATCGCTTTATTTGTGTTTTTTACAATCAAAAACGATACACGGCCGTATCTCCCAAACCGCGAGTCAAAAGTCACTTCTACAAGTTCGGATGGCTTGTGCTACGTGAGACCATCCTAGTCGCAAAATTTCGTATTTTTGGGAGGTCATTTGAAGGGTTTTGTAGTCTAACCGCACTAAACGTTTTCTAAGTCATTTACTTCTAATGCGAGGAACATGGACAAAATGCACAAAAAGCATCCAAAATTTATAAAACTTTACAACTTTCTTGAATTCACCTAGCACAAGCCATCCCAACTTGTAGAAGTGAGTTTCGACTAATGGTTCGTAAGTGGCCGTGTATCGCTTTATTTGGGGTTTTTTTCAAGAAAAAGCGATGCATGCCCGTATCTCTCCAACCGTGAATCGAAACGCTACTCTACAAGTTGGGGTTCCTTGTGCTACGTGAGATCATCATACTTGCAAAGTTTCGTATTTTTTGGAGGTCGTTTGAAGGGTTTTCTAGTCTAACCACACTAAACGCTTTCTAAGTCATTTACTTCTAATGTGAGGAATGTCATAAAACCGCACAAACGACATCCAAAATTTATAAAACTTTGTAGCTTGCTTGAATTCACCTAGCAAAAGCCATCCCAACTTGTACAAAGTGAGTTTCGACTCACGGTTCGAAAGATATGGCCGTGAATCGCTTTATTTGAGTTTTTTTCAACCGAAAGCGATACATGGCCGTATCTCTCGAACCGTGAGTCGAAACTAACTCCTACATGTTGTGGTTGCTTTTGTTACGTGAGACCAACCTACTCGTAAAGTTTTGTATTTTTTGGAATCCGTTTGGAGGGTTTTCTAGCCTAACCGCACTAAAAGATTTGTATGTCATTTACGTCCTATGCGAGGAACGTGAGAAAACCACACAAATGGCATTCAAAATTTATAAAACTTTGCAACTAGCTTGAATTCACGTAGCACAAGCCACCACAACTTGTAGAAGTGATTTTTGACTAACGTTTCGAAAGATACGGCCGTATATGGCTTTATTTGTGTTTTTTCCAAGCAAAAGCGATACATGCCCGTATCTCTCGAACCGTGAGTCAAAACTAACATCTACATGTTGGGTTTGCTTGTGCTACGTAAGACCATCCTACTCGCAAAGTTTCGTATTTTTTGGAGGTCGTTTGAAGGGTTTTCTAGTCTAACCGCACGAAACGCTTTCTAAGTCATTTACTTCTAATGCGAGGTACATGTGAAAACCGCACAAACAAAATCCAAAATTTATAAAACTTTGCAGCTTATTTGAATTCACCTAGCACAAGCCATTCCAACTTGTAGAAGTGAGTTACGACTTACGATTCGAGAGATACAGCCGTGTATCGCTTTATTTGGGTTTTTTTCAACCGAAAGCGATACACGGCCGTATCTCTCGAACCGTGAGTCGAAACTAACTTCTACAAATTTTGGTTTCTTGTGCTACGTGAGACCATCCTACTCGCAAAGTTTTGTATTTTTTGGAGGTCGTTTGAAGAGTTTTCTAGTCTAACCGCACTAAACGCTTTTTAAGTCATTTACTTCTAATGCGAAGAATGTGAGAAAACCACACAAACGACATCCAAAATTTATAAAACTTTGTAACTTGCTTCAATTCACCTAGTACAAGCCATCCCAATTTGTAGAAGTGAGTTTCGACTCACGGTTCGAGAGATACGGCCGTGTATCACTTTATTTGGGTTTTTTCAGCCGAAAGAAATACATGGCCGTATCTGTCAAACCGTCAGTCGAAACTAACTTCTACAAGTTGGGGTTGCTTGTGCTGCGTGAGACCATCCTACTTGCAAAGTTTCGTATTTTTTGGAGGTCGTTTGCAGGATTTTCTAGTCTAACCGCACTATAAATATTCTAAGTAATTTAATATGCACGGCATGTTTATAAATACAACTCAATCTACAATATCGATGACCGATCAACAACTATTGCACTATGTAAATTTATCAAAATACTACTTATAAATTTCTACATCTACAAATTTTTTAGGCCTGAGAGAGGGTCGTGGTGAGAATTGTAATATTCTTGTATCTTCTCTATGGAAGGTGAAAGCCCCAACCGGGACAATTCTTGTGTGCTGTGGGTGTTTGGTGTGATCTAGTCTTGCTTGGTGGTTTGTGTTGATTGTGTCAAAGACTCAACAAAATCCTCATAATTTCCTAACAAGTGGTATCAGAGCAATCAGGATTCATGGGTTTGTTCGAGTTCCTTGGAGATGGCAGATCAAAAGACGAAGATCAAGCGGTTTGACGGTAAGATCAACTTCAATCTATGAAAGGTGGATATGTATGATGTTTTGTTTCAGAAGGACTTGCACCTTACCCTAGAAGAGAAGAACTCAACTGACATGCAGCAGGAGAAGTGGGATGAGATTTGTTTGAAGGCCTTGTGTTTAATCCGATTGCAATTGGTGGACGAAGTCAAGTGTAATATCCTTTAGGAGAAAAGTGCGGCAAGTCTATGGGCGAGACTCAAAATTGACTACTCAGGATCGTCGTTGCTAGATCGGATGTATTGGAAAAGAAAGCTGTTTAGGTTCTCAATGAAGGAAGGTACCCATCTTCAAGATTATATTGTG
Organism: Hemerocallis citrina; assembly: GCA_017893485.1. Lineage (NCBI taxonomy): Eukaryota > Viridiplantae > Streptophyta > Magnoliopsida > Asparagales > Asphodelaceae > Hemerocallis > Hemerocallis citrina. The sequence goes on from CM030358.1 coordinate 84,759,586, forward strand.
GAGTTTAATAAGGTAATATCTGAACTAAAGGCGATTAACGCTGATGATCTTAGCGAAGAGGATAAAGCATTCAACTTGATTTAATCACTACCAACTTCTTATGGTCACTTGATAACTACCATGCTACATAGGAAATCGGCCAAGGAGACACTTACTGTAGCCGGGGTGATTAAGGGTCTGAAGGAAGATGAACTAAGAAAGGAGACTCATAAAGGAGGGTCTACTTCTTTAGGGTGTTTTGCGGTGAATGGTGATACTTCAATTGGAAGGGATGCGGCTCACAAGGGTAAGATTCGTTGCAATTACTGTAAAGGAGTTGGGCATTACAAGAGAGACTGTCACAAGTGGTTGAGTCAGAAGAGTGCTACTAAAGAAAGGGAACAAGCCCATATAGTCAACGCAACTGAGTCAAGTAATAATGTTGATTGTTGTCTTCTTGTTTCAAGTTCTTCAGATGTGGATTCAAGTTGGTATCTTGATTCGGAAAGTTCTTCTCATATTTGCTCCGAGAGGAAGATGTTTTCTACTTACAAGTCATCAACAAGCCGTAGTGTGAGAACGGGGAGTGGTGAGATTTTTGAAGTGGTGGGTGAGGGAACTGTTGAATTGGAGACGCCAGATGGTAAAGGGTTCACACTAGAAGAGGTCATGCATATTCCTTCGATACAGAAAAATCTTATATCCTTGGGTACTATTGATGCTCGTGGTTGCAAGTACACAGCTCGAGGTGGAGTTTTGACAATATGGGATAGTCATCGTAAGGTAATGAAGGGTAAGAGGGGGATTGAGCAGGGTCAGCACAACTTCTACCAGCTTTGTGGGAGCAGAAAAACTCGGCTGAGTGTATGGAAGCCCATTGTTCCTAAAGCATTATCTAGTAAGCCGTCACTAGAATTACCGACGTAAGACTGCAACGTTCGAATACCGTTGGAAGGTGGAGAAAGCCTTGATATAGGTGGAGTTCGTGTGGAGGGTGGCACCTCCATGATTACATCTACATGGGTGTGCCTTTGAGGGGGGCATACAGCTGGAGGAAAACAGGTGGAAGTTTGTTCAACTAGCAGGAGAAGCCATAGAAACATGTTGTTTACAAAGCGGAGAAGAAAGGTCTAGAAGCGTTTTAAGTCACACAGGTATGGATTCATGTGTATGCAATCCAAGGTGGAGATTGTTGGGTTTATGTCTTGCATACGATATTGGATAAGAAGACGCTAAGACGATGGAGAGACAAAGGCAATTGGAAACGGAGTGGAGGCAAGAAACAATCGGCAATAGCTACAGCAGAAGTTGTGGTCAACCGTCCCTAATGAGCGGTCGACCGTCCCATGCAAGAAGTCTTCCAGAGAGGAGGACAGTCGACCGCCTTGTTGGTGCGGTTGACGGTCACGGCGCTGATGGGTTTCGGACTTGAGTCTAGGTGATTTGTGAAAAGCCCAACTTGCTCTTCAAGTTAGATCGTGTGGATCCTATTGTAGGGTTATCTCTTATGTAATATTCAATGCCTATTGTAACAAGATATCAACTTAGGGTTTGTCTCTAGATCTATATAAACAATTGTAACGGCTCATATATTCATGATGATTCTATTGAGTGCCGAATATAAGAAGAGAGTACTTCATCTGAGAGGGTGAGAGAGTTATCCATTGTAAGCCGCATCAAGTTCCATTAGGCTTGAGAGAAGGTCGTGGTGAGAATTGTAATATTCTTGTATCTTCTCTAGTTGAATAATATCTTGGTTCTTCCTCCCCCGGATTAAGGCGAAAGCCCCAACCGGGACAATTCTTGTGTGCTGTGCGTGTTTGGTGTGATCTAGTCTTGCTTGGTGGTTTGTGTTGATTGTGTCAAAGACTCAACAAGATCCTCATAATTTTCCTAACACCAACGGCCCAGATCAACATTCGCACGGGTCTGTGCACACAGACCCGTTTACAACCGAAGAAACCTATATATATATATGGAAAACTTCGGTTGTGCACTCCTCTAGTGCACACAGCCGTGTGCACTCGCGCTCAGCCGTCCGATCTGCATTTTGATCATGATGCAGATCTAATGGTTCACATTCTCTCCCACTCTTCTCACACTTACGGAGGGGTAATTTGGTCATTTACCCCTACCCCTCAGACGCTACCCTCTCTTTCTCTCTACCTTATCGATCTGCCCCTTTTCGATCTTCACCTCTCTCTCTCTCTCTCTCTCTCTCTCTCTCTCTCTCTCTGCCCCTTTTCGATCCAAAAAACAGAAATCCTAGTTTAAAAATTCGAGTGACCTCTCTATCTCTCTCTCCATCAAGGTGAAACCCTAATCTCCTAATCACTCTCTCGAGCGACCTCTCACAGTCTCTCCATCGACGTGAAACCCTTCTCGAGATCGATCGCTTACCCCAGGTGTTCACCGAAACCTCCCTCTCTCTGTTCTCTCTTGGTCGACGAATCTGCCTATCTCTCGAGCGACGCTCCAATCTCAAAAATCGAAACCCCAAGGTATAAAATTTTCCCTTCAAATTACTTTAAATTGAAATCCTAGTTTCTTATTTTTTTTAATCTTGTTAAAAATAAATTTTGGTAAGTTGAAACCCTAGTACACACTTTTTAGATTATGGTAAACCCCAAGGTATAAAACTATTCCTTCAATTGAGTTAAATTGAAACCCTAGTTTCTTGTTAGATAGATCTTGTTTAAAAAAATTAGGGTAAATTGAATCCCTACTATAGATTTTTTAGATTATGGTAAAAAAAAACTTCAAGAAGGTGATTTAATGTTGGATAGCTATTTGATTATATACTGTGATAGATATTTGATTTTATATAGTGGATAGTAATTTGCAGACGTATACTATGATAGTAATCTAATTATATATTGGAATTTGTAATAGGTATGGAGAGTGGGGAAGGTTGCTCACAACTCGGTGATAATTTTTTGTGTATTCACTTTCTTATTATTTGTTTAAATTTCCATATTTGAAAATCAAAATTTAGCATACATTTTCTTATTATTTGTTTAAATTTTCATATTTGAAAATCAAAATTTACCATACATTTTCTTATTATTTGTTTAAATTTCCATTGTAACTTACTTTGGCTTCATCTTTTCAATGGCAGCAGTGTATTCATTGAAGAAGTGGTGAATTCTTCTACTGAAGATAGCTCCGAGGATGGTAACGACTATATGAATTGAGTGAAGTATTTGATTCGCGAACAATTTGGTAAATTTGATGCTTTACTGTTTTTTATTTTGGGGATGAATCAATAGGCAGTGGTGAATGCATGAAATGGTCAAGTTGAGTTTAATGTTTCCCCACCTACGAAGTCAAATATATATCTGTGCTTCTCTTTTTTTATATATATACTGGGCTAGTGCACTCGCGCTAAGCCGTCCGATTCTGCATTTTGATCATGATGCAGATCTAATGGCTCACATTCTCTACCCTTCTTCTCACACTTATGGAGGGCTAATTTGGTCATTTACCCCTACTCTCTCTTTCTCTCTGCCCTTTCAGATCGATCGCTTTTCGATATGCCATTTTTTCCCCAAAAAAACAGAAACAGGTGGGGGTTTGTGAAGGTTGCATCTATTGGGCGTGGCAATCTATATAAAGTATTGCCCTTCATTAATTTTTTCATGAGCAATGATATTGAGGTATTATTATGTCATAAAATTTGTTCCAAATTCATTATTGTAAATGTCGTGCACTGTGCAGTGTCCTATTAAGCAGGTTAAGGAGCAAGGACTAGGGTTAGTCTTCATTTAACATGCTTTTAGGCAATTATAAAGGATAGTATAGTTAGACTCAGGAAACAGAGGAGTGGGAATGTGGAGGTATCTGAAGATGACATATGGCTATTGTTCTCTTGGTCCATTTGGGAAATTTGGCTGTGTTGTTTTTTAGAGATTGCATATATTTGATTTTGGTAGATGTGAGAACATGAAACATGGAAATTGAAACAATAGCAGCAGTAGCAGTGTGATATTTTGCCATGATGCAATTCCTCTAGTGAAAACATAAACACTAATCTCCTGAGGGTTGTGTGGTTTTTTAGAGACTGCATATATTTGATTTTGGTAGATGTGGGGGTTTGTGAAGGTTGCATCTATTAGGCATGGCAATCTAATGCAGCCGTAGTGCTAAACCTGTACACTTTCTTGGTGGAATGCTTGATACACTTATACATTTATGAAATAGCCTAGTGTTGTGAATTCATGTGATTTCTGAGCCTACTTCATTTCATGTTATTAGCAAAAACATGCTCTCTATTATCTAAATTTCTGTTCTGAGCCTATACTAATGCCTGATTGATGATATTTTCAATCAGAATACAGCAGCAGCGATAGCAGCATTAGCAGCGGTAGCGGTGTGAGAAGATGATATTTTGTAATACAATCCAGCGTGATATTTTGATGGAGCATGAACAATAGCAGTAGCAGTGCTGTGTCAGAACATGAAACATGGAGCTGACATTAGGCAATTATAAAGGATAGTATAGTCAATAGCAGTGCTAACTATTCTTATCTGTAACCCACAAGAGTGCTGACAGCTATTTGCCAATGACAAACTGGAGAGCTGGGGTGGTTTGGAGAAGCATCAACTATGACTGCGATACCAAATATTTTAAGTGGCGAGCATGTAATATGTTGTATTGTTATTTATATTAGGCAAATCATTTTTGACAATACATTAGCAAACAAGTAGAATGTGATATTATTGACCCTTTTTCATACTAAATTAATCAGTATATTATTTTCCTTTTCCAATCATGGATGAGAGTTCATAGTTGTATACCTCGAAGAAATGTGTCCGCTTTGGTGCAATATAATCAATTTTAAGAACTGGCGCGACCATTCTTTTTCCTTTCTGTTGTACAGGCAAATCAAGGTTTGTATGGAAAATCGGCTAGTTTGCAGGTGGTTTGAGCTGGCTTCAATAATGTGGCTGTATGGTTTGATGGATTCTTCTTATGTTAGTTATGATTAATATGATGAAACTTTTTTTTTCCTTTTCTCTATTGAACAAAACTAGCACCCAGCTTTCCATCCTTACCAGTCCTGATCCAGGCAGGTAAGGATTGCAGGGTGCGCTTAAGTTGTGGCTGATATGAGTGTATGACTGAGTGAGGATGCAAAAACCAGTTCATTACATTGCAGACCAAAGTTATACAAAAGGAATAAGTTGTGATAATAGAGTTTTCTAAAATTCTACAGAAATTGTGACCGTGGACCGTGGTATTTGAAAGACATTATCATTTTTTTTTAAGAAGAAAGAAAACTTGCTAGGTACAGTTTCACTCTGATACCGTCTTTCGTAGCATCTTTCTTTGTGTAGGATGTAGAAGAAAAAGAAGAAAAAATTTGGATGTACAGTTGAAAGAAGAAGTATTCACATCAACTGACAGGCTCCTGTCTCTAATTAGCCCCATATCTGAGTTTATTTCTTGTTTTCTTGGAGCCTCTATGATGAGGTTGCTCAGATAATCTCAACCATGACAACTTGATGTTTAGCTTGTGTTGGATGCCTATCGCAATAGTTGCTGCAGAAGTACACTATTATTAGATATCAGTTGAACCTTTTGATGAAGCTTCTTATTCATAAATTAGGTGCAGCCTTGCTTTGATCTGAATGTATACTGCAAAATTTTTTCTCTTTTCATCGAACTGCTTGAACAAATTTTGCATTTCATCGATTGAAAAATGTTATCATTTACATTTCATCTACTTTCTCTCTCTTCAGTCAATCAACATGAACCAATAGTGCTAATGTTTGATTACAAACTACACAAGTTATATTCTGAATCCAACAACAAGGCTTTACAACTTATTACATATGGACATTTTTAAGTACAAACGTGAGGTACAAGCTTCATTTGCACATATAGTAGCATTAGCACCCTCTTCGATCAATCTCCTTTTAGCTGAAGCTCCAAGCTTCCACGAATGTAACTACTTCAACTCCATCATCAGCTCATAGTTCATGTAAAAGGCACATAGAAAAAAAAAGGTGTTACTTATAAATGAACAACACATTATTTCCAAAGTTATAAATCAAAAATTAAATATGTGAATGCCAAAATGTAAACTATAATCAGGGATGTACCACAAGCAGCAATAGTTTAGTAGCAACAGTAACATAACAATCAGTTTCTAAGAGTAAATTTAATAGATCAAATTAATAACATTTGAAGCATGCCAAATGTCTCAGATATACATTAAATTTAATCTGAGCTCATAATCATATTATGATCAAAATATATGAACATAGGTACCAGTTTATCCAATAATATCAAAAAATTTAAATCGCATTAACAATAAACCCAATTGTACTGCAATTGCATATCAAAGTATGAGCAAATAGAAATATTAGATAGAAACAGCAAAAACATAGCAATAAGAATTTAGATGAAAGTATACTCATATAGTAATGTAATAATATATGAAGCATTAGAATGGCTCAGATACACACTAAGGTTCATCATCATTTGGGCTCAAAACCATACTATGATCTAACGTCAAAACAAAAGCAGTAGTAAAGACAGTAACATTAAAAAACTAAGATCTTCGTAACAATAACCCAATTGTATTGTATCTCCTATCAAAGCATGTATTAACGGCAATAACTAAGACTTTCCAGTAAGCTCTATTGAAGGATGCAGTCTCTTATGAGGATGGTTACAGAATGCAGACTTTTCAGATTTTTTTTACCATAATCTAAAAATGCTGCAAATTACTTTCTCTAATCTATCCCCCAATCTACCTAATTTAATGAAGCTCTGCAACTTACCAAAATTTATTTTTGACAAGATTAAAAAAAAAAGAAACTAGGGTTTCAATTTAAAGTAATTTGAAGGGAAAATTTTATACCTTGGGGTTTCGATTCTTGATATTGGAGCGTCGCTCGAGAGATAGGCAGATTCGTCGACCAAGAGAGAACAGAGAGACGGAGGTTTCGGTGAACACCTGGGGTAAGCGATCGATCTGAGAAGAAGAAGCGATCGATCTTGAGTTGGAGTAGGGTTTCACGTCGATGGAGAGACTCAGAGAGGTCGCTCGAGAGATCGATGGAGAGATTAGGGTTTCGATTCGCGTTGACGGAGAGACTGAGAGAGGTTGCTCCAGAGAGTGATTAGAAGATTAGGGTTTCACCTCGATGGAGAGAGAGAGAGGTCGCTCGAATTTTTAGACTAGGATTTCTGTTTTTCAGATCGAAAAGGGGCAGAGAGAGAGGTGAAGATCGAAAAGGGGCAGATCGATAAGGTAGGGAGAAAGAGAGGGTAGCGTCTGAGGGGTAGGGGTAAATGACCAAATCACCCCTCCATAAATGTGAGAAGAGCGGGAGAGAATGCGAACCATCAGATCTGCATCATGATCAAAATGCAGATCGGACGGCTGAGTGCGAGTGCACACGGCTGTGTGCACTAGAGGAGTGCACAACTGAAGCTTTCCCTATATATATGTAGTGAGGTAGGAACCCATCCTACTTTCCTTTTTTGGTTTTTAAAAAAAAAGCGAAGGCTCCAACTTCAAGTCCTGGACATTTAATACCTTCTGAAGTTTGAATGACATTTTTGCTCTTTAATCAGTATGAAACCATTGGTTTTGATATTTACTTTTGACAAATGATGCCTTTAGAAAGAAAAAATGAACAGCAACCTACCTAACACAAAAAAGTTCATTTTCCTTCTTTCTCTACTTAACACAACCCGGGGGGGGGGGGGGGGGGGGGGGGGGGGGGTTATGTATGAACTGAAACAGAAACACAAATTTGGATTTTGTATTACAAGATTTCCGAAGAGTAATACATCAATAGAACTGTTACATAGCATAATCACCGTAGAATTTGACATTCATTTAACAAACTAAAACATTAAGAATGTTTAAAGAGGAAAATGAATGTTGAGCTACCAGAAGCCCTTCTTCAACTTACATCAACTGCAAATGACAAAAAACATACAATAATGCTATGAACAAAGTTTTTCAAACAATCTGTGTACGGTCATCGTTTTGCCTACTAAGATAGTAAGCAAACCTCCTCTCTTCAAATGAATACTCTGTCATCGCCATCATGTCTAATGTTTTTACTGCTGGTGTGGTCGCCACATTCATTGGCTTGGAAGCACTCATTGGTGTCTTGGGAATTGGGGCCGGCACTGCTTTAACTGGCGTGCTGTTCTCTTGAGTTTCACTCAAGAGGGAAGGAATTGGAGTGAAGTTCTGCTGATGAGCAATGGTAGGGATGTTACTTTGAGAAGGTGTAGATGGGATGTTGTTGGTGTGAGTGAGAGGAGCGAAGGGTGTCCGTATGGTGTCAACTTCGCGGGTACTTGGAGGGTTGAACGAAAGTTTTTTAACTGGGAGACCGGCAACATCTAGTCCTCTACTAGCTGCAAAGTTTTGTAAGGTTTATAAGAACATGTAAGGAGTTGGATTAAAATTTCAGAAACAGCATATAGCTAGCTACTTAGTAATATATAAGATTTGAAAGATCATAAAACTAAACATCTTACACTCTTTCATAGTAGCTCAAGTTCATAAGCTGAACATATACCCTAAACATATTACACTCTTTCATAGTAGCTCAAGTTCATAAGCTGAACATATACCTGCCAAGCAATAAATTTTCACCACAAATGTGAGTCATTGTTTAAGTAGCTCTGATATCTCTTGAATTTATAGGTCTCATATGTTTATAAGTTTTGTACTCTCCCTCCCTCCTCTTGTTTATCTATATTTGTTTATTGTAATTTTATTCTTATCATACAATTTTTAATTAATTATATTCACCACCACCATGCACCCACCCCTGCACCTTATCGTAAAACTATTGTCAAATCCTTTGTGAATTATTATGCTTCATGTCAGACTGATATAAGAGGATAAGTTTAGAGGGGAGAGTTGTGTGCAAGGAAATATGTAGTTTTTGCTAATCAATTTTTTTTGCTAATCAAGAAATATGTAGTCTATACTTTGGCTATAAGTGCAATGACATATACATTATTTTCCACTAGATCTAGGTTCATAGGTCCTTGACTCCATGACATGTTTTGAATAGTGGTTTACTGAAAAGCAAAGACATAGACACACCGATACACCGACACAGACATGATGATGCAACACAACACCCCAGCACAGGGGAATGTTTGAGAAACTACATTGACATGGACACGATTTCCACGTAGAAGTGTCCAGACCTCATATGTCGTTTACTCTCCCACCCTCTCAATTTTTGTTATACAACTTGATCATCTGATTGCACTATGGAGAACAAATTGATATCGTACTTACAACTTCCAAAACATAAATCTCCATTTCGTACACTTTCAAAACCATAAATCCAAATGGCATGATCAAACTGAAAGGAAAACATATTTCCTTCAATTAAACCTAAACTGAACAAGAAATCTTGAGAAAAATATTTGAATACTTCTAGCTTAACCAAAATAAATATTTTCAAAGATTTGTCTCTTTAGCACAACTTTTTCTCCCTTTAATGCACATGTTCTAGAAGGTGAATGAAAGACTGTACAGTATCTCATCCAAAGAGGTAAACTAAAAAAATGCACAATTTATAAATTTTGGGTGTTTCCAAATAAATTCCTCAATTAATCCACCTTTTCTATTTTCCATTCAGACCTCCAAATGTTGGTATCCCCCCCCCCCCCCCCTCCCGCCCCAAGTTACCATTATTATACTCTACAAGTCCATTTGGATATTTTTCTTTAAAAATTGGCTCAACCATAGTTAAATCCTAACCAATGATGGGTGAAGACTAAAGTGCCCAGTGCTTTTGGACGGAATAAGTGAACCAATCTCTCTCTCTCTCTCTCTCTCACTTAACTCTTCTTTTCCCACTTATCACGCCTACCTGCTCTTCACCTTCACATTACGTAGCTAAGAGCATCCAAAATTTCCAAAAATGGAATTTTTTTAAAATTTTACGCCACTATCGTCTGCTATAAACCTAGTTTATAGCAGAGTAGTGAACAGGAGTCGGCCATATATAGCAGAGTAGAATAGCATTTGGAAAATATAGAAGACGGTAAAAGATACTCCGTCTATTAAAATTTTTGAATTCTTTAGAATAAAAAATTCGAATAGACGGAAGAAGATCTTCCGTCTATACAATTTGACCGGTCAAAATTGTATAGACGGAAGAAGATCTTCCGTCTATCGAATTTATTAATTGTTTTTAAAAAAAAATTATCAAACGGAATATGTTCCTCCGTCTTCATAATTAAAAAAAAAACAAAATTGAAAGAGACAGACGTCCCTTTCAATTACTTTTTTTTCCCTTTTTTTTCCTTTTTTTTTCGTCCTTTTCCTAAAAGACAAAAGTGAAAACCACAAAAAAAAAAAAAAAAAAAAACAGAAAATTCCCAAATGGAAGAACTTGTTCCGGCTGAGAATTTTTAAGATTTTTTTTTAAAAAAAAAACCGGACGGAAGAAGATCTTCCGGTTGGATTTTTTTTAAAACAAAAAAAATAATAAAGATCTCAGACGGAGGATCTTCTTCCGTCTATATATTTTACAAATTTTTTTTGCAAATTATAGCTCTCAACGATAGTGACGGAATCGATACAATGCTAAAAGCAAATATGCATATAGTTAAAATATAGCACGAACCATAGTGGATGCTCTAAGGGGATGTTTGGATGGATTTAAAATATTGGGAATACGTAGAATAAAAGTTTTCATGAATATTTTTTGTGTTTTCATGCATATTTTTTATCGCTTTTCCACCATATGACGTAGCATTCATCTTTTGATTAAAATAATTTCTCCTAAAAAAGTACAGAATACACTGGAAAACTCATGAAAACTTATTTAATACCTTTTTAACTATTATTGCTTATTTTTCTCTTCTATGCTTTCCTTTCTTAACTTTTTCAACAAACTTTTCTTCCATCCAAACAAAATTCTCATAAGAAAATATATTTTCATTAGACGCAACCAAACAAGATTTGTGAAAATACCAGGAAAATCTTTTAAATGAAGATTTTCTAAGTATTCTAACTTCTACATCAATCCAAACGTCCCCTAATGGGAAATGAAGAAGGTTAAGCAAGGTTAATAGGTTATAACGGAAACACAAAGTACTATTAAGCTTGACAGGAAAAGGGTCACAACAAGTGGGTTAATTAACCAGTTTGGATCTAATAAAGATAACCAATGCAATTTGGGGCTTTAAAAAAATTCCAACATTTGGGGGACTTGTGTTGGAAAAACCCTTGATTTTTTTTTACAAATCAAATGTTGGAAACCCCCCCAAATAAAATCAAAAAATCAAAAGCAAGTCTCTGATGGTAGTAACAGAAAACTAACCATGAGAAAGAACAGTGCGATCGTCTGCCTTCTTAGCTGAGCATGTGGGCTTTGGGGGTGGCTGCATTATGGCCCCTCCACCTAAAGAAAGTCTTCTGTTGGAGCCCCCTGTAGAAACTCTAGGCATTTTCTTAGCACTCTGGGGCTTGCAAGGGCTTGGTTTAGAGCCAAACAGTGCTTCCTTTTCAGCTATAAGCTGACCTTGAAGCTTCTTCTGATCCTGAAATCACCAGTCAACTGGGTTTTATATGTTCTACTAAAGGAGTATTCAAGAAAAGGAAAATAGCCGAGCATTACCCTCTGTCTTCTTCTCTCTTGTTCCTTCTCTTCCCTCAAAATGCAATACTCTTCAAGCATTGAAACAAGGCGAATCTGTGAACAAGAAGGGAATCACGACCAGCATTAATCCAGTAGTCTAGCAAACAAAATTCAATGAATTCAACTATTCTGATGAATTTGTAAACAAGGGAATCACTCCGACATTTAAACCAATAAAAATGCAAAAAATAGCAAAGTAATTCATACACCTACACACAAGCACATCTTCACTATCAATGCCCATGGAGATGCTAGGCCACCTCCTTCAGTGTGTGAAGCCAAGGTAAGTCAGTTTTCAAATAAAAAGAAAGGGTCCCTCTTTTCAATATAATAAATAACATTAGACAAGTAGAATTTTCAAAAATTTGTAAATAATCAAGTTCGCCCTTGTTTTTTTGGAGAAAATATCATGATACAAATACAATCCCAAATTATACGATGAAAGTTACCACTTCAAGTGATTTTCAAATTAAAAAAAACAACAATTCTCTTTTCTTTTTAATTAAAATCATAGACAGAGTTCCAAAAGGAATTCCAGCCAAAATATTTTAAAAAATAAAATACGAACAATTCTTTCTTCAATACAATAAATAACCGTGCGTCATCTTTTATCAAAAAAAATACAATAAATAACATTAGACATGTAAAATTTTAAAAAACAACGAAAAAAGGTTGTAAATGGTCAACCTGGCCTTTACTTTTCTTTAAAAAATCATGAATAAATTCCAAATTATACGATAATAGTTATCATATCCCTTTTTCTTGATAGCTAATTCTTTAATATTATCTACAGAGGTTGGGTATGGTTGTTGTGTAGGCATATGGACACGTGGCCTCTAGCTATCATTAAAATTGCATAGGCATATGCGTATGTGGCCTCTAGCTATGTGAAGGATGGATTATGTTATAACTTATAACCAAAATAAGTGTAATAGTTCTATACTCGTGCAGTTCGCATGTAAGATTAATTGCTCACTTACCTACATCCTCTTTTCTTAATACTCGTGCAGAGATGCATATTAATACATAAATAAAACATCTTTATCAGAAAGACAACATTGAAAGCGAATAACATTATCAAAATAGAGCATTTGAGAAACATAAAGATCCATATTTACACATCAATAAAACATCTTGAGGAAGGCAACATTAAAATTTGAAAGTGATTACAATATCAACAAAAAAAAAAACATTTAACTTATCACAAGTAATATAGATTAGTACGACTATATTAGTCACTTTACTATTCTAGCAGATTTTCCGTTTGATTAATTTAAATCTATATAATAAAACACAAAGAAAGCTATCAAGTGGCTCTCCTTTAATAGGGTTGAAATCAATGGTCTAGATCAAACCTCACAAAACATATTTTCCCGCCCAAAAGTTCCCCCCAAAACTCAAATTCAAATCCCCCCAAAACAACTCATTTATTTATTTATTTATTTCTCTCTCTCTATTTACTCAGAAATTTATATTTTCAGATTTCAGGTTTGTAAATTTTCAGATTTTTAATGCATTTTTTTATTGCTCATGTTACATTGAAAATAGCAAATATCTCATCAATAGTTAAATTTCATCATTTTCCACACTAAGTTCTAAGAAGTTAGATTTTACACCCCCATTTATAATTATTTTTCAACATATACTAATGGAAACATGGAATTTTATTTACAACTAATTATTGTTTTACTATTCAAACTTGAGCTACATAATTGTTATTTTACTGTTTACAAGACTTTCATATGTTGTATCGTTCCGAAGACGTGCCGTACGCACGTGCCCACGGGCAAATCTAGTATAATAATATATTATATGAGAACAATTCATAAAAGCTATCGACTAAAACATGCAGGAACCTATTCAGGTCTTGTTATCTCAGAGAACATTGTTAGCAATAAAACTCTTAGCGCGCACAAAGCAGAATTTCTTACCCCATCATATGTGAACTCAATTCCCTGTTCATTCTCCCATGCAATGATTTTGTTGGTCAAAGCCTCCACCATAGCTGCATAGGGAGTATAGTATTTCATTCATTAAGTTCAGCAACATCAACTCATAGACAACTATTGGATAGGTAAAAAGTAAGAACAATGACGAAAACATACATTGGTTTAAAGTATTAAAGTTTGTTTAGGAAACTTAAGCATGAAATAGAAAATTTTGTTCTAGACATCTCATTTGACCTTTAATCTTCTCTCTGATTACTCTTTAAATTCTAAACCCCTCGCCATCTTCTGATCTCTTTTGGAAAAATCATTTTACTAAACTGGACAGTTTTGGACAAAAACACCCTCAACTGAAACTAGTTTGTTTTAAGGAGAGGGCAAGCATCCCTCTTACATTAACTATAAGAGAATGGTCATTTAAAGAACAAAGAAGAAGAAAAAAATCATTTTTCAAACAAAATATTTCAAATAATGGTATTTTCAAAATGTGAATCATGTGTCTTCCATGAAGCGGAGCCTACTGTCCTTGGGAATTTCAAAAGCAAGAGGTGGGCACATAACTCGAGGTGGAGTTTTAATAGTTTGGAAAGGTCATTACAAAGTGATGATGGGAATGAGGGTTGTCCACTACACTTTCTACACGCTTAATGGGAATGTGAAAACTCGGCCAAGTGTAACATAGTTCTACATTCTAGAAGTCTAGTATGTTGTCGTTCCTAGGATCCTGAAGCGAAACCACGATGTTCGAATATTGACGAGGTGAAAATGACCCCAAGATAAGTGGAGTTCAAAAGAAAGATAGCTCAACATTGTTGGGTGTATGTTTTGCATATCAAGTTCGATGTGAAGAGAAGACGATGAAGCAAGAAGAGAGGTTCGAACCGGATGTTGGAGATGAAGAGATGTTGATGTTTCTGGCTAAGAAAAGGGTTGACAGTCGATTGCTAATATAGCCATTGACTGCAACTAGGCAGAGTGAGCTCGACTTTAGGAAGCAGTCGACCGACACCGATGCAACATCAGTTTTGGGCTGATTCTAAATGAATTTGTTTGAGCCTGATTTCTTCTCCAAGTTAGATCGTACGGCTCCCATGTGGCTTTCACTTTCGGGTATATCAGACAATGATTGTATCAAGACTACAACGTAGGGTTTCTGTAGATATATATATAACAATGTCATGGCCTCCATTGAGAGGTAGTATTTCATATGAGAGTTTTCCATTGTAAACAATATACTATCTTCTGGTAAGGCTTGAGAGATAGATATGTTCTTGGTGAGAGTGATTGTAACTTTTATATATTCTCTAGTTGAATAATAGATCAGTTATTCCCCCCCCCCCTGTCTAGGTTCACCCGAACTAGGATAAAATTGTGTGTTTTGTGTATTGAGTTTGGTCTACTTGCTTGGTTGATTCGTTGTGATCGGTTATCGCTTCTCTACAACCCTCCCCGCTGTGCTTAATTCCCTAACAAACATCTACTACAAATATCTTTGTTGAGGATCGCAAGCTTGATCTTCGTCAATAGGGTATCAAGGTGGCATTTTAACAATTTGAAAGGGTCATTACAAAGTGATGGTAGGAATGAGGGTTGTTCACTACACTTTCTGTAGGCTTAGTGGGAATGTGAAGGCTCGGCCAAGTGTAACAAAGTTCTACATTCTAGAAGTCTAGTATCCGTTCCTGGGATCCTGAAGTGAAATCACGATGTTCGAATATTAATGAGGTGAAACTGACCCTAGGATAGGTGGAGTTCAAAAGAAAGATGGCATCACTGTGTCAACATCTACTACAAATATATCTGTTAAGGATCACAAGCTTGATCTTTGTTGAGGATCACAAGCTTGATCTTCATCAACATAGGTATGGAATGTTATACTCTAAAGAGGACATATAAAAGGGAAATATCAGATGGAGGAACTTTAGTAAGCAAAACCACTGATTTGGTTTACACGAAGATTAAGGAATAAGGATTGTCACACAAGAAGGGAAGCACTTCAAATGCAAGCTAAGTTGGAGATTGTTGGGTTCAGGACTAGTATTTTTATGTCGAGAATCGAGTTAAATTATAGGCGATAAGAGGCGAAGAAGAAGTGAAGCGAACGAGAGAATTGACCCTGTTTCTGTTGCTGATGCTCTCTGGCTATGCTATTTGGCTGGGAGTGAGAGAATCGACCCTGTTTCCATTGATGATGCTCTCTGGCTGAGAATGGGTCGACTGACCTTGGCCTAAGGGTCGGCTGACACCTGATGCTCCGTGGATGGCGGGTCAACGGGCTGATGGCAGATGCAAGTTTCCAGGTTAAGTTTTGGATGAAATAACTAGGGTTTAAGGCCAGTTCTTCTGCGTGTACAACCTAGGGTTTTTTAGATCCTATAAATAGGGTTTATATGAGGCTAGTTCTTCTGCGTGTACAACCTAGGGTTTTTTAGATCCTATAAATAGTTACTGTATATCAGGATTCTGATTGCGCCCACTCCGAGATTTGGCCATGGCTGCTAAGAAGGTGATTTAGGGTTGAAGAAGAGAAGGAGATTGGAGAACTTTCAAGATTTTTATTGATTATCATGAAAAGTACAACTCACACCATTTATAGGACGGGAAGGGGGGTGAATATGTTACAAATTGCACATGGGAAGCATGTAAGAAGTCCTCCCGCCCACTTCCCTCCAACACAAAATACGAAAAATGTGCACACCGCACGTAGAAGACTGATACAACTGATACGGCTTAAAAGAAAAAGAAAAAGAACAGAACAGCAAAAATAGCTCCAGCCATAGTTGATAAACTGTAATTGGCACCCATTAAAACTCAATTGCAACCTTCCCAGCTCCAAGCATTAGATTGAGACGCCATCGACTAAGTATCTGCCGTCGCCCCTGACAACTCCTCCCCCCTTAGCATCGAACTTGCCCCAAGTTCGAAATCAGGAAATCTGCGACGAATGTCAGCTATATCAACCCAGGAAGCACTCTCCACACCTGTGTTTTTCCATTTAATTAACAACTCGATACCCATCTGATTATTCTTTTTGAAGACCCTTCTATCCAACACAGCTTCGGGCGTTTCAAGAGTATCTTCTTCAAACCACCAGGTGGGTAATCCAGGGGAGACAATGGGGATGTGATCACCGTGGCACTTCTTGAGTTTGGAGACGTGGAAGACAGGATGTATGCTTGCACCTTCTGGCAATTGAAGACGGTATGCGACTGTGCCCACTCTTTCAACCACCTTATATGGACCAAAGAATCTGGGTGAGTTTCTGCGGTGATGGGTTTCGAAGTGAGAGTTGTTTGTAAGGTTGGAGTTTCAAAAACACCAAGTCTGCCACTACGAATTCTCACTCCGTGCGTTTTCTATCAGCAAAATATTTCATACGCTCCTGAGCTTGGCCTATGTTGTCCTTCAATAGCTTTAAGATGAAATCTCTTGATCTCAATTCCTCATCCAATGTAGGTAGGCTCGCCGTACCACGAACATATTGAAGAACCGATGGTGGGGGTCTGCCATATACACCTTCGAAAGGAGTTATCCCTGTGGAAGAGTGTCAATTGGTGTTGAACCAAAACTCTGCCCAAGCTAACCATCTTGCCCAATCTGATGGTTTTTGACCGCAGAAACAATGCAAGTACATCTCCAAGGCCTTGTTCACGATCTCCGTTTGGCCGTCACTCTGGGGATGATATGCTGTTGAATGATTGAGTTTGCAACCTTGAATCTTGAAAAACTCTTTCCAAAAACCACTAATGAAGAGGGGATCTCGATCACTAACAATACTCTTCGGCATGCCATGTAACTTGTAGATATTATCAATGAATAGTTGAGCGATTGATTGGGCTGTATAGGGGTGTGAGACTCCGATGAAGTGGGTGTATTTGGTTAGACGATCTACTACTACCATCACCACATTCTTCCCTTGACTCTTGGGTAAACCTTCAACAAAATCCATGGAGATATCCTCCCAAATGCAATTGGGGATGGCGAGTGGCTGTAGCAAGCCAGCAGGTTGGGTATTTTCACTTTTGCTTAACTGGCACACTAGACATTCTCTAATCCAGCACTTAATGTCTTTGTTCATTCCTTCCCATTTAAAATCCCTCTTGATCCTCTTCAAGGTCTTTATAAAACCAGAATGCCCCCCTAATCTAGAGGTGTGATTGTCAAAAAATATCAAGTGTTTAACACTGGCCGATGGACTTACAAGTACCCTTCCCTTATAATACCACACCCCTCCAACTACCTTGTAGAGATCGGGATTTAACTGATCAGACTGCAGCTTCTCTTGCAAGGATTTGAAATATGAGTCTTCTAGTACCATCTGTTTGATTCCTTCTAGCCACTCGGGTACAATGAAGGTGATTTCACAACAAGTTTCTCCTTCACCCAACCTCCTCGACAACCCATCCGCAACAAAATTTTCGACACCCTTTTTATACTCCACTGTGAATGTATATCCCAATAGCTTCCAAAGCCACTTCTCTTGAATCTCGGTATTGATTCTTTGATCCAAAATATATTTTATACTCCTTTGATCAGTTCTAATGAAAAAAGAACTACCCAACAAGTACTGTCTCCATTGCTTGACTGCTTGTAGGATTGCGAATACTTCTTTTTCATAAGTTGAAAGTGTCAGCAATCTTCCTTTTAGACCCTTGCTCATATAAGCTATGGGATGTGCATCTTGCATAAGTACAGCTCCAATTCCTGACTGTGATGCGTCGGTCTCAAGTATAAATTGCTTGGAGAAATCAGGGGGCTTTAACACTGGTGTGGTAATCATAGCTTCCTTGAGTGCTTTGAAGGAAGTAGTTGCTGCCGTGCTCCATTTGAATGCGTTCTTTTTCAGCAACTGTGTGAGGGGAAATGCGATACCACCATAATTCTTAACGAATTTCGGTAATAGCCAGTTAACCCTAAGAACCCGCACAGTTCTTTAATGGTTTGGGGTTCAGGCCACTCTTCAACAGCTTTGATTTTGTTTGGGTCGACGGAGATTCCCTGCCCACTTAGTATATGACCCAAAAATCCCACCGTTCTCTGCCCAAAGGTGCATTTACTGGCTTTAGCAACCAAATGGTGTTTGCTCAATACTGATAGAGCTGTCGACACATGGAGAAGGTGATTTTCCCAAGTAGAGCTATAAATGAGGATGTCGTCGAAGAACACTAAAATGAATTTGCGGAGATATTCCTTGAGACATTGGAAGGTAGCGGGTGCATTAGTAAGGCCAAAGGGCATAACCACAAACTCAAAATGACCATGGTGAGTACGAAAAGCGGTCTTGGGAATATCGCTATCTCGCACTCTTATTTGGTGATATCCCGACCTTAAGTCGATCTTAGAAAAGAATTTAGCTCCATTCAACTCATCTAAGAGTTCATCAATGAGGGGAATTGGGAATTTAGCTTTAATTGTTTGGTTGTTGAGTGCCCTGTAATCAACACAAAGATGCCAATTACCATCTAATTTCTTGACTAATATCACCGGAGAAGCGTAGGGACTGTTACTGGGACGTATGAACCCTGATGAGAGCATCTCCTCTACCTGCTTCTCAATTTCACCCTTATGGAAGTGGGGGTGTCTATAGGGATGAAGGCACACAGGTTGGGAGTCTGCGGCCATTGGAATCTGGTGATCGATTGCCCGGTGTGGAGGAAGGGTAAGTGTGTCGGTGAAAACCTCAGGATATGCCTGTATGACCTGCCGCAATTCATCAGCTTCAATCTGCATCGGAAGCTTTCTTTTGTTCTCTTCTTCTTCCAACGAAATCTCTTGGATTTGAATCAAGTAGGCTTGGCAGTTGTATTGACTCATCCTGGACAGTTCTTGAACATCAATGAGTTGCATTTGAGAGTTTATAGTCCCTTGTAGCTTCTTCCTTCTTCCATCTAAATTGAACTCCATAGTCATTAATGAAAAGTCCATAGTTACTGGGCCTAAAGACCTCAACCAATGTGCTCCAAGCACCATTTGCGCTGGTCCAAGAAGCAAGAGTAAGAGCTCCGCCTGCAACTCTACTCCTTGTACCACAAAATTCACACTGGAGACCTTCCCCTCACTATACATGCATTGTCCATTTGCAATGGTCACTTTATATCGAGGTTCATTTAAGACAGCAAGATTGGCTCTTAATGCCGTTTGGTGGTCAAGATAGTTATGAGTAGAGCCGGAGTCGATGAGGATATTAACTTCCTTTCCGCCAATCCTCCCCTTCACTCTCATCGTTTGTAGGTATACTTGGTTTCCGACCAGAGCGTGGAAAGAGATTTCAGGTTGCTCTAAGTTGTGCAGCAAAGCTGGCACTGCTGATGGTGAGTCTTCTGCCATGCGTGACCCTACAGCACTTGCTTCTTCATCTACCTCCTCTTCCAAACCCTCCAGGTAATAGAACTTCTGGGCCTTGCAAACATGCCCCTGGAAGTACCTTTCATCACAATTAAAACATAGGCCCTTGGCCCTTCTCTCCTTCATCTCTTGTAGGTTTAATCTTTTGGGGACAAAGTTGGAAGCAACTGAAGATGGGGGAAATTGGTTACTTGTGGAGTGTAGGGGATTGTTTGAATGTATAGGTGCAGAATTCGAAGGTCCTAACAGGTTAGTATGTGTGGGTGGACGTTTGGTAGAAGGAATGGGAGCTCTCGGTGTGAAGGTGTTTCTATAACTCTTCCGCAGACATGATATCTTCTCTTCATAACCCCTCACCAATCCAATAGCCTCGTTCACATTCTTAGGGTGCTGAGATTTCACATCCCATCGTATCTAATCTCTAAGGCCACTAATGAAGTTACTTAAGAGATGGGATTCGGTCCAACCTTCAACAAAATTCGAAATTCTATCAAACTCCTGAATGTAAATCTCCACATCCCCTTTTTGTCGCAGCTTGGAAAGTGTCCCTTCGTAATCCTGATACTCAGTTGGCCCAAATCGGGTTAATAGCTCTTCAAGGAACACGGACCATGAG
The DNA here is from genome assembly GCA_017893485.1 of Hemerocallis citrina. Lineage (NCBI taxonomy): Eukaryota > Viridiplantae > Streptophyta > Magnoliopsida > Asparagales > Asphodelaceae > Hemerocallis > Hemerocallis citrina. Next base: position 84,780,118 of record CM030358.1, read on the forward strand.
ACTTCCTGTATCCTGGGCTTAAGGTGTCTTCGAAACCATTGTGCTGCTCTCCCCCTTAGATTAAGAGACGCGTACTTCAGTTTCTGGTTCTCGGGGATCGCATAGAAGTCTAAAAATTGCTCTACTCCACAGATCCACTCCGTCGGATCCCCTTCATGAAACATGGGAAATTCTACCTTGAAAGGGGTTCTAAACACACTACCCCCATCGCTGAGATGAGCAGATTGCAACAGATTTGAGTTAGAAGTGGATACCTCCCGATGGTTATGAGCTCTTGGTGGAAGCGGTGGATTGGGAAGTAGGGGTGGGTTAGCTGTTCGGAGATAACTCTGTTGCACCATGGCTATTATTGAATCTAGCCTTGTCTCAATCGCCGCGAACCTCTCGCTCACGCTGGCAGCAATGGATTCCACCCTCTCCGTGAGATAGTTAGTTTGGAGTTGTCCCTCCGCCATTTGACTCTTCAGATTAGCTACCTCACCTTCGAGAGCTGTGCTCCCTTCGAAGCGCCCATCGTCATCGAATCGATCTTGCTCTGATACCAAACTATCAGGATTCTGATTGCGCCCACTCCGAGATCTGGCCATGGCTGCTAAGAAGGTGATTTAGGGTTGAAGAAGAGAATGAGATTGGAGGAGAACTTTCAAGATTTTTATTGATTATCATGAAAAGTACAGCTCACACCATTTATAGGAAGGGAAGGGGGGGTGAATCTGTTACAAATTGCACGTGGGAAGCACGTAAGAAGTCCTCCCGCCCACTTCCCTCCAACACAAAATACGAAAAATGTGCACACCGCACGTAGAAGACTGATACAACTGATACGGCTTAAAAGAAAAGGAAAAAGAACAGAACAACAAAAACAGCTCCAACCATAGTTGATAAACTGTAATTAGCACCCATTAAAACTCAATTGCAACCTTCCCAGCTCCAAGCATTAGATTGAGACGCCATCGACTAAGTATGTGCCATCGCCCCTGACACTGTAGCCTCCTTGAAAGGATAGGGTTTATATGACGCTAGTTCTTCTGCGTGTACAACCTAGGGTTTTTTAGATCCTATAAATAGTTACTGTAGCCTAGTTACTGTAGCCTCCTTGAAAGGTCAACAATTCATATGAGAGTTTTACTTTGTAAAAAGTTAGGATTTGATTGGTGAGAGAGTTATTATAGTCTCTTGTATCATCTCTTGTTCTTAAAATCCATGGATATTTTTACCTTGGATTAGCTTCGTCGAATTGCACAATATATGTGTTCGTTGTGATTGATCGTTTTTTTCTTCTTGATTGTTCGACTAGATCGGAAGTCATCTTGTTCGTTCCACTGTGGAGACAGTAAATGTGGTATTTTTTTTGTAATTTAGCCTTAAAAATAGATTAAACTGTAGGTTTATATTCTACTGCTGCAGTGAACAAAAGAGTAGCAGAATAGTTGAATAAATAATATAATAATATACTGAATCCACAACAGCTTCTAAGAAGTAGAAATAGAAGTTATTGCATTGACATTCACGAACTGCAGTTTTGTAGCAGTTATTAATTAATGTTTTAAACAATTAGATAAAATGATCATAAAAATATTGCTATAACAAATGTAGATATGTGACTATAGAGAAACCTGGCATCTTGTTCACTAAAGCCCGAGCTTTTTCTGCACGCTTAAGTGTGAGGTGGGCCCCTCTACCGGCACTATAACGGTTTTCATCCTGAATTTCACAAAAAGAAAAAAATATTAATTGTAGGATATAATAAGATGGAACTATCTCACTTAAATGAAGAAAATGGCTAACCCTGTTATATTCTTCCAACCAGGACTCCTCATCACATGCACCCAGCCACTTCTCAATTTTTTCAAGGATTTCCTTCCTGCTAAAAGCTTCCTCTTTGACATTTGAAATTTGATCCTCAATCTGTTCCAAAATCAAAGAGGGGTCAACAGCTCCTGCAACAAAATAAGAGAAAAAAAGAGGTGAAGAAAAAAAAAACTTCGGCAATATCAGTTAAAAAAAACTTTTGCTAATAATATTCAGTAAATTGATTCTAATGGATATGGTAAATATGCTGTACTCTAGTATTTGAATTTGGGGTGCGTCTGGTTGCTTGTGGAGAGCCCAAGAGAATTTTGGTCTCTTCGAACTTTCGAAGTAAATTTAGACCTAAAACAAGTATTGAGGCCCAAGCACTTCATGAAAACAAGAGTTCCCCCCTTTTCTGATCACATGTTTTTGCATCTAAAAGTATTCAATCTTATTTTTCTTGACAACAGTTTTGATCACAACATTTTTTGTTCAATACTAAACATAGCTTTAATTAAAAATAATAATAATAACAAGTAATAGTAGTAGTAAATTAGTAATACCATTGTTTGAAACAGACTATCTGGTGAGGATCTATGTTGGAGAATCCATTCATTCATTTAAACATTTAGCTAAAGAAATATCTGTGTTGTTTGTCAGTACAGCTTAACTTTTGCACCGTGTTCTTAATTTTGAGGACAAGTTTAAACAAGCTTTCCCCATACTAAAGACTGGGAATTTTTAAGTATGTAAGTCATCCCAGTTTTATTACCACTCTCTATAGCAAATTCTACTTCACCATTTGTTTCTGCAAGCAAATGTGTCCGGCGGCGAAGTTCCTCCAGTTCTGTCTTCTTCTTAAGAACTAACTCCTTCATCTTGCTCGCTTTTAGTTCTTCAAGCCTAAAAACTTCTGCTTCGGCCTGCAATATTCCAAATATAACTTAGAGTAAGAGGAGAAGAGAACACTAAATTCTCATTTAAATTTCAGTAACTTACATAGTTTATCGAGTCCATCGAAAGAGTGTCAGGCTGAGTGATTTCACTTTCTGAAGCTGCTATATTGCACGTCACATTTCGAAATAGCTGCTGCTCTTCAATTGGAGTATCCATTAGATTCCATAGTTCCAGCATACTACGTGCAAGATCTTGTAGCTGCCATGAGTACCACATGGTTTTAGGACACAGAATACTGCAAAGTTAAAAAGTTTGATTTTTTAAAAATATTTTTTCCCTTTTTCTATTTAGGGATTTAAACTTATTTGTGCGAAACCTCCCAGCCACTGCAGCAAAACTCTGAAATTGTGGTGGCATTTGTGGGATTTGTATTTATCTATATAATAAATTACAAAGAAAGCTATCAAGTGGCTCTCATTCAATCTCCCCTAAAATCAATGGCCTACATTGATTCTCACAAAACATATTTTCCCGCCCAAAATTAAATTTCCCCCCCAAAACTAAAAAACTCATTACTTTATTACTATCTCTCTCTTCTCTCTTCACTTTTTCATATTTCTCTCTTTCTCTCTCTTCCTCTCTCTCCCATTATTTCTTTATTTACTTAGAAATTTAAATTTTAAGATTTCAGGTTTGTAAAAATTTTCAGAATTTTTATGCTTTTTTATTGCACATGTTATATTGAAAATAGCAAATATATCTTCAACAGTTAAATTTCATTATTTTCCACACTTAAAGTTCTAAGAAGTTGGATTTTACGCCCTCATTTATAATTATTTTTCAACATATACTAATAGAAATATGGACTTTTATTTACAATTAATTATTATCATACTATTCAAACTTGAACTACATAATTGTTGTTTTACTGTTTACAGGGCTTTTCGTGTGTTGTATCGTTCCGAAAACGTGCAGTAGGCACGTGCCCACAGGCAAATCTAGTACTCCAAAAATTAGTAGCTAACAAATTGTTATTTCCAACAATTAATCCCTCACATTATAGGCCGCAAATTAGTAGTCCGTTTGAGGGACTGATACTACGGATCCACAGGTTCTACATTGCTAGGGACTAACATGTAATAGTGATAAGCGATGAACTAATACATAAACAAATTTTCAAAGATTAATATATCAGAAAACTCTTTTGCCGTTTACCTTCTGCATTCGTTGGATCTTGAGCTCTCTCAGTATCTGGATAGCAGAGGCCAGTTTATTGATTGTATCATTGCTAATATTCTTTGATCCTTCATTATCAACTAAACTGGGGTGTACTTCACAAACTATTTGTTTGTAATCTACTCCAAGTACCAGGCACAATGAATTTAAAGCACCTAAATGTTCCAATACTTGCTTCATCCGATCATACTGTAGTTATAAAAAAATGAGATAAGATCAATTTAAGTACAAAATGAGCAATGATGCTTAATGGCTGAGATTAAAGTGGAAACTCTTGCCTTCTCCTTCTGAAATGACTGAAGTTGTCTCTGCAATTCTTCAAGCTTTTTCATAGAAAGATCAGATTCATCTATGGCCAATATAGATGAATTACACTCTGCAGATTTAATCTCATCTGAAATCTGTCTGATTTGCTCTATAAGTTCAAGAAATTGATTCTTCCTGTCACTCTTCCTTTTCCTCATTTCATCCAGCTCTGGGATAATGGCCTGGATTTCTTCCTTTAAGCTTCCGGTGCTCTGGTCTGACTGCAAAAATGGCAAAGTTAGAAGTTTAATGGACCTCCTGCATGTATTTTGTTATAACAAAAGTTACTGTAGTGGCAAAACATTTCAATTCCAGGTAAAATTGCATAAGTTTCACTGCCTTTAATACTTCCCTGTGTCATGTAGTTGGTACACCTTCCCCTGGTTGGTGCACCCTCCCCCACCAAACCCCCCACCATTGTCAAATATGGCTGCCTACATTGTCAGTTATGGCTGCCCATACTCAGCCTATATATGCCCTCCCTTCCCTCTCTTTATCTTCATCCCATCCTCACTCATAAGAGAAGAAGAGAAAGAAAGAGAGTTAAAAGAAATTTGGGTTTGGGTTTTTTTGAGTGTGTAAACACTTTGTAGAGAGAGAGAATTTTTGTGAGAAAAAATTCTTGGGGTTTTGGGTTGTGAGTATTTTTGAGTGTTTTGTGAGGAAAAACACTTTGTATAATTTTCTCCCCTACAGTAAAGATCTGCAGCAGCTCCGGAGACGTAGGCACCAAATTGTGCCGAACTCCTTATCAATTTTTGTGTGTGCTATTTTAGCTTACATTTCGCATTCTTGCTAATCTGGTGAAAGGAAAAGTTGTGTTCTTTCCTAACAACTGGTATCAGAGCTCTGGTTGTGATTTCTGTCGAAGAATAGTCAGAAACGATCCAGAAAAAGCCAGATTCGAGTGGGAGCGATGGCCGCAGACGAAGGGAAGGTGAAAATTGAAAAGTTCGATGGTGCGGACTTTGGCTTTTGGAAGATGCAGATTGAAGATTATCTGTATCAGAAAAAACTGTATCAACCTCTCTCGGGGAAAAAACCAAAAGACATGGAGGAGGTGGACTGGGCTCTTCTCGACCGACAAGCCCTTGGAGTTATCCGGTTGACGCTCTCCCGTAATGTTGCTTTCAACATCGCAAAGGAAAAGACCACGGCGGGTCTTATGGCGGCTCTCTCCAACATGTACGAGAAGCCATCGGCCTCAAACAAAGTTCACTTGATGAGGCGGTTATTCAATTTGCGGATGACGGAAGGCGCATCGGTGGCTCAACATCTGAACGAACTCAACACAATCACAACCCAGTTGAGTTCCGTAGAAATTGAGTTCGATGATGAAGTTCGGGCTTTGATTCTCTTATCTTCTCTACCAGACAGTTGGAATGCTACTGTTACAGCAGTCAGTAGTTCGTCAGAAAATAGTAAATTGAAGTTCGACGATGTTCGGGATCTGGTATTGAGTGAAGAAATTCGGCGGAGAGAATCAGGTGAAGCATCAACCTCCTCCTCAGCTTTGCACACGGAGTCAAGAGGAAGGACTTCAGAAAGAAATTCTAATCGTAGCAGATCGCAATCTAGACGAGGTAAATCTAGATCGGGAAAGAAAGCTTTCAACTGCTACAACTGTGGCAAGAGGGGTCACTTTCAACGGGACTGCCGAGCACCGAAGAAAGCTACCGGCGCACAGGAATCTGCCAACGTGACCGAGGAAGCTGGCGATGCTATGATTCTAAGCGTCAACAGTCCGATTGAATCATGGATCTTGGATTCAGGGGCATCTTTCCACTCCACCCCATGCAGAGAAATCATGGAGAACTACGTCAGTGGTGATTTCGGGAAGGTTCATCTAGCCGATGATGAGACCTTGAAGATCGTGGGAAAGGGAGACATTCGAGTAAAGTTGCCGAACCGGACTACATGGAAGCTGCAAGGAGTGAGACATATTCCTGGCCTCAAAAGGAATTTGATCTCAGTGGGACAGCTGGATGGAGAAGGTTATTGTACAACCTTTTCAGGCTGTGAATGGAAGATTACCAAAGGAGCACTTGTCACTGCTCGCGGTAAGAAGACTGGTACTCTCTATGTGACCTCAAACTTAGAGAGTATCATTGCAAGTGCAGATGCTGATGAAAAATCAAATCTATGGCACCAAAGGCTTGGTCATATGAGCGAGAAAGGGATGAAGACACTCATGTCAAAGGGAAAGCTGCCAGATCTGAAGAGCGTGGATGTTGGCCTATGCGAGGATTGTATCTTCGGCAAACAGAAGAAGGTCAGCTTTGCAAAGATTGGCAAGACACCCAAGGCAGAAAAGTTAGAGTTGGTTCATACTGATGTATGGGGACCATCTCCGGTTCAATCTCTAGCAGGCTCATTGTATTATGTCACCTTCATTGATGATTCTACAAGGAAGGTGTGGGTATATTTTCTGAAGAAGAAATCAGAAGTCTTTGATACCTTCAGAAAATGGAAAGCCATGGTGGAAAATGAAACTGGTTTGAAAGTCAAGCGTCTGAGGTCTGACAATGGTGGAGAGTACACAGATCGTAGATTCAGAGAATTCTGCGCGAACAACGGCATCAAGATGGAGAAAACGATTCCCATGACACCGCAGCAGAATGGCGTAGCAGAGCGCATGAACAGAACTCTGAATGAACGTGCCAGAAGCATGAGGATACACGCCGGCTTATCCAAGATGTTCTGGGCTGAAGCCGTCAACACTGCTGCCTACTTGATCAACCGTGGGCCATCAGTACCTTTGGATGGTGGAATACCAGAGGAAGTTTGGAGCAAAAAAGAGGTAAACCTTTCACACTTGAAAGTGTTTGGTTGTATTTCTTATGTGCATATTGATTCTGCTGAAAGAAGTAAATTAGATCCGAAATCTAATAAATGTGTTTTTATTGGATATGGTGGTGACGAGTTCGGTTACCGATTTTGGAATTACGAAAATCGGAAGATCATCAGAAGCCGAGATGTCATATTCAATGAGAATGTGATGTACAAAGACAGATCAATTGCAGAATCAAGTAGCTCCAGTACACATGCTGAAACGAAGGAATTCGTAGAGTTCGAGGAGATATCTGGAAGTGATGTCCAGATTAGTCCTGAAGCAGTTCATGAAGAACCAAGAACGCCAGAAGTGAGACGCTCCTCCAGAATTCCTAAACCAATCCAGCGCTATTCGCCTTCTTTGCACTACTTGTTGCCAACTGACAGTGGAGAACCAGAGTGTTATGATGAAGCAATGCAAGTGGAGGATTCAGTCAAGTGGGAGTCTGCCATGAAAGATGAGATGGACTCGCTCATGTCAAATCAGACGTGGGAGTTAGCTGAACTACCACCAGGCAAGAAAGCTCTCCATAACAAGTGGATTTTCAGAATCAAAGAAGAGCACGATGGAAGCAAGCGCTACAAAGCAAGATTGGTAGTCAAAGGCTTTCAGCAAAAAGAAGGTATTGATTACAATGAAATTTTTTCTCCAGTCGTGAAGCTGACTACAATCAGACTGGTATTGAAAATTGTAGCTGCAGAAAATTTACATCTTGAACAGTTAGATGTAAAGACAGCTTTCCTTCATGGAGATTTGGAGGAGGAGATTTATATGAAGCAACCAGAAGGCTTCATACAGGCGAACAAGAAGAACCTCGTATGCAGACTGAAGAAGAGCTTGTATGGCTTAAAACAAGCTCCCAGACAGTGGTACATGAAGTTTGATTACTTCATGAGCAGCAGCGGTTTCACAAGATGCCATGCAGATCACTGTTGCTACATCAAGAAGTTCGATAATAGCTTCATTATACTATTATTGTATGTAGATGATATGCTTGTTGCAGGTCCTGACATGCAAGAGATCATCAATCTGAAGCAGGAATTGTCGAAGCAATTCGCAATGAAAGATCTAGGCGCTGCAAAGCAGATTCTTGGAATGAGGATCAAGAGGGACACGAAGTCGAGGACTTTGATGTTATCGCAGGCTGAGTACATTAACAGAGTACTCTCCAGGTTCAACATGCAGGATGCTAAGCCAGTGAGCACACCTTTGGGTGTTCATTTCAGACTTTCCAAAGAACAGTCACCGAAGACGGAAGAAGAGCGTGCACACATGGAGAAGGTTCCGTACGCCTCAGCAATTGGAAGTCTGATGTATGCTATGGTTTGTACCAGACTAGATATTGCTCAAGCAGTGGGAGCTGTTAGCAGGTACATGAATAATCCAGGCAAAGTACACTGGGAAGCAGTTAAATGGATCCTCAGATATCTGCGAGGTACCACAGATAAAGCACTTTGTTTCAAAGGTAGAGATATGACACTCACAGGCTATGTGGATGCTGATTTAGCCGGAAATGTCGATATCAGAAAGAGCACTACAGGGTATGTCTATACTCTAGGAGGTACAGCCGTGAGTTGGGTCTCTCAACTACAGAAGATAGTTGCTCTCTCTACAACTGAAGCAGAATATGTCGCTGTTACAGAAGCCAGCAAGGAAATGGTTTGGCTACAAAGTTTCTTGGAAGAACTGGGCCAGAAACAAGAAGACAATGTCTTATATTGCGACAGTCAGAGTGCTATCCATTTGGCAAAAAATTCGTCTTTTCATTCCAGAACAAAACATATACAAGTGCGATATCATTTCATCCGGTCTCTTCTGGAAGATGGGATTTTGAAGTTAGAAAAGATCAGTGGAAGTCAAAATCCGGCGGACATGCTAACAAAGACGGTGACTATTGACAAACTGAAGCTATGCTCAGCTTCAGTTAGCCTACACGAATGATGAGACCGGAAAGAGCTGCTGCATTGATCGAGGTGTGAAGACTAATTGAAATTCGTCTTCAAGTGGGAGATTGTCATGTAGTTGGTACACCTTCCCCTGGTTGGTGCACCCTCACCCACCAAACCCCCCACCATTGTCAAATATGGCTGCCTACATTGTCAGTTATGGCTGCCCATACTCAGCCTATATATGCCCTCCCTTCCCTCTCTTTATCTTCATCCCATCCTCACTCATAAGAGAAGAAGAGAAAGAAAGAGAGTTAAAAGAAATTTGGGTTTGGGTTTTTTTGAGTGTGTAAACACTTTATAGAGAGAGAGAATTTTTGTGAAAAAAAATTCTTGGGGTTTTGGGTTGTGAATATTTTTGAGTGTTTTGTGAGGAAAAATACTTTGTATAATTTTCTCCCCTACAGTAAAGATCTGCAGCAGCTCCGGAGACGTAGGCACCAAATTGTGCCGAACTCCTTATCAATTTTTGTGTGTGCTATTTTAGCTTACATTTCGCATTCTTGCTAATCTGGTGAAAGGGAAAGTTGTGTTCTTTCCTAACACCCTGCCCTTTTGATACTTTGTTTCATTGATATTTACTGAAGTTTCTTGGTCCTGTGTATTGATTCCTTCCTTTACATGGAATATCCTTATCAGAGATATATATGATTTGTGGCACAATATAACATGGCTTTTAAAAACTGAATGACAAAATAATTCTTAGCTATATTCTTTCCTATAGACCTACCTTAACCATACGCACTCCAAATTATCTACCATGGCTTTTAAAAAACTAAGTGGGAAAAGAACGAGGGCGATAAGAAGAAGGATAAGCAGGACTACCTTGTCTTTTTTACACGACCAAGCGCTTAGGAGATATCAGGTATTAAGACATCGAAAAAATCAAGAAAGGTGTAAAGATAATGATACTTTAAGGAGTTTGCAGCAATTTCCATGTTATTCCCAGTACAAATGGAAAGCCAACCTCTTCTGTACTACTCAATTGATGCACCTTAAGTCTGTAAAACACGTGGTTCTTTCTTTCCTTCTCAAGCACATATTGGAAATTGGTGAAAATCACTACAAGTTCTACAGATGAATTATTAATCTATTAGCAGTATGGCTAAAAATTGGTAAAACCTCACTTACGGCGTACATGCAAATAGGCCTATGGCATCGATGGAAACAAAATAGAGTAATACTGATGGCCAATTCTATTCCTAATTTTGAAACAGTAGATGAAGTAAGGGCTCACCTGCTTGATATGCACCGGCCTCTCAGCCATTGAAGAGCAAATTGATGCGAGCTCTGCTTCAGAATCAGCAATAGCTTGGCGAAGTTGAGCTCTAGAACGGTTGGCCTGATCAACTTTTCTCCTATACACCTCCAAACACTCTTGTTCTAGTTCAAATAGAGTTCTATCTCTATCTGTGTCAGACTCTCCAACTTCATCCCAAATTATCTAAAATTAATAGCATTCAGACAAAGTTAGCAAATTACTAAATAAACTGCAACAACCCTGTGCATCTCTAATGCATCAGACTCTAACTGAGACAACCCGGTTTAGCAAATCAGTAGATAGTTTTTTTTCTAATCAGGTATACTCAGCATGAGATAAAGCAATTGACAACTAATACATGTGGACCGCAGAAAGGAGTTACCTGAAGCTCGTATAAAAGAGATCCACATGTAGTTTCCATTTGTGATAGTTGTTTGCCTTGAAGATTGGCCATGTAAACAACCGCTCCCTGCAAGAAAACTGCTTCTACAAGGATAATTTAGCAGATTTTGTTTAGGTTGCATGCTTAATGCTGAATGATTACATTTATTGCAAGTTATATGTAAACTTTGCACATAGGGATATTTAAGTCTAAAAAACTCAAAATCTGAAGTAGTAGTACTGCTACCACAACTTCTATACTATTAGACAAAAGCATGTGGATCCCAAATGAAGCTAATGCCCATTAAGTGTTTGTGGGTATTAAGTAGCAAAGTGGAAATCATTCTTCATCTAACCTAAACTCAAAGATTTTGTATCAAATATATCATAAGAGCTTTACCCTTTTGATCCATGGAAGACCAGTATGTAAGTTCTATTAGAGCATCCACAATCGTTTGCCATATTTGCCAATTTCTCATTTTTGAGGAACAAGGTGCTGCAGTCGTTTGCTATTTTGCCATAAAATGATAAATTCGCTACAGTCACTTCTCATTTTTGAGAAACGAAATTGCGATTCTCAAATTATAGGGGACGGAACATGTCCGTATTTTTTTAAAATTTTTTGATGGGATCAGACGAGACATGTTGTTTCGTCCGACTTTTTTTTTTTTAATGATGTGTTGTACCGTCTGGAAAAAAATTTATCAAAAAAACGTTGAAACGAGACATGTTGTCCCGTTTCAATCATTTTTTGCTTGGACGGGACATGCAAAGGTGACCCATTAGGTTAGTGTAAAACATGCTTTAGTGTATAATTAATTAGGTTTTAGGTTATATTTTATTATTTAATTTATTTAATTAACCTATTTTAATATCTAATCATTAATTAATTAACTGTAAAAAAAAAACGGACGAAACAACATGTCTCGTCTCTCTAAAATTTTAGTAAAATTTTAGCAAACCACCACTGCATACATAATCTCTATTTTCTATTACTGTAGATGTCATTTTCTCAAAAATAAGAAACACCATTGTGGATGCTCTTACCGACCTAATTTTCTCGCAGATATATGCAAGCATTCAGACCATTCTAGTGATGTCCATTCAAGATGTAGCTTTCCCATTTATTCTACATCGTTTATCTTCGACTCAATCGATGTGATGGGTGTGGTTTTCTTGAATCCATATCTTACTCTGTATGTGACTCTATTCATCTCATATTATTTATCTACATCTAAAGCCCCTTCCCTCCTCCAAATGAGACAGAAATTGACCCATCTAGAAACGGCATTAATTTTCGATAAATTCAGTCAAAATGAGGTATCAGAACAGAACCTTAAGTACAGAATACAATTAAAATTAATTAAAAATAGCAAAAGCTAAAACTAAAAATCGAAATTAATGAGTAAGTGTCAGAGATCGTGATTATTCGCAAACCTGTTACAAAACCCACATACAATCTACCACTAAAAATACGAAACCATTTATAACTCCTAATCAGCTAATTAATTAGTAAATCTCTAACTAAGAATCCAAGAATTTGCTTAATTCGAACAAGAAAAACCCTAAAATTTCGAGATTTTGCTAACAGAAACCCAAGGGAATGAATTAAACAGTAGAAATTCGGATTCAAGAACGAAATAGTACCTGATTCGCAGGAAATGCAGCTCGAATTATAAAGCGAGATCTTTAGAGAGAGAGAGAGTGAGAATATTTTTGGAGAGAGAGAAATGGTGGAGTAATCGCAGACAAATGAACAAATGCAGAGAAATACAATTTCAAATTTAGATCTTGAATTGATCAGAGCCGTCCATTTTGAAACGGATGTTCAGTGGGTTATCGGATGCGGTCGAATTTGAAATGGATGGGTACGATTCGCTACCCGTTAGAGAGGGTGGAGATGAGATTAGGGTTTTGGAGGTTGGGGGAAGTCGTACTTTTTTATAAGATAAATTTCTTCTTCTTTTTCTTCTTCCATTTTTTGGATTAAAAAATTTAATTATTCTATTAATTTATTTTCTTGGATTTTGGAGTTGTTGGTAGGGACGGCGAACGGGTCGAGTGGGCCGGGCCGGGCCTAACCCGTACGGGTTGGCACGAATAGTTCGCGGGCTCGGGTCGGATTGCCCACTTATCCGGGCCGGACCGGACCGGGCTGAAATTTCGATTGGGTGGCCCGCCCAACCCGTGAACCCTTTAGGGTTCAACCCGGGTTGGGCCGGGTCGACCCGCGGGTTGGCCCGTTTATATAGGGTTAGAAATTTTTTTTTTTAAAGCTTAAAATAATAATAATAATAATAATAATACTAAGTAACTCGTCAAAAAACAAAAATAATACTAAGTAAGTAATAATACTAATAAACAATAAAAATCGTAATAATAATAATAAGATTGAAAGAGTGAAATTGACAACAAATTTTGAAATATTATTCATATGAATTTAAGTTATACAATTTTAACAATTAATAATGTAATGAAGAATTCAATTCACAAATAAGTTTTATACAATAACATATTTCTTATATACAATTTTATGTTGAGTACAAGTTTTCTAATTTAACATAACAAGCTTTGCTATTGTTGTTGTTGTTGTTGTTGTTCGGGCGAGTTGCTCCCACTTGTGGACGTTGATAGTACTTTCCCTTGTGTCCTATCTTCGGCCTTCAGCCAGTTTTCTGTGCAAACGAGCATCTCTAATGTGTCGGGCTTCATGCGATTCCTGTAATCAGATAGAACCCTGCCACTTATAGAAAATGCACTCTCAGAAGCAACTGTAGAGACAGGAGGAGTTAGTAAATCTTTAGCCATAATTGAGAGAATACTAAAAGTGTGTTCATATTCTTTCCACCATTGTAAAATATCTAGTGGAGAAATAGTAGGCTCAGAATCTTATTGGTTATACCAATTTAATTCATTTGGTCGATTAGTTCTAGGTTTTTTTGATTGAATTTGTTCAAGTAAATTAAATGTTCTATCACCAATTCTACTTTTACCCTTACCTTTAGAACTACCAGAAGAAGAACTAACTACAGAAGTTGTACTACTAGAAGCAAAACGTCTATCATAATAATCATACAAGTTATTTAACGTAGATTCAAACTGAACTAAAAAAGTAGCGCAATCAATTGTTAATTCTACATTTACCTCTAAATATCCAAAAAATATTTCTATCAATTTCTTCGTACCTTCTAATGTGATACGAGGATCCATAACAGTAGCAACACAAATCAACATCGGAGGAGGAAAATAATACTTCAAAAATTTTTGAAATGCAGGTTTTACAATCTCACCAACATTGATATCATTTAACATTTCATTAAATGTTTGCATCATGCTAACTAATTCAATAAAAATGCTACTAGAAGTATTCATATGTTTTTGAAAATTTTAAAGTTGCGGTTTTAAAAGATTCTAAAATTTTCAACAAAGATTCGGCAAAAAACCAATCGGGGGGAGTCATTTCAAAATTCTGCATATTTTTTGCGATACAAAAATCATTTACAACTGTTTTATATTCGGAGACAACATTTAGTAAATCAAAAGTAGAATTCCATCGGTGTCTAACATCCTTTGGAAATCTTCCAAAAGGAACATTTCTAACCCTACACCAAGCTTTCCATTCTTGTAAAATGCTTGGACTTAATGCAATGAAATGTACACAATTCCTAATTTTAATTATATATGGATCAGCTATTCGTAATGCATCTTGAACACATAAATTTATAATATGACATGCACATCTAACATGAAAAATATTGTCAGATGGAGGGTTTAATACAGATTTTAAAGTAGTAATTGCTACATTGTTGTTAGATGCATTATCAAAACTAATAGCCATAATTTTATCGCGTATATGAAAAACATCACAAATTTCTATAATACGATTTGCTATTTCAGCGTCACTATGGGGATACGGCAACGCCGCAAGTGATATGTTTCTTTTTTGAAGAATCCAATTATTGTCGATCCAATGACAGGTTATTCCCATCGTTGGAATATTGTTGACACCCGTCCAACAATCTGAAGTCAAACTAACCCTACAAGTTAAACTCCATAAAATTGCAATCAAAGCGTCCTTCATTTCAATGTACATTTTAAAATAATCCGATTTGCAAGTATTTCTCAGAATTCTTTTAAAATGAGGGTTTAAGGCCGTTTGATTAAAATTTTCCAAGGCCCCACTCTCGGGATAGGAAAATGGTAATTCTTCCTTAATAACTAATCGGGCCATTTCCCGACGAACAAGATCGGGATCATAAGGGTGGCTATCAACTAGACCGGTCCTAGGGTTGATTTTTTGTTGGCCTTGTATTTGATCAAGAAGTTCTTTATGGTTATGTTGGATGTGCCTACTAATTGTACCGGTGCAGTCACCCCTCTTGAATTTGTATGTTTTACCACATGTTTTACAAACTTTCAAACATATACCCGGAGTATGTTCGTCCGGAATATAATCATAAAACTTATGCCAGTCGCTAGTTTCTCCTTTACTTTTTCTACTACTACGGGGTTGTGTGGTTTCGGTTGGTTGTTGTTGTTGTTCTTCTTCTACCAAATGTATGTCACCTACAACTACGTCGTGTGTACCCCATTGTTCCATAGGAGGATCATGGTATTCTTGGGTGGCTCACTAGTTGGGACAATTGGTGGCCTACAGGAAGAGGAGGACGAATCTTGTCCGCTACGACCGCTACCGCATGATCTAGACATAATGTAGTAATGTGCTAAAGTAAAATATGTAAAAAAATATATACAATGTAGGAACGGTGAATTATACAAAAAAAATCTAAAAAACAATAGGGTTGAGATAGAGAAGTTCAAAAAACGAACAATAATTTTAACTACAACGCAAAAAAAAATATAACGAGAGAGGTATGAAATTTTGATACCGTTCACCGTGGAATACGCGTATATAAAAAAACGTGAAAATAAGAATAGAATAGAAAAGATGGAGGAGCGCTTTGCCGATTCCGCAATTGAAGAGTTGATGAGAGCTTGAAGTAGATTTGACGAGGGTTGAAGAGAGTTGAAGACGTTGAATTTTGATTCCGATACGATCGAAATTTGATCGTGTATATGCCTCGTTGTACACTTGTTTGATGAATACTAATATTATTGAAAAATTCTTTACAAATGATGTATAATAGTAGAGAGAGTAAGAGAGTGAGGTGTGATTTTTTATGAGATTTTTGGGGGTATTTATAAGCTCAAAATGTGGGAAAAACCAAAAATAATAATAAAAAAAAAAATAACGGCTCTGGACAGAGGGGGGGGTTCGACCGTTCGACCTGCGGGTCAACGATCGACCCGTCACGGGTTGAACGGATCGGAACCCACGGTTCGACCCGCGGGTTGGCGGGTTGAATTCGCGAGTTTAACGGGTTCGTGGGTCGGGTTTTGCAGGTTCAATTCGCGTTATTTACGACCCGGGTCGACCCGGTACTGTTCACCGGGTTGACCCGAACCCGCCAAGTTGCTAACCGGGCCGGGTTCGCGGGTCGGATCGCGGGTGGGTCGCCGGTTGACCCGGCCCAGTTGCCATCCCTAGTTGTTGGCCCTTTGCTTTTATTTTGGAGTTGTTGACTCTTTGCTTTTGGACTATTTGGGGTTGAGTCAGAGGCTTTGGGCCTTGGATGACCCATTTTAATATTATATAACTCTGAAGAATTGTTGTGGAAAGTCAACCCTTTAATTTTCACATGCAATATGCACACTTTTTTCTTCATATATAGATTTTTTTTCCTGAGGGTGGTTTGGATGACAATCGACAATAGTTATACTATAAGAAAATAGTTACTAAAAGCAAGTTCACCTAGGCATTCTAACCTTGTTGCCACATCACTCTAACCCCAAAAAGTGGGAAAAGTCAAAATTTTGGCTTCCACCAGTTAGCCAAGCCCGAGGTAGAACTGACTTGGTGCAAGAACTGGGTCAGTTCTAGCCCCTCTGACTGACCCGGTTGCCACGTGGGAACATAAGAAAAATATGGCCATGTGGGGGGACAAATAATTGATTGGGGGTGGCTCTTTTTTGTCGTGTAGTGAACTGTCCAGCGGCTCCAATTGTCCCAATTAATTATCAGTTGTAGCCATTTAATCTAGGCTGTAGAAAACTTTAGATTTAAATTGCATGACTGAAAATTACTCATGTCCAACGATCTAAAAGTGAAAAGAAAAAAATGAAAACTTTGTAAAACTTTTCAATAAAAACTTATCATTCCCCTTTCATATTTCACACCCAAATTTCATTTATATTTGCAAAAACTCTGCTTTTATCTTATCTTCTATCTTCCAAAAAAAAAATACCGGTATGGCTAAGAAGGCTTAAAAACACCTTCAAATTCGGTAACAAGGTAGTCCTCCTTCGAAGATGTCCAATTCTGCAAGTCTTAGAAAGCTGCTAGCCAACATGCGTCAAAGGGTAAAGATCGATCGAAAGAAGAGTTATTAGTAGAAGTTTTTTTTTTGGTGGGAAAATATTATGCAGGGGGGCGGAGCCCAGTGACCCCCCCCCCCCCCTAATTTTTTTTTAAAAAACCCCTAATATATTTATCCCCTAAATTTTTTTTCCAATAAATATGGTATGACTAGAGACTGAAATCTGATAATGTACTCAATTATCATACGAGTTCCTAGACACCAAATGTATATTCATATTTTTTTGTAACATTAAGTTGTATTAAAGAAAGAAGCCAACAGAAAGAGTGTTGTTAGTTATGGGACACTTTATGTAAATTTCCAAGCAAATTTCAGTGATAACCAGTATGAATGATCATCTAGTATAAATAACAACATACATCACAACTCGCAAACTCACAGTACATACATACTAGAATCATGCACGTGCGATGCACGTGGAGGGAGAATGAAAAAGACAAAAAAACTACCAACACGTGCGCTGCACGTGTTGACACACATACACAAAAAAATAAAAAATTGTTTATTTGTTTACCAATCCCATCTCTCCCATTATAATAGTTATAGATATATGGCAAAATATATTCACAATAAATAAGCTAAAGGTACAAATGAAATTCAGAAACTCACAACACACAAACTCCTAGTAAACATAAACTGCACTCATACAGACATAATACTCGAGCTTAAATTCATGGGCTAGCTGCTGTGCAGGTGGGGAGAGGAAAGGAATAGATGGGATCTGAAGACCAGGAATCGTTGGAAGTGTAGGAATAACACCTGCATGGATTGAAGGAAGAGTTGGTATCTGAACAGCAGGCAAAGGAGGCAATGCCGTAGGTATCGTGGGGATTGTAGGCAATGAAGGCATTGATGGCAAAGCCATCTTCGGAATTATAGGAATTTTTACTAGGAAAATAGTAAAAATTGAAAAAATTGTGATGATTAGGTGATTGGTAGGTAGGTAGTGTTGGTGTGCATTGTTCACCTCCTCGTTCTGTCTTTGATCTTATTTCTAAAACTAAGCTGGTGTTAAGAATTCAAGGTATTCTTATTTCCTTATTGTTGAGAAGTTCGCTAACTGAACTTGAGGATTCAATGGCTGGCTAGGTCTAAGTATAATTTTGTGGAAAGTAATGACATTTAAAATAAATCCTTCCTCTTGGCTGTTCTTTGGTTGTTCCTTTGTGCCAAGTAGAATTTTGTGGAAAGTAGAATTTAAAATAAATTTAGAATTTTGTGCCGTCTTTTGGGTGTTCCTTTGTCCTCTTTTCTGTACTACGTCTTGCATTACTTATCACTGTATTTTGCTTGAACCAACGTTGAAAAAAAAAAAATCCTCCCCCTCCAGCTTCCGTCTCCGTCCAGATCCAGCGCCTAGCATCCCCATTCCACCTTCCTCCCTTCACGAAAGTGGTGTTTCTCTTCAACCTCTACACACCCTTTTCGTTGTTAGAGCTCCAGTTCAACTTTTTTTCTTCTCACTTCCTTCAGTAATCTCCCCTCTCTGACTGCCATTTTTGGCCAGATCCCGCTCCTCTCATCCCCATTACTCCTTCCTTCCTTCTTTTTTGTGGTGCTTTTCTTCATCCTCTACACACCCATCTCATTATTGAGATTCATCTCCACTGTTTCTTTCCTCCATCCCTTTCCACGCCATTATTTTCTCACCCCGCTCCTTCCTCCCCTTATTCAGTATACACTTTCCTTCTTCCTCTTCTGTGCTGCCTTCTCCAGTTCGGTGACTCTGCCCTTTTGTTGTTGTTGGGTTTTGCTCCGGTGAGCATTTCTAGGTCTGCATTGATTCACTGTGTTGTGACCGGCTCTCTGTTGGGCTCTCTCCTATTGCTCCCTGTCAGCGCTCTCGGGCCGATCACTATCTCCATCTCTTTGCCCCCACTATTCTCTTCTGCCTCGCACTGTAAGTATCCTACTCTCACCGATCTCCTCCTTTTTTTTCTTTTTTTCTTTTTTTTTCTCCGATGAGCATTACATTTTGTTATTGTTTTCGCTGCATATTTGAGGGCTCCTTTTCTTTCCTTCATTCTATGTTTTTGGCTCTTCCTCTTTTTCCTCTTTTGGTGTGTTGTTCTTTGTTTGCGATGTTGATCTTGATTGCTACAGTGATTGTTGTTAAGTAACGTGCTCTCTCCTCTGTTGTATTGGTCTTTTGTTTCTTTGAGGCCTCTTCCGTCTTGGGCCTGGGCTTTCCTCATGGATCAGTTATGGGTCGACGTTGTTAAAAAGAATTTAAAAAATAATAATAAACAATCGACCCCGCCTCTGAGGCCCAGTGTCCCGAACCTTCTGGGGAACTCTGGTCAGCCTATTTCCCACTCTCATCATCTTATTTCCTCTCTCTCTTCATTCTCTTCTCCTTTCTCTTCTAATCCTTTTTCCCTACGGTGTTTCCGTTGTCTGCAATTTGGTCATCTTAAATCATTTTGCAATAATAGTATGAAGTGCTTGTTTTGTGAGAAGTTGGGGCATTCGCGTAGTAGGTGCTTCTCTCTTCAACACCTATTGGGCCTTCCTATGGTGGTGCCGATCTCGGAGTCGGTGCTTGTGGCGCTGGATTTTCTGATGCTCCACTCCAGATACTCTGACATTCAAGCTAATAAGCAGAAAAAAGAAAGAAAGAAAATGTAATTCAAGGTGTTTAATTTCCGCTGTGCTATGTAAAGAATTGATATAATAAAAGTTGAAAAATATTCTGTGTTTTGGCTATGTTACTATTACATTGAGGTAGATGCTGGGAATTGTGCCACGTATTTCTGAGTTTATTTATTGGAAATTCGGGGCGCTATAGAGATTGGTATCAGAGCATGCTTCAAAAGTAATGATAAATATGGTATAAGAATAAACCAAGGTGGACATTAGAGCGTGAGTACCTAGGTGTGGACATTAGAGTGTAAGTATCACTTGAAATTAAAACAAGATGATATGGTTTGGGGCATGATTGAGATTTTGCCATAAGATATTGATGTGAATATGAATTATGTTGTGATGCTCTAACTTTTCCCTTATTGTGAAGTATTCAGTATAATGGCAGGACCTAGGAGCAGGAATGGTCGAAATGGTGATGGGGTTGAGGGTTCCCAGGGGACCAGACTCGATCTAGAGACAGAAATTGCCAGAGTGTATCAGACCTTGAACACATTCATGGCAGCCAACATGATTCGGAATCAGAATCAAGGGGCTAGACCAGTGCTTGTTAATGCTGATCCAATTAAGCAGGTTCAGTCCTTCAAGCAGATGAAGCCGCCTGTTTTTGAGGGGCAGTCTGATCCAAATGCGGCTGATGATTGGATTAGACAGATGGAAGTGTTCTTCGAATTTTTGGAAACCCAAGCAGCCATTAAGATGAAATTGGCTACAATGCAGTTAGAGAAGGATGCTGGCGTCTGGTGGCAGTCAGTGAAGAGAACTTTTGGGGGTGAATTGGGAGGCTTTCCTCGAGGAGTTCGGGGATCATTTTCTTCCTCTGGATATTGAGAAGAAGAAGGCAACGAAATTCTTGAATCTAACACTATTAGAAGAACAGTGCACCGAAAGATTAGAACACAGCATCAGACTAACCCATTTGTGCAAAGAGCAAGAAAGTAAAATCTTACAGGGACACAAAGAAAAAGCACAAGAGAAAAGGACATCATGAAAATTGAAAGCAACAAATAAGAAATGAACGGGGGAGGAGGACAATAATACCTTGCAATCGGAAGATTTTTTAAGCAACTCCTTTTCTTCGTCAGATAGAAGATTATCGTCATCCGTCCACCTATTAGCTATGGAAGTAACAGCAATAGGGGCTTTAGCCGGAATCGGAGCATGAACCACCGCTTTAAACTTATCCCACTCAGCAGAATAATGGGGATTAACCGACCAATTGGGCCACTTAGAGTCCTCAGACAAAGGCAAAGAACCAGGAAGATCCGTAGTAAAGATTGGAGCTGGAGTGGATGGCGGTGGAAGAGTAGGAGGAAAAGACTGAGCGGCAGCCGCCGATGAAGTTTTCGAAGGAGTGATGGAAGCAATATCAGGATTGATCCACACCAGATTGGGAGCTTTCGAGGGAGAATGCGCATAGGGGGTAGTAGGAGCAATAGTTTTGCGGTGGGTCAGATAGAAACGAACACCACGATTGTTTCCTTAACCAGTGCTCTTGTGAAGAAGTCACGATTTAGAAGTAGAGGATGGCATAGAGGAAGAGCCTTCAGTAAACGCAGGTTTCTTCTTGATACCAGCAACAAGCTCAGCCTGAAGCACTTCCGCAGCTACAGAAGGAATCGTTGAGGTCAGTGAGGGAATGTCATAATAATTGACAGTGATCGCAAAAGAACATTCTCCAACCCTAAGAGTATACTCAGAAATGTGATCCTGAATAGGTGGGCATAAAAATTCAGCCTCCACCTGCAAACACCCCGATGCCAAGAGAGGGGTGGAAGAAGAGCAAATGAGATCACCGAAACAAATGGTCATGTCAGCAACTAACCGCGGTGAATCACAGAAGGAAGGTAAGCCCAAAATGGTAACTTTAGAAGAATGAGAATGTAGCTCCAACTTAAGTACACCCGAAAAGGCCCATTTACGAACCAGCAAGCAAGTTGACCCAAAAGAGAAAGATTTCTATGCAACCAGCTCTTCAAGGATTTTAACAGAAGGGCATTTAATAACAACATCTCCATTGGAGCAAGCATTCACCACCGAAGTCCAATCAGACACATTACAGGAGTTGGAAAGAAAAGAGTCAAGAGAGGAGCTGGAAATTGAACCTCCAAGGAAAGAGACAGCTCCAAAGCACTCTAGACTTTTTCCCTTAATTCATTATGAAGGTCTTCTCTCTCCTACTTCTGCGTGCTGCTAGACTTTTCAGTCTATGATCAACACTGATCTTCCCTCCTCTACCCTTTCTCGTCTTTCTGCTTAATGAAAAATCACGCCTAAAAGTCGTGCTAAGACTCTGAAAAATTCTAAGTTTATTCGGTCCAGTGCGAGCATCCGCGCTCAAAATAACTCGTCCTGTTCTTCGTCTTCCAAAGCTTCTTTGGATGTGCAAGTTCGCAATCTTGAAATTCCACCACCATCTTTAGGAGTGGATAACAACAACCAACGTTCCTAGGGTTTGTGTATCAAATTCACTTTGACTCTTTATCAGACAATGACCTTCTTGAATTAGCTTCTGGTATGGGTTTTGTCATTGACCCTACCAACTCAGTCATCCTTGATTCTATTCGCTCGCTTGAGAACTCTAAAGCTCTCGAGAACAATCGTCGCCATGATTAGTGTTTCCTGGAACATTCATGGTTTAGGATTGGCTCCTAAGCAAGAAGCAATTCATCACCTCATTTCTACTCTTCACTGTGACTTGATTTCTATTCAAGAATCTAAAATTAATGCCATCTCTCCCACCCTTTCCTGTGCCTTGGGTGGGTCTCTCATCTCTAATTGGATAGCTCTGGATGCTATTCAATCCAGAGGTGGTGTTCTTTTTGGCTATAAAGCTTCATCGTTTGATGTTATTGCAATTCGTCGCTTAAATTTCTTCCTCACTGTCACCCTGAATTGTTTGAATTTAACTGTAATCTGACGGTCGTCTCTGTGTATGGTCCTGCTACACATGAATGTCGTCCTCTCTTTTGGCACGAATTCCAATCATTCATTGGCTCCATCGTTGGTCTTTGGGTCTTCTGTGGGGATTTCAATGTCACGAGATTCTTCGCCAATAGACTAGGGAATGCAGCCAATGTTGCTGACTCGTTTCAGTTAAATGACTGCATTTGATCCCTTCAGCTTGTGGATCTTCCTATCAATGGTCATTCTTTTACTTGGTCTAATATGCGATTGTCTCCTTCAATGGCTAAGCTCGACCGTTTCTTGGTCTCCCATTATTGGGCTTCCAAGTTCCATAACTCTTTTGTCCATGCACTTCCTAATCCGTGTTCAGACCATGTCCCGATTGCTTTGCACTCTTCTTTTAATTTGCCAAACCTTTCAAGTTGCGTTTTGAAAAATTCTGGCTTGAAGATTAGCTATTTGTTAATCTGGTTGGTGAGTGTCTCTCATCTATCACTGGCTCTCATGGTCTGGGACGGATTCTTTTGAAACTCCATGCCATCAAATTTGGTTGCAAAATTTGGTACAGAGAAAGATTCGCCCATATTAATATATTTTGAAAAACTTTCTGCTTCCGACAATTCAGGATATAGATCATTCGGAAGAAAGCCACATTCTTTCCCAATCTGACAGGTTGAAAAGATGTGTGTGTAAAAGAGAATTTGCTTCTCTTTTACATCTAGACCATATCAAATGGGCCCAGCGGGCTAAGGTTAAGGGGCTTAAAGAGGGTGACGGTAATTCGTCCGTTTTTCATAAGTTTACTTCTCATCAGCAAAGATGTAATCATATTACGTCCACTATGGAGGATGATGTGGAATTACAATCTACTAGTAATATACACGTGCGATGCACGTATTATTTTTAAAAAAAATAAATTAAAAATTATGATTGACAGATGTGATGCATGTCTCAATAAATTGGATTATATATTTTAAAAGTAAATGTGAAGAATATAATGAGAGAGTTGGAGTTGCACGTGCATTGCCCGTAAGTAGGTAGATTTACAACTCCAACTCTGTCATTAAAATTAGTAAAGATTATATATTATATTATAGATAGATGAATAGATAGATGACAATTTACACGTGTGATGCACATTTAATATATTAAAAAAATTAAATTACAAAAACTGACGTAGTGAGGACTCGAACCTAAGACCTCCTTCATATTAGTTATGCACGTGCAATGCACGCATTGGTAGATTTACAAATTACCCTAAGGCTTTCTCCCATTATAATCTTAGAGATTTCCGAATTCCACTCCGCCTTTCTCAATTTCTTCAAACATCTTATGGGTACGTCTCAGACTCCCTCCATTCATCTTAATTGGGCTCAGCTTTTTGGCAATGAAACTCATGATCTTTCCTACCTTGAGTTGCCCTTTTCCATGGAAGAAATTAAAGCTGCTGTTTTCTCCATGCGTAGTGATTCGGTGCCTGATCCTGATGGATTTCCTACTTTCTTTTTTCAGAAATTTTGGGATTTCCTTAAAAGAAGATTTCTTTGTCTTGTTTTCGGATCTCTTCTTTGGTCAGTTCTCGTTTGATCGTATTAATTATGCTAAAATTGTGCTCATCCCTAAGCTGGTTGGTGCTAATAGGGTCTCTGCTATTAGACCGATTAGCTTATTAAATTCTACTTTCAAAATCATCATGAAAGTTCTTGCTAATTGCCTTAGCTTAGTCATTTCCCCTCTCATTTACCCCGCTCAATCGGGTTTTATTAAGAACATATTTATTCTGGATAGTGTTGCTTCTGCTCATGAGATTATTTTCAGTTGTCATCGATCTAGTATGGAAGGGATCCTTTTAAAATTAGACTTTGAAAAAGCTTATGACAAAGTCAATTGGAATTTCCTCTTCAATATTCTCCTTCATCGCGGTTTTGGTCTCAAATGGATTTCTTGGATTAAATCCAGTCTCTTTGCTGGTATTTCCTCTGTTATTATTAATGGTATTGAGGGTAATAAATTTAAATGTAAGCGTGGCCTTCGCCAGGGTGATCCTATCTCTTCTTTATTATTCTCTCTAGTTGTGGATGTTTTTAGTAAACTTCTCCTCAACGATTGGAATGCCAACCTTATCGATGGTTTTGGGGGGTTTCAGTGGTTTTCGTGGCATTTTTATCTGCAATATGCAGATGACACTATCATGTTCTTGAAACCCAACGGGGTCACTCTGCGCAACCTTAAACTTCTTCTTTACATCTTTGAAAAAGCTTCTGGTTTATCCATTAACTTCAGTAAAACTTCATTTCTCTGGATTGGTGGCTCGGAGAACCATAATCTCGAAATTGCTCAGTTTTTTAATTGTGCAGTAGCATCCTTCCCAATTCAGTACCTTGGTATTCCGTTGAGATGGGGGAAGCTCCATAAATCGGACTGGATTCCGCTCATAGATAAAGTGGAAGCCAGACTTAATGTTTGGGCTGGTAAGCTTCTATCTAGGGGAGGACATCTTACTCTGGTTAACTCTGTGCTTTCTTCCATCCCGCTCTATTTGATGTCTTTCTTCTACCTTCCTTCTTGGGTTATTGCAAAGATCGATCGTACCAGATGCAATTTCTTCTGGCCGGGGTCCTCTCTCTCCAAACCTAGCAAACATCTTTGTAATTGGGGTACAATCTGCAAGTCTAAGCGTGAAGGGGGTCTTGGGTGCTTAACCTTAGGAATCAGAACCTCGCTTTACTGGGTAAATGGATTTGAAGAATTCTTAAAGATGGCAATTCTCCTTGGACTCGCCTTATCTTTCATAAATATTTTTACTGTCATAAATTTTGGGAATTCAATCCTTCCCTTCCGCCATCGGCCTCCCCTTTTTGGAAGGGAGTGTGGAAAACGGTCAGTCCGTTTAAATGTGTTATTCTCAAAGTTGGCGGTAACGGGTTTACTATTAAAATTTGGATTGATTTCTGGTTGGGAAATTTCATTATTGCTTCTTCTTTTCCTGAATTGTTCCATCTTGCTGCCAATCCTAATGCGACTGTGGCAGATTATGTGGTAGGCCATGACAACTCACGGTCTTGGAACATTCCTTTTTCTTGCAATCTACCTCCGCCTTTAATCCCCAAACTTACCGGCCTCTTGTCATCCTTACAGGACTAAACCTGGCACCTCCAGGATGATTGCCTGTGGAGATAGAATAGTTCGGGAATTTTCTCAGTTAAATCTTTCTATAATTTTCTTAATTCGGGAGATGTGTCTTCCCCAATTGCCAGTCCTATCTGGAAGTCTTTTGCCCCTCTCAAAGTCAAAATTCTTGTCTGGCTCACCGTTCAAAATAAATTACTGACTGTGGAAGTTCTTAACAAAAAGAATATTGCGGTCAGACAAAATTGTGTTCTCTGCCACCAATTTCCAGAGAAAGCTCTTCATTTATTCCTTACTTGCTCCTTCACTCGTCCGTTATGGTTGATTTTCCATCAAGCTTGGGGGTTTTTAGGACTCCCTGAATCCTTAGATTCATGGTTGACTACTTGGAGGTCTAACTCGGTCCCTAAACCCTTCCACAAATCTTGGGATGTTTCTATGATGTCCATCATTGCGATCCATTTGGAAGGAAAGGAACTTATGTATCTTTACTAATACTTCTCACCTAATTACGGGCTTAATTGACGACCTCCTTTTTTATTCCAAGTTCTAGGCCTCCAGCCTGGCCCCTCATAAAATTATTACTCTTAGACTTCACAAGCTTGATACTGCAGCATCTTTATTCTATCACAATTGTGTCCTACCTCCTTAGCTAGTCGGTTTTTCTCTCTTTTTGTTTCCATTACTTATGTTTTGTTTTCTCTTTAATCTCCTATGTCTGGATGCTCCTTTTCTCTTTTCGGTTAATAGCTGATGCGGGTTTTTACTCTTTTTGCAGTTCTAACTTGATGGGGCCTCTCTTTTCTGGTGTTTTTGGTGGGAGTGAATTGCTCTCCGTATCTCACCTATAAATTCAGATGCTACTGACGACTGGATTAGGCAGATTGAGTCAGTCTTTGAAGTGCTAGAGACCCCTGAGATAAGCAAGGTGAAGTTGACCACCATCCAGCTGGAGAAAGATGCAGGAGTTTGGTGGCAGTCACTGAAGAGGACTATGGACAATGTGTAGCTTACTTGGGAAGAGTTTCTTAGAGAATTTAGGAGTCACTATTTTTCAATGGATGTTCAAGAGAAGAAGGCTATGGAATTTTTGGGCTTGCAGCAAGGTGGTATGTCTGTGCGGGAGTATGAGACCAAATTCAACCAACACTCAAGGTATGCGCCAAAAATGGTTCAGGATGAAGCCAAGAAAGTGCAGAAGTTTGAGCAAGGGTTGAGGCCGAGCTTGAGGACCTGCATGATATCCCTAGGTATCCGAAGATTTGAGAAGTTGGTCAGGAGGGTTGCCACTACTGAGTCAGATATGAACCAGTTCCAGGCAGTACAGGTCAAGAGGAATAATTGGAGCATGGGCAAGAGGCCTACAGCATCGGGCAATTTTAGGGGACAGCCCCCAGCACAGTGTTTCAAACCAACCCGAGCAAATGCTGTTGCAGTGACTAGAAGGGTACCTACCCGCTTCAAGTGTGGAGAGTCAGGCCACTTAGCTCCTGGGTGTACCAAGTCGCAGACGAGCAAGACTTGTTATCTTTGTGGCAAGGAGAGTCACATCAAGCCATTTTGCCCTCAGCTTCAGCAGGAAGGGCCGAGTCAGAAGCAGTCCAACCTAGGGCAGAGCAATTCCGACAATGGCGAGTGTTCGCTTTGACCGAGGCAGATGCTGATGATGTGGACAACATCATCCTGGGTATGGGAGATCATGTTTAGTTGCTTTGTTGCTTTTCTATTTATGTAAGAAGTGTTATGTAATGAGAGTACTCTTATGTAACAGGAGACATTCGAATAAATGAAATAAAAGTATCAGTTTTATTTGATACGGGATCATCGCACACATTTGTGTCACCCTCATTTGCAAAACGATTGGGATTTGAAGCTAAAATTTTTCCTGGCAAATTTCTATCTGTGGCTACTCCATCAGGAGAAAACTTGACTACTGACTGATATTATGAAGGGTGTGATCTTGAGATCGGAGGCAGGCTCTTTGGCATCAACCTCATTGAGTTGGCAGTTTTGGGGGTCGACATCATTATTGGTGTAGATTGGATGTCAGTTTACAGTGCCACTATTAAGTGCAAGAGCAAGGAAGTTGTGGTGAAGGCACCAGGAGGACCAGCAGTTACATTTCAAGGGAAGAGGAAGTGTAAG
This sequence comes from Hemerocallis citrina, assembly GCA_017893485.1. Lineage (NCBI taxonomy): Eukaryota > Viridiplantae > Streptophyta > Magnoliopsida > Asparagales > Asphodelaceae > Hemerocallis > Hemerocallis citrina. The sequence continues at coordinate 84,808,033 of CM030358.1, forward strand.
CAGTTGGTAGCAGCTTTAGCAGAGCAGAAGGTTCCTGAAGAAGTGAGACAGATTCCAGTGGTTCGGCATTTTCCAGCAGTGTTTCTTGAAGATCTACCTGGGCTTCCCCCTCACCGAGATGTAGAGTTCTCCGTTCAGCTAGGGAGTGCACCCATTTTCAAGGCACCATACAGAATGGCACCGGTTGAGCAAGATGAGATCAAGAAGCAAATCGAAGAATTGTTGAGCAAAGGATTCATCAGGCCTAATGTGTCACCATGGGAAGCCCCAGTTCTTTTGGTGAAGAAGAATGATGGATCAATAAGGATGTGTATCGACTACAGAGAGTTGAACAAGGTTACAGTGCAGAACAAGTATCCAATTTCTCGAATTGATGATCTGTTCGACCGTCTACAAGGAGTAGCTGTTTTCTCCAAGATAGACCTGCGGTTAGGATATCACCAAGTCTGAGTAAAGGAAGAAGATGTGTACAAGACGGAATTCTGAACTAGGCATGGTCACTATGAATTTCTAGTCATGCCATTTGGAGTCACCAATGCACCTACTATTTTCATGGACATGATGAACAAGGTCCTGTGGCCATTCATCAATTCTTTTGTCGTTGTGTTCATCAGCGACATTTTGGTCTATTCCAAGTCAGAAGAAGAGCATACCGAGCACCTAGTAGAGGTATTGAAGAAGCTACAGGAGCAGAAACTGTATGCGAAGCTGTCCAAATGTGACTTCTGGAAAACCGAAGTCGCCTTCCAGGGTCACTTCTTTTCTAAGGAGGGAGTGGCTACTGACCCGCAGAAGATTGAGGTAGTGAAAGATTGGCTAAGACCGACAACAGTGAAAGAGATTAGGAGCTTTTTGGGTTTAACTGGATACTACAAAAGATTCATTCAGAGCTATGCCCAGATAGCTGTACCACTCACAGGACTTACAAGAAAGAACGTGAGTTTCAAATGGTCGGAGCAATGTGAAGCTAGCTTTTAGGAGTTGAAGGGAAGGTTGACTACCGCTCCCTTTTTGGCTTTGCCATGAGTAGGAGTCGGATATGATGTCTACAGCGATGCTTCCCATCGCGGTTTGGGCTGTTTGCTTATGTAAGAGGGAAAGGTAATAGCTTATGGGTCAAGACAGCTGAGACCGCATGAAAAGAATTACCCAAGCCATGTCTGGAGTTAGCAACAATCATTTTTGTATTGAAGCAGTGGAGGCACTACGTATATGGGGAGAAGTTTAACATGTACACGGATCATAAGAGTCTGAAGTATATCTATCAGCAGAGGGACTTGAATCTGAGATAGCAGAGATGGTTGGAAGTGTTGGAAGATATCCGACCCAAAATCAAGTACCATCCAGGCAAGGCCAATGTGGTGGCTGATGCGCTCAGCAGGAAGGGCAGTTTTTCCCAATTGATCACAACTCAGGAGAGTTAGTAGAGGAGCTTGATCGAGCAGAGATTGAGATGGTTTTGCAAGGTTTGGAAGCTTCCTTAGCTCAGTTAAGGATTCAACATACTTTGAGAGACAGAATCATCGACAGTCAGAAGACCGATCCAGAGATCCAGGAGATGATGGAGCAGGTTGGCGTTGGCAGGTTGGCAGGATTTCAGGTTAAGGATGAAGTGTTCAGGTTTGGAGAGCGACTGTGTGTGCCAGATCTAGCAGAACTGAAGGAGAGTATTCTTCAGGAAGCACATGCTACTTTATTATCCGTGCATCCAGGGAGTACCAAGATGTACAAGGACATAAACGCAATCTTTCTGGTGGCCAGGGATGAAGCGAGATGTGGCTGAGTTTGTTGCCAGGTGTGCAGTTTGTCAGCAAGTCAAAGCCGAGAATCAGAATCCTGGAGGTTTGTTGCAGCCATTATCCATCCCGAAGTGGAAGTGGGATTGTATCAGCATGGACTTTATTATAGGTTTGCCCAAGAGTTCCAAGGGCAATAATGTAATTTGGGTGATAGTGGACCGACTCACCAAATCGGCTCACTTTTGGAGATGAAGCTTACTTGGTCGATGGAGAAGCCAGCAAAGTTGTATGTTGGCGAGATTGTGAAGCTTCATGGAGTTCCGCTATCGGTAGTATCCGACCAAGATGCACGTTTCACTTTGCATTTCTGGAGAAGTCTTCAGGCAGCTTTGGGGACGAAGACTGATTTCAATACTACCTTTCATCCTCAAACTGATGGGCAAACTAAAAGAGTCAACAGGGTACTAGAAGATATGCAGAGATATTATGAGTTGGACTTTGGTGGCAGTTGGGAGAAGCATTTGGCTCATGTGGAATTTGCCTACAACAACAGTTTCCAGACAAGCATTGGGATGGCACCGTATGAGGCTCTGTACGAAAGGAAGTGCAGGACACTAGTGTGTTGGTATGAAGTGGGGGAACGACAGCTGTATGGGCCGGAGATTGTGCAGCAGACCTCAGAAAAGATCGAACTGATCAAGAAGAGGTTAGTTGATGCACAGAGCAGGCAGAAGAGTTATGCCGACAACCGGAGGGGAGACCTGGAGTTTGCAGAAGGTGACTTTGTCTTTGTGAAGGTGTCTCCGACCAAGAGGGTGATTCGGTTTGGAAGGGGAGGAAAATTAGCTCCGAGATACATAGGACCTTATAAGATATTGAAAAGGATTGGGAAGACAACTTATCAGTTAGAATTACCGGAAGAGTTGGCTCAAGTGCACAATATCTTTCATGTGTCTATGTTACGAGGTTATATCCCGGATATGAGTCATCATTTGCCAGAAGTGCCAAAAGGTTTGCAATGGGATTTGAGCTATGCAGAGCATCCAATAGAGATTTTGGATCATCGAGAGAAGGTCTTGAGAAATAAGACAATACCTATGGTCAAGGTCATTTGGAGGAACCAATTTCTTGAGGAGGCCACCTGGGAATCAGAGGAGATGATGATGAAAGATCACACTGAACTTTTTAACTAAGATTTGTAAACTCTTTTCTTTCTTTTCTTTGTTTGTATTTTCTCACTCTTAAGTGTAGTTCCGATGGCGGAACTATTCTAAGGAGGGAGTACTATAACATCCCGTATTTTTATTTTAATTAAAAATGCATTTTCAATTTTTGCACATATGATGCACGTGCTAATTTTTCCATCTTTATTTTCGTACTCTCATTTACTATTTTAGCATGCATAAGTCTTTTATTTAGCATTTTTTTAAACCCATGGGCCTAAGAAAGGATTCTAGCCCACTAAACTAATTAATTAATTAATTAAAAAGAAAGCAAGCTCACAAGACAAGCTCATTAATTAAATCTATTTTTTAGTTGTGCATAGACTCATACATGTCATGTAACAACTTTTAATACACATTTTAGAACTATAGGAATTGTATTTAAATTGTGTGTGTGTGTGCACTAGTGCACAACACGTGCACGTGCACTAGTGCACAACACGTGCACGTGCACTATGGAGAGAGAGAGGGCCAGTTTTGGAGTTGAAGAGGTGGGGGTTAGGAAAGGTGAAGAGATGGGGGGTTAGGGACAATGAAGAGTTTAGTGAATATTTATTAGGAGGGTGAAATTTGCATTTTAGCCCTTCGCTTTGTCCTATAAATACACCCTTGTTTTCTTCTCATTTCACACCTAAACTAAACAAATTAAAGAGAGGAAAAAGAAAGAGTTTTTTTTTTTTGAAGTTAAAGGTGGAATAAGACCACCCTGTTTCATTAATAAGAGGTTAATAAAATAACCCCGGCGTACCGGAAGAACACAAAAGTACAATGCAGGAAAAATAAAAACAAACATACTCCCCCAACAAACCCTGGGGGGTGGGTCTAACTATCCAAACACCAAGCAACCAAAGAGTACAGTAGGTTGGTACAAAACACAAAGTGGCAGAAGCTCTGACATGACTGGTGAAGCTAGCCCATCAGTCCAGTTTCGGCCCAAACTCTACCTCCTCGTCATCATATTCCTCCACCTGGAACACTCTGGCTATCCTTCCTCTTGTCCCCGTGGCCGCAGCTGTGGCCCAAAAAGAGATAAGATGCATGATGTGAGTAAGGTTACCAGAAATACTATTACATGAAGCACAAAAATAAAAATTATTTTTGTCTAGCCACAACACCCATGTAGTTGCCGCAATAGCGATGTACCACGCATCCTTCATTTCTTGGCGATTCGATGCAAATTTGGGGCCAATCCACAAATCCTCATATTCGTAGGGATAGTCACCTGTTCCTAAGGCTCGGAGTACCTCCACCATAGTTGCCTTACTTCTTGGGCAGTGAATAAAAAGGTGATTTAGATTTTCCGTATGCATGTTGCAGAAACCACAGTTGGTCGCAATCTGTGGTTGTCTTTTGGCAAGGTTCTGTCTAGTGCGGATAGCATTATTGAGCACTAGCCATAAGAAAACTCTGACTTTAAGGGGGGTTTTCGCCTTCCACAACACCTGTGCCCAACTTGGTCTGCATCCTTGATAGTGGATTCGATGATACAGCGATCTGACCGAGAAGGCTCCCTTGTTCTCAAGTCCCTATCGCATCTGATCTGGGCCTTGGGCACACCTTGCGCTTGCCCAAGTGATGTGTGCTTGCATGTCAAACAATTGTTGACGTAGTTCTGCGGTGAGCCTTCCTCGGAACGATGGCCTCCAACTTCCCCTTTTCCAACCCTCAGCTACGGACATATTCGGGCGACTTGACTTCTCATACAGCTCTGGGAACGTGTCCTTCAGAGTATAGGCACCACACCACCTGTCCCACCAGAATCTGGTGGACCGTCCATTGCCGATAGTCGACGTGGTTGCTGAATTGAATGGGCCGCTAGCCTTGGTAATTCCTTTCCAGAATTGCGACACTTTAGCCCCTGCACGGAAGCCTAGGCTTCTCGTGCCTTTTCCCCTTAGATAAGGTTGAATGAATTTCTGCCATCCTTCCCCGCTGTTGTGGAATACCTTCCACCACCATTTCCCCAGAAGGGCGAGGTTCATATCTCTAAGGTCGATGATGCCTAACCCTCCATGCTTCTTCTTCATGCAAGCGATACTCCATTTCATTAGGTGGTAACCTCCCTTTTTCGGATCTTCCCCCTTCCAAAGGAATCTCTTTCGGATCCGGTCAATCCTCTGGATCACCCATTTTAGAAGCTCAAAAAACGACATGTAGTAGATTGGCAGATTAGACAACACTGAGTTGATGAGTACCACTCTGCCCCCGAGTGACAGCAATTTACCTTTCCAACCTGACAGTCTGTCCTCCACCCTGTCAATGATAGGCAGCCAGTCCGATGTAGCTAGCTTCCCTAGTCTGAGTGGGAGCCCTAGGTATTTGATCGGGAACCTATCCGTCATACAGTTCAAAATGGTAGCATGTACCTAAGTTTCATCATCGGATAGGGAAATTGGAATCAACGCACTCTTGTGAAAATTTATCCTGAGGCCTGACCAGGCCTCAAAACAGTATAGGGTCCTTTTAAAGTAGACCGTTTCTCGTCTGGACCCATTACCAAAAAGTAAGGTGTCATCTGCGTATTGAAGGATCGTGCACCCCTGAGTAGACGCGCTACTGGCCACCGGTGTGATCCAACCTTCTTCCTGGCAATTCTTCAGCATACCCCTCAGCACATCCGCTACGATAGTAAATAGGAGTGGTGATAGCGGGTCCCCTTGTGTGAGCCCCTTCCTGCAAGGGAACGGCTGCCCAGGCCGTCCATTCACTGATATTGCCGTTTTGCTAGTCTGCAAGCACTGCCTGATCCAGCTTATCCATTTATTCCCAAAGCCCCTTTCCTTAAGTGCTTCCAGCAAGCACTCCCAATCGACTAAGTCATAAGCTTTCTCAAAGTCCAGCTTTAGGAGGAAGTTCTTAGAGTTGGACGTATGGCAGCGGTGGATAACTTGTTCTGCCGTGGCTACACAATCTAGAATATTTCTGCCCTTAATGAAACCCGATTGAGACTTGTTGATAAGGCTGTCCATAATACTCCCCAGGCAGATGGCTAGGATTTTTGTAATAATCTTAGCCGAACAATTTATGAGGCTAATCGGCCTAAAATCGCCTGCTCTCGTCGACTCCTCCCATTTGGGTATCAGGACGACTTCCGCAAAATTAAACATGTCCAATCTGAGTTTGTTGTTAAAAAAGTCATCTAGCAGCGCCATATAGTCCCCTTTAATTTCTTCCCAGAAAATTTGGAAGAACATCCTTGGGAAGCCGTCTGGCCCTGGCGACTTGTCAGCTCCCATGTGACTGATAGCTTTTTTTAATTCCTCCTCCGAGAAAGGAGATTCCAGTGTGGCTAAAGATGGCGATGACTCGGTCTGGTATGTCTGCCAGAAATCATTCCTGAGTGGGACCCTGAAGTCATTCTTCTTCCCCAAGAGGTCCTTGTAGTAACCTTGGAAGGTTGTGGAAATTCCTTGTTCGTCTTGCTGTCCTCGAGTTTGTCTCTAAGGATAAAATGAGGTTAGACCTGCGCCTTGCACTTGCCACTCGGTAGAAGTAAGTCGTGTTCGCGTCTCCCTCTTTGAGCCACGAAATCCTTGACCTTTGTTGCCATTTGATTTCTTCCAGCTTATAGAGATTGGCGATGTTCTCTCTGAGCTCAAGAAGTCTGTTTCTTTCTTCCTGTGACAGGATTCTCATTTCTTCCACTCTGTCTAGCTCATCAATTCCTTCCAAAAAGGAATTTTTTGTGCGCCAGATGGTCGAGAACCTGGATCGATTCCATTTACGAAGGCGCTTTCTTAATCTGCGAATCTTTTCACACCATCGGCCTGCAGCATCTGTGCTAGACACTGGGAGTGCCCAGTTTTCCATCACCATGTGGTGAAACCCCTGAATCTCTAGCCAGGCCTTCTCAAATTTGAATATTCTATGCCTTTGGGCTCCCTGTACCCCAGTGTCAAGAAGGATTGGAGTATGATCTGACGTGGGTCTAGGGATCGATCTAGCGGTTGCTAGAGGGAACTTAGCCTCCCAATCCATCGATACCAATATCCTGTCTAGTTTTGCCATTATCGGAGCAGACTGCATGTTAGACCATGTAAATAGTCTATTATTAACAGGGATATCAATCAGTTCTAGGTCCGTGATCACCCTATTAAACTCTGCTCTGTGCCTGTCGCTGGAGCCTCTACCCTTGTGCTCGAAAGCAAATTGGGTAATATTGAAGTCCCCCCAACGATCCAGGCCCCCGTCCAACGAAGTCGAATATTGACCAGCTCTTGCCAAAAGGCGTCACGCTCTGTTGCCACATTCAGCCCATAAACGACAGTGATTGTCTGCATATACTTATCCGAACGTCGTTCCAGCCGTGTAGTCAGAGAGAATGTACCATTGTACACCTCGGAGCAAGTAAGCAGGTCCGGGTTGAAACCAATCGCAATCCCCCCCGAAGCTCCTGCGGATGGGCGCAAAACCCATTCCTTGATTCTGTTCCCCATATTCTCTTGAGTTTGACCCCGTGTATAAGTTTGGTCTCCTGTAGCCCAACCACCTACGCCTTGGACTTAGTGATAACGTCTCTCACCATATCTCTTTTACCTTTATCTCCCAGCCCCCGGACATTCCAGAATAGTGTATTCATTGGGGAACCATGTCCAGGATGACCGTGTGTGAGGGACTCGGGCGGGTTTCGCCCTCAGAGACCACTATCCCCCTAGAGTTGGTTCCTAGTTCCTTAAGAACACTAAATTTAACCCTCTCATTTTTCCAACCCCTGATCTTATTGAGGAGTAACGCATTGAGTTCTTTATCGCAAACTTCCAAAACTCAGGTTTTTGCTAACAGAAAAACTTCAGAGTCTGACATGAAATTTAAAATATTAGCAAGAAATTTTTTTGTACCTCCATCGTCGTGTTTAGCTGCTTTGGCGGCCGCTGCTATCTCTAGGAAGTCATCCAAGGACTCCGCATGAGCCCTTTTAGGCGACCGCCGCACCCTGAATCCACCCGTCCTGTGAGATGATCCAGTACTGTATCCTGGAGCCGACTATGGTAATGTGGATAGTACCATCTCTGGCGAGACCTCCTTTTGTGTATCCGCAATAAATTCCAAGTCCTCTGATTCCTCATCTGTAAATGAGAAGTCCACGTCCAGGTTCAGGAGCTCCTCTAGGTCCTCCTCACTATCTGCATGCTGATTTTGTAATTGTAGAGTGGACTCTCTAAATGTGGACTCCTCATTGAGCCCACAAAATGTCGTAGGCCCTTCAAGAGTAGCGATGCTTCCATTGGTGGACCCCTCAATGGGCCCACACACCATTTGCTCAGTCGAGGCAATAGAGCCCCTAGAAGTAGGAGCGACAAGAAGCGTCTTAGGCCCCTTTATAGGCCCATAACCTTCTATGGGGTTCACACCAACCCCACCCGCATAAGGTATAAAACCCTTGATATTAGTCGGACCTCCGCGGTGCACCACACCACTGGTCTCAATTAAACTGCAGTGCAGCACACCCTTCGTCACGCGCTTCCACGCATCAACTCCACTGTCACATGCAGTGAGCTCACCCCCTCCCATGTGGCGAGTGCTCATTGGCTGAAATAGCGGCAGCTACAGCCATCTTTTTAATCGATGCTGAGGGTGGTAAAGACGAAACTTTGAGCGCCAAAACCCTGTCTTCTTTCTCCTTAAGGCTCAGAGCGATCTGGGTGTCTTCTTCAACGTTTGTTTCTTTCCCATTTTTGGGCTTACTCAGATCTCGAGCGCCAAACAACCCTCTCTTCTCACTTCCCTCTGAGCACGCTTCTCTGTGAGCGAGCAGCACTCCGCTCGTCTCTTTCCCCAACCTGGCCTCTGAGATCTGACCCCCTGGTTCCAAAGAAGCTACTTTTTGCCCCTTTGGTGCTTTCCACACCTTATCTACCCACTCTCTAGTAGATAGAGCTTTCTCTTTTGTCGCTTTCTCAGAGTTGGGCTTGTCCCTCACCAGCTCTCTTTCAGACGCCTGCTGGTTGCAGCGGGGTTGGTGACTACCATTTTGGGGGCCTGCAAGCCCAGTCCCCCTACCCAACTCCACAGTCTGCCCTTCTTCAGACGCCTGCCGAGTTTGACCACTTTGCAGCGCTCGTTTGCCGATTTGGGTAATCTGTTCCATGCCTTTTTTCAGAGAGGCCTCAGAAACCGAGATGTTTACCAGATCTGGGTTTAGGGTAGCTTGGCTGTTGGATCCCTTGGTCTGCACCTGCAGTCAACCACCGACGTCCCGCCCTGCCCCAAAACTCCCTGATCCCTCGACTGTGGCCTCTAGGTTCGCTTCTAACTCTCTCGCCGCCTTGATGACCTCTCTATGAGCCCTCTCCACCTCGTGGGATCCATCTATGGTGAGCTCCCATGTAGGCGATGTCACTTGCTTGTAGCTTCTACCGTCTCTGAGAAAGCCTGGAGGCGCTGGGGAAGTGATGGAAGTGTGGTCTGCCTCCTCGCCTATGCGTTTGTCGAGGACAAAGCGTATAAGATAGGAGTCCTCGAATGAGTATACTTTTGCAAATCTCGGCATTAGAGCGATGTCCCTGCTTCTAATCCGTATCCTTGCCGATACTATTTCCGATCGACGGACCGTCTTCTCATCGATTTCTTCAACGGTGCCGAAGTCGGAGACCATCTCTTGCAAGGCCTCCTTCTTCCAAAAATGTAGCGGTACATTGTGAATCCATACCCAATAGCTATCCCCATGCGGTCTTTCAGCACCAAAACTCGGTGACCATGCTTTGAAATCCAGTGTAAAATGTCCAAAGTCCACTGTAGCAACTCCAGTGATCTCCATCATCTTTTGAGGAGATGGGAAGGAGACCAAAAACATGAGGGGGGCCATCCTCTTGACCACCCAATCCCGATCCACCTTCATTGGCCACCTCGAGCTCAAAGCTTGGAGAATGTGTGCCTCCGAAGGTCTGCCTGAAGTGACTCGTGCCACTGCGCACCACTGTCTCAACTAAACTTCCTCCGACTTAATAGCAGCAAGGCTATTTGCAAGTTTGATGGTCGCTGGGTTGTCAAGAGATCGCCCCCGGAATACTCGTCTCTCTTCGTCATTGTTCGAAGCTATGACGTTTGTGCAATTGTAAGACAAATGCCCCCACATCATACATCGTAGACATCGCACTTCTTTGGTGCACTCCGTCCGGTAGTGTCCCAACTTGCCGCAATTGAAGCACGGCACCGGTTTGCGCTTTCCCTTTCTCTGTTGCTTTTTGTGTTCCTTGGTTGCTGGCGGCGGGGATTTTAATTTTCTTTTTCTTTTGGGAACTACTTCTTGCCAATTTTCTGCCTCTACCCCAGAGGTAAACTCTCAGCCTCCACAGCTCCACTGTTTGGACCCCTTCTTTGGGCCCATACAACGGTGGACCTTGGATGGTCTGTGGTCGACTTCCTTGGCAGTAGCTGGTGGGGGGGGGGAGGGGGAAGCAGTTTGTTGGGGTTGGGGTTGGAGATGTTTGTTGGGTACCATATGGGGAATGTTATTTTTTGAATTTAGTTGTTGTGGCCCTGGCTCAGTAGAAGTTGGTGGGGAGATTGAGCGAGCTTGCTCACTGGGGATGTGTGGATGTTGGTAAGGGCTATTTTGATGAGTTCTTGGGTCTCGGTGATGAGGGGAGTAATGGGTTGTATCTCCATAGTCTCTGTATCTTTCTCTTGCATACATTCCCCTGTATTTGTCCCTATGAAGCACTTCGGTGTTGTAGTGGCTATGTTGGGCATGACGCCGGTCCAACGGGGGGGTTCTTTTATGTCGTAGCTGGCCAGTAGGAGGACCCTCTCGCTGGGCCCGTCCCCTCGACTGCAACTCACCAAGTGGGCGATGATGACGTGAGCCTCCCCCCTCGAGCCTAGGATGTGCATTTTGATGTGCCCGCTTAGGGGAGACGGCATCTCTGAGCCCTGAGGGTTCGCCCTCGACGCGAAGAGGCTGTACAGTCGTATTTGGAAGTGGGTCTGTGACCAGTGTAGTAATAGCGGTTGTTGTAAGGTTACCTCTGCAAGGTTGGGGCTCAGGGGTATCGGCAACAGTTTGCAGGTGTGTTGGGGCTGCTGTGGGGTGTCGGACCCTCTCGTTGGGTCCGCAACCACTGAGTTCCAATTCCGATAGCAAAATGGGATGAAGTTAGAGGGTCCAAAGAAAGAAGAGGTGGGAAGCAAGATCAGCGATCACCACCAAAGAGGAGAGAAGAAGTTAAGAGGAGGAAGGTTAGTACCGAAAGTAGAGTAGGAAAGGGAGTTATAGAGGATGGGGAGTTAGAGAGGAGTAGGAGGGAGTCGGAGAAGATGGCTGGTGGTGAGGAGGAGGGGGGTGGAGAGAGAGTAGGTAGGAGCTCTTTCATTGATCTGTGCTTGTATCCCCCCTTTTCATTTTTAGGAAAAAGAAAGAGTTAGAGAGTGTTCTTGTGCATTGGAGGCTTTTTGGAGTGCTCTTGCTAGGAGAAGAAGGACTAGGAGTTGCTTTGTTGGAGCAAGAAGCTAGGAGTTGTGTCTCATCTTCTATGGTTACTAATTCTTTATAAGAGGTGGGTGATCTTGTGCTTTCTAAATGTAGAAAATGCATGCTAGTATGTTAAATGAGTAGTATAGATAAACTTGATAAGATAAATGTTAGACAAATCCATGCTATTGTATGTGCTGTGAATTGTAGAAATTTTGTTATGATTAAGAAACTAATTGCCATCATGTTAGAAATGAGAAAAGGAAATAATGAGTTATTGCCATAAACAAATATGCATGTTAATTTACAAATGTAGAAATATATAATTGTATGAAAATTTGTTGAGAATTTCCCTTGTGGTAAAAAAATAGTATTTTTGTGAAGTTAAATCGATACACATAGATTCATTAAATATTTGTAAGAGATACAATGTGCTATTTTGATTAAAAGGAAGAAATGAAATTCATGTTCATAAAAGAAAAGGAGATAATTCGAAATATAGATGCAATGTCTAAACATAAGTTTGGAAATTCGTGAATCACTGTTTTCAAGTAAAATCAGTATGAATGAGATAATTACAATCTATTAAAAAGATTTGATCGATCATATATTTGAGTTTTGTGAAATAAATTAGTTACTGTACAGTATGAACAAAATCATATTAATGCGATTTCTAATTAGTAATCCCACTTGGACTTCATGGCTAATCAGTAATACCATAGGTCACTGTGTTGGTCGGTTGGTCTTGGGTTCGAAACTTGTTAGACCCTTTAATTTTTATTTTGTTCAATTAAATCCGAAACCGAAAGTTGGTATTTGGGGTTTTCGATGTGGCATATTGATAGCCAAGTCACATGGACTTATTGGCTAGCGGAGTGGGCTTTGGGCGTCTATTGTGTTGGCCGGTTGGCTTGGGTTCGAAACCTGATGGCCACTTTTTGGTTTGTTTTTTTATGTTTTTAATATTTTGAAGAGGTTTGATGCAAATAAAATTTTGGAAAAATATCTAGTATTCCTATAAATTGATAAGGAATTTATTAAAAATAGTTTTAGAAATTTTCATGTATATTTTGAGAAATAAAAGAGAAACTGAGATAGAAAATGAGTTATTGATTTCAAAATTGTTTATTTGAGTATATGACATTTATTTTGAAGAAGATTAAAATATTCATGTGAATTGATTTCTCTTGATGAGATCATATACATATGTTGAGTAAGAAATACTTGATGTGGGTTGAGATATGAATTGTTATATAAGCTTAATTTGCTAATGAGACTTAACGTGAATGAATCTATGTTCATGAGAAGCAATATTGTTTTATTTTGAATTGTAAATGAATAAATGAATCATAAGTGAGGCTAAGACAAGACATTGATTAAATTGTGAATAAGTTGAAGATATGAATACATTGAGCTTAACACATGATTATTGAAGGGTATGATTACCCATGGATTCTTGTACATGAAAGGTTGTGATCTAGAGTTTAATGAGACCTCAAGTACCGGCATTGTTAAAAGAAAAGATTTTGAGTTATACTTTTGAGATATGGCCATGATCTATCTCAGATATGGCCATGGAGCTATCTCGGTATTTGTGATTAAGTCCGGTAGGGGGTAAAACTAACTCTAGGTATGATAATTTATTCGTGTCTTGAACTTAAGAACTAGGCACTAAGAGAAGATGTAGTAAACCTGGGCAAACGTAAGTGGGGCACTCTATATAGTCGGGCAATGTACTTCGGGACTATAGAACCAGTTGGGCAGTGTACTCCGGGACTGAGGTTGCTTTGATGGAGACGAGTTTTTATTTTAAACCCGAGACTATGCGTAGTTGGACAGATAGTTTTTCATAGTCCAGTGTATATATGTATACCGGGGCTAGAGGAGCACTTGCGGGATGTTCGCAAGATGAGAAGTCTGTATAACAGTCGGGCAGTGTACTCTGGGACTCGGATCCGTACTCGCAGAATGTCTAAACCTTGCTTTTATTACTGGGTAGTTTTCATGGCAAGGGATTGAATCCTTTTAATGTGGAGTACGTAGGTGCTTACCCTCGGACCTGTGTAGTATGGGATGCATAGAATCCGAACAAGTATGCATTAGTGTCATCTTAGTATGAAATATCTACATTAGGCATTAAGGCATTGCATACACTTACATGTTTAATGTAGTCATATTTAACACTTTATTTGCATTCAAATTTTGTGGTTTGTTAAAGTATTAAGACCGTTATATTTTCGGCATAGAGAGGATGGCCGTGTATAACATTTTCGTCGGTTATAAGCAACTGACGTGCCCACAGTTTTATATGCAGAAGTTGGATTTCCATGAAGATATATGCTGCTGTTGACTTACTTAAATGTTAAAGATGTTGCAGATTGTATATTATTTTCATTGTTGTAATTCATTTTATCTTCCGCTGTGTAATAATTACAAAGAACTCTGTTGTATTATAAAAAGTTTCATATTTCCTTGTAAAATTGTACGAAGTGAAGTGTAAAGATCCTGTGGAACTTCGAAATCGGTCTTATTTGGAATTCGGGGTGTTACATGATATTATGGGTATATGTTCATGAATACTAACTAAAATGACCATTGGCTGGGAAAACCGTCGGAGGTTCGAACATGTCAAGCAATGACCAATAGGTGGAAAACTTTGAAGAAAAATCTCCTTATTTGGCATGGTTCGATTTGGAAAGCAAGTGAATGGCACAAGTGGTATAGGCAGGATGGATGAGATAAGAATTTGTTGATTTATTATGAATATTGAATTTTTGGCATTCCTATTATAACTTAGTTACTTCAAAAATAAAATTTTTGTTCATAATTGTTATGCATGTTTATAGATTGCTTTCCACATTATCCAATATGCATATTAATAACTCGTATCATTATTTACAATTTTTACATAGGAGCGTCAAGAAAAAATGTATTATTTAAATGAGTTGAAAGACAAAAAAAATGGGTAACAAAGAATTCAATAATTCGGAATCTTACAATGTCCTAAAAGGCTTTCAACAATTCCAAAACATTCCGAGCAATATCATGAGCGACTCAATGGAAGAAAGTGAACGACTACCCACACAAGCATCAGAAGATGATATCCATATCAACTTGGAAGATGTGGGTCTTGCCGATGTAACTCCAGACCCTTTAGTAAGACCTAAAGGAAAGAAGGCCGCAAAAGAAGCTCTCTAAAAAGGAAAGAAACCCGTGCATGACCCGGAGCGAATGATTTTAGCAGCGAAGACTATGGCGGTCAACCAAGCCTCATTTGCGGCACAGATGAGGAAAATGGGAATATGAATTCTAACAATAGCTTCACTTTGAATACCAACAAGAATGCCAAAGAGAGCAAATGAAAATGCGAAAAAGGGGCATTTATGTTGGAGGAAAGGGCAATGAGAATTATAGAAAGGGAAGGGAAAATTATGGAGATGGACACAACTCAAATGATGCAAAAAAGGGAAAAAATATATATATATATTGTGAATTTTTTTTGTGGAAAATAGCTGATAGAGATGATGATGAGCTGGCGACTGGGCGATCATACTCGCAGCCACCATTCACCGTGGATCATACCCGCATGCACCATTCACTAGTGGATCATACCTGATGCCACCATTCACTGGAGGACCATACTCGATGCCATCTATCACAGGTGGATCATACCCGATGCCACCATTCACCGTAGGATCATACCCACAACCACCTTCCACCGGTGGAGACAACACAGATCCTTTCACCGGTGGTTTATTTATTGATGAATCTACCAACCCAGACCCATCACACACAAATTGGTGGATGCCATGAAGAATATATCTTTTAAGAGTTTGATTATTTTCAAATAATTGTTATTTGTTTGAAGTTTCTTTTTTAACTATGTTGTTGTTATTTCTAGGTTTGGCTCGTTATTTATGTGATATAAATGTCATCGAGTTGAGAATGCTCATTAAGTAATTAAACTTTATTAATAATTGCACACAAACTTATTTGTAGACATTGACAACTAACGAAGAGGAAATAAAGCTCGCAAATAGAAATAACATCACACAAACAAATTGAAGCTTGGTCACACAATTGGCTATAGAAATCTCTAATAACCTACAGAGGCATGTTACCTTTCACATCACACACATGCTCTATAAGATCTTCCTGAAGGCTTGAGTGAGAGTACTCGGATCTAATATGACGACATCAATCCATGAATCCTTCGAGATTGTGCCTATCTCTACCAACAGATTCAAAATTTTCATTTTCTGGATGCTCCCAAACACAAGATTTCTTGGGCTTCATGTTGTCCCCTTCTTCTTCATCAGTCTCTAAATCTTCGTCACTATCTTCTGGTCATTCATCCTCAATTATCATGTTGTGTAGTAAAATGCAAGTCAATATGATGTACCAAAGATCCTCTTCATCCTATCCACAAGCTACTCCTCTAACGAAGTCAAATTGTGACCGAAGTATACCAAACATCTTTCCACATCCTTCATATACGCCTTTTGGAACTTGAAAAAGCAGATTTCGTTAGGGCCTATAGGCCTTGGAACTAATTTCACGAAAGTCATCCACCGTGGGTATATACTTTATGCAAGATAGTAGCCTAAAGAGTGATACATTTCATTCACTTGGAACAAAACTTCAGGTGCGCGACCTCCAGTAAGGTTGTCAAACAATAGCGACTATTAAGGACGTTGAGGTCATTGGATGCTCCAAGCATTCCAAATAAGGCTTGCCATGTAACATCCTGAATTTTCATATATTTAAATATAAAAATTTTCATTGATTTCACATGTTTCGCACATGCACATTAATGTGCGCATTTGGCTCTAAAATTATTATTTTTATGTCATGAACAAATATTTCTTTGTCTCTTTTAAAAGCCTCTTATTAATTATTATAGGATCCTAGGCCTAATAACTTAATTCTAGCCCACCCATATTAAATTAAATTAATTAATTAAGAGCCCATGGAAATAGCCACCTAGTTAGCCCACTAGTTAATCCATTTATTAATTAAAACAACTTGTATGGTAGACATGATCATGTAACAAATTAATTAATAAATTAATTGACAAATAGGTGTGCATGTGGAGGCATGTGCATTGCACATGCACGTGCAATATGAATGAGAACAAGGGAGAGGCCGGCTAATTCTTGGAGGTGGGGATGGTGGGAGAGGGGAGAGTTGGTTGCTTGCTAGTGGGTGGTTCTTCTAACTCCCAAGTGCATCTTAGCCCTTCATCCAAACACATCTCAACCCTTCATTTGTTCATGGGTTGTGTATAAATACCCCCCCTTGTCATTCTTTATCATTTGCACTTAGAAATTTTTTAAGAGAAAGAGAAAGAAAAGACATTGTGAGAAAAAGATTGAGCGTGAAGAAATTGTGTGAGAAAAGATTGATTTGTATTTGTGTGTTCTTCTTTTGGCGACCGGCTAACAATCAAGGAGGAAAGGAGCTCGGTGTGCACAAGCTTGAAGGAGAAGGCTCGCGGCTAAGATCAAGGAGAAGGTAAGGCAATCGTGCTTTCAAGGAGTTTCTTTGAGAATTCTCATTTCGTTCTTCAAGAGGTGGGCAATTTCTCTACTTCTAATCTAGATATCATACTAATAGGCTAAGTATATGAGTATGCTAGAATAATTGATAAGAAATTGCCATGTGATTGTTTTAAAATGCTGGTAGAAAAGATAGAGAAAATCTTGATTATTATATGAGAAAATTTGTAAAATAAAATTGAGATTAATGAATTAAGATTTGTTATTTTGCCATATATATCAATATTTCATGATAGAATATCTATTCTAATGAACCATGCTAGTGTGATAATTTTACTTAGTGAATGACTTAATTGTTGATTGAGATGAATGAATATTGATATGTGTTAGTTGCTAAATGGCATAGTGGTTATTTCAATTAATGTAATATTGATGTGATAAAAGAAAAAAATTGCTAGAACTCATGTGAAATGGAAAGAGGACAAGAACATACACTTAGTGGGTTGTGGGAAAAGAAATTTATATTGGTATTTTTTAGAAGGAACCATAGTTTTATTTCAAAGTCAATAATGTATTCTTTAAATATAAATTGGAAGGAAAACTTGTTATAAGGTCAAAAATAAGAGTTTTTAATTGCTGTTATACTGTATTTTTAAATAAAATATTTTAAAAGGAGTTTGGAATTGAAAGATATAAATTTATTGAGAAAACAAAATTTTGTAAAAAGAACTTTCAAACAAACTGAAAGTATGAAGCTATTTCGCTTCCTCTTCATAACAAAGGATGGGTTTGGGAGTATTGGTCTTCGGTGTGAGGCCAGGGCGCTGCGAACAGTGCCTGTCTTCATGGGTTCATGTTTTTGAAGAGGCTCTGTTTTTATTAACATTTGATTTTTATCCAAATTACCAAAGACAAGTATTTAAGACTTTCGAGTCTTTCTTTTATTGCTAGTAGCCCTTGGACTTCCTGGTCTTCGGATGCGGTTTGGGTCGGTTACTGTAGCTAGGCGGTAGGGGGGTCTTGGGTTCGAATCCGACCATTGCCCTTTTAATTTGTTATTTTGATATATTGGGATTTTCAAGAGTATAAAATTGAAAGAGAAAAATTCTATTATTCCTCAAATGTTATCTAGGCTTTATGAAAAATATTTCCACATTATTTTGACATACTTTGCGAGATTATAAGTGTTTTTATATTAAAACAATGGGATATAGAACTTGATAATTTCTCTTAAACTATGCCTTTGGTATAATTAAAGAAAGATGAAAATGTGAATGTAAAGAGTTTGTGTAGAGATTAAATATTGAGATTTTTGACATGAAAAATTCGAGTAAATTAATAAATGAAATTCGATGTTTAATATATGCAATTGTGCATGGAAAAATGAAATTAAAAGATCATGATGAAATATGAAAATTTGTGAGTATGAACACTCAATTTTGGTGAACATGAAAAGAGGTTAAAATCTAGAGTCTAGCTAAGTCCTTACACTGGTGTGAATGAATTTTTGAAGAGAAATATTGCAATAAAAGATCAAGATTGGGTCGTGGTTATCAATTGATGTTTAAGACTTGTGTAGAGGAAATGCTAACTCTAGGGCGTTAATTTATTCATGATTCAATTATTTAAGGACAACACAATAGTGAAGATGTGATGAAAGTAAGAGAAAAATACAAGTATGAGGGTCTCGGATTCACGGTGTGAGAATTTTCACAGGCTGTCTACATAATGCGTCATGTCATGACGTGAATTCATCTCCGGAATTATCGGGATCGTGGCGACGTTTGTGGGGTGCTTGGTGACTACGTAGTGCCTTGTCCCATGACGAAGGCGAATTGTCCATAGGCTGTCTACATGATGCGTCATGTCATGACGTGGGATTTCCCTCCAGGCTGTCTGGACATGGGCTCGTAACTCATAAAACATCTAGGATACTTACCGTAGTTACCGTAGTAGTTAAACTCATAACGAGGAATTCAACCCTACAAGATGAAACATGGTTAAGGACTTGTTCTCTGATTTATGTAGAATGGGATGCATAAGTTTGAACAAGTGTGCATTAGTGTCATGAAATAATAAGTAACTGCATTAAGACTAAGTGCACAGTCACATACGACATCAATAAGATAGTCCTTCTTAGCTTTGTTTGTGATCAAGTGTGTACTTTTCAAGTAAGAGAAATTGATATATCATAGCGTCAGTTGTATGCAGCTGACGTGCCCACAGTTTCTATGCAGAATAAAATGAATGAAAGGACTAAAGAAGGATTGCTGCTTAAAAAAAATGTTTCAACTGTTATTTTTATTATGTATCATGTTGTAATTTATTTCCGCTGCATGGATGTAAACAAAGTTGTATAAAAATTTTAAATTCTTTGTAAAATTGTACAAAGTGAAGTGTAAAGATCATGTGGAACTTCGAATTCAGACTTATTTGGAATTCGGGGTGTTACATGCCAGATCTACATGTCGTAAGAGGCTACCGCTTCAAAGATTGTAGTGGGAAAATGTTTCCGACCACTATATTCTCCAGCCCAACCTGCTGGGCAGTTTTTCCTACAGTCGATGCTTTAATCCAAATATATCCTGGGTAGGTTCTGAGCACAAGGGTGTTATTAGCCATCATCATCATCATCATCATCATCTTCATCACGAGACCTTCGAATCTTATTCAACCACATCTTCATTGAAGACTTGAAGGAGAACAAGAACAAGTGTGTACAGAGTAGGAGATGAGAAAGATGAAGATTTGTTGAAATAATTTTCTGGAGCAATAAAACTTATTTATTGACATTTTTCATACAAACAATTTAAATAATACAAAATATAAAGTTCTGATCACCCAGTGGGTAGAAACAACTATCAAAAAATGAATGAACAGTAATTGCACTAGTGCCCCGGGCCCCAGAGATCCATCGGGTGAACTTGTTCTGAGGGGGAGTACTGATGAGAGCTTTGGATGGTTCCAAGCCAGTAGGAAAAACAAATCCTCGCCTGACAAATAGTCATTTCTCAGGTGTTTTTGTGACTTACTTTTTCCAGAGTTTTAGAAGTGATACTTCACTCTTCACTTTTTTATAACTCGATATTTTTTTACATTCTTCGTTGTCTTCTAAAAACTATTTCTTTACCTCACTTGATGCCCCCATCTCCCAACAGTGTACTTACAACAACCAAACTTCCGTAGGTTGGATTCATATTGTAGAATGAACAACAACATTGCAATCAAGTTTTCAAATTAGAAATCCTGGATTTGCTTTCTCAATAGTAATTTCCAATGCTAAAATTTTCTTTACATCCAAACAAACCAACTCTAAGCAACATGTATCGAGGGCTATTAGCAAACATCATCGAATTCTCATACTGAAGTTGTCACCAATTCTCTATATTGATATAAAGTGTATGCGATACAACCATATATTTTCTCGTTTCTACATAACTGACTGAAATGGTTTCTCAAAGCCCATTAGGGTAGAAATAGCTTCGACTCTCACCGAAAAACAGATTATTTGAGATCTTGAAATCTCTTCTTGTCCTCGGCTATGATTAAGTTCGAAGCAAGAATAGAGCAAAGCAAAGCAAAAACAATGTCTCAGCTTATGATAGCATCCAAAAATTGCAGGTAAAACAGTTCTTGAATCAAAAAGTTTGGAGGAAATGATCGCTATGACCATGAGATACATGATTGTAGATTAATATATGTGCTTGAATTGCAATCATACTATCCACCTACAAATAACCAAACATTCTCTAAATAATTCTCCTAGTGAAGCATGTACTAAAGAGTAGTGAACATCGCCATAAGAAACTCACATGAAGAAAAGAGCCTATGAGAGTCTATGAGATGCATGCCCTCTATTAGTCACAACTTAACTTATAAAATTATTTCGAGACCCAACTACTTTATTAAATTGCAAAAGTGCAACTAAAAAGTAAAGAAACTTGCCTTCCACTTGCAACTTTGACTTGCAATCAACGAGAACCTTACGACTTGGGTTGCAAGTTGTTACTACCTGTAACCACTTACAACGAACCATGCTGGAAAGTTTGTTTGGATCTTTAGAACGCATGCAAGTGTTTTTCCGTTGGACTTGCCATCCACTTTTTTTCTTTTCTTTGCTTCATTCCCTCAGGCCTCAATGCATAATCCATCAGTTCAGTTAGTGTGAAAAATAGAGAAAAAAATCACATATAATATAGGTATTAAGGCAACACGTTACATGTTCACAGATACACTCCCCAAGTCATAATTTCTCATGTTATAATAGCAAACTTTTAACTGTTCAACAACATTAAATGTCAGCCACAACATAACAACTCACCCCCCTTGTACTTAACAAGAACTTGCATCCACCAAAGTTAAAGCCCGACACTCGACCAGATATAGTGAAAAAGAACATGATAATTCAAACGACTAGTACAAAAAGCTTGTGAGGTAATTGTAGATAATAAGCCAAAACTTTTTTCCTGAAAACTAAAACCAAAACTAAACGCGAGCTTCAGTATATTGTCGGCTGAGTTGCTTCATACTTGAGTTTTCTGCCGTTTTTTCACTGATTTTTTAGTAGTCTGCTCCGATTTCTCTTTGTTAGAAGCCTTCTGCTTTCTCTGCAACATGCAAAAATAACCGCTTGATAAACAAATAAACAAACAAAAAAAATCCCCTTTACTTTTGATTGCATATTTGCATTGTGCAAGCACTGCACATAATATTTGGTTGAAATTAGGAATTTGGGTAATGCTACACCTACTACCAAATCTACTACTTTTCTCTTTACTATCTTAGGTGGCACACTACTACTGGATGTTTCTACCACCTACTCTACAATAACCTCCACTAATAGTGTACCACCTAAGCTAATAAAGAGAAAAGTAGTAGATTTGGTAGTAGGTGTAGCATTACCCTAGCAATTTTACCCATAGTGAAATGATTAACTCTATCAACTATCAAGCATAAATTCCTAATATTGGATGAATTACGGAATCTAATTTTATACGCATTAACAAGTGATCAACATCATTAAAGCATATACATTTAATATGTGAATCATTCCCTATTTGTGACAGGTAAGAGAAAAGCTGGTGCAGTGCCATGTTGTTTAGTCAACATTAACTTTTACATCCACATGCACGCTTATGTTGAAAATTTCATAAATTGAATTTGGAGTTATCATGGGGAAGATAATTGACAACTGCACTGCACATGTTTCACCTTTATATGACTATCTATTGTCCATAAATTACCATTAATTTCCAATAAGATAAATGAAGCTAAAAACACATCAGCCCTTGCTGATGTCCACATCTACAATCCCAACTGTCTTTATAATAATAGTAGTAATAGTAAAGCTAGTAAGGAGACGGATTCCGAAAGTTGTAGACTGGAAATGTACGATTCCAAGTTACCAACTATGGGAAAGATATTACCTTCTTTCTTCTCAGAGTTTGTCTTTGGCGACCTCTATCTGTTTTCGATGGAGCAAGTGGTTCCTGCAAAACAAAACAAAATTCAACCTGAGATTGTTATTATCAACAAAGCTTATTAGAGTAAAATTTTTAATGGGCATGGCTATAAAGAAAAATTATGATGATCCCTTACCCATATGCAAGGACAGAGACAGATTTTATATCGGTTCTATAGGAAGTTGAATTCCCTTTGTTCTTTGGAGGATCTTTACAAGTTTTTGATGTAAAATGAGTGCCATTTAAATTGGATGCAAGATTGAACTTGAATGGGACCAGTTCACCAATTTCAAAAAAAGTCTGTCTGACGTAGGAAGTACAGAAGTATTGGAACAGAGGGTGGTGACGGGTAACAAGTTCTAAGATAATAGAGGACTGAGGAGTTGTTCTCTCTTATATGTAGGATGGTTCAATTGACCGACCATCCATTCGAGAAAAAAAAGGAATTTTTAATATAAGCTCCTTAATTTACAATTATATTACGAGAAGTCCTGAAATTGACCAAATATACTAGGAAACTGAGCAGAGAATAGAGAGCAAGGGATTTTTGTACTGTCGTCTATTCTATTAATTTGAATAGAAGTTAAGCCACATCACGTGCTGAATTAATTAAAGCGACGTATTTGAAATAATATAACAAATTGAGCAAGGTAATAGTTAGTACCATTTAATATGGGGCATACAGGAAAATACTTAAGAAAAGTTCCATTCATAGAAGGGAAAACTGAGAGAACTTGTATCAGGATAGGCAACGTATTGATCCAATTAGTTACATTCTTCAAAAGAATTAGGTACCTGAGCGAGAGCAACCGTTCGACTATGCCTTTCTGCATGAGTCTCCTGGTCCTCCTCAATCTCACCGTCGCTATTGAGCATTAGCCTCAACCTCCCCTCATCAAAAAGTTTCTTAGATCGAGCATGCCTCTGTATGACACAATAGAAGTCTAAATTTGAGTACACTTATAATAGATCCAGACTGCAAATATGAAGCAGAATTAAGAAACCAAATTACCGAGACACACAATACATGTGAAGAATGAGGGGTCCTGGTTGCAACAAAAACCAGTAAACACTTATATACGAATGCAATATTGCATATGTATGATGATTGCCTCACAGGGCCTTCACCCTCCTTCTGTAGCTAAATTAGCAAAGGTTTTAGTCAAATTCGTGAAGCACATATAGTGCTCATAAGACCCATGTTTCTCAGAAGTCTAAATCCAAGCATATGAAGAGAGGAGATAATTAGTGGTCAAGATTTCTTTCAAATTTGAAAATGGAGTGAGGTCAATATTCCTTAATGTCCATTATGCATAGTAAGATAGAGGCTTTTTTTTAACATAATCTATTGTATAAAGTGCATAAAAATGTGAAGTATCACTCTACCAAACAAAAAGATTCCGGAACATCTAGCTGCAAAATATGGAAATTTACTTTCCTACCCTTATTTTGGAACCAATTCTGTTTGGGGCCCATTTAGTTTCAAATTTGCGGATATACCCTATTTTCTAAATTTATGTTGTTTTTATATCATTAGGCACTAAGACAAATATAATACAAATGTCATATGGAGTCTTACAAACTTGTAATTGTGATAACTTGACCTAACTTTGTGGTATTTGTCTTAATATTTCTATTTAGGGGTATCAAACTATACAAAACCACAAAAATAGAGGTATGTCAATAATTTTTAAAACCAAGTAGAACAAGAGTCAAGATACAAATTAAAAATGGAGTACTCTTCTTTTCGGATATTGCAAACTCACTCGGTTGGCCAGGCTGAAAAAGTCCACTTCCATAAAGTTCTATCATTTTATCAGGGGAACGGGACCCATAGAATCTGCTTGTTGCCTTCGTGCCATGGCCCTATTTGGATACACATGTAGGATACCTACAGGTTGCATACCTATACGGCTATACCCCCATTTTGGCTTAAAAAGTAAATTTGGTCAGATTTGGAGTTTAGATACCTATCATAATCTACGTTTTATCTTAACTTTGAGTTGAAAAAAAATAGAGGTCGCGTCAAAGTTTAAATTATCGGATATCGGTATCGTATCGGAAGACAAACTTTCATATGGCGATATTTAAACAATGTCGGGATAACATATGATATCGGATGAAAATATGTATTATAATCGTGATTTAGATGAACTTTACACATTATATATTACAAATACAAGATGCAGAGTTCTAAAATTCGCTAGGTGTTCGGCCGCCTAGCGGATAGACCTTGTAAGCAGGGCCTAGGCGGCTTTTATTACTTTTTTAATATATTTATAAGAAAATAAAATATAGCATAAAATACTATATATATATATATATAGAGAGAGAGAGAGAGAGAGAGAGAGAGAGAGAGAGAGAGAGAGAGAGAAATCTTCAGTTGCTCACTACTTTGGTGAGCACTCACGAAATAGAACACCTATGACAAATCCGAACCGCTCATATTGTTCTATATGCCTAAGATAGCCTAACAATAAAAATCAATTAATTTGAAGTTCATTTGTCCATGATTTACATCATTACAAAATTGTATGGCTGAAAATTCTAACAACATGTTGGATGGGCAAATAAACTTCAAATTACTTGATTTTTTATTGTTAGGCTATCTTAGGCATATAGAACAATACGAGCGGTACAGATTTTTCATAGGGTCTTTATACATGAGTGCTCACCAAAAGTAGTGAGCAACCGAAGGGTATATATATATATATATATATACACACACTAAAAAAGAACTAAAAATCATAAATGGGAATTAGCTGAATGGGAGAGCGCTCGTTTTGCGTATTGTCCAATATCAAGATCAAAATGAATAATACTAAAACAAAACATATTTATGCATTCTCAATATCTCATTAGGAAACTTAAAAAACAATTTATATGGGTATGCCCAATATCAAAATCCCAATGGAATGGACAATGGCAATGCTAATAGTCATCTTCTTACTTTTTGTATGATTTGGGGCAACAGCTTAACTAAAATTAAAGCTCTCACTGTGGTGCGTAAATAACAAAGAAAAAAAAAAGTTTTTCCAGACCCATCAAGACCGAATAAACATCCCAGACCCACCTAGGTGGCCAAACCGATTTTTTCAAAAGCCCAGGGCCTAGGCGAGTCGCCTGGGGTCCGCTTAGTCCCTAGGCCGAATTTTAGAACATTGACAAGATGCAAGTAATAATAGTTATAACCAAAATGTATAATTGCCTACATGAAATCTAACACAAAAGAAACATCTAAGCAGTTAAAATCGGAATTAATTGGTAAAGGTCTGATTAGTTCACAAGGCAAATAATCGGAAAAATCACAGATTAACCGGTAATCGGACCTAGACCAATTAGTTCCGAAAACCGATTTTAACTGCTTAGTGTATATATATATATATATATATATATATAGAGAGAGAGAGAGAGAGAGAGAGAGAGAAATGTTCCGTTGTGCACTAGGCCTCCGTGTGCACTCGGCCTTCCCACTTTTGTAACGACGATCTGAACCGTTCACATTGATCTACACATAAATTAGTCTAATTATGTAAAATCAAATTATTTGAAATTTATTTGCCCATCCATAATGTGACTATAAAAAACAACGATTTTCAACCATACAATTTTGTAACACTTCAATGGATGGGCAAATCAATTTCAAATGATTTGATTTTACATATTTAGACTAATTTATATGTGTAGATCAATGTGAACGGTTCAGATCGTCGATATGAAGGCGGGAAGGCCGAGTGCACAACTAAACATTACTATATATATATATATTAAAGACTTGAAGACAAAAAAGATATTTTTTGAAAGAAAACGTGCAAACAAGTTAAAAGGTCTTTTTGTTCACTCCATATAGCAATCTGCTCATGCTATTTTAAAGTAACATTTTAATTTATTGTTTGCTAACCTTGAAGATGCTAATTTATTATTCTTTTTGTATATACACTAATATAGTGAACATAAAACCAAATTACATTGAAGAGAAAGAGTTGGTGTGATCTGAATGAATATGACGTATTCTTGGTTATATTTCCATCATAATCAGTTTTAGTTTCTCTCATCTCTCTCTAATCTATACTATAATTACAAATTGCCAATACTGTCCATTATTATTAGTGATTACGAGTGAATCTCTTCTTCACATGTTCAGTAAATGAAAGCCCATAGGACCACATCTCCTATGCATGTTACACAATAAATAACAAAGAGATTAAGTACTACGGATGAAAGACGATAAATATTTTAGTTGTTTTCTTCACGTTCTTCTCTTTTTTAAACGATGAGTTAGGGTCCAATCAGAATTAGGTTTGAACCCTAACCTCAAAGGTCTATGACATTTTTTTCTTTTATAACACTAGATATTAAATCAGATAGATACATTTCGGTCATCTATTGATACAACAGACGAACAACGTTTCAAACATTGATTTCAGTAATTTTAGGTTGTCCAAAACGGTATAACGGTCGGTATAAAGGTTGCGACAAGTGATATTTAACTGAGTAGAGTATCTCCAAAATATGATCAAAACGAACTAAAGTTTGGATACCTATAGATAGACAGGTCACTTTTACTCAGCTCTGTATCCAAACATGGCCTAAATATTTGGCCAGGCAATACAAAATAGAGAAGAAAGGTTCATGGTTGGACAAGGAAGTTGTTATCCTTGGGAAGACACATTGCCATTTACCTGACTCACTTGGGCATCTCGCCATAATAATGTATGTTCTAATGTATTTCCCTTGTCTACCGAGATTCCAACATGGGTGATTAGGAAGACTGATTTGCTTAGTAGAAGGTTCCACTGGATGGGTATTGCTAATGCCAGAAAAGGCTAAGACTTCGAAGTGAGGAAAGTTCGTACTAGGAAGGAATACAGGGCAGTGGGTATTAGTAATCTCAATGACATGAAGAGGGCATTAGCCACATTACTTAGTAAATGCTAGTAGATGGTCTATACAAGGAAGAATGCAGAGTGGCTGCAATTAAAAAGAGCTACCTACATTAAAGAATGCATATTCCATGACAAGGCTAAAAATATTACTTCCATGCGGGCTTTCGGAAAGAGAAGTATGGGGTTAGGGACATTTTCTTGGTTGGTGCATCCTTCTGTGTTGGCAACAAAAGGACTAACTAATGGACGGAAATTAGTACGGACATGTTTCCTTATTGTCGGAGATTCCCTAACTTTTTTCTCAATTCTACAGCTGAGAAGGAGTTGGTCAGTACACAATGGGTAAATGGCTGGTGGAATTCAGGATTACAGATAATCGTTGATACTGAGGCTAGAAGAGAAAGGAAGGATCTCCTTTTATTCTCGAAGATTGGAAGCCAAGGAATGTGGAAGAAGAGGACCAAATTAGGTGGGACCAGAATGATCAGTTTCACGCTTTTGTCAATAATGGTAGGGTCAAAACTAACGCACAGAGTTTGAAAGCTCAAAGCACCAGTTGAGGATAAAGCTTTCAATTGCTTGGTTGGTTGGAAAGAATGCTATTCTTCCTAGAGACAACTTTATTAAACACAAATGGGCTGGATAACTGCGATTTGTGGGGCACATATCAGTCAACCATTCTATAGCATGAATGTTATTTTGAAAAACACATTCAGGGAGATATCCTAGGTAGGGCTGCAAACGAATCGAGCTATTCGCGAGCTATTCGGCTTGAGCTCGGTCAAAGCTCGGCTCGAACCGAGCTCGAGCTCAAAAGTAAGCTCGTTTCGTAAACGAGCCGAGCTCGAGCTTGGATTTTTTTTTTAGGCTAAGCTAGCAATCTATTCGGCTCGAATACGGTCAAAGCTCGGTCAAAGCTCGGCTCGAACCAAGCTCAAGCCGAGCTCGAGCTCAAAAGTAAGCTCGTTTCGTAAACGAGTCAAGCTCGAGCCTGAAGGTATTCGGCTCGGCTCGATTGCAGCCCTAATCCTAGGTAGGCTCTGACATTCATGTAGGGATACGTTTACTGAAAATGAGGACAAAGTCTTTTGGGATATTGAGACCGACCACAACAACTTGCTGGGCCAAATAGCTCGAGAGTTGAGAGAAATCACATAATATTAAGAAACATTTGCATGCATGCTAATTAGCTTCTCCATATTATCACCTTGGCAACGAAGCTGGTCAGGAAAAAAGTAAAATACAGGTTTGCAGGCATAGTGGCTTCTATCTTCAAGGCAGACACTGAGGATGAAGATCAACAGAATGAGGGATAGACCTCCATTTCCAACTCTTGTATCTTTTATTTTATTTTATTTTGTTACTTAACATGTATCGTTGGGATTGTCTTACCCTTTATTTTGCTTTTTGCTTTTGAGACATACCTTATTTTGTTAGAATGGGTATCATGCTCCATGTTTTTTGTATAAGGATCATCCCTGCCTATGTACTTAGATATATCTTACTTTGTTACAGTCTAATTAATGGAATGTGGGTAGGACAATGTCTATACCTTTGGATGAGTATCATGCTCTTATTTTATTTTGTTTTGTTTCTTACATGTATCTTTCAGTGTAGTTGAAGGCTCGCCTCAGGCTTAACGACAGTTTGAGCCCCAAGCCTCAGTTAATGCTTCCCCTTTGTTCGAAGCTTCACTCGGGCTTACGTGTGGACGCGCCTTAGCAAAGGCTCGAGGCTTGCCCCTTAAGCAAAAGTCATGCCTGAACATAACAGACCCGACCCGACCAAACATGTCTTCACAACCCGACCCATCTTCAACCCTTCTCATATCCCGTAACTCCCCCCAATTCTCTCTTAGCTTCCCATTCCCAATTTCAAATCCTAACCCCAATCTCCACCTCCCTAACTCCTCAATCTCCACTCCTCAATCTCCTCTCAATAGCATCGGCGGCGACAGCGAAGTAGCTCGGCAGCGACACATCATACAGTAGATCGACGGTGTCGGGGACACTCTCACTTAATCTCCCGACTCTCCACTTCTATTCTGGTTTCTTTCCTTTATGGTTTTATACTTTTATGGTATCTTGTATCTTTCTTGGATTTTTGTCTATCTTTGCTTATGTTTTTGCAAGTTAATTTGAAACAAAATTGTGAAGCTAGTTCATTCCATAATTTACTATAATCATGAAACCATACCTTATTCAAACAATTAGATCATATCTCAGTGTAGAGCATGACCAAATTTTATGGTCGGCTAACTTTATGTTATTGTTGTAGTATTTTAAAATTCCTTACCATTTACTAAGACTGTAATACTGTAAGTTGTATGCTCATTACTGCAATATTTAATTTGATACTATTATAGTTTTAATGTATCCTCATTACTGTAATACTGTATGTTGTATGCTAAGTATCTTCATTACGGTAATACTGTAATACTGCATGCTCATTACGGTAATACTATAATATTGTATGCTCATTTCTGTATGAAACTATGAATTGAAAGTTAACTTGATATTATTGTAGTTTTATATAGGAACACATTGTATCACTTCTTCTGTGGGACATGAAACACATTGTAGTTATACATTACAAGGAACACATTGTAGTTTTACAAAAATGATAACTTACATAGTTATCTTGGTCATTGTATGATATATTTTGTTGCTATTATGTTATCTCGTTTATATAATCTTATTTATAAACTAGATTTGCCCGTGGGCACGTGCATACGGCACGTCTTCAGAACGATACAGCATATGAAAAACCTTGTAAACAATAAATCAAAAATTATGTAGCTCAAGTTTGAATAGTATGACAATAATTAGTTATAAATAAAAGTCCATGTTTCCATTAGTATATGTTGAAAAATAATTCTAAATTGGGGTATAAAAGTCCATGTTTTCATTAGTATATGTTGAAAAAATTTTATAAATTGGGGTATAAAAGTCCATGTTTCCATAAGTGTGTGTATATATATATATATATATATATAGAGAGAGAGAGAGAGAGAGAGACAGACAGAGAGACAGAGAAAAAATTAAATAAATAAAGGAGTTGTTTTGGAGGGATTTGAATTTGAGTTTTGGGGGAAAACTTTTGGGGGGGGGGGGGGGGAGGGGGGATGTGTTTTGTGAGATTAGATCTAGGCCTTTAATTTTGGGGGGATTGAATGAGAGCCACTTGATAGCTTTCTTTGTGTTTTATTATATAGATTTTAAAACCCCAAAAAAGTAATAGTGCGCCTCGGTTAAGTGAGGCTTACGCCTCAAATTGCGCCTTAGGCTTTTTACGGGGTAGTGAAAGTACGTTGCACCTAACGCCTTCGACTACACTGGTATCTCTGGGGGTTGTTTTACCCCTTTTTTGTTTTTTTCTTTTGCAACATGCCTTATTTTGTTAGAATGAGTATCACACTCCATGTTGGAGGTATAAGGATCATTCCTACCAATGTACTTAGATATCCCTTATTTTGTTATGCGTAGGCAGTGTTTATACCTTCGAAGTAAGGTGGGCCCTGACACTGTCCTCACTTAAGCAGACAATTCTCGGGCAAAGTTTGCATTTGAACACCGATTTGCATTTCAAGATACAGTCAGCAAGATCGGATTGAACAGGATTATCTGAACTCAATGTTCTATCCCCATCTTTTACGGCATTCACTTCTTTAAATTTAGAATCACCACCTTTTTCATCGCTTTCATCTTCTTCACTTGCAGGCAAACCTATTGACAGGTTGAAGAATTAGTGGTCTAAGTACAAAGTTTTATAAAAAATAAAACCAAAGTTGCATTCCGTAAACCGAATATTTATGAATACAAAATGAATAAAACACTACACATGAGATACAAAACAGTAACAAATTTGCAGTGGTCATTCAAGCAAAACAGGTAATTATATCTACTATAAGAAATCTCCACTATTTCTTTATGTTTCAAAGGTATATTTCTATGTACTTCATATTTATATTTATATTCTTGTATTTGGAATTAGTCCATTGAACAGAAGAGAAGAATAAACTATTGGCAAG
Source organism: Hemerocallis citrina (assembly GCA_017893485.1). NCBI lineage: Eukaryota > Viridiplantae > Streptophyta > Magnoliopsida > Asparagales > Asphodelaceae > Hemerocallis > Hemerocallis citrina. The sequence goes on from CM030358.1 coordinate 84,839,281, forward strand.
TAACCATGAAAGAAAGAGTGAAACATATAAGAGCTGCGGGGCATCTACAGGCGGTAAAACTGAGCTTAGTATGACTACATATAGATTCCACAAAAACACCATGAAGAAAAAGCCTACTTAGTGTATAAATCCTTACTAAAATCATGGTTCGGAAACTCAATGTTGGTATGAGATATTAATCAATCATTTATCAGTAATATCAGTACAGTTCTAGTTAGCATTTGTAACTAAAGTACATACCATTTAAGGGATGCGAGAATCAAGTGATGGAAAGCAAATGATGTTTAAAAATTAGCTGGCTTTACAAGATAAACTTAAATAAATCAAATTTTTTATTTTAATTTCAACATTTTTTAAGGCAAGGCTGTAGCCAAAGCTTCTGGGATCTCCCACTATGCAACCCCACCCTTTACAGCCAGGGTTAGGTATCAGAAGCAAGTCTGAAAAGGCATATTGTTAATAAAGTTATGACATGTAGAGCTAATCTTCAGACACTAAAAACAAACTTCATCTCCTTGACTGAAATTTTCAAGGTCCCACTGATGAGGACATTCATTCTATTTAGTTTAGTATTTTATTTCAGTACCATATTTGTTTTTGGCAATTACAGCCATATGTAAAAAAAAAACTATGCATTAGAATATTTCTGAGATTTTAGGATATTTTGAGATTTGTATCAAGATTTGTTTTGAGCCTATATATAGGCCATGAGATTAATGAGAAAGTATGTCATTATTGATTTAAAATTATTGTGTTGAGTTTTGCTCTTCATCTCTCCTTTGTGTGATACAATTGAGATCCTACTTATTAGGGTTTGTGATAAATCATAATAAAATTTTAGGGTTTGTGATAAACACTAAAACTACCCCCCCCCCCAAACCCCAAAATCAATTAAACCCAAACCCTAATCTCCAAAATCCAACTTAAATTTAACCCTAACCCATTCTCTCTCCCTCTTCCCCTTCGTTGATCCCAAACCCATCAACCCCGAACACCCTCCTCGTCGCCCTCTCCGTCTCTGCCGTCGTCGGCGAACCCACCACTGCTCCCCCACCACCTTCGACCTTTCTCTCACCTCCACCATCAAAACCAATTCTCCAAATCCCCAAATCGATTTCACCCAAAATTCCAATCCACAAATCCAACACAACTCCTAACTCTAACCCTTCAAACCCGTCATCAACTACCACCCTGCACCACCCCGTCGCCTCTTCCGCCGACTACACCCAACCCGACCACCACAGCCGTCGATAGACCCAAGCCTTCACCCCGATGCCTGCGACCCCACCGCAGCCTCGACGCCAGTGCCTCGCCACAGTGCGCACAACCCGAACCCCTGCTGCTTGCCTTTGGTCGTCGTCGAGTCCCTCGACTACCTTCTCGCTGGCCCCCATCGACCGTCGTGCTGCTCCTCGCCCCTTGCCGCCAATCTGAGGTCTAACCTAGTTGCTTCGAACCCCGGTATACTCTTTCCACTTTTCAAATATTTGTGTTATACTGCTTTATCATCTCTATTATATTATTTAATTTAACTATCGACCACAAATATCGAGATTGAGTGTTCTACTTGCCTAATTAGAGTACGAATCAATATTGCATATTTTACGTGCTAAGAAAGCTTAGGAATATAATTATTGATTGTTATAAATGAATTATTAATTGGGCTCGTTAAACTTAATTCAATTCTTGAAAATCCATCAAACCGATTAACTGTTTAAAATTCTAACTTTGATCCGCACTACATGTTGATAAAATTAATCCTTTAAGATTCTTAGAAATTCTCTATTTAGGATTACGTTTTACATCATCCACAATATATAGAATCATTAACCATCACGCAATACAAAACAAAAAAAGCCTTTCTCGCAAATCTGTGGAGCCGGATACATAAATCCTATTTTCACTTTCACCTATATTAAAAGTTATCTTTTGTCTAATTAACAGCTATTGTGCCCTTCTTGACTGTCTCAATCCAAGTCCATATAGTGTACACCTGCTCTCAGTTCCAATCACTACAGTTCTATCGCTCTTCCTAACTGTCCCCATAACAAGTACATCAATCTATTAGATTATTTTGAAGAACATCATGTATGCTACCTCCTATTGAACTCTAACAAAACTATCCAAAAGATGTCTCAGTTTGCAACTAAAAAACCCTAAATACAATAAATGATCTCAAAATTAACTCTCATATGCACTACTTGTTTGGTTATCAAGCTATGTTCGTGATGCATCTCCAAATCCCAGATTCTGTATTTAAAAGAAAATAATGAATTTGATATATATGTGTGTATATTGTAAAATTACAAAGATAACTTCAAAATGTTTATCCTAACTAACTCAGACAATGACGAAGGGAACTTCCTAAAAAAGTAGTTTGAACTCTGTATCTGGGAACCAGGCCAGGTACATTATTTACTTAATAAGTTGATGGCATGTGATGACGTGAACATGGAAATTATTTGAATTTTGAGATTATATCCATGTTTGACAAACATAGATTAAATATGTACAAGAACCAAATATTATTGAATACAACTATTGCATGGAATGAGAAAAAAAAGTTAAGTACATCCTTCAGTTTCAGCACCTCTATATACTAAAATAAGATAAATACATGAAATTCTATTAGCTAATGAGTGATGAACATGTTATTAAAGTTATATTAACAAACTTCTTTTTAATCTATATGCATTAAAAAATGATATTTATAGTATACATCCCGTATGAATTAATTATTCTTCAACATATGGATTCAAAATTAAATTTGGATCAGATTATGAACACATCTAGTGGCCACTGATAAAACAGAATTTGAGAACACAGATCCTTAGCCCATTCTCCATTGTTTTAATCCAAAGATGAAACACATCAGCCGCTCTTACCAAGTTTGAAGACAAAATAGAGCAGAAGTATAACTACAAGTTACACTTAGTACTATCATGTGTGTGCGCGTGCATGTATGTGCAGGAGGGGTGGGGGGTGTGTGTGTCGTGGTGGTGGGAGGGGGTGCTATTTTCATCCATAACACAAAAATGAAAAATATCACATTATATATACAACAATTTAAGATAAAAATCATCAATATATTAAATTTTTGTACACCGTAACCAATTTGAATAGGTCGGAAAATACCAAAACAGTTGAGGATCCAAAGCCAATCTGAAATGTAAGCTTTGGCTTTTAGGACTATAGCGGCCTTGGCAAAAGCGTCAATACTTTTAAACTATTTAAAAAATAATAATACAAAAAAAGACGGTACTGAAAAGTCATCAATATATTTAACCTTTTTACACCTTAACCAATACCAAAACTGTAGAGGAACCAAACCAAATCTGAAATGGAAAGTAAATGAGAAAGCAAGGCTTCGGTTTTTAGTAACAAAACTGTAGAGGAACCAAACCAAATCTGAAATGGAAAGTAAATGAGAAAGCAAGGCTTCGGTTTTTAGGACTCCAGTGGAGGGCTCATAGCCAAAAGCACCACCACTTTTAAACTAAAAAAATAATAAAACAAAACAAAATTAAACAAAATAAAGGAAAAAAAATCAAAATACGAAGGAAATTTTAAGAAAGTTCATGACTAATATAAAATTTCATAACAAACAACATTTACAGAAAATCCTAAAGTGGACTAAAATGGTCGAGAAAGGATAAGCGGAGGGAATTGAGCAGTTTTTTTACAACTATGCTGAAAGCCTCATTAAAATTTTCCCTTCAAATAACTCAATACACCAAGAAGGGTGCACGAATGTGCGCAACGTACACATTTTTTATAGGATTACATATATTTGCTTATAACATGGGCATTTGTCAGCTTATAGCGCATAATGTACATACATAACAAAACAAACTTGTGTATATTTATCGCTCCTTAGTACTTCACATACTACAAATCCATATATTTATCGCTCAGTTAGGAAATGTGACTTCCACCTCAAAGATAAATATGATTTGCATGATATAATATTCCAATCCCACCTTGTCAAGTCTAATTATCATATTGGGAAAATTTATAGGGTTAATTTTGGTCGCATGTTCGTAAACTACATTTACGGCTAAATAGATAGACTTGGACAAACTTCTATTTGGATTATTTTACTACAAAGTGTACCTCATAGGCATCTCGTATTAAATGGAAAATAATATGGAATATCCTTTTACTACAAAGTGTGCTTCATTTGGAGCATCCTTATTGCTGTCCTGCTAATTTTTATTCACTTCTTCCCCAAATTTTCTTCCCACACAAATTTGCTTTCGCACACGTACTTGTATAAATGTGTAACTAACAAGAATGAAGAAAACAGACAATACCTGAAGAATCTACATTGACCTCATTCACAGAGCTATCCTCACTCTGGTATCCAGAACCTACAGAAAACAAGCTCAGAAAAATTGATAAAAATGTAACAATCAATCAGGCAACCAATTAGGAGTGTGTTACATCATTACATAAAAGAGTTAGAATTGAACAAAGTATAGCCCAGGCCCCACACACCCTAAGGAGAGGAAAATATCACCATTCCACTAACTGAAAAGATAATCAGACATTAATGTAAACTACCATGCCAGACAAAAAATTCCTACATACTGGGCAAAAGTTCCAATAGTAACAACTTACAAAATTCCAAACCCAAATATACAAACATCAAAACAACCTATGTACAAAGCTAGCGGAAAAGAATACCAAATTTAAATTGAAAAGACAGCTCTTAATCAGGAAAAGTTGCAACTGCAGAAGAAAAATATATCAAATACTCAATTAGGGGGTAATAAACAACAATTTAAACATAAGTAAATAATAAAACATACACATAAAAGTATTACAATCCAAAACCAAACTTCAGATAGTATTAAATCCTTAAATATTCCTGATAGAGGTAATAACAATCAAAAGCTATTACACCAGCTCAAATGATTTTACTGGCATAAAATTATAGTGAATATGTGTACGGAGAAACAGAGAATAACAATACTTGCAATCAAAAGCTATAAACAGAGAATAACAATATCCTTGTTATCCATGAAACAATGATCATTGATCAATATGCTGAATAATTGGGACAATTAAATATGTGTGATATGCACATTGCCCAATGTTCAATTCAGAATGATCAATGTTCGCTATAGAACAAAAGAGTAGTGATGAGAAACAGATGAAAATATGGCAAGCTGGCAACTACGAAACTAAAGGCTGAGGGTGTGTTTGGGAATAAGGTTAGGCAAAGTAAAGTTATCTTTAAGTGGAGGCAGACGTTTCTAAATTTTAGTTATCACACCTCTACCTACACTCAAAAAGTTTAAGTCTATTTTTTTTAAGGTGTTTGACAAACTACTAAAGTCAAGTTAACTCCAAAATTTTAATAAGCAAAAAGAAACATAACCAAATGAATAAATCAATTCATCAATATATATTTGAATTTCTCACAAACATAACCAAAAAGAAACATCATTTCATTTTAATGAAGAAATTACTAATAGCACAGTAATCATAAAAAAGAAGAAACAGGATATCTTCTCAATAAATGAACACATGATATACACTAGTGTAAGCATCATTTCTTGTTGAAGTTGAAATGAAATAGCTGAAGCATAATTAACATAGGAGAAGAAACTTGAACTCTTCTCAATAAAATTTAAAATTTCTTTAATTCCATATTAATTATAACCCAATTTTTTTTATGAAAATAAATATGTAAGGTGCGTTATTTGTACGGCTTCAGTGTAGCAATGATGGATTAACTGAAATTGTTCAATAAGGGGTTCGTTTGGAAGCAAAACTATGGGTACAGGTTTGGGGACACGACAAATTTGTAAAAAGTGGGACAAAGGGACATGGCTATAACATTATATAATATAACCTAACATTATCTCACTAGTGCATAAATTTAATCAAAATGACTTCCAACAATATAATTTGGAGCTCATAATCAAAAATAAATATACATTGTACACAAAAAGGTAATGATACTTCACTATACATTATAAATTGGAGAAGTGTATGCAATTAAGTAGAGTTAATTAGTATAATAAATATAAATATGTATTTGAAAATTGTTAACCATTTGTTCCAAGAACTGTCTAAGTAGTGCCCAACATATAAGATGTATTGCAAAATTCGGGATATGCAGTGACGAACAGGTGTTCATTGAGTGTTGGCGTTTGATGCAGGTAGGACTCTTTGATAGAAATATCCTTGCTATAGAGGGGGTTTGGGTTCGAGAAGTGTATTACATATTTTTTTCCAATATTACATGATTATTGACGAATCAAATAAATGAACAGGAAAAAAAATAATATATCAAAAAGATTAATTGAGAGACTCATTTAGGGGTTTTGCACTTGGATCAGATGGCGCACGATAAAGATAAAGTTGCAGTTAGCAACTAATTGATTTCACTTTTGACATTATTATCAGTTTGAAGATGTTGAGAGATGCTTCCTCTCAATTTCTTGCAAGAAACTATTGAGGTGAAGGGGCTGAAACCATGGGGATCATAAGCAATTGGACGAGGAGATGAAGGTGCTCAAATCAAAAGCAAAGGTTTTTGACAGAGAAGTCGGATGAGATTTTCGAAGATACCGAGAACCTTGAAAGAAATTTTGGGTGCGCACTTGGGAAATATCGCTTGGGATACGGGAGAAAGAGAGGCTGGTTGCCAAGAGTTTTAGATAAATGAGGCTTCAGAGACAATAGGAGCTATTCAACCTTTTGGTTGAGGATAGTTGAGACAATTGTAGCTATCTCAAATCCAAATGTATCCCCAAACATTGAAAAGTTCAGAAATGGGGGCATAATTATGCAAAACCTATCCTAAATTACTCCATTCCCAAACACATCCTGAAATTCACACAATCCTCGAGTCTATCAAACCTCAAGTGAGAAACAACCTCAACAGTGAGAGTATGTGTAAGTTTTGATTAAACCAAGCCATCATCACCAAATTTCCCTTGCGTCTATCAAACCACAAGTGAGAAACAACCTCAACAGTGAGAGTATGTGTATGTTTTGATTAAACCAAACCAACATTACCAAATTCCACTTGCAAGCAATTAATAGTCCATGTCGTTGATGAGTTGAAAATTTAATGATTAACGCTAAAATTATCAACCTGATCAAGGCATATACAACTATACCTATTTAGGGTGTGTTTGAGAATGGAGTTAAGAAAACTCGAGTTCTGTTAGAGTTATCTCTCAAACCTTAGTTTTCTAAACTGTTGACTGGTTGGAAGCCTACTTAGTGAGGAGATAACCGCATTTATCTCAACTTTTCTTAGCCAAAAAGTTGGGACAACTCCAATTATCGCAACTCCACCAGGACCTCATTTATCTAAGATTTGGCAACAATGTTCTCTTTCCCACAAGAATCACACAATATTTCAATTCACGCGAGCGCCAAAAAATTCATTCCCATGGGTTTCCTCTAAATTCCTCCAATCTTCTTTGACCTCTTCTTAAAAATAATTTCTTTTGAATCGGGTCTCTTCATCTCCTTATCCAAGCCTTATCCTTTGATTTTGATCCACATGGCTTCATCCCCTTCATCTCAAAAATTGTCTGCAAGAAGAAATGGAGAGGAAGCTGATAATGATGGTGAAGTGAAATCAGTAAGCTCTCAATTGCAACTTTATCTTTGTTGTGCTCAATATGATCCCATATCTTTGTTGTGCTCAATTTGATCCCTGTGCAAAAAACATAGACAGGGTTTTCCAAATAATCTTTTTGATCCATTATTTATAAAATATGGAGTCTAGATAACTTTACTAACTTGTCCATCACCCCCAAAAAAGAGTTAAGATAAATTTTTCAGTGGAGGTAGTGGTGTGATAACTAAATTTTGCAAACCTCTACCTCCACTTAAAAACAAACCATAGTTAACCTAACTCCATTCTCACCCGTGTTATTTTTCGAACCCCATTAGAACGGATAATTACATATCACAATAATAGGTTTCCAAGCTTGTATTCTTGTTTGATTACATTAACATATTTCCCAACCTTAAGTCCACAAAGCTTCGCAAATCTGTGAAGAATTAATTAAGGTACAAAATAACCTATAAGAAAGTTAAAAAACCAATGTGATTCAGATCCATTGCCTCCCCTGATGGCCATAGACTTGTTGTAATGAATCCATTTCCATTGTTTAAACATAAATAAACCCAAACCTAATGACATGTATGCCTTTATTTATGATTTCAATATATTACCCCTCCAAAATTAATCTAAAATCAATTAAGCAGTGTTCGGGAACAAAATTTAGATAACCAAAGTTATCTTAACTTTGGAGGGACAAAGTATACTAACTTTTATGGTCACACCCTTACCACCATTTTGAAGTTATTTTCAAAGTTAAGAAAAATTAGGTAAGAGTGGAGCTTAGATAACTATGGTTTTCTCACCTTTTTGGGTAAGATAACTGCAGTTATCTTAACTCCAAAATGGGTCCCAAGTAGGGATGGCAATTGGGTCGGGTCGACCCGCGACCTGCACTATTTGACCCAGCCTGCTTCGATCCGGTTCGGGTCCGGGTTGAACCCGATATCGTAACCGGGTCGACCCGGATGACAAAAATCCCAAATCCAGCCGGCTGAAGCCGACCCGCGAAACCGTTGACTTAGTGGAACCCGCCCACCAACCTGCGGGTTTGAAACTGTTCTGCCCGAATGGGTCGAACGGGTCTAAATAGAGCAGCCGACCGTTAGCTACTATGTTTTGGCTTTTGGGGGGCTGTTTGTTTTTTTGTTTTGGGGGGTTTTTTGGATTTTTTTTTTTGGGGGGGGGGGGGGGGGGGGGTGCCTATAAAACCCCCTAACTTCGATCAAATTTTTTCACACCCTACTCCCTTTCTCTCTATACTGCTATTACTCAATACAATCAATTTCATTCAATAAAGAAGCAAGCAACAAACTTGTGAACAATTTTGTTCGTATCGAATTCGTGTTGATTCAACACTCTTAACTACGTCAACAAAATCTCTCAACAAAGAAGCTCTCTCTCTATTTCTACAACTACGTGACTACGTCTACTACATTTCTCGATTGACTACCGGACTACGTCTACTTATAATATTATTTTCCCTCATTTCTATATACGATAATTTGCGGAGTACGGTATCAAAATTTCACAACCCTCTTGGCCTCTCAACACTTTATTTTTGGTGTAGTTCCAATATTTGTTATCATATTTGTTTGTTTTTTTTATTCTCTATCTCTCAACCCTCCTACAGTTTTTAAGTTTTTTTTAACATATCCCTCTTATGTTGTTTTTTTATTTTTCACATACACTATTAAAACACTAGAAATTATTTTTTTACATACACTACTACAAAGAATTTATCATGTTTAGATCACGAGGTAGCGGCTATAGCCAAAGTGGACAAGATTCCACTAGTTCATATCGTTGCCTCCAACAATCCCACAATTAGAACACGAATATAACCCCATGCTAAACATAGGTTTTGACGATGTTTCTATATGACATAGAATAAGAAATGCATGATATTGAGACATAGTCACACAAACACAACAAACCGAATCCACACAACCAACCCACTAGTAGTAGAAAAACTAAAGGGAAAACTAGTGATTGGCACAAATTTTATGATTTTATCCCCGACGAGGAGAATACTAGTATAGGACATAAAATTTGTAAAATTTGTAGCAAGAGTTACAAATGAAAGAATGGTGAGAAAACGGGTACAATTAAACGACACATTTTAAATGTATATCCTGCACTAGTACAAGACCAACAAAGCCAACAAAAAAATAACCCTAGGACCAGGCAAATAGATAGCCACCCTATGATCCCAAAAATGTTCGCCAAAAAAAGGCCAAACTAGTTATTAAGGATGAACTACCTTTTTCTTGTTCCGAGAGTAGGAATGTAGAGTCTTCCAACCAAAATGCACTAAATCCACATTTTAGAAGAATTCCTAGAAACATACTCAAGTTTGATTGTTTTAAACTTTACAACGAAATGAGAGACGTTTTAATTGCACTCTTGTATTCTTTAACTTGTAAAGTATCGTTAACTTCCGATTGTTGGAAAAGTTGTAACGATATTCCGATGATGGACTTAACTTGTCATTGGATATATAGTGCTTGGATGATTCAAAAGTGAATCATATCACTTGCCGCTTTGTTGTATCCCCATAGGGGTATTATTACAACACGTATTTTAGAAGTTTGTGATTTATATCATATTTGTGATAAAAAAATTTACTATTAGTTTTGATAATGCATCTAACAGCAATGCTTCAATTAGTACATTAAAAATACAATAAGCTCCTCCATGTAATGAAATTTTTCATGTTAGATGTGCGTGTCATATTTTAAATTTATGTATACAAGATGCACTGAAAGTAGAAAATTCATATATAATTGCAATTAAAAATTGTGTACATTTTATTGCTTTTAGTGGTACTATACTTCAAGAATTTAAAGAATGGTGTACATATAGGAGAATACATTTTAGATCATTTTCAAGAGATGTTAAACACCGATGGAACTCGACTTTCGATTTACTACATGTTGTTACTCAATATAAAGATATTATAAACGATTTTTGTCTTGCAAAAAAAATGAAAATTTTTCAAATGACTTCCCAATCATGATATTTTACCGAATCTTTGTTACGGTTTTTGGAACCTTTTAAAACCGCAACTATGAAGTTTTCTACATCTTACGATTCCAATTCTAGTAGTATTTTTATTTCAATAATTACTATGATGCAAACTTTTCAAAACATGATTTCGGACCCGTACATTAGCGAGATTGTCGTTCCCGCTTATTATAAATTTTTGAAGTATTCTAATCCTCCTCCTATATTGTATTGTATTGCTACTATTATGGATCCTTGTATCAAATTAGCAGGTACGAGGAGTTTGATTGAAATATTTTTTTACTTTACTTGGAGATGATTCGGAATATGATTGTATTAATTTTTTAGCTAGTTTTGAATCGACATTGAATAACTTGTATGATTATTATGATAGAACTTTTGCATCTGGTAGTGCAAATAGTGTAGTTACTTCTTCTTCTACTTCTAAAGGTAAGGATAACAGTACATTAGAAGATGTCACTGCTAATTTACTTGCTCGTATTCAATCAAAGAAACCTAGGACTAAAAGATCTAATGAATTAAATTGGTATAATCAACAAGATAGTGAGTTCTAGTACTAAGATTGAAGTGCTACAATGGTGGAAAGAACATGAAAATCTTTTTCCTATTTTTCACATATGGCTAGAGATCTATTAACTCTTCATGTCTCCATAGTTGCTTCATAAAGTATTTTTTTCTACAAGTGGCAGAATTCTAACAAATTACAGAAATCGCTTAAAGCCAGATTCGTTAGAGATGCTCGTGTGCACTAAAGATTGGATGAAGGCTAAAGACAGAATGCAAGGAAAAGCGGTATCTACATCAACAAGTGGAAGCAAATTACCTAAGTCCAACAACAGGATTAGGAAATTTAGGGCGATAAGATCCTAGGTTTAGGTTAAATAGAGGTGCACAATAGTAGTCCAATGCCCTTTCTTCAATCTAACTATAGATTCTGATTATCTCCTCAAACATGTAAATGTAATTCAAGAAATATTGTATGTTCTTTATGGGTTTCCATTACTTGTATTAGTATGTAAAAAAACTCGTAAAAAATAATAGAAGTTGAAATAAATAATATATGCATTTTTTTTCACTCTTATACATTTATACTTGTATTTTCACACAAAAAAAATTTGTAAGTGAAGTTATAAAAAAAATAATAAATAAATGTATTAACCGAGCCAACCCGCAACCTAGCCCGACCCGAAACGGGTCGACCCGAATGGGTTCGCGGGTCGACCGGGTCGAAATTTTAGATTTCGACCCCGGCCCGGCCCAGTCCGGTTAACTTGCCAACCCGACCCGGGCCTGGCCGAATATCGGGCCAACCCGAACGGTTTCAACCCAACCTGAACGACCCGATTGCCACCCCTAGTCCCAAACATGCCAAAGTTAGGACAACTATAGTTATTTGCAGTTACGAGAGATAACTCCAATTATCGTAACTTTGTTTCCAAACAGAGCCTCAACTTTTATGGTTTAACCTCAAACGAATCACAGATCCACAGTAGCATAAAAAGAACATATAAATTCAGTTACTACTAATTTCATTGTAAATCACACACAAAAAAGGGGAATGCGAGAATCCGAACCAGGCGAAGGGGATCGCTTATTCCTCTTGCTCTTCTTCTCCTTCTTCTTCTTATTAACTGATTTAGCCCTTTCAAATTCCACCTCTTCATCATCTTCTTCATCATTTTTTACTACTTCGACCTCATCATCTTCTTCCTCTTCGTCTTCTTCGATCTCGTGAATGGAATCGGAATCGGAGTCGGAGGAGGACGAAGACGAAGACGAGCTGTCATCGCCGTCGCCTCGCTTGTAGAATCGCCGCTTTATCATCTCTTCTCTCTGTAGATCCAAAGGAATCTATGAACATGCAAGAGAGAGAGATGGACAAGGGTTTCTGTCTAACGGGTCGGGTCGGGTACGGGTATATGAGTCGGGTAACTAAAGTACTCTCGCAAGTTTACTTCAGAATCCGAATCCGGTAATTTAGTGGAACCTCAAGTAGATCTTGTACATGCGAAGAGAATTCGACCCGTCCTGATTCCTAGCCAAGTTTTTGTAAAACCCTATTTATATTCCCGTTTGGATAGCTTTTCAGAGTCCATTTTGTGAAAAAATTTTTGTGAAATAGCGTTTGGTTAAGTTTTCATTTTGGCATATTTTCACAAAACATATTTCAACCCCCATTTTCTCTCTTTTGGCTTTTCCCCTTCCTCTCTCTTCTTTGACGCCTAATCCCCCTAATCCCCTCCCTGCTCTTCTTCTCAATTGCCTTCAAAACCCTACTAGCTTCCTCCTCAAAGCTCCGATCTTTCTGCTGTTTCTCCACCGCCGCCGCCGCGTCAAAGCCCCTCCTTTTCCAATCCAGATCTGAAAGCCCCTCCTTTTGCAACCCAAAGCCGAAGGCTCTTTCCTCTCCAGATCTGAAAACTCTTCCTCTATCTTCTTTTTACCCCTTCCTGTTTCTTCGTTGACAGCCGACATTAGATCTGAAAACCCTAACGCCCTCTTTACTCTCATTTACTCCCATCTTGCGATTCCTTGACTCCATCTTCACTCCAATCAAGAGTAGACAGCGTTTCGCTCTATTTTCCCCCTTCTCACCCCGCACGACACTCGGATCTATTGATGGTCTGTGAGACCAGATCTGCTTTTACAAGAAGGTGTATTCGAGAACGCTGTAGTAGAATCAGACGTCGATTGAGGGAATCTGTCGGAGACAACTTCTTGAGGTTCGAAAAACAACAAACCAAGGTATGATTCTGATCGATTTAATTTTTTTGCTTCCAAATTAGGTTGGGTTTTGGGTCATTAGTTATTTCCAAATTTGAGGGGGAAAAAATCCCTTTTTTGACGTTTATTTTTGGCCGGGTTACCGATCTGAGAGAGCCAAAACAAAATTTTGCTCCTGTTATTTGGAGATGATCAGTACTGATTATCAAGTTTGATTTCAATTTGTTTATTCCAGATTTAAAATAAAAAATTCTTACTTCTAATACTGGGGCTATACTGAATTGAGGCATATTTTTGTACTGAATTGAAATTCGGAATGATGTGTTTTGACCCTACGGTCGACGTCGCTTTTGTTAGTAGTTGAAATTGGATATTTCAATTTGACTGGATTAATGATGGTGGCTGAACTGGTATTGGAGTTTATTTTTTTTAATTTGATTTCGATTGAACTGGATGTGGATAATACACATCATCTACAATTGCTATAGTAACCTCAAATTAATACTGTTCACTGTTAATGTTTACCAATTGATGAATGTTATTTTATATTGATCGTTAAGGCAAAGGAGATTGAGATGGAGAGTGATCTTGGCCTTTGGCCAGCATGTAATGTACGTATATTGATTGAGATGATGGAGGCCGAGGTTGATCGAAATAGTTTGAAAAGTGCAAAATTTGATGCAAGACAATGGTCTCAATTGATGGCTTCTTTGAACCAAATTTGTAATCGTGCATACACGCTTAAACAAATAAAAGAAAAATATGGACGACTTAAGATGCAGTGGAAAGCGTTTCACGATTTGAAGAATCAAAGCGGTATGGGTTGGGATGAAGAGAATCAGACAGTGACTTACGATCCCGTTGTTTGGCAAGCATATGTCAAGGTTCACATATAATTTTTTTTTATTATGCTGCTATGGGATTATGATCGTAATATACTTATTATTGACTTTAATACTTGTAAACTAACAACACAATAATTTATAAATAGACACACCCTAAAGCTACAGAATTCAAAACGAAGGGTTTGGCCAATTATGATGTGTTAACCAAAATTTTTGCTGATTCTACTGCCGAGGATTTACTTTCTAGGGCTTCATCTCAAAGGGTGTATGACTCCGATGAGGAACGAAGGGTCAACCTTGAGTTCACCCACCCCACTCCTCCCAATGCACCACATGTAAATTTGGTTGATGATGATGATTACGAACCAATGCATACGGGGTCTCATAAGAGACGCTCTAGTGGGTCTAGCGGTCGAGCAACAAAAAGCTCAAGAATGGATGTTGCTGTTGATGCCAATGTCGAAAAGTCTATTGTAAAAGCAGAATATTATAAGAAGAAGACCAACGGTCTAAATGATCGCTTCGTCGCAGACGATCAGTCGTCCATTGACAATGCCACGTTAATACTAAATGGTTTGGATGGGCTTGATGATGATATGATCGCTGGGGCAATGGACAACATAATTCATAACCCAAATTGGCGTAGAAGCTTCATTCTAATGAATCCGGAGTGGAGAGTAAGGTGGTTACGCACTCTTGCGAAAAAATAAATCTTATTTATTAAATTCGATCAAAATTCATTATGTATTATTTAAATGTAGCAGTTTATTGACATATTTCTGTATTAATAGTTGGGTGATTATGTACTGGCACAATGAGTTTGATTTGCTACGGTAACGGTTTTAATTTTAGCTGCACTCGTCTTCCTACATTCTTGCTGTTTGTGAATGCTTATGTTTAACTTTGCAAGACAACAATTTTATGAGTTGGTGTTATTAGTTATATGACCTCCATTATGTTCATAGAGTATTTAAAATTAGAAGTATTCTTTATGCAATTGTATTCTAATTTTTACAGTGTTCTGTACTATTGCACTTGCTACCATACTGATGGACTCTTCAAGTAACACGTCGTCAAGTTCTGATGAATTCGATCTTGGGGACTTGTTGTTTCTTCAAGAGATGGAACACATGTATAATAATAAAAGTCCTAATTCCACGTCCAAACTATCAGGTCGTGAATACCTACAAGAAGTCTTAGACGGTCCACCAGCCAAATTCTTTTGGGTGTTTCGCATGAATAAGGACTGTTTTTTGGCTTTGTGTCAATTTATTATAATAAATGGCAACTACCTTCAGGAAACGCCCGAGGAAATACAAAAAAGGCACTTATCTCATCATGAAAGTGTTGCCATTTTTTTGTACATTGTCGCTCACAGTAATAGAATGAGGCTTGCCTGTGGTCGGTTTGATCATTCATTGGAAACAATTCAAAGACATTTTCACTGATGTGTTGAAAGGTTTGGTAAGAGCATCAATAGTTCTTATTAAACACCCAGACACGGTACATGTACATGAAAAGATCAGTGGTTCCCCAGACTTCTATCCATGGTTTAAGGTATTTTTGTGCATTTCATGTTTAAAACCATTTATTCTAATGATTCAAATGTGTTCAATAAAGTAGTAGCTATCTTCCTCAATAATGTAGGGAGCTATTGGTGCTGTCGATGGTACCTTAATACCTGCTACCGTACCTGCTAGCCGACAAAACAGTTGTCGTGGTCGAAAAGGCGATATATATCAAAATGTGCTGGCAATTTGTGATTTTGACATGATGTTCACTTTTGTTTATGCGGGTTGGGAAGGAAGCACTAATGACTCCCGCATAATACATAGTGCATTAACAAAAGGATTGTTGCCAATCCTGCCCGATGATAAGTACTACTTAGTAGATTGTGGGTACACAAACATGCCAGGGTTTTTAGCTCCCTACCGCGGGAAGCCATATCACTTGTGATGCGGTTTATTTCTGGGAGACGTGTGGATGCACCAGGTGTGAGTTCGGACTCAATTTGTATTTGAAGGAGAAAGCTGCTCGTCTGACGACCCTCGGCTGACCGGGCAGAACCTGCGGCGACCTCGGAATGAGGCGGAGATCTGGGCTCGGATCAGAGGGTTCGGATCCGAGGGCTTGTGTACCTGCAGACGGTCCTGAAACACCGGGGTTTGTCCCGGTGGCGGACCCTCCGACGATCTAGTCAGTCTCTGTGAGAGAGTAGCAATAACTAGGTGAATTTAAGTGGTAAAAGATTGATTACCTCAAAAGGTGGGTGAGGGTCTAGTATTTATAGAGAATCCCAACCGGGTTTGGTTCCGCTTGGGGGCCGGGTCTGGATCCGAAAGCCCATGGGCCTGACATGGCAGAAGGCCCAGGGGGTTTAGGGCAGACGTGGCAATACCAGGAGCGGTATAGGGCTGACGTGGCAGAACCCTTGGTGGTATTTGGAGCTGACATGGCTGATCGTGGGTCTCCTACGCTTTTGGGAGAATCGGAGGGCCTAGGTTGTGCCAGGTCATCCCCATGCTCCGCCAGAAAGGGGGGGACGGCCCGTGGGGCTGTCACGGATCGGAGGCCGAGGACCCCTGAGGCTTGTCGGATACGAGGAGGCCAGTTCTGCAGGGGTGAACTTGAGGTTCGGCGCCGACCCTGCAGTGGTTCGAAGCCGAACTAGATTGCCATTTTTACCTTTCTTGAGTGAGAGTTGTATTGGGCCCTGGTTGGGCCCCCAGGCCATTTTTACCCTACCACAACTTGCAAGATTTCCAAGGTCCTAACCATGCACCCACCCAATATAAGCAACTTTTCAACAAACAGCATGCTAAGCTACGAAATGTCATAGAACGAATCTTTGGTGTATTCAAAAAAAGGTTTGCCATATTCAAGTCTATGCCCAATTACTTCTACACAAGACAAGTTATGATGGTACCAGCATGTTGTGCAGTTCATAATTTTATACGTAGGTATTCCGCGGATGATTCATTGTTTTCAGACATAGAAGAAGAACAAAATAATCACCTACACAACCAAGATAATGCTTCCACATCTCAACCTTTGGATATGTCATCTTCTCAGTTGAATCGCATGAATAATAAAAGAGATCAAATAGCTATGGCAATGTGGAATGCTAGACATTGATGTAAGCATTAGCATGTACTTGTTCATGGTTGCTTTGTGTTGTTGTAATATATGGTTGTAAATGCTTTCCTTTCATTTGTAGCTCATCTATTTGATGATCACGTATATTAATGATTTAAGCATGTGATCTATGAGGAAATATTTTTATGCATGCAGGTTGTGGGACCATCATGTGCCACTGAGTTTCTGGAAATGATGGATATGGTATGATATGGCTAAAAATGGGGTTAAATCGGAACCGTCCAGATTGGGCACGAATCTTGAAGCTCAGGGATAAAACGGTAATTTCACATACAAATGGGTCCGAAACGGGTACTGGGTCTCCTTCTCACAGATCCAACACCCCACAAACGGATCCACTCCAACTGGGTACGGGTCCCGACCCAAGACAAACCCAGATCAGCAAGAGGAAAATCAGGGTCACTGATTTGACCGAATCAACGGGCCTGATTTGCTCTCACCGGGAATCAGGAGTCAGTTTCCTAAACAGATTGGGAGGATTTTTCTCCTGACAGTTACACAGGAAATCAGGTCCCTAATCACTCCCCTGGCGACTATAAATACCTCCCCCTACCACTGTGACCAGGTAATCACTCTTTTTCCACCTTAAGCTCTTTCTTAATCACCACTGGTTACTGACAAGAGTGTCGGAGGGTGCGTCGCCGGAATCAACCCCGGTGTATCGCACTTCCTTACAGGTTGCGGCAGGAATCGGAAGGCTTGGATCCGCTGTTCAGGTTTTTCTTGAACTCACAAATCTCATCTGTTTACCCCCACACCAGAATTAGCAGTAACATGGTATATTCTGATCCAGATTTTTTTAAAATTTTTACATTAGAAGACAACAATTTTATGATCATATATTCCCATTATACTGACTCAATGAATGATGTATTCAACTATGGGTGACGGATGGGGTGGGCACAAGACATTAGTAGTAGCCGGCGTGGCATTTTAAAAAAATGCAGCTCTACACTAATCATGATGATTTGGTTGATCAATTGTTCTATGATAATATGTTTTGAGGCTACGACTAATTAGGGATATGATGAAACTATATTCTGATCCTATATAACATTATTTGTGAGACTTTTGTGATTGATTACTAGAATTCAAAATATGGATATGATGATGATATATTCTGATCCTACAGTTCTTATTTGGGATAATGACAACCTTGTTGATGTTGTTCTGAACCTACAGTTGTTATCTTATATTTGGAGTAATGACAATTTTCAAAATAACCATGTTGTTACTATTATATAATCCATCAGTAGGTGATAATCTCCCACCATGATGGGCATCAATACTCATCACAGCATTGTATTGGTTTGTGTACACTAATGAAAATTAAACCCAGTTAAACTAATACCTTCCTCAAAATCAGAAGAACTCATCACAAATTTGAGGAAGCCATCAGAATTTGTTGGAATTTGACAAATAAGGCAATCAATGGATATGATGAATTTTGTAATGGATACTACACTTTTAAAATTTGGAAGTGATGATGATATATTCTGATCCTTTAATACTCTTTGGAGTAATTATTGTTGTTTGCTTTAAAAGAAAGTATGGACTGAATTTTATCAGTTTGTGATGACTTCTTCTGTGATTTGAGGAAGGTTTCAGTAGACATGACTGATGGTATAAGTTTGGCTTCTAAATACTTGGGATGACACGATCTGTGATATGAGAAAGCAGTCTGAGTTTAACTGGGTTTAATTTCCATACTGTACACAAACCAATACAGTATTGTGATATGTATTGATGCCCATCATGGTGGGAGATTATACCCTACTGATGGTTTATATATTAGTAACAACATGGTTATTTTGAAAGTTGTCATTACTCCAAATATAAGATAACAACTGTAGTATCAGCACACATGACTGATGGTATAAGTTTGGCTTCTAAATGCTTGGGATGACTTCTTCTATTTTTTGAGGAAGGTTTCAGTTTAACTGGGTTTAATTTCCATATTGTACACAAACCAATACAATCCTGTGATGAGTATTGATGCTGCCTATGGTAGGAGATTATAACCTACCGATGGCTGCTAGATGGTTTTTTTCTGGCTTTGTATTGGGTTATTAATAAGGTTTAAGTTTCAAATTTGTAAATTAGACCCATATTGTACACAATTTATACCATCCTGTCATGTGTTGCGATGCTGCTCATGGGTATTGAAACCTTGTGAATGCTTATATTGAACACTTCCTGCTTTCTAAGGGAGTTAGAAATCAGTTTCAGTTTGGAAAATTTCTTCCATACTGTACACAATATTTCCTGTCAAGGGTTTTGATGCTGCCGATGGTAGATGGTGGCTTCTGGCTGTTGGTGATGACTGCTTCTGTGATTTGAGGAAGGTTTTTCAGTTTAACTTGGTTAATTTCCATATTGTACACAAACCGATACATTCCTGTGATGAGTATTGATGCTACCTATGGTAGGAGATTATCACCAACTGATGGTTGCTGGATGGATTCTTTCTGGGTTTGTAATGGGTTATTAATAAGGTCTCATGGCATGCTGGATGGTAGATCTTATAAGGTGTTTGTATTGATGGATTCTGATACTTGTGTTGGCTTCACCAACTTGTGAAGGATGTGATGGCTGCTGATGGACTTATGTAATGGCTGCTTCGGGCTTCTTTGCAATTTTTCTGTCAGTTTCAATTTGTAAAATATCGATAGAGTGTACAATTACCTTCCTATGATGAGTTCTGATGCTGCTAATGGCATATGATGGACACTGATGGATTGGAATTGATTTTTTTTTTTTGCTTTGTAAGAGGTTGAGGTGTAATTTTCACATTAGAAAGTGATAATTCTTGTTATTATGTTATAAATTTTGAAGGGTTCTCATGCTTGTAATGCGAAATTGATGGTTGGGCTATCCCAGTTTGTGAAATAAATGTAACCAAACACAAATTTGTAATGGATATTTTGTACATTTATTGGAAATTTGCGTATTGTGTCCAATTGCTGTATTAGCCGACTCTTACACAATTCAAATAAAATTTTACAGAGTCGAAAGCTTGCCAATGATGGGAAGATACCAAGAAGAAACAAAAAAAAATTCTAGCGAAGAAAACTTCCATATTGTAGCACGTTGCTTGTTCGTATATTGGTAGAACTTGGGTCTGTAACTGCAAAAAAATAAAAAAAATTCATAAGAAAACTAATGCAAATTCATTAAACATACACCCTGGATAAGCTCCTTGTCAGGAAAACTGAAAATAAAAAAAAATTGTTGCCAAACTGGAAAAAAAGGGAAGAAAAAAAAGGATTTCAAAATAAATTATTATCAAACAGCATTTTACAGTCTAGTTTTAAGAAAACAGCGTTCAAAATTTTCTTTTTAACCAAACAGGTTTTACAAAATATTTTCAGAAAACAGTTTTTCAGAACACTATCCAGACAGCTTTTACACTATCATTTTCAGAAAACAGTTTTCACAAAATAGTTTTCACAAAATATTTTCAGAAAATTGTTTTCAGAACAACTATCCAAACGCACATGTTTGATCGAATTTTATCCCAAAATGTTGGGGTGGCGAACGGGTCATTCGGGCCGGTCCGGGCCCAACCCGTGCGGGTTGGCACGGTTGGGTAGACGGGCCGGGCCGGGTTGGTATCTTATACGGGCCGGGCTGGGCCGGGTTAATTTTTTATTTGGGTGGCCCGCCCAACCCGTGAACCCTTTAGGGCTCAACCCGGGTTGGGCCGGGTCGACCCGCGGGTTGGCCCATTTAATATATATATATATATATATATATATATATATATATATATATATATATATATATATATATATTGGTAGCTTAAATTGAACTAATAATAATAATAATTTTACAAATGATGTATACAAACAACCATATTTTTGTTTGATGAATACTACATTTCTTAAAAAATTATAATACTAAGTAAGTAATAATACTAATAAGTAATAATACTACAATTCTTCAAATATCCCCAAATGATGTTTAATTATAATACTAAGTATGTAATTCAGTAATAATACTAATAAGTAATAATACTACAATTCTTCAAATTGAATCAAATATCCCCAAATGATGTTTAATTATAATACTAAGTAAGTAATAATACTAATAAACAAAAAAAAAATCGTAATAATAATAATAAGATTGAAAGAGTGAAATTGACAACAAATTTTGAAATTTTATTCATATGAATTTAAGTTATACAATTTGAATAATTTATAACGAAATGAAGAATTCAATTCACAAATAAGTTTTATACAATAACATATTTCTTATGTACAATTTTAATTGACTACAATTTTTCTAATTTAACATAAGAAGAAAAGCTATTGTTGTTGTTGTTGTTGTTGTTCTTCGGGCGAGTTGCTCCCACTTGTGGAACTTGATAATGCTTTCCCTTGCGTCCTATCTTCAGCCTTCAGACAGTCTTCTGTGCAAACGAGTATCTCCAACGCCTCGGGCTTCAACCGATTTCTGTAATCAGATAGAACCCTGCCACTTGTAGAAAATGCACTCTCAGAAGCAACTGTAGAGACATGAGGAGTTAGCAAATCTTTAAGCATAATAGACAGAATACTAAAAGTGTGTTCATGTTCTTTCCACCATTGTAAAATATCTAGTGGGGAAAGAGTAGGCTCAGTATCCTGTTGGTTATACCAATTTAATTCATTTGGTTGATTAGTCCTAGGTTTTTTAGATTGAATTTGTTCAAGTAGACTAAATGTTTTATCACCAATTCTACTTTTACCCTTACCTTTAGAACTACCAGAAAAAGAACTAACTACAGAAGTTGTACTACTAGAAGCAAAACGTCTATCATAATAATCATACAAGTTATTTAACGTAGTTTCAAACTGAACTAAAAAAAAGCGCAATCAGTTGTTAATTCTACATTGTTCTCTAAATATCCAAAAAACATTTCTATCAAATTCTTCGTACCTTCTAATTTGATACGGGGATCCATAACAGTAGCAACACAAATCAACATAGGAGGAGGAAAATAATATTTCAAAATTTTTTGAAATGCAGGTATTACAATGTCACTAATATAGGGATCATTTAACATTTCGTTAAATATTTGCATCATGCTAACTAATTCAATAAAAATGCTACTAGAAGTAGATTCATATGTTTTTGAAAACTTTAAAGTTGCGGTTTTAAAATGTTCTAAAAATTTCAACAAAGATTCGGCAAAAAACCAATCGTTGGGAGTCATTTCAAAATTGTGCATATTTTTTGTGATACAAAAATCATTTACAACTGCTTTATAATCGGTGACAACATTTAGTAAATCAAAAGTAGAATTCCATCGGTGTCTAACATCCTTTGGAAATTTTCTAAAAGGAACATTTCTAACCCTACACCAAGTTTTCCATTCTTATAAAATACTTGGACTTAATGCAATGAAATGTACACAATTTCTAATTTTATGTATATATGGATCAGCTATTCTTAATGCATCTTGAACACATAAATTTATAAAATGACATGCACATCTAACATGAAAAATATTATCAGATGGAGGGTTTAATACAGATTTTAAAGTAGTAATTGCTACATTGCTGTTAGATGCATTATCAAAACTAATAGCCATAATTTTATCACGAATATGAAAAACATCACAAATTTCTATAATACGGTTTGCTATTTCAGCGCCACTATGAGGATACGGCAACGACGCAAGTGATATGATTCTTTTTTGAAGAATCCAATCATTGTCGATCCAATGACAGGTTATTCCCATGGTTGGAATATTGTTGACACCCGTCCAACAATCAGAAGTTAAACTAACCCTACAAGTTAAACTCCATAAAATTGCAATCAAAGCGTCCTTCATTTCCATGTACACTTTAAAACAATCCGATTTGCAAGTATTTCTCGGAATTCTTTTAAAATGAGGGTTTAAGGCCGTTTGATTAAAATTTTCCAAGTTCCTACTCTCGGGATAGGAAAATGGCAACTCTTCCTTAATGACTAATCGGGCCATTTCCCGACGAACAAGTTCGGGATCATAAGGGTGGCTATCTACTTGACCGGTCCTAGGGTTAATTTTTTGTTGGCCTTGTATTTGATCAAGAAGTTCTTTATGATTATGTTGTATGTGCCTACTAATTGTACCGGTGCCGTCACCCCTCTTAAATTTGTATGTTTTACTACATGTTTTACACACTTTCAAACCTACACCCGGAATATGTTCGTCCGGGATATACTCATAAAACTTGTGTCAATCGCTAGTTTCTCCTCTACTTTTCCTACAACTACGGGGTTGTGTGGTTTTGGGTTGTTGTTGTTGTTGTTCTTCTTCTAAATGAATGTCACCTACAACATCCATGTCGTGTGTACCCCATTGTTCCATAGTAGGATCAATGTAATCTTGGGCGGACTCACTAATTGGGACAATTGGTGGCCTACGTGAAGAGGAGGAGGAATCTTGTCCGCTACGACCGCTACTGCGTGATCTAGACATAATGTGGTAATGTGCTCAAATATGTAAAAAAAAATCTACAATGTAGGAGCTGTGAATTATACAAAAAAAATCTAAAAAACAAGAGGGTTGAGATAGAGAAGTTCAAAAAACAAACAATAATTTTAACTACAACGCAAAAAAAAATTTAACAAGAGAGGTAGAGAAATTTTGATACCGTTCACCGTAGAATACGCGTATGTAAAAAAAACCGTGAAAATAAGAATATAATAGAAAAGATGGAGGAGCGCTTTGCCGATTCCGCAATTGAAGAGTTGAGAAGAGGTTGAAGTAAATTTGACGATGGTTGAAGAGAGTTGAAGACGTTGAAGACGTTGAATTTTGTTTCCGATACGACCGAAATTTGATCGTGTATATGCCTCCTTGTACAATTATTTGATGAATACTACAATTGTTCAAAAATTTCTTTAAAATGATGTATAATAGTAGAGAGAGTAAGAGAGTGAGGTGTAATTTTTTTTTGAGATTTTTAGGGGATATTTATAGGCTTATTAGTGGGAAAAAACAAAAAAAAAACAAAAAAAAAACCCTAACAACGGCTCTAAGAGCCGTTTGCAAGCAACGACAGCAAGACAACGTGCGGCAGGGGGTTCGACCGTTGGGTTTCGACCCGTTCGACCCGCGGGTCGAACGGTCGACCCGTCACGGGCCGAACGTTCGACCCGAACGGGTCGAAACCCGCGGGTCGACCCGCGGGTTAACGAGTCCAATTCGTGGTTTTGAACGGGTTCGTGGGCCGGGTTTCGCGAATTCGATTCGCGTAAATTGCGACCCGGGTCAACCCGGTATTGTTCACCGGGTTCGACCCGAACCCGCGAAGTTCTTAAGCGGGCCGGGTTCGTGGGGTGGGT
Organism: Hemerocallis citrina; assembly: GCA_017893485.1. Taxonomy (NCBI): domain Eukaryota; kingdom Viridiplantae; phylum Streptophyta; class Magnoliopsida; order Asparagales; family Asphodelaceae; genus Hemerocallis; species Hemerocallis citrina. The sequence goes on from CM030358.1 coordinate 84,863,944, forward strand.
CGCGGGTGGGTCGCCGGTTGACCCGGCCCAGTTGCCACCCCTACCAAAATGACCCACTTTTTGAACGTATTTACCAAAATGACCCACTTTTGAAAGTATTTACCAAAATGACTCACTCGCTATCTCGTTAGGAATTTTTGCGGTTATTGGCCACTTTTTGAAAATATTTATAATTATGGGCCAGTTTTGAAACTATTAGCGCTCGTGGGCTAACTTGTGTCACGTCAGCAGCGGCCGCTATTCTCATTAGCGACATATTCATTTTAAATGTCGCTAATGAAAATAGTGGCCGATGTTTTAAATTTTTTTTGAATTTTTCTTTTCTGTCGCTATTCCCACTAGCGACCTTAGTATATATGAGGTCGCTGGTGGGATTAGCGACCTCGAATGAACATATTGAGACACTTAACAATTCCTAAAGTAGCTTTCCTCAAAAATTTAAAACGGAGGTTGCTATTGAGAATAGCGACCTTAGTATACTAAGGTCGCTATTCCCAATAGCGATCTCAGTAGAAAACACAATCTTCTTGTTCTTTATAAATATGCAAAATAGTCATAAAACTAAGGCCTCTATTCGGAATAGCGACCTTAGTACAATAACAGCATCTGTAGTCGTTTGCCAAATATCGATAAAATGGATATTTGGCAAACGAACGTGCTGCACTCGTTTGCCAAATATCCATTTTATCGATAAATCGCTACAGTCGATTGCTATAAATGAGAATCGATTAGCTTTTATCGATAATTGAGGGACGGCATTCGAAGTGCCGTCCCACAAAAAAAAATATTTTTTTATTCGTCGGACGGCACTTCAAGTGCCGTCCGTTTGAAAATTAATTAATTTTTCGCATTAATTATCGCCAAAAAGGAATAAAAAACCCCGAATAATATTCCCCTCGGACGGCACTCGGAGTGCCGTCCCACCCCATTCCCCTTTTCCCGGATGGCACATCATGTGCCGTCCGTTGAGTTATTTAAAAAAAAAATTTAATTGATTGACGATAATGCCCCCAGTTTGATTCAACGGCTATTTTATGCGCTTATCCACAATCCAACGACTATATTTTTTATCAATTGTAGTTCACAATATTTTTCTATATATAGTACTCAATCTTAACCAAATATGAGCATAAAAAAATCTAGTAAATTATTCAGATCTCAACTTTCTTCTCTGTGTTGTATTATCACAAATATCTTCTCGATCTTCAATTGAGTTGCCAAAGAAAACAAATGGCAAATGTTAAAAGTGCAAGGGGAAGAGCTTATACGGCTCAGGAAGATCTTCTGCTATGCCAGAGTTGGAGTAGTATTACTCAAGATCCAGTTGTTGGTACTGATCAATCCGGAGCACAGTTTTGGGATCGTATTTATTCTACATTTAAGGTAATATTAGGCTCTCCCACCGACAGAACAGCGGCCTCACTCACTAGTCGGTTTCAAATAATTTCCGAAGAAGTAGCTCTATTCATTGGAAAATTGAGCAATGCAACAAGTCGAGCCGGTAGCGGAACAACAGAGGCAGACAAGATTTGTATAATAAATGTATTATATTTGAAGTCATTATTTGTATAATTTGTTTACCTAATAACGTTTGGAATATAAATGTGTTCTCAGATTTGCGAAGCGAGAGTACAGTATTTGGCATCTTCGGGGAAAGCATTCAAATTTGATGAATGTTATGAGATCCTGAAGAGCAGCCAAAGTTTTCATTGCGCACAACACAAGTTTTTGATCGAGTGCCAAATACCCAATTCGGTGAAGGTAGTGAAAGCCCAAACTCTCCAACAATCAACTTGGACTCAGATCTACCCATGGATACAGATTCACCTACACCCCTTACCCGACCACTAGGTCGCAAAGCTTCTAAAAGAAAAGGCAAAAGTGTTGTCGAAACATCAGACATCAAAGATATGGCCGAAGAAACAGCCATATTTACAGCTGTATACAAAGAATCGCAAGTTTCAAGGAATTCGATTAAAAACCGAGAATGAGATCTTAAAGAACGGATCGAGGAAGATCGTATTATGGGTATGGATCTAAGCACATTACCTATGAATCAATGATATTATTTTATGTGTAGGCAAAATGAAATTCTACAAAAACAAGGTTATAACGATGGGTGAAGAACTTGATCCCAAAAAAATCTGTATTTTGTATTAGTACATGCATTATTAATTTGAAATGAAGAAGATTGTTTTTTTTGCAGTGAGTAGACCCATAACATCCTGTTTGATGAAAATAAGCAAATATATACTACCATAGTTGAAAATGAGCATTAATTAGTGAATGTACGATTGACCCAAATACAGCATATATCACCATAGTTGAAAAAACTACAATAACTACTTTTATGATTCTACCATGAAATTAAAAGTTACAATACAAAGGGAATACATAGTACTACAGGTCAAGTGCAATTACTCATCTCCAAATTGGTTCCAAATATGCTCCACAAGATCTTGACGAAGAGCATGATGTCTTTGTCGATCATGTAGAATGACATTACGAAACGTTCGGCCTACTTCATCAATTGGTCCACATGTGCTAGGTTCGATCCCAATTGAGTCAGGAATTTGATCATAATCATAGTCGAGATTTCCATCGTTACGTTCATCCTCCACAATCATATTGTGTAAGATGATACATGTTTTCATAATATAGGACAAACTATCTGCATCCCACATGCGTGCTGGACCCTTCACTATTGCAAAACATGATTGTAAAACACCAAAAGCACGCTCGACATCCTTTCTTGCACCCTCTTGTAATTCTGCAAATTTTCTTTTTTTTTGGGTATCTGGTGCGGTGTAAGTTTTCACGATGGTTGCCAACGGTGGGTATATACCATCCGCTAGGTAATAACCCATATTGTAATTGTTTTTGTTGATGATAAAATTGGCTGGAGGTGCACGACCGTCAAGAATCTCATTAAATAAAGTTGACCGGTTCAGCACATTTAGATCATTGTTGCAACCTGGCATTCCAAAGAATGAATGCCAGAACCACAGATCATAAGACGCAACTGCTTCGAGAATAATAGTTGGTTCCCGAACATGTCCTGTATTGTTCGTGCCATGCTGCCGAACAATTTTTCCACTTTCAATGCATGCAATCTATACTACCCAACATTCCAGGGAATCCTCGAGCGCTATTCTCTTCTAGTAGTCTTTCCACATCGCCTGGTGTTGGTTTCCTCATATATTGTGTCGCAAATAAAGTTACAATTGCAAAACAAAAACGACGTAAACTTTTCAATACCGTTGTTTCGCCGATACGTACATATTCATCAACAGCATCAGCCGCCCCTCCGTATGCTAAACAACGTAGTACCACCATAATTTTTTGATGGGGACTTAACCCAACTTGCTTGCATGCATCCTGGGACAGTTGGAAATATTGATCGTAACCAACAACGGCATTCAAGATCCGGTTGAAGAGTTGTCGGCGCATACGAAATCGACGTCGAAAAATTGAATCTGGATAAACTGGATTTTCGGCAAAGTAGTCGTTTCACATCCGTCTATGACCATCTTGTCTTTCGCGTCAAATATAACGACGATGATTGATTTGTTCGCTAGCTCGGATTGCATTGCCAACCCTTATTAGACGATTCTGAAAAATCTGAGCAACAATATTGTTGTCCTCCTCTGATGAAGAGGAAGATGAACTCCAAGGAAAAGTGTTTTCTAAATTGGCCATGGGAATTGAGGAAGTCAGAGCTGTGAGTAAAACGAAGGAGTTGTAGTTTTCAAAGTGGATTACATAGATAAATGTACACAGGATGACAGCATATAAATACTAAACATGAACCGACTCTCCTTGTCATATCATTTATTATGTCCTGTCATATCTGAAATTTAACACATTACTAGGTACAAAAAAGTCAATACCTACAATGGCTAGATAGGGACATGAACCGACTCTCCTTGTCACTACAAAACAAATTAGAGAAAGAGAGGCCATGTGACAGTCATATGTTTACTAGAATACAAGAGAGGCCATGTGACAATCATATGTTTACTAGAATACCCTTGTGACTAACATACCCTCATGGTTGCCATAATTACAATTTACATTGTAAAACTATTTTAAAATTGATGTTAATACCCTCGGGTGTCATAAATATAAAATACAATAAAGTTGGATTCATTGGTCATAACTATGTTTCCTATTCTTCATGACTATACTGTGTTTCAGGCACATATGTAGACGTGGATGCTCCTGTGTCATCTAAATTTGGATTCATTGGTCTTTGTCGAGAAAGAGAGGCCCTGCCCATCGATACAGACCGCCTTGCATTTGGTAAATCAGTTGGAATTGATTCCCTCAATACCATATCTGACAGTATCAATCGCCGTAACTGTGCTTCGATGTTGCTCAATTGTTGACAACGAGTGTATAACTCTTCCTGTGGAAAGGTATAAAATATATAAATGAATGAGAGTACGTAAAGTACAGTTTATAATAAAAATAAAAATAAATATATAAATTCAAGTTTAATAACTCACATATGTTGGTTGCCCACTATGATGAAATGGGGCATTGACATTGGAGTCCAAATTCTTCATAATAGTACCGCTTTGAAATAGTGGCACTTCGACGTAAGATTGACCAAGTAATCCCGAAGTTTCTGCAGTTGATTGAGTTGGATACTGGGATGGTTGCCAACATGGAGGTGCAGCATATGGCAACTGAGCAGCAGTATCTCTAATAGATGCTGGCCCAATAAAATCGACATTGGATGCATGAAAGAGTGTCGGCATTATAGGACCAATTGAAATCTTTGTCCAATACTGATTGTAAGTGAACTGGCCTACACGACGCACAAAAGGTGAAGCTTCAATTGGTTCAGGTAATGTAGTATTGGATGCCATGAAACGCATTAGAGGAGGTAGATTTTTTGGTATAGCGATATCACCAGTAAGTTGGCGAATACAACGATCAGCAAGATACCATACACCCTACAATCAATTGTTCACTTTAGCATAATCATACTATTTATAAAAACTATTGGAAATTAATATGAAAATTTTCATATACCTGACCGCAATACGTAAAAGTATGACGAAACCGTGATATATATTTAGCAACTTCTATTTCATACACATCTGTAATTGTTGAAGAATTATATGGCTGCCAAATTATTGAGGAAGGAGTGCGCATCTCAAATTGATCACGGGCCATCGACTGATTATACCGAATAGGATCAGAGCGATCTGAATCCAAGAATTCTTTATTCCATCGCAAAATTCTCGGCCATACATCAGAATTAAAGATGTGGGTCTGCAAAGGGGTGTTCCTATCTCTAACTGGGATACAGCAATTTGTGTACTCGTAAGCCCAATACTGTACAGCATAATTATCGATTATATTACGAATAGATAAATTGAAATTATATCATGACATTTTTGGTCTAAAATTAGTAATTAAAAGTATTACCTCCAACACTTGCCACGGCCCATTAAACGATTTCACTTTAAGCCTGCTACATGAATCCAAAGACAAATACAACAGAGCAAGTACATGACTACCCCAATCGTATTTGCCAACAGCATTGAGGTCTACAACTGCGGCTAGCCAACCACACCTTACTAATCCAGAACCATTTGTGAAAAGAAATGCACCGAGAAAGAACATAAAGAACACTCGAGCGATCTTAATCTCTACAATTTTGTCACTTTGGGCTTCTTTAATCAAAGCATTAGTAAAATAATTTTTGAAAAAACCAACCCGTATACCTTGTGATTTCCAATCATCATTCGTTAGTTCTGGAAAGAAGCATTGCTGAACAACTTCAAAAGAATACATCTCATCGTCGCATGGAGGCAAGTCGCCGACACCTATAGAAATTCCCGTCAGCATTACCCAATCTAATGGAGTGAAACCCAACTCACCACACGGAAAGTGAAAAGTGTAGGTAGTGTCCCACCATCTCTCTACGAGTGCCTCCACGAGCCGAACCAACGACTTGTTTGTATTGATAGTCATGAAACGGTGCCATCCCACCCGCTCTACTAGTAGTTGAATTAGTGGAACCCGTGAGCAGTACTGATTGTACATTTTGATCGGTTCCTTCCAATTTTCCCTGAATTTACAGAAACCACCCTCAGGGGTAACAATAACATATTGACTAATATGTTTCGAATCGTCTACTACACGATTCCAGTTGGACTGATCGGCATATTCGACATTTGACATATCCACTTCACCCTCCGTGCTTGTGCCGGGTTGAGCTGGCACATGTTCTCGCTTTGATTTCAAACAACCAATAAATCTTCGTATCGAAGACATTATTTTCAACTAAATAATAAATTGAGATTGAGAGTTGGGTGAGATAGAATTGAGATTGATATTCTAGATTGCCGAGAGGAGAGGAGAGGTGAAAGACAGAGTTTTAGTTGGTTTGACAGAGAGCAATATCAAGAGTTTTATGTTGGTTTGTGATAGAGAGAGATAGCCAGACTTAAGTTGGTTTGTGGTTAGATATATGTATATATATTAGTGGAAGGGTAGTATGGGCATCAAAAAATTTAATAAAGCCTTAAAACATAGAAGATATTCTGGAAAAGTGGAAATGGGCCAAAAAAAGATGCTCCCCTGTCGGACGGCACTTCATGTGCCGTCCATCATTTACGGCAGTTTTTTTTTTTTTTTTTTTTTTTTTTTTGGGTTCTCGGATGGCACATGAGACGGCACTTCATGTGCCGTCTGACAAATATACTCATTTTTAACAACTTTTCCACTCCGACGACACTTCATGTGCCGTCGCTTAATATTTTATTATAGTTTGCTAAAAAATAGCTTTGCACGAGTACAACAGAATTGGGAATCCTATTTCTATTTATCCATATATGGATATTTTTACATTCAACGACTACAGATGCTCTAAAGGGCTCTATTCCGAATAGCGACCTTAGTTTTAAAAATAAATTGATTGACGTTTTTCAAAGAGCAAAAGTTCTCTAGATTTTGCTAAGTGTTAGAATACAGCTCATTAAAGGTCGCTAATCCCATTAGCGACCTCATATATAACTCACTAGTGCGAATAGCGACGACAAACTTCAAAAAATATTAAAACATAGGTCGTTATTCCCATTAGCGACCTCGAAAATAAATATGCCGATATTGGGAATAGCGGCCGCTACTGACGTGGCACAAAGTAGCCCAAAAGCGCTAATAGTTGGGAAACTGTCTCAAAAACGTAAATATTTTCAAAAAGTGGCCTATGTAGGCAAAAACTCCTCAGTTAGCGACCAGGGCCGGCCCTAGGCCTGTGCGACTTATGCGGTCGCACAGGGCCCACGATCGCACAAGGCCCACCAATGAGTGGCCCGTTGGACATCATATATAATTAATAGAAATTTTATTCCCTATTTTAGCACAAAAGTCAATTTGTCCGAGTGATTAAAGGGATATATTTTAAATCTAATGAGTGCAGGTTCGAACCCTGTTGTTGATGATTTTTTATTTTAATTATTAGTATTAAAATATTTAAAGAATGCCCATTTTATTTCTTTCCGCACGAAAACAGGGTCGCTAACTGAGATAGCGAGTCTATCTGTCTGTTGCTTTCACCATTTGGGAAAAAAACTGAAGAAGAAAAAAAAATCAAGTATACACTCGCTATCTAAGTTAACGACCCTATTTTCACTAGGGTCACTAACTGAGATAGAGAGTCTATGTGCCTGCTGTTTTCAAGTGAAAGCAAGTGGTGGTGAGGTTGGGAGGCTCAGCATTTTCGGTGGCTCGACATTTTCAGTGGTGGGGAGGTGTTTTTTTTTTTTTTGAATTAAAAGTGACCAAACTGTCACCTGTTTCATTAATGAGATTTTAAAGAAACCCCGTCCAATCAAAATATTACAGACGCATAAAATTCACTCTAGATCAATACCCCATCTAGGGTCAAAAATAACATCAATAAACAACAAACATAAAGCATCGAGCAGTAAACTGAAAAAGAACCGATCTGTCCCCAGAGACGATTCCATAGGCTTCCCTTCCCTCTTTAGTCATGCAGATCTGGTTGTAGCTTCCTCCTGACCCCCAACTTACCTGCTCATGCATTAACTTCCGGGCCAGATTCTGGCGGGCTCCGACCACCGGCGGCGCCGGAAAATAATTGGATTGCGATCCTCTTGTCGAGTACTATTCCATGGTGTACTCATTTGCCAAAAACAAATTCTGTATGAATGAGAAATGTTGGTCTAAAGTTGGGTATTCAAAATGTACTAACTTGAAAATTTGGAGAAAATGGATAGTCCCATATAGGAAATGGGGAAAGGTTTTTTCTAGTATATATACTAAAAAATTGGACTAAATGGCGTGGCCCCGGGGTTACCACTATCGTGTAGTGGAGAGAGGACTTAGCCAAAATGACAAACACATGCGAACGCTAGTTTTAAGAAAACAGCGTTCAGAATTTTCTTTTTAACCAAACAGGTTTTACAAAATATTTTCAGAAAACAGTTTTTCAGAACACTATCCAGACAGCTTTTACACTCTCATTTTCAGAAAACAGTTTTCACAAAATATTTTCAGAAAACTGTTTTCAGAACAACTATCCAAACGCACATGTTTGATCGAATTTTATCCCAAAATGACCCACTTTTTGAACGTATTTACCAAACTGACCCACTTTCGAAAGTATTTACCAAAATGACTCACTTGCTATCTCTTTAGGAATCTTTGCGGTTATAGGCCACTTTTTGAAAATATTTATAATTATGGGCCAGTTTTGAAACTATTAGCGCTCGTGGGCTAACTTGTGTCACGTCAGCAGCGGCCGCTATTCTCATTAGCGACATATTCATTTTAAATGTCGCTAATGAAAATAGTGGCTGATGTTTTAAATTTTTTTTGAATTTTTCTTTTCTGTCGCTATTCCCACTAGCGACCTTAGTATATATGAGGTCGCTGGTGGGATTAGCGACCTCGAATGAACATATTGAGACACTTAACAATTCCTAAATAGCTTTCCTCAAAAATTTAAAACGGAGGTCGCTATTGGGAATAGCGACCTTAGTATACTAAGGTCGCTATTCTCAACAGCGATCTCAGTAGAAAACGCAATCTTCTTGTTCTTTGTAAAATATGCAAAATAGTCATACAACTAAGGCCTCTATTCGGAATAGCGACCTTAGTACAATAAAGGGCTCTATTCCGAATAGCGACCTTAGTTTTAAAAATAAATTGATTGACGTTTTTCAAAGAGCAAAAGTTCTCTAGATTTTGCTAAGTGTTAGAATACAGCTCATTAAAGGTCGCTAATCCCATTAGCGACCTCATATAACTCACTAGTGCGAATAGCGACGATAAACTTAAAAAAAATTTAAAACATAGGTCGTTATTCGCATTAGCGACCTCGAAAATGAATATGCCGATATTGGGAATAACGACCGCTACTGTCGTGGCACAAAGTAGCCCAAAAGCGCTAAGAGTTGGGAAACTGTCCCAAAAACGTAAATATTTTCAAAAAGTGGCCTATGTAGGCAAAAAACTCCTCAGTTAGCGACCAGGGCCGGCCCTAGGCCTGTGCGATTTATGCGGTCGCACAGGGCCCACGATCGCACAAGGCCCACCAATGAGTGGCCCGTTGGACATCATATATAATTAATAGAAATTTTATTCCCTATTTTAGCACAAAAGCCAATTTGTCCGAGTGATTAAAGGGATATATTTTAAATCTAATGAGTGTAGGTTCGAACCCTGTTGTTGATGATTTTTTATTTTAATTGTTAGTATTAAAATATTTAAAGAATGCCCATTTTATTTCTTTCCGCACGAAAACAGGGTCGCTAACTGAGATAGCGAGTCTATCTGTCTGTTGCTTTCACCATTTGGGAAAAAAACTGAAGAAGAAAAAAAAATCAAGTATACACTCGCTATCTAAGTTAACGACCCTATTTTCACTAGGGTCACTAACTAAGATAGAGAGTCTATGTGCCTGCTGTTTTCAAGTGAAAGCAAGTGGTGGTGAGGTTGGGAGGCTCAGCATTTTCGGTGGCTCGACATTTTCAGTGGTGGGGAGGTGTTTTTTTTTTTTTTGAATTAAAAGTGACCAAACTGTCACCTGTTTCATTAATGAGATTTTAAAGAAATCCCGTCCAATCAAAATATTACAGACGCATAAAATTCACTCTAGATCAATACCCCATCTTAGGTCAAAAATAACATCAATACGAACATAGAACAACAAACATAAAGCATCGAGCAGTAAACTGAAAAAGAACCGATCTGTCCCCAGAGACGATTCCATAGGCTTCCCTTCCCTCTTTAGTCATGCAGATCTGGTTGTAGCTTCCTCCTGACCCCCAACTTACTTGCTTATGCATTAACTTCCGGGCTAGATTCTGGCGGGCTCCGACCACCGGCAGTGCCGGAAAATAATTGGATTGCGATCCTCTCGTCGAGTACTATTCCGTGGTGTACTCATTTGCCAAAAACAGATTCTGTATGAATGAGAAATATTGGTCTAAAGTTGGGTATTCAAAATGTACTAACTTGGAAACTTGGAGAAAATGGATAGTCCCATATAGAAAATGGGGAAAGGTTTTTTCTAGTATATATACTGAAAAATTGGACTAAATGGCGTGGCCCGGGGGTTACCACTATCGTGTAGTGGAGAGAGGACTTAACCAAAATGACAAACACACGCGCGCGCGCCGGCCCGGCCTGGCTTCGGCTTGGTTTGGCTTGGCTCTGGCTTAAAATTTTTTTTTGCCTCAGTCAAAAATTTTCTTCCCCAGTATACTGGTGAGGCTTATCACATTCGGTAATTGGTACCATTACTCTATAACAACAGAGTAATGGCTCATTAGTTATGAATCTGAACCACCACTCTTCTGTTGCAGCATAGTGGACCATTACTCTGCTGTTACAGAGTAATGGGCCTCCCAACAGTCTCCATGTCTCCTATAAGACTACTGTATCCTGTCTGCCAGAATATACATATTTTGATAATCCGAATTACACTTCCTCTTTTTCTTCCTCTGTATAAAAAACTGAGAGTACATCACAGCACAGTTCGCAGAAATCTCTGGAGTTTTGGTGCTGCTCTTCAGAGAAAGCTATATAATTTTATCCTGGGAGGTAATTTGCCAGCCACCGTCACACTACGAGGCAAATTTTGCTTTAAGGAGAGAGATCTTAATCTTGACTCTGTATAAAGCTTTTGGTTTGTTATCTTTTATTCCTGTAATTTTTGTTCTTCACAAATATTGTTAGTATTTTTCAGATTTATAAAATTCGAGTTCTAACAATCTTAAAGCAAACATTTTTTCCTCACTGATTCTAACAGTTTTTGTGAAGATTGTTTACAGGTATTGTTATCAATTCAGAAAAAGAACAACAACTAACAGTTCTGTTTCAACTGTTTTAGAAAGAACATGGAGAACACACAGAATGATATTGACAATGGGCTTATCAGTACCGAAATACCGGTGACCCAAAATGTGACATCACAATCGGTTGCGACACATTCGGTCGTTCTGCCTACACACATAACTGTGAAAGAAAAATTGGAGAAGTTCAATGGAACTGAATTCAAGAAATGGCAAGGAAAGATGCAGTTCTACCTGACCACCTTGAAGCTGGACAGGTTTCTCACTGAGTCTGCCCCGACGCTGGCACCGATGGATGCACACTCCGTTGCTGCGGTTTATGCGTGGACTCAGGGCGACTACCTCTGTAGGAACTACATCCTGAATGGCTTGGTAAACCCCCTGTACAACGTCTACTGTGTCTTCAAGACGTCCAAACTTCTGTGGGGGTCTTTGGAGAAGAAGTACAAAACAAAGACGCTGGATCCAAGAAGTTTGTAGTCGGCAAATTTCTGAACTACAAGATGATTGACTCCAAAACTGTTGTGAGTCAAATCCAGGAATTACATGTCATAATGCATGAAATCACTGCAGAGAAATGATGCTGTGCGAACCATTCCAGGTTGCAGCGTTCATCGAAAAGCTTCCACCTGGATGGAAAGACATCAAGAACTACCTCAAGCACAAGCAAAATGAGATGTCTCTTGAAGTCCTCAATGTTAGGTTGCAGATCGAAGAAGAGAATCGCAAGGTTGACAGGTCCTATAGAAATCAGTCCATAGAAAAGGCCAACGTGGTAGAGCACGAATAGAATGGCAAGAAGAGAAAGTTCTTGCCACAGGCCTCAAACAAAAAACCTCCTACAAAGAGGTTTGTTGGGAAATGCCACAAGTGTGGTAAGCTGGGGCACAAAATTTTTGAGTGCCGCAGCAAGGATAATAATTGTGCAGGAACTGGACATGCAAAAGGGAATGGAAAATCCCACGCACACATAGCTGAGAACTTGTCCACTGGTCTCTCTGACCTGGACCTTTGTGCTATAGTATCAGAGATAAATTTTGTGGGGAGCAATCTTCGTGAATGGTGGTACGACACTGGGACCACCAAGCACATCTGCTCGGACAAGGAGATGTTCACTTCATACCAGAAGTGCAACAAAGATGAACAGCTGTTCATGGATAACTCTTCCACCTCCAAAATTGCAGGAACAGGGAAGATAGTGCTGAAGATGACTTCAGGCAAGGAACTAACACTCACAATTGTGTTGCATGTTCCAGATGTTAGAAAGAACTTGATATTAGGTTCTTTGCTAAGCAAGAATGGATTTAAGATTATTCTTATTTCTGATAATTTTGTATTGTCTAAGAATGTGGTGTACTCGGGTAAAGGATATTTAAAGGATGGACTGTTCAAGTTTAATGTAATGACAGTCATCTCTAAAACTATTGTTCCTGCTCTTCCCAAAGTTAATGAAATTACTCCTGTTGCTTATGTTGTTGAGTCTTCTTCTGTTTGGCATGAAAGACTAGGCCATGTTAATTTCAATTCTATGCGTAGATTAATTAAATTTGCTACCAAATTTTAAGGTAGATAACTGCGAAAAATGTGAAGTTTGCACATAGGCCAAACTCACCAAAACTCCATCACGTTCTGTAGAAAGAAACACAGAAACTCTAGGTCTAATTCATATAGATCTGTGTGATTTAAAATACGTACAGACCAGAGGTGGCAAAAAGTACTTTATGACATTCATAGACGATTGCACAAAATTCTGTTATGTATACTTGTTACATAGCAAAATAAGGCATTGGATAAATTCAAGGAATATAAACTTGAGGTTGAGAATCAACTTGGCAAAATGATTAAAATCGTTAGGAGTGATAGAGAAGGAGAATATGATGCACAATTTAATATGTTCTGCTCTGAACATGGAATAGTTCATCAGACAACTGCTCTTTACTCACCCGAATCAAACGGTATTGCCGAGCGCAAAAATTGAACTCTAAAGAAGATGATGAATGCCTTGTTGTTGAATTCTGTATTACCCCAAAACATGTGGGGAGAAGCATTGCTGACTGCCAACTATATTCTCAATAAAATACCTCACAAGAAAGCTGGCAAGATACCATACAAAGTGTGGAAAGGAAATGTACCTTCGTATAAATACCTCAAAGTGTGGGGGTGTCTAGCAAAAGTGGCAGTACCTAATCCAAAACAGGTCATAATTGGACCTAAGACGATTGATTGCATATTCATAGGCTATGCACACAACAGTACTGCATATCGGTTCTTAGTATATAAATCAGATATACCGGATATCCATGTGAATACAATAATGGAATCAAGAAATGCTTCCTTCTTTGAACACATGTTTCCGTGCAAGGACACTACATATCCCAAATGTACACGTGAACAAGGGAATGCAAGCACTTCGGTTGATAAAACAGAACATGATAATGATGAGCCTAGACGAAGTAAACAGGCTAGAATATCAAAATCATTTGGTCCTGACTTTGTAACGGTCTTTCTGTTAGAGAATGAGCCCAGAACATTTAAGGAAGCCATGTCTATGCCTGATGCTCATATGTGGAAGGAAGCAATCAAAAGTGAAATAGACTTCATTATGCAAAATCATACATGGGAGTTGGTCGATTTGCCTTCTGGATGTAAAGCTTTAGGAAGCAAATGGATTTTCAAGAAGAAATTGAAACCAGACGGTTCAATATAAAAACATAAGGCAAGACTTGTGGTACAAGAATTTAAGCAAAAGGAAGGCCTAGATTTCTTCGATACTTATTCCCCAGTCCCGAGAATAACTTCCATAAGATTGCTGATAACTATAGCAGCACTACGTAACCTCGAAATACTTCAAATGGATGTAAAAACTGCCTTTCTAAATGGAGATTTAGAAGAGGAAATATACATAAAACAACCAGAGGGTTACGTAGTTTCTGAATAGGAAAACAAGGTGTGCAGGCTTGTAAAATCATTGTACGGACTGAAACAAGCTCCAAAGCAGTGGCATGCAAAATTTAACAATGTTATGATGTCAAATGGTTTCAAAATAAATGAATGTGATAAGTGTATATACATCAAAGATACTCCAAATGGATACATTCTGGTGTGTCTGTATATAGATGACATGCTCATTATTGGGAACAATGATGACATTATCAAACAAACTAAGAACACGCTTAGTGACAAGTTTGATTTGAAAGATTTGGGAGTTACAGATGTCACACTAGGAATCAAAGTTTCCAGGACGTCTGAGGGAATTACTTTGTCTTAAGCTCATTACGCTGAGAAAATACTTGAAAGGTTCAAGAATTACTCGAATGGGACTGCCCAAAGCCCTGTGGATCCCAGTCTTCACTTGCTCAAAAACACGGGTGACAGCATATCACAACTGGAATATGTACGTGTAATCGGTAGTCTGATGTACTTAACAAATTGTACAAGACCGGACCTAGCACATTCAGTAAATGTACTGAGCCGCTACACAAGTAATCCAGGATGAAGTCACTAGAAAAGAATAACTAGAGTATTGAACTATATGCGACATACTCAGAATTATGCGCTGCATTACACCAGATATCCAGCAGTCCTTGAAGGCTACAGTGATGCTAACTGGATATCGGACTCCAAGAACTCAAAATCCACAAGTGGATATGTCTTCACACTTGGTGGTGCAGCGGTATTATGGAAATCCTCTAAACAAACGTTATTGGCTAGATCCACAATGAAATCTGAGTTTATTGCTTTAGACAAAGCGACTGAAGAAGCAGAATGGTTTCGAAACTTTTTAGAGGATATTCCTATGTAGGAAAAATCAGTGCCTGTTTTATGTGTACACTATGACAGCCAATCGGTTATAGCACGGGCACTGAGTTGTATGTATAATGGTAAGCCTCGTCATATCAGAAGACGACACAAAACCATTAGATAACTGCTCTCAAATGGAGTAATCTCTATAGAGTATATAAAATCGGCTGACAACCTAGCGGATCCATTTACTAAAGGTTTGTCGTGAGATCAAGTTGTGAGATCATCAAAAGGAATGGGTTTAAAGCCTATGACGAAAGAGGATACTTGATAAAAATCCTACCTAGAAATTAGAGATCCCAAGATCTAGGTTCAAGGGGACAACCAAATCTTGTTGAATCGATGTGAGCACTGAGAGATTAAAATCTCGTACCCACTCTTAGGATGATAAAACAGTGTTGCCTGCTAGGTGTAAGGATAAGTTTGGCTTTTAATGATTTCCATAGCTTTGAAATAAAAGTGGGGTATGGCAGGATACTCTTTATGGGCAATCACCTTGTGAGTGTGAAATGGGGCTGTTTCTAGGAGAATGAAGAGAGGCTACATTCTCCAAGTTCACTCATGATTAACCAGGGTTGTTCAAGGCCAAGATGAACACAACAAGAGAACCTAGTTCTGTGAGGAGATAAAACTATGTGATAGTTATTATCTAGGTTCACATCAAAGTCCGGGTAGTTCAAGACATCATATTCACTACCTGATCAAGTGAATCCGATAGCTACTTACTAAGGGTGGTTCAAAGTTGAAAAATTACTACCATTCCTAATGCAGTGATTTTCCGCTTGTACTCTCAGAGTTTTTTTCTGTCAGTCTTTTTCTGTCATGTCTGGATTACATAGTCTGGTAATTTCCATTTATGTGGAGGATTATTGGAGTTAATTTTTGCTGATTTTTCGGGCCGAATTTCGGCGGGCTTCGGCCACCGACGGCACCGGAAAATGATTGGATTGCGATCCTCTCGTCGAGTACTATTCCGTGGTGTACTCATTTGCCAAAAAATAAATTTTGTATGAATGAGAAATGTTGGTCTAAAGTTGGGTACTCAAAATGTACTAACTTGGAAACTTGGAGGAAATAGATAGTTCCATATCAGAAATGGGGAAAGGTTTTTTCTAGTATATATACTAAAAAATTGGACTAAAGGGCGTGGCCCGGGGGTTACCACTAACGTGTAGTGGAGAGAGGACTTAGCCAAAATAACAAACACACACACACGCGCGCGCCAAGCCAGGCCCGGCCCGGCTTCGGCTCGGCTCGGCTCGGCTTGGTTTGGTCTGGTCTGGCTTGGCTCTGGCTTAATTTTTTTTTTGCCCCAGTCAAAAATTTTCTTCCCCAGTGTACTGGTGAGGCTTTTCACATTCGGCAACTAGTACCATTACTCTGTAACAACAGAGTAATGGCTCATCAGTTATGAATCTGAACCACCACTCTGCTGTTGCAGAGTGTGGACCATTACTCTGCTATTACAGAGTAATGGACCTCCCAACAGTCTCTATTTCTCCTATAAGATTACTGTATCCTGTCTGCCAGAATATACAAATTTTGATAATCCGAATTACACTTCCTCTTCTTCTTCCTCTATGTCAAAAACTGAGAGTACATCACGACAGAGTTCGCTGAAATCTTTGGAGTTTGGGTGCTGCTCTTCAGGGAAAGGTATACAGTTGTATCCTGGGAGGCAATTCGCTAGCCACCGTCACACTACGGGGTAAATTTTGCTTTAAGGAGAGAGATCTTAATCTCGACTCTGTATAAAGCTTTTGATTTGTTATCTTTTATTCCTGTAATTTCTGTTCTTCACAAATATTGTTAGTAATTTTCAGATTTATAAAATTCGAGTTCTAACATTAATACTCAGAGATTTATAAAACATCATTTTAAAGCTACATCTAATATCATGGAAGCAAAAAAATTTTCTGTCTAGCGGTAGGGTCCACACACTAGCTGCAACCGTGATATCCCACATATTCCTACACTCCGTTCTAATCCTTTTTGATCTCCAGCTACCCCAAAAGTCCTCTACCCGACTCGGAATTTCCACCATACCGAAACTCAGAACCATTATTTCCCAAACTAACTTCGCCCACGGACACTCCAAAAAAATATGATTAACATCCTCGTCCCCTTGGTTACATCTTGGACACGCACTGTCGATTTGCATGTTTAGTTTTGTAAGATTCATCCTTGATAGAATAACATTGTTCATAACTAGCCACAAGAATGCTTTAACTTTACTTGGAGCTTCCGTTTTCCAGATAATGCTCGCCTTTAGACACCTCACTCAGCTGACGATACATGGAGAGGCCACCGTAAAAGTCCCACCCAATACAGGTGGGTTTTCTTTTATTGGACTTTTGTTGAAGTATTTCTTCAGGAGAAGATCGAGAGATTCTCAAGTACACTCAAGTCAAAAAAGATGAGCAAGCTCAAGTCATTCTTCAGGAGAAGATCGTAAAATTCTACAAGTAAACTCGCAAAGAATCTTGCTGTTGTAGGTATAGTGAAAGAATTGTTCGAGAAGATTCAGCGATGCTTTCTGAAAGGTCAGTGCTTATTTGACTGTGCACTATTAGCTAACTTTGCTGGAAATTATTGTGCATCAAAAATGAATTTACTTATTAACATGGTTTTACCTTGCATTGAACTGTGGTTGACATACTTCTTATTGAGGTATCGCGTAAAAGGATGTCAAGTTCCTAAGCTTAATCCTAAGAACTCTAAAAACTTGTATGAAGAAACCTAATTCTACCACCTTTAGAACAAGTTACGATATGAAATTCCATCAAATTGCTGTACACACCAACTCGTGGGAGTTGGATGGTGTAAGTGCCGCAGTTTATTCGTCTGAAATCTTTTCCATTATTGAGAACCTGCTACTAGGCATGAAAGATTTCGTACAATCAACATTCTGACTTCATTCCTTACCTTTTAATTCTTACTGATGCATCCATTTTTACTCATCTCTTCGCTAATCTGCGCCCATTCTGATTGCTTGGTATTTGCTTTGAAATATCACAGGTTAGGGAACAATCCACCATCTTCATCTACTCACACAAAACCTGGGCTTTTTGCCTGCGCAATCTGCCAAGTGGACCTCGCCCCTAGCGAAGGCATATCAGTTGACGCAGCAGGTTCCATCTTCTCCACTAGCTCAAAACCATGGCAAGACCCTTTCCTTTCATCTTCATCTACTCACACTTTCAAAAGGATTTGGGCCGCTAGAGTTTCAGAGTGGGAGAAGAAGTGTGTAGAGAGATTGGAGAAAAAGAAACTGAGATAGCGAGTGTGGTATTAAGTGAATTCCCAATCGACACTAGCTATCTCAATTAGCGATCCTAGTGAAACTATGGTCGCTAACTGAGATAGCAAGTGTATACTTAGCTTTTTTCCCAAGTGATGAAAACAACAGACAAACGACCCTAGTGAAAGGGCGCTAACTGAGATAGCAAGTGGGTCGTTTTGGTAAATACTTTCGAAAGTAGGTCATTAATACTTTCAAAAAGTGGGTCATTTTGGGAATTGTTTTTGGGAAAGTTGGATTCTGGACAAGTGTTGACGTAGTGAGTGCTGGAATGGATTGGCTTGCTTTGTAAAAGCGAGTTGGAGGTGCTTATTTGTAGGAGTTGAAATCTTTTGATAGTAAAGTTGAAAAGAATCTCTATGAGATTGTACACAAGGTTAGATATACTGAAGTTTTTTTTTTTGATAAAAGATGACCCTGTCATCGTTTCATTAATACAATATTAAAGAAACAAAGTAGTACTACATACATAAGCCCAAGATACATCCTCTATCTAGTAGACAAGACAAAATAAAGAAACAACAGCGAACTACATCCTGAAAAAGTAAGATACAAGCTGCTCGGAAGCAAGAACAAACATAACATAAAACAACGAAGCACTGCTCAAGTAATTATCCATGCTAGCGCCGCCGCTCAACCAAAATATCCACCAATGGCTCATACTCCTCCTCTTCCATCCGCAGGCGTTTCATTGCTCCCCTGTTACCTGTCCATTCATGAGTTATAGTCAGGATTTTGTACATGAGACCCAAATAAGTGCATTTGGTATTACGAAAGCATAAATCATTCCGGCTCAACCATATGCTCTACATGATTGCTGGAGCTATGATACCCCACTCATCTCTCTCTTTCTTACTAGCTAACTCTACCCAACAACGGTCCCAGACCTCAGCGCTGGACCTAGGACTCTGTATACTCCCAAATCGAAGACATATATTCTCCCATGCTAGCTTAGCCTTAGTACAATCGAACAACAAATGTTTAATATCTTCGTCCTCACACTCACAATCCCCGCATAACACATCTATTTGTATCTTCCTCTTCTGCAGATTAATCTTTGTTAAGATCGCATCTTTCAAAACTAGCCATGCAAACATTTTAACCCTCAAAGGAACGGACAACTTCCAAATTATCTTCGCGTCCTTACAACGCAACCCTCCGTCGTTAATGCGCTTATACATCGAAGATACCGTGAAATCCCCCGAACTCCCCAGTATCCACTCTCTGCAATCTGCATCCTTGCTGGTATTATTTCCTTCATCTGTGATGAACTTATTAAGGTTAGTGAACTCTAGACGATCACTCTGCGAGACCTGTCCCTTAACGGTCAACTTCAATCTTTTGTTGCACCACGCATCTGCCACTACAGTATCGGTATTAATCGTTGCCTCAGCTGCTCCGGGGAATAAGTTCATCAGACTTATATCCCCGCACCACCTGTCCCTCCAAAATCTTGTGTCCTTCCCATTCCCGATCCTGCATCTCGTATGAGCATGGTACAACAAGCCTACCTTAGCTACTCCTTTCCAAAGCACCGGGTATTTTCCGCAAGCGGACTTTCCTCCAAAATGATACATTTTCCTCCCTCTATATTGTGCAAAGAATTTGCACCACCAAAGATTGCGTCTCCTCCTCATCTTCCACCACCACTTGCAGAGCAGTGCCTTATTCATGTCCCTCAAATTGAGTATTCCTAGCCCCCCGAATTCTTTTCTTTTGCATACTCTACCCCATTTAACCAGAGGCATTCCTTTGTTCGATTCGTCCGCTCCTTTCCATAAAAACCTTCTTCTGCTTTTATCTATCCTCTGGATCACCCATTGCGGGATCTCATATATCGACATAAGGTACGTCGGTAGACTGCTAAGCACCGAATTTAACAGCGTAATTTGTCCCCCTAGCGTTAGAAAACGTCCCTTCCACCCGGCTAACTTCTTATTTATCTTTTCGATCAATGGAAGATATACTGAAGTTATATATTGGAAGTCAGGTATATGATGTGTTTATGTAGTTGTATACTTTTAGCTGTTTTTAGTTTCTGGTCATATATTAATTTGGTTTAGTTCTGCCAGTTGTGTCATCTGATTAGTTATGGCCTTTCTGTTCTTCTCAGGTTTTTGTATTTTGTGTAGGACACGCAACTAATTGTTGTAGGCTTAAAGAGTTAATATGGAGGAGATAAATTAAGAATATACAAAACACTACAAAAACTAATTTCAACAAAACTAAACACATCCCTGATCTATTGGATTACTTGAAGTGCCTCATACAAGACATTCCTAAACCTCCGAACATCAAGCCTCACTTTCTGATCTCTAAGAAACACTGACCAAATAGCACCAAACCCCTGTTCGTGAATAGATCGAGGGTTTTTAAAAACAGGGTCATTTCTGGAGTACTTCTGTATGAGTGAGCTCTCCTTCTCCGTGATCTCATACTCCAAATACTTTAGGCCCATTTCGTGGGCCGGTGCACCAAAGGTGTGAAAACACGGGTAGTGTAGCTCGCCCCAAGGGACTATTTGGGACACAACCGAGCCCGTAGGCATAAATAACATGTTGGTCAACCCGGCTCCGTGCACCCCCATCATCATATCGCACGAGTTCACCATCTTTGCAAACCGGGTCAAATTCCGGGCCTCCTTGGGCCCGGCTGCCACCACCTTGAACCCAGCACGTCGGCCCATTGCCACCACCTCCCTTCTGTTCATGAATGACCTTGACCCTTTCCTTAAAATTATTAGAAGCTTTGGCTTTCTACCGTTGAGACGGGTAAGTGACTTCCTCTTTAGTGAGAAGGCTGACCTAAGGAATTCCTGAAAGTCGTTTATAGAGTATCTGTTAGGAGTCTTGGAAGGTTCCATGCCTAGTTCTTTGTTACTTATGAGGCCAATGTCAACTCTGGGGAAGCAATGCACTTCTTGGTCTCTGTCCAAGTTGATGATGTCGTAGCGGGACAATTTGCTTAGAATGGCTCCATACTTGGAGACCCAGCCGTAGCTGAAGTCACTTACGAGGAGATGGACTTCCCCCTTAAACTGTCGGGAAGTGGCAAACAGAGGGATGACTAAATCCGTGAAGTCGTGGAATAAGTTTCCAACAAATCCTCCTGTTGAGAATACAATTGCAGGGGCAGAGTGGTTTACAGTGCAACGAGGAGCTTCATCTATATCAGGAGATCTTTTGACAGAGAACTCTCTAATGCCATCCATGAGCTGAGCTTCCCACTTCCGGGCATATGGTCTGATTTTCCATTTAAATGGAGTTCCATCTGAGGAAGAATCTGTTTGAGGTGTAGAAGCTATGATGATTGTAGAGGAGTGGCCGATGACATGAATATCGCCATGGAGCGAGCAAGTGTCAGATCTGTCCTGAGAAAAATCACAGAACCTAGGCCCTTGCAGTATTGTCTTAACTGCATATCGTTGTAGAGTGTAAATACAGTTAGATGCTACCAAGTTTAGCTTCAATTACTTGGACAATAAGAAGAAAAAGAAGGCCATATGAATCATTTTCTCCCTAGTCAACTCTTTAAAGTCATCTCTTCCCTTACATTAACAGCTATCATATTATTTAACTTAAGTTCATTTTCTATCACATTATCAACTAATATAATTTTAACTGTCTGATTATTTTCTATACTCTCAGTTCCAGCTTCGCAGGATTAAAGAGTTTGTTTTCATATGTACAAAGCATCGCAGTCGATACACTTTTCCTCAATTTTACAGTATCTTTACTTCCAAGAGTTTCGAGTAAAAAAAACTAGTACCTTCAGTTGTTGCGTTCATCTGGCTCTGCTTTTTTGCATAAACTAAGGGGACACCCATCAGTTGTTTATCTGATACAATTGCATCATTGGTTAATAATCTGGTCTAAGAACAAGACACACCTAATGTATTCTTTCAGAAAAGAAAGGAGAAAAGAAAGAGGCAGTACTGGAAAGTCCTGGTAAAATGGGGGTTTGACCGTCATCTGCCTTGCTTTGCTTTTGTTTATCTTCCTCTTCTTTCGGTGGCTCCAACTCAGCATCAGTACTGGATTCCCCACCTTCTGGGTCATTAGCAGAAGATGGAAGTTTCAGCACTTGATCATCTGAAACATTTTGCACCACAAAAGTGTTAGCAGATTGTGGAAATATTTGCAACTTGGGAGCACTTTATTTATTTTTTTGATTGTCAACGGTAGGTAGAATGCCCCCGCGTTTCATAAAAAAAATTAACAAAACCTACAACCAAAAATAAGGCTTATGAAATTTGTTGTATTTCATAAGCCTTATTATTTTTTGTGAGGTCGGCCGATCAGTAGGATTAGATTTTGCTGTATTTTTTGTTTGGTGGTTGTGGTGTATGAGTTTCAGGCCAGCGGATCTGAATTTTATAAGCCTTATTTTTTTGTTGGAGCACTTTATTTATCATCTTTGATTCTTTTCTTAATTAATGGTCGATCCTGCTTTATTAATGAGACAATAATGAAACACACTGATGAGATTCTAGGACCAAGTGCCAACCACTATGAACAACTTCATCCTTGTAAAAGACTACAACAACAACAGAATCTCATACCATTTGTAGTATATGTTTAGTAGAATTTACCTCCAGTTGGCTTGTTGTCTCCTTTTTTTGGGGAGGATAATTTCATATCAATATCTTCAGTTTGTGAAGTGCTTGATTGGCTCTCTTTCTCTTCCTTGAAAGAAAGTGGTAAAATGCTTTTCCCTTTGCCTGCATTGTATGAAGAATTTTCCAATCGTGCAGTTTTAGAATTACAATCATTTTGTAGCCATCTATCTAAGATCCTAGGGCAACAATAAAACAATAATTGGATTATAATCTGCATATATGTATAATACACATGTATTCTCTTTTTTCAAGTACAAATATATTGGACAGTAAATATATCTATAAAAATGCCGAATACTAAAACGACTTGAATCAATACTTCATATTGCTTGAAACTGATAAGAAAATATGTGAAATAAATGTGCAAAAACATATCTAACAGTATTAACCTGCAGAGTGATGGGATTCTCTGACTCGTTCTTCTGCAGCCAATGTAATATGTACGCGTATATGGCTTGACGTCTGCATTCTCACTACATTAAAGTAAACCAAAAATAAGAATCAAACTTAATTAGCTTGAATATTTACTCTCAAGTATTATGATGAAAATTAAGAAGAAGAAAAAAACCCTCCTACAAGATGGAATTTTGAAAGCATAGATTACTGTCTTACAAACTTCCTTCAGATGATTTCTTTCTCTCAGTATTATGGTTGATTATAATTGATGATAGTTTCATTGCTTCGGTTAAATTGGTCATTTGAGATACTTTCGCTCATGTTCAATCAATGTGGTTTTTATCTAGTCTGCCAATCAGTTTTGTCCATGTAAAATGCGGTATTTTAGCATGTCAGGCTAGAGATGAAGCTGTCATATGGCTGATCAGAATTAGAAGTGCATACTCATCAATTAGATGTCATCCATTCTTTTAGATGTTTGCATACAAAACAGTCGAAAAATATTTGCACTTTATAGGTTAGTATCTTTGCTAGTAGGTAAAAGATACTTCAAGAGCTGTCCAAGAAATGAAAATGATACGAATTAGCAATCACGTACAGTAAACTTACAAATGGAGATAGGCTCTAAATTGGGCTTCATAGCAATGAAGACGACGCTTGGGAGGAGCAAGCACCCTATCACCACCATCACGACAAACGGAAAACTTCGCAGTTGGATCCGATCTGATAATCCTCGACTTAGCCTCATATCTATTCCTATCCTTCTTTTCTCCTCCATCACCTAGAATTGCTCTTTGATCATCCTGTTCTGCCTATATAGTGGAAGAAGGTGGCTACTCAACTTGTAGTATGCCAAAATGCTTTGGTGGCATTGACCTTGTGTAGCGTGTGTACAAGTATACATTTTTAGTTCAATCAGTTCAATTTGGCACGCTATCCTAGTTGGATGTTGACATTCTAATCCTCCGATTCCTTGGATTGAACTGCCCACTTGTCTCCTCCGCCTAATTGTTCTCTTGTTATTAATTATATGGAAAGAGGGTTTTGTTTTTAATCTAATTCTACTAGCTTGTGATCATGTTGCATGTGAATGGATTTGTTTAGTGATTAAAAAACAAAATGAAGTTTGTGATTGGATAGGTACTCATGTATAGACTAATTAGTAACAGGTGAGGTGTTAATTGTTTCCATTAGATTGATTGGTGTCTCATATGCAGAGCTTGTTAGCACATACTTGATAAAGACTTGTTTACCTCAAAAATGGAGGATGGATGTGTCCTGTGTTAGACTTTGTCTCAGTAACTTTTGTTTGCAGAAACACGGGTTTGAATTCATCTTAAACATACCTACTGATCTCAAATCACATGTCTAATATTTATAAACATTTGGATTTTCTCTCTTACCTCCAATATCGGATTGAAGTTTACACGAGAACTCTAACAATCGTCACTTGGGCTCAAAGCTGCCTTTAAACAATCCAATTAGATATGGAGTGACTGGTAGATTTGAGATCCGAAAGAGCCAAAATAAAATTGAAACTACTATAAGCCTAATTTTCTTGACCTCTTTTGTATGACTGTAATATATACGAGATCAACTTTGGTCACTTTATTCTCAAAAAAAAATAAAAAAATAAAATAAAATAAAATTATATATATATATATATATATATATATATATATATATATATATATATATATATGGGTTTTCTTCCGTTGCAAACGGGTCGCAAGCGGGTCTGTTCGTACAGACCCGTGCGAACTTTGATCTGGACCGTTGGATCTTTCCATATTTTTTTATTATAAAAATTTGCCTTAACCCGTCATTGGGAATGACTGGTTAAGGCTAAATTTTATTTTTAAAAAATAGCCTTAACCCGTTCTTCCCAAGAACGGATTAAGGCAATCTATATTCATTTGTATTTGCATTCAGATCGTCTTCTTCGGCGATGTCTCTCTCGTTCTTTCTTCTTTCTTCGACGAACCCATTTCGAAAAAACCCTAATCCTTCGTCTCCACCCAAATTTGCCCTCCTCCGCCCGCTCTCCCTCTTCTCTACTCCAAAGTTTGAAACCCTACTCTCTCATCCCCTCTTCGAAACAAAATCGAAACCCTAGTTCTCCTCCAAATCGATTCTTTGGCATCATTTGGACCTAATTTGTAAGGTATAGACTATTTCTTTACCTCAGTAATCTATATTTGTGTTTATTTTTAAATTTGTGTATACTAAAATATTTAGATAGTGGGAAATTTTTTTTTGCCTTAATAGATTTTAGATGTAGAATTGGGTTGACTTTAACTATATTCAATTGCCGAATTTTTTTGCATGCGTAAGTAATTTGTAGAACTAGAATTGTAACGCCCCGCCCCAATGCTCAGACAAATTATAAATACTATGTAGTTCCACCGCCCACCACAGGCTGCCTCTCAAAAGGTGGTTAACCGAATTGGTGACTCTTGATCCTCGGCAATAGTATTTATACTCAATTTATCTTCGCAAATTCCCGATATGGGACTATATATTTCTCAATCCTCTCACAAATCTCAATAGTCAGTCGACTGCTGGCAGTACCAGCCGACTGTTAGCTCAAGATATGGGGTATTACATACACCCCCCCTTAGGAATCAGCGTCCTCGCTGAGAGCACAGGGCACACATCTCGTGTAGGACCGCCCTTTCTAGCACCCGGCATGCTCCATGAATAGGCCTGTAGACCCTCGACACGCAAGCATATGTACCCCACGAATAGGCCCCCCTCAGACCCTCGACGTGCGGATACACCCCACCCGGTGTGTCGAAAGTCGGCTCTGATACCATTTGTAACGCCCCGCCCCAATGCTCAGACAAATTATAAATACTATGTAGTTCCACCGCCCACCACAGGCTGCCTCTCAAAAGGTGGTCAACCGAATTGGTGACTCTTGATCCTCGGCAATAGTATTTATACTCAATTTATCTTCGCAAATTCCCGATATGGGACTATATTTCTCAATCCTCTCACAAATCTCAATAGTCAGTCGACTGCTGGCAGTACCAGTCGACTGTCCTCTACCAGTCGACTGCTGGCAGTACCAGCCGACTGTTAGCTCAAGATCTGGGGTATTACAAGAATCGTATACGAAATTAATTAGAAAATTTTCAGTGCGGTTATGGTTGAAAACCCTGCAAACGACCGTCAAAAAATACGAAACTTTGCGAGTAGGTTCGTCTCATGTAGTACAAGCCGCCCCAAGGTGTAGAAGTGAGTTTCGACTCACGGTTCGAGAGATACGGCCGCGTATCGCTTTCGGTTGAAAAAAACCAACTAAAGCGCTACACGGTCGTATCTTGCAAACCGTGACTCGAAACTCGCTTCTACAAGTTCGGATGGCTTGCCCTACGTGAATTCGACCAAGTTGGAAAGTTTTATAATTTTGGGATGCCGTTTGTACGGTTTTCTCAACATCCTCGCATGAGAATTTTTTCACTTAGAATTTTGTAAGTGCGGTTAGAGTTGAAAACCCTTCAAATGATATCCAAAAAATTTGAAACTTTGCTAGTTGGTTGGTGTCCCCTATGAGAGGCCAACCCAACTTGCAGAAGTGAGTTTTGACTCACAGTTCGAGAGATACAGCCGCGTATCGCTTTCGGTTGAAAAAAACCAAGTATAGTGGTGCACGGCTGTATCTCGCAAACCGTGACTCGAAACTCACTTCTACAAGTTCGGGTGGCTTGCCCTATGTGAATTCGACCAAGTCGGAAAGTTTTATAATTTTGGGATGCCGTTTGTGCGGTTTTCTCAACTTCTTCGCATGAGAATTTTTTGACTTAGAATTTCGTAAGTGCGGTTAGATTAGATTAGAAAACCTTTCAAACGATATCCAAAAAATTTGAAACTTTGCTAGTTGGTTGGTGTCCCCTATGAGAAGACAACCCAAGCTGTAGAAATGAGTTTCGACTCACGGTTCGAGAGATACGGCCGCGTATCGTTTTCGGTTGAAAAAAACCAAGTAAAGCGGTACACGGCCGTATCTCGCAAACCGTGACTCGAAACTCGCTTCTACAAGTTCGGGTGGCTTGCGCTACGTGAATTCGACCAAGTCGGAAAGTTTTATAATTTTCGGATATCGTTTGTGCGGTTTTCTCAAGTTCCTCGCATGAGAAGTTTTTACTTAGAATTTTGTAAATACGGTTTGAGTTGAAAACCCTTCAAACGATATCCAAAAAATTTGAAACTTTGCAAGTTGGTTGGTTTCCCCTAGCACAAGCAACCAAAACTTGTATAAGTCAATTTTGACTCACGGTTAGAGAGATATGGCCGTGTATCGCTTTCTGCTGATAAGAAGCCAAATAAAGTGATACACGGCCATATCTCTCTAACCGTGAGTCGAAACTCACTTGTACAAGTTGGGGTGGCTTGCGCTACGTGAATTCAAGCATGGTGCACTGATGTAATAATTTTGGATGCCGTCTGTGCGGTTTTGTGACGTTCCTAACATTAGAAGATAGTGACTTAGTTTAATTGCGGTTAGATTAGAAAACCCTTCAAACGGCCTCCAAAAAATACGAAACTTTGCGAGTAGGATGATGTCATGTAGCACAAGCAACCCGCACTTGTAGTAGTCAATTTGGACTCACGGTTAGAGAGATACGGCCGTGTAACGCTTTCGGTTGAAAAAAACACAAATAAAGTAATACACGGCCGTATTTCTCGAACCGTTCGTCGAAACTCACTTCTACAAGTTGTGGTGGCTTGCGCTACGTGAATACAATCGTGTGTCGCTTTTGGTTATAAAAACACCAAATACAACGGTTTAGTACCCTTAACTATTCTCCTTTTCATGGTTTCCTAGGTATGGACAGTTTTGAAGGAAGTTCTGTTGTTAGAGAGAAATTTGTTCGTGCACAACAAATTGGCGAGTTTCTTCCTCATGTTGACGAGCACCTAAAACCGAAGATTGGTATGACATTTCCCACTCTAGAGGAAACAGAAAAATTTTATTCATCTTATTGCAAATGTGCGGAATTCTCTATACGTAAGGGTGGAAATAAATACAAGGGAAACAATGTAGTGGATAAATCATATGTTTGTAATAAAGCCGGGAAGTCACCGAATAATCATAATGAAGCTAAACGAGGAACAACTTCTAGAACGGGTTGCAAAGCTTTCGTTCATGCCAAACTAAACCCACAAAGTAATTCACAAAGTAATTTATGGATTCTTTATTCGTTAAATGAAGCACACAATCACGAATTTACTTCACCCGGTAGACGTCACTTGCTACCTCGAAACCGTGAATTGACTAAGACAGATAAAAAAGTAATTGGTCAACTTACCGAAGCTAATGTCCCTATATGCAAACAAATGCTATTCTCTGAAGGTGCAAGTGGAGGTAACGAAAAAATTGGTTTCACTGAAACCGATGTCAGAAATCTCTGGAAAGACGAGATGGAGGGTTTAAAAGGACACGACGGGCAAATGCTACTTGAGTTCTTTGAATCCAAAAAGGAGACCGATCCTTTATTCTATTTTGATTACCAATGTGATCCCGAAGGGCGATTGTCCCATTGTGTCTGGATAGATGGTATCAGTAGAAAGAATTATGAAGTATTTGGGGATGTTCTCTGCTTTGATGCTACCTACAACACAAACCGATACGGAATATTGTTCGTACCATTTGTTGCATTCATCCATCATTGGAAATCAATATTCCTAGGTTGTGGGTTCATCCCCAATGAGAAGGTATCCTCATTTGAGTGGTTCTTTGAAAAGTGGCGAGAAGCAATGGCATTCGATCCGATGAACATCGTGACAAATGAGGATCGTGGAATAACTTCTGCAGTTTCTAAAGTTTTCCCAGCCACGTCACATAGATATTGCATTTGGCATATTTTGGATAAGTTACCGCATGAAGTGCGTATGCAGAATAACGTTGACGAGTTCAGGGATGCTTTGAAGACTATTATTTATACGGCAAAATTTAAAACAGAATTTGAACAGAAGTGGAAAAATTTGATCTCCCAGTACAAACTTGAGAATAACAAATGGTTGAAGGAAAAATTTAAGATCCGCGAAAAATGGGATCCCGTGTACGCAAGAGACTGATTTTGGGGCGGCATGTTGAGTACCCAAGTAGTGAATCGCTACATTCATCCTTGAAGCACCATACTCATAAGAAGTACTCATTACATGATTTTGCCTTCATCT
Organism: Hemerocallis citrina; assembly: GCA_017893485.1. Lineage (NCBI taxonomy): Eukaryota > Viridiplantae > Streptophyta > Magnoliopsida > Asparagales > Asphodelaceae > Hemerocallis > Hemerocallis citrina. Next base: position 84,893,585 of record CM030358.1, read on the forward strand.
TTGACCGACTCTTAGTAAAACAAAGACACGATGAACTTAAAGAAACACATCGTAATCGCGAGGAGAGGCCAAAATTGAAGACCGAATGGGCATTGGAGTCACAAATGGCGGGAATATACACACTGAAGATAATCTACAAATTCCAACAAGAAGTTGTAAAAAGCTTATTACTTAATGTGAGTTTAATTGCGAGTATGGATACACCGGATAGTGCAGCTTATTCTATAACAGTTTGTGGAAATGCAGAACCGGGGAAGGTGATTTCTTATTGTAAAATCACTAAAATTGCTAAATGCCCTTGTGCCATGTACAGCTTCGTAGGCATTCCTTGCAAACATTTATTGGCAGTTATTCGGTTCACAGATCACACCGCACTACCCGAGCAATATATTTGCAAGCGATGGACCAGGGATCAACTGAGAAGAAGCAGTATACCGGTTCCCAATAGTATGGGTGACAATTTTGCCTCTCGTTATTATGAATTGACTATGCACTCAAGACATTTGGTTGATCTTGGTTGTTCTTCAGAGCGAGGGTACAAGTACATGCTCGACCACATGCTCAAGGGAATCGAAGGCTTTGCTAATACTGAATCAGTGAACAGCATACCACACGAAGGTAGCACACAACTTGAGAGTGGTGGAAATGCACATGCACATGCACATGTAGGTGACCCCGTGCAGTGCACCACAAAGGAGAGACCTAAAGGGAAAAGGTTGGAGTCTATCAGAGAACGCCAAAAAACAAAGAGGCCAAGACTCTGCAGGACATGCCTTCGTATCGTAGGTCACGATTCACGGAATTGCCCAAAAAAAATAGCAAGGTAATATATCAGAGACTAAGTATTTGTTAATTGTACTCAATGAATCTAAACTTGTTGTAGTCGATACTAACCCATTCTTCTTCCTTATTTAGTGGATCGGTAGGGTTTGAAGAAGCTCCAAACACTGGGGAGAGTGATGATGATGAATGCGAAGGTTCGTGCTAAGGGGTTTTTCATGTTATGTATGTCATATCAAACTTTCAAGATAAATACCGAATAATTTCTTACTTTTTTATTTTGTCGTGAAGATAATTACTAATTTCGACTCGATTATTAACTCCAATTTATATTTTTATTTTGGTGTAGGTCCGGAATGAAACAAAATCGCGGCCATGGAAAGAATGAATGCGTTGAAAAATTCCTTACTTTTGATTGTATATATGTGGTTAATTGAATGTATCGATTTGGTACAGTTAAATAACTGATGTATTTAATCATAGTTTATTCTCTGTATGTGTGCATTTTGTGTATTTGTGAACTACGAATGTTGTTGTGGGTTTTGATGTTGTAATTGGGTAGCGATTGTTTATTTTTGTTGAAATATGTGAATTTTGAAGATGTGTGCAATTTGGATACCGATGTGTACAGATTTATTATTTGTGTTGCAGATTGTGTATTTCTTGATGATATATCCATGTTGTGAAAAATTATGAAAATGTATGCAAATATATCTCTGCTTTGTCATCTACAGACTTCAGATTAAAAATTTTCTGCCAATATATGTCTACTTAACCCGTTATTGAGAATAACGAGTTAAGTGATCTTAACCCGTTATTCACAATAACGGCTTAGGTAGGGATATTCTGGCAGAACTTTTTTATCTACAGACCTGAGATTAAAATTCTTCTGCCAAAATATCCCTACTTAAACCGTTATTGAGAATAACGGGTAAAGTGACCTTAACCCGTTATTCACAAAAACGGGTTAAGTAGATATATTTTGGTAGAATCCGTCTGTGTAGGCCATATCTGCTTTTGTTGATACATATATAAATTTGTTCATTCACAACAAGCTGTACAGCTGATAATTTGTTCACTCATCAAATTTCCAAGACAAAGTTCGGAGAATATAGGGATACGGGTTATATCTCATAACAGTGTTGTACATCAAACATTACAATCTGGCAAAAACATGTTATTTGAAGATACATAGAATGCATACATAAGTCAAGCAAATTCATATTACAAAGTCATTCTTTTGACACTTTCATCCAAAATTGAAATTAATTTAGTATACAAGTACATGCTGGGTTTCTTCTCAAATAGGTAGGAAGGACCGTCGACTCTGCCTTTTTTTGAATGCATAAGTAGCAGTTATCCCCCCTGCATACAATTTAGTTCGCTACTATTACAAAGAAGTAAAAATTCTCCGCTTCGTGGGATGGAGTAGTAGTGGGTGTAACCGTATATTCAAAGTACTTGACAACTTCTTGACACGACTCCTCATATTCGTACTATTTGTTGCACGATCGTGAGGTGTGCATGCCAAGAAGCTAAAAAGTACCATGAATACATTGTGACACCCACCACTATTCTGTCCTACGAATGCAGAGAATTTTTACACTCTGTGTAACAATAGAGAACGAATGTGTATGAAAGGAGGACAATTGCTACTTATGCATACACTCTAAAAGCCCGAAAAAAGAAGACTATGGGGAATGAAGGAAAAAAAAAGGCAGAGACGACGGTCCTCCCTGCCCCTTCGAGAGAAACCCAGCATGCACTTGTACGCTAAAGTGGACATGCACAAGTCTCTCTACTTCCTGCATCTTCAGCTTCTTTTTTTATAACTCAAACTTTGCACCTGAAGAACAACAATCTATGTATTGAAGAACAACAATTGAAGACGACCCTCTTTGAACTCAATTTTTTTTATAACTCAAACTTCTTCCCCCTTCAAGAAGAAAAGATTATCTTGAAGAGAAGAAGAAAAGATTGGTTCCTCATACTTTTTTTGTACAATGTTATTTGTACTATCTCCTCCCTCTTTTTTCCCTTTCCTCTCTACATTGTGATACACTTCTCTACATTGTGATGAACTCAATAGCCTTAGTTATAGGGAAATGAAGAAGGAGGGGTGCATGACAGCAATCATGTCTGCCAAAATGCACAGCAAACAAGAAGGGATCAAAACAAGAAGGGATCAAAACAAGAAGAAGAAGAAGACATGAAGTAAATTGTGATACACTTCTCAACACATTGATACAAAAATCAAAAACTATGATACACATCTCCAAAAAGCAGCAACAAGGACAGCAAGCATGACCACCAAATTGATACACATCTAAAAATATACAGACCATGTCTACAAATTACTTCTGCATATATATCTCTACTTAAGCCGTTGTTGGTGACAACGGGTTAAGTACACTTTACCCGTCGCTACCAACGACGGGTTAAGTAGAGAAATATATGCAGTCCTTTATATTAATACTTGGTCCATACATGACGAACAACTGCCAATATTTGTCAACGTAACCCGTTGTTATGGATAACGGGTTAAGTTTACGGAACCCGTTATCACCAACGATGGGTTAAGTACACTTATATTTGTAGAAGTTTATGCCTACATGCATAAGTAGATGGTGAAGTTCTGCCAATATACGTTAACTTAATCCGTTATTGACAATAACAGGTTAAGTACACGTAACCCGTTATCCTAAATAACTGGTTACGTGTACCTATATCGGCAGTATTGATAATTATTAAATTGCACGAAAAAAAATTTGTAAACAAGTTTGTAAATATAACATATAAAGTAGTTCACTTAATGAAAACAATTTATGATAAATTATTCAAACACCACTTTGACCACACTAAAACCTGCTGCAAAAAATCTGCTCATAAAATTTTATATAATCAGCTTTGCAGAGATGTTCGTTACGCGATTTCAAATTTTCTTTGTAAACAAATAAATTTTTAAAAAATTTACGTTCATTCAGTGAATTCGGTTTTAAACAATTCTGTTGGATATAATTTTTGGTTGGGTTAGAGTACTTTGTAGGGTTAGAGTAGCTAACCAATATAAAATCGATATCATCAAATGAATATAAAAATTAACACAAATTAATTTGTATTTTGTTTCATAAAAAACAATTAAAAAAATTTGGTAGGTTAGGGTTAGGGTTAGGGTTAGGGTTATTCTAGGGTTAGTAGGTTAGGGTTAGTGGTTAGGGTTAGGGTTAATGTAGGGTTAGGGTCTCCACTCTTTTTCTCTTCGTAGTAGAACAAGTTCAATATGGAAAAAACCTAAATTACATAGCTAAATGTAGATCCCCACATGTAGCCTATATATGGGAAAAAATATATATTAAAAAATATTCCAATTTTTTTTTATTACATTACAATCTACTTGGTCTATCTAACCAATATAAAATTATAAAGGTAATATGCTTAGAAAATATTCCAAAAAAAAGGGAGTATGTATACAAGTATAAGATTAAGGTTAAGGTTTTTCCCATTTATAGGCTACATGTGGGGATGTCTGCAATAATAGTAGGCGGGTGTTGAGTTCTGCTTTGAGATTGAGTTCTGCTTGTTTAGCTTGGCGCTTTTTTCCACTTAGGTGTATGTTCAAAATCTTCTGGCTTATGGTGGTCACTTAGTGGTCACTTGCGATAAGAAGATGTGTGATTACATGTAGTACAACAAGTTCATTATGGAAAAAACCAAGTGTAGATCCCTACATGTAACGGAAAAAACCACATGTAGCCTATATGTGGGAAAAACCATATGTAGATCCCCACATGTAGCCTATATGTGGAAAAAACCACAAGTAGATTCCCACAAGTAGCCTATATGTGGGAAAAACCACATGTAGATCCCCATATGTAGCCTATATATGAGAAAAACTACGTGTAGATCCCCACATGTGATGATGCTGAAATCCCTATTGGAAAAGCCTAACCAAATGCGCCACGCCATCAGATCCAATTACTTGGCCATGAAGAACTGGATTTGATTAGTTTCGGAGTAGCCTAACTTTTTTTTTTGTAAAGCAAGTTAACGACGTTCGTCTTTTCCTAATTAATCAAAACAAAAAACAAACACTCACTACTAACCCATAACCCTACCTTACCCTAACTCTATCTTACCCTAACCCTAACCCTAGACTAACCCTATCTTAACCTAACCCTTACCCTAGGTTACTTATGATATTTTATTTTATGAACTTTTACACCACCTATAATGTTAACAAGTTTATAGTGGTTAGTTACGTGGCAATAAATGGAAATTAATAAAAAATATAAACAATTATGGGCATATTAATGTCACTTTGCACAGTTCAGGAGACAATTCTCGCAAAGAGTGAAGAGAAATTTGTAGAAAGCATAAAAATACCTTCCTACTTAACCCGTTATTGTTAATAACGGGTTAAGATCACTTAACCCGTTATTCACAATAGCGGGTTATGTAGGGATATTTTGGCAGAACTTTATCATCTAAAGACCTGACTTTAAAATTCTTCGGCCAATATATATCTACTTAACCCGTCATTGTGGATAACGGGTTAAGTGACCTTAACCCATTATTTACAATAACGGGTTAAGTAGAGATATTTTAGAAGAACTTCATCATCTACAGACCAAGTATTCAAAATCTTCGGCCAATATATGTCTACTTAACCCGTCATTGTGGATAACGGGTTAAGTGACCTTAACCTGTTATTCACAATAACGGGTTAAGTAGAGAAATTTCGGCAGAACTTTATCATTTAAAAACCTAAGTTTAAAATTCTTCGGCCAATATATGTCTACTTAATCCGTCATTGTGGATAACGGGTTAAATGACCTTAACCCGTTATTCACAATAATGGGTTAAATAGAGCAATTTCGGCAGAACAACACTCACTACAAGCCTGAGATTAAAAATCTTCTGCCATTATATGTCTTTTTAACCCGTTATTGTCGATGACGGTTTAGGTTGGGTAAACCGTCATCACCAATGACGGGTTAGGTAGAGATTTTCGGAAGAAAATCAGTACAGGTGTCTTGGTGAAAATACAACCTCACAACAACAATTCATAGCACAAAAATTGAGAAACTCAGTTCAAAACAATACAACAACATATATATATATCATACCACAACAACTCAAAAATCCATGTTCGCAAAAATATATACGTGAAGACATAAAATAGGACATTCATTAGCAAATACTAATCTCAACAAATTGTTTAACTTCATCTCTGTATTTTTTTCAACTACCTATTACAAGTCATTCACTATAAAAAAATTCATCTCAACAATGAAGTCCTATACATGGATCGATTCAGCTATCTTCATGGTTGAGTTCCGCGGATGCCCGGTAATTATCTACAACATTTACAAACATCGAAACAAACAGTCGTTCTTAGTTATTTGAACGGAATAAAATCAAAAACCAAACAATAAAATACCACTAACCAACCTATTGTTAGATACTACCTTTTACGACCTCGCGGTTTGCGACCACTTGGTGTATATTGATCGGGTGGGTTCCTCTTTCGTTGAGGATTTCGTCGTCTACCTTCGGTTTCGGGAGATTGAGGGTCATCTTCCCATTGCTCCTCCTCATCTTCTTGAGGTGGTTGTTGGTGTTGAACCTGTTGCGGCTCGGTGATGCGAATTCCCGGCCTAGTCACAGTTTGTTTTTGCCGGGGAAGTGCCACGTTTGATTTTAAATATGCATCAAGTTGTGGACCTTCACCAACCTCTTCGAGACTACGGCGGCACGGCTTTAGAATCTCCCGCATGATTTCCTTAACGTTCTCGGGTACCTTACTCTTCAAGACACGAGTAGCTACCCAAACGGTCTCCCATGTGTTTTCAATCTACATAAGGTTGGAAATTTCAATTTAAACAACATGTACAATAATTTATCATTCTATCCTTATATCATAACAGTACATGCATACTAAATGTATGAAATTGCATAAAAAGGTACTAACCAAGTTCCGATACGTCGACGCCTTCGGTTGATACATCGGCTGGGAAGAGAAATATGCGGGGGCTGGTTCTTCCTCGGCAGGGGGAATCGAAATTTGCACACCGGCTGGTACAACGGCTTGTGGAGAAACTTACAACCGTGTAATGCGCCTGTACCACGTCATGTATACATGCTGGAACGAGCCATCGAACGGTATAGTGAAAGTGAACATATTCGGTGTCATCTGATACCGCATGGTGTTCCAGTTTGCCACATGGACTCGGTGAAAATCAGCCCAATCAAAGTTGGGTACTCGACCGGTTCCTCTCACCTCGTGCAATTTTTTATCATGAGACCGGACTTCGGGAATCTTCTGCTGATATCCAAATTGCCGCATCACTCTGTCCGGGTACTGGAACTCAACAACAGAAAAATTGACGAGTGGTGCAGCCGTCAACCAAAGGGCACCGGCCAAACAAACCGGTGGAACCCATGCCAACCTTGCGGGCAAGTACGGTTCCCAATTGACAAACTCGTCCCGCAAGTTATCTAACTCATCTCTATAATAGGTCACTGATTGCCGTGGGTTATCGACCCAGGTGCGCCGCCCTGCCCAATATACCCTTAAAGGGGGTAACAACTCTACAGCTGGTGGGTCGGCCAACCAAACCGGCGTTGGTTCAATTATACGAGGACGTTCGATGTGGATGTGTTCCCAACTCCAGATCTGCAAAAGAACCATCGGGCCACCCATTTGTATGGCACCTAATGCACATGAGCACATATTCTTATATAGAGATGCCAATGCAGCACTGCCCCAACTGAAACGGCCGGTGAAAGCAAAATTTTCCAACAGGCATAAATACATCAGTGGCACGCTCACACCAGATGAGTTAGGGAAGATCACTCCCCCGATCATGCTGAAAATATACGCACGAGCATAGTAACGTATGGATTTATCGTCCGAAGTCTCCGTCAAATACCCGTCAAATTGATATTTCAACCAACTCAGTAGAAGTGAGTTCCCATCGAAGATTTCGGTCCAGAATTCAGCTTCGGCCTTATCTTTCGCATCGTCTAAGGCTTGATCTAATAGATCAGCATCATAATCAGCAGGAGTATCTCTGATGATTTCTCTTTCAATGTCCTCTTTTTTTCGGATCAAGGACTCCTCAATATCGATACCGAGTAGATCACGAACAACTTCTACTCGGTCGAAATCCATGTTCCTTGTCACAGCGATCCCATCTATTGGTAAGCCAGTAATGATCGCTACATCTTGGAGAGTGACGGTCATTTCACCCACCGGTAGGTGGAAAGTGTGGGTCTCCGGCCTCCATCGTTCGACTAGAGCTGTAAGTAGAGGTCGGTCAAGCTTCACATCCCCCATAAAGCGAGCTCCGTAGAAACCGGCTTCAACTAAGAAGGGAGTGATACGAGGGTCGAATGGAAGAAGTTCGTGCTTTCGGAAGTTGCACCTTTTCGTGGACCCAGTCCACACGAATTCTGATCGGTGTCTGGATTGCAATGAAAATAAGCTGGAGTCCACTGGTCCAGGAGGAGCTACGGATGCCGAAGACGAGGGACCGGCCTCGGCAGGTGTAGACCCACCAACCTACACGAACAAAGAGAAAGATTGTTATTAATGAGACAATAAAACTCATATTCGTATTTAAAACCGATAATAATAATCAATCTTACCTCCATCATAGGTGTGCCACTAGTGCTACTAGAAGGGCTTCTCGGTCACCTTGTTTTAGCCATTTATCTGTGAATGAAAAATTTAAGATTAGTTGATACGGGTTACATCCATTTATCTATCAGCAATAAATAAAGCGAAAATGTGGCAAAAAACACACAAAACACAACGAAAAATAGCAACACCATGTAACTTGGTTGAATTCAAGTAACACAAGCAACCCGAGCTTGTAGAAGCGAGTTTCGAGTCACAGTTTGCGAGATACGGCCGTGCACTGCTATACTTGGTTTTTTTTAATCGAAAGCGATACGCGGCCGTATCTCTCGAAGCATGAGTCGAAACTCACTTCTACAAGTTGGGTTGGCTTCTCATAGGGGACACCAACCAACTAGCAAAGTTTCAAATTTTTTGGATATCGTTTAAAGGATTTTCAACTCTAACCGCACTTACAAAATTCTAAGTGAAAAAATTCTCATGCGAGGATGTTGAGAAAACTGCACAAATGGCATCCCAAAATTATAAAACTTTCCGACTTGGTCGAATTCACGTAGGGCAAGCCACCCGAACTTGTAGAAGCGAGTTTCGAGTCACGGTTTGTGAGATACGGCCGTGTACCGCTTTAGTTGGTTATTTTCAACCGAAAGCGATACACGACCGTATCTTTCGAACCGTGAGTCGAAACTCACTTCTAAAACTTTGGGTGACTTCTCATAAGGGACACCAACCAACTCGCAAAGTTTCATATTTTTTTGGAGGTGAAGGGTTTTCTAATCTAACCGCACTTAGAAAATTCTAAGTCCAAAACTTCTCATGCGAGGAAGTAGAGAAAACCGCACAAACAGCATCCAAAAATTATAAAACTTTTCGAATTGGTCGAATTCACGTAGGGCAAGCCACCCGAGCTTGTAGAAGCGAGTTTCGAGTCACGGTTTGTGAGATACGGCCGTGCGCCGCTTTAGTTGGTTTTTTTCAACCGAAAGTGATACGTGGCCGTATCTCTCGAACCGTGAGTCGAAACTCACTTCTACAACTTTGGGTGACTTCTTATAGGGGACACCAACCAACTTGCAAAGTTTTGTATTTTTTGGAGGTCGTTTGAAGGGTTTTCTAATCTAACCGAACTTACAAAATTCTGAGTGAAAAACTACTCATGCGAGGAATTGAAGAAAACCGCACAAACGGCATCCGAAAATTATAAAAATTTCCGACTTGGTCGAATTCATGTAGGGCAAGCCACCCGAACTTGTAGAAGTGAGTTTCGAGTCACGGTTTGCGAGATACGGCCGTGTACCGCTTTACTTGGTTTTTTCCAACCGAAAGCGATACGCGGCCGTATCTCTCGAACCGTAAGTCGAAACTCACTTCTACAACTTTGGGTAACTTCTCATAGGGGACACCAACCAACTCGTAAAGTTTCGTATTTTTTGGAGGTCGTTTGAAGGATTTTCTAATCTAACCGCACTTACAAAATTCTAAGTGAAAAACTACTCATGCGAGGAATTGAAGAAATCCGCACAAACGACATCCGAAAATTATAAAAATTTCCGACTTGGTCGAATTCACATAGGGCAAGCCACCCGAACTTGTAGAAGCGAGTTTCGAGTCACGGTTTGCGAGATACGGCCGTGTACCGCTTTAGTTAGTTTTTTCCAACCGAAAGCGATACGCGGCTGTATCTCTCGAACCGTGAGTCGAAACTCACTTCTACAACTTGGGGTGACTTGTACTATGTGAGACGAACCTACTCGCAAAGTTTCGTATTTTTTTACGGTCGTTTGCAGGGTTTTCAACCATAACCGCACTGAAAAGTTTCTCACTAATTTCGTATATACAATTCTAATTCTACAAATTATTAACGCAAGCAACAAAATTCGGCAATTGAATATACTTAAAGTCAACCCGATTCTACATCTAAAATCTACTAAGGCATATAAATTTTCTCCTAATTTCTAAATAATTTACTACACACAAATTGAAAAAAAAACACAAATATAGATTATTGAGGTAAAAAATAGTCTATACCTTACAAAATAGGTCCAAATGAAGCCAAACAATCGATTCGGAGGAGAACTAGGGTTTGGATTTTGTTTCGAAGAGGGGATGAGAGAGTAGGGTTTCGAACTTTGGAGTTGGGAGAGAGGAGGGGGAGCGGACGGAGATGTAGATGACGGATTAGGCGGAGCTAGGGTTTTTTTGGCGTTGGGTTCGTCGAAGAAAGAAGAAAGAACGAGAGAGAAATCGCCGAAGAAGACGATCTGAATGCAAATACAAATGAATATAGATTGCCTTAACCCGTTCTTGGGAAGGACGGGTTAAGACTATTTTTTAAAATAAAATTTAGCCTTAACCCGTCATTCCCAACGACGGGTTAAGGCAAATTTTTACAAAAAAAAATATGGACCGTTGTCCAGATCAAAGTTCGCACGGGTCTGTGCGAACAGACCCGCTTGCGATCTGTTTGCAACGGAAGAAAGCCCTACATATATATATATATACACACATACACGAGTTCTTATTTGTCATACCATAATTATTATCACTTAAATATTTTGAGGCGACTAGTTTAACAAAGGATTAGCCAACAAAAAAAAAAAAAAAAAAAAAAAAAGCAAATACTCCATACAACTGTTTGTTTTATTATTAGTACGTATTCTTTTATTTTTAGTCAATTCCTTGTAGTTTTTAATAAAACCAAAATGATAAATGGCCAAATGTATGTAATATGGGATGCTAATATGGCAGAATAGTAGTAGTTGACAAGAACACATCCAACTCGTCCCCAACCCCAGTAATAGTAGAAGACCCACTTTTTGAAAATATTGATCGATCTAACTCACTTTCAAAATTATTTAACCAACTAACACAAATTTAGACACGTCCGCATTAGCCGTTATTGAAAATAACGGCATAGATTATTTATATGCCGTTGTTTCCAATAGTGGTATTTGTTTTTAAAAAACATCACATGCTGCTGTTTGAAGTAATGACATTAGTTTACTTATTCCCAATCGTGCACTGACTTAAAAAAAAAATGCAAGTGTGAAAAAATCATATAGCTAATGTTGTTGTTTGGAACAGCGGCATCAGCATTACAGATGTCGTTGTTAGGAATAGCGGCATCAGTTATAATATTCATTGTTAGGGATAACTAATGTCATTGTTTGAAATATCCGCAACAGTTCGTTTTATTACTTATACTTGACTAATCTATTTCTGTGAACTATTACCGTTGTTTCTAAGAACGACAACAGTTATCTCATGTCGTTATTTGGAAGAACGAATGTGGAGGAAGAGAGTTTATTGAGTATTATAACTGATGTCGTTATCTCCAACAACGACATCAGTAATGCTAATGTCATTCTTGGGGATAACGACATTATTCATAGGTTGTTTCAGCACTTGTTTTTTTCAAGTTAAAAGATTTACACTTGTATAAGAAATGTACTGATGTCTTTTTCCAAAGAGCGGCATACTAAAAAAAATTAAACTGATGCCGCTTTTTGAAAGAACAGTATGGTATTAATCTATGCCGTTATTTTCAATAAACGATTACATATCTAAATTAGATCAGTTGGATAAATATTTTCGAAAGTGTGTCAGTTCGGTTAATATTTTCAAAAAGCGAGTCAGTACAGAAAAAAATTCGTAATAGTACAGCCCATAAAATTCTGTCAGTCAGCTCTTGCCAGCGTACTTTAGAATTTAAATCATGATTATTGAGCAGTTGATGGCAGCTTAATGATTGTTTTTTATGCAGAAGAAACCTATTCTGTCAGTCAGCTCTTGCCAGCGTACTTTAGAATTTAAATCGATCGTGATTATTGACCAGTTGATGGCAGCTTAATGAAGGAAAAAATTTATGCGGAAGAAACTTACCATATACTAATATGATTTATAATCAAGCGATTTAATATAGACACAAAAATCAGACATCAACTGCTCAATAATCTCTAAGAGCATCTGCAGTGGTTGGCTGAAAACTTATTTTTTGCAATTTTTTTAAAAAAAATATTGCTTGGCTAAATATCTAAATTTTAGATTTGAGATGAACAACAGTCGGCTATATTTTGAAAAAAATATAGCCGACGAAATATAATCTTTTATCCGTTCATTAGAGAAAAAAACGGGTAATCTTTTGCCCTTTTTTTAAAAAAATATCTACAGTCCATCAACTTTCTTTCTAAATTGTGTTTTTTAAAAATCCTATAGAATTAGGCCTATAAAATTATTATGCATACACATTAGGATTTAATTAAAATTTAATTAAGGTTTAAGTTTTAATTAGGATTTAATTAGGATTAAATTTAAAAAATAATTTGGATTTAATCTTGAAAAAAATACTTGGACGGGATCCCGTCTGTGCTTGGATATTTTTTTTTAATCCTTGGACGGAAAATGATTTTCCGTTAATCATTTCCCGTCCGTTGTTTTTTTTTATTTTTTTATTTTTTGAGAAACAGGATAGTGCCTTGCGGCACCAGCCCAGCAACGAAAATATTATTGAAAACATGAAATAAAGGTACAAACTCACTCATTTTACAAGGGGTAAAACAAGGCCCTAAAAAGCCACAAAAATGAAACAGAAAAACCAACGAATCGAGACCAGATTCGAAGCACTAAACAACCACCAAGCTCAAATAAGCTACCCTACTAAAAAAATGCAAAAGCCTGATAGGACCCTAAAAAACCGTTGGAATATCCCCAATTGACAGACGGAAAGCTAAACGGAGCCGTCACCCGCGTGTTGCCTACTCGGAGGCGGCAGCGGAATACATGAAAGGGAAGGAGATGGATACCCGGTTGGGAGGTCTGGTGCTACCTCGTATTATCCAGAAGGGTCACCTACTCCGACTCGACAAGATGCTCATGGTGCATCCGAAATCACTGGAGCGAAAGGACGTCGGAAAACAGCGGACGGCTCGAGACTTGGATGGAACGGAACAAAGATGAAAACCTACGAACACGCCCTGCTTGCTGCTTCAGAAGCTCCGGAGAGTGGAGGGGAGAGAAAGACTAAGTAAAACAGGGATCACCAAAATCCCTAGCAGCAGAAGTAAACCAAAGGGGATCCGCTTAAATCCCCTAACTTGGAGGGATAAGCACAATCCAATCGATCACATACCCAAAAAACCGCGCTAAAAGGCACCAAGAGAAGAAACTGAAATAAACGAAAATATCCTTACGAAGTAGCACAACACCAAGAGAACCACCCCAAACCAAATAAGAAGCTAGGCTTCAGGTTTATGACCTAGAGGCCTGCACTCCAAGCTAAACTCAGCATCCAAAGCTGGACACAATCCAGCAACCGGTCTCAAAAAAGGACTAGGTTGCAGTTACGTCAATGACCGCAACAAAAATCATTGACAAGGGAAACGATCTTAAGAATGAAAGAGCGAAAGTAGAGCTCCATAGTAAACAAAATCTATATCAGACATAGGGGGAACATCAGAGGTACACCATAAGTGTTAAAAATATATACAAACGCTTAAAGTGAAGAGTCAGCATGAGAACATTTCGAATAAACATCTAATGATATCCGGCCTCCCAAAGAGAGCCAATCCGCCAGAACTAAAGCCACCGAATACCAACAGACAAAATATCACACCGCGCATAGAAGCACCAAGCCATAGGAGGGGTAGAAACAAAACGCCCGGGGGAAAAAGCACCCTTCAAAATGTCAATACGCTGACACAAAACCCAAGAGAAACCACCATAATAGCTCGAACCTTTAGCTCTGCAAAGCAAGGGGGGAAGTAACTAATTAAAGGAGCACAAAATAAATTAAAGAAAATTATTAGTACTAAGGAAATAAAAAGCATCGTCTAGGCGATGCAAATGCAAAACCGTTACTTTTTCAAGCGGTAAAATGGAAGGCCAAAATTTAATTAAAAAAAGAACTCGTCTATGATTTTGTTAATCGTGGCGGAGGTATGTTGGAAGATATGTTTGTTCCGTTTTGCCCAAATAATCCAGATAATAACCATAACTGAAAGAAACCATGAGTTTCGAAACTCTTTCCTTGGGGAAGAGGGGCTCCAGCACGAAAGGAAATCTGCTGGGCGGGTCGGAGCTTGCCAGGCCTTGGTCACGATCAACCACAGGGGTTGAACAAACTCACAGTTAAAGAACAAGTGTTCCGCATCTTCGAGGTTGCTAGCACAGAGAACACACATTTGTCCAACAGCATGATTTCTCCTATTAAGGACTTCAACAGTCAAAAGCTTATTATTAAGCGCTAGCCAAAATAAGATTTTAGCTTTGAGCGGTGCACAGTTGCTCCATAGAGCTTTGCATACGGTGCCTCTGTGCCTCCGAAATTGAGAAATTTATAAAGTGATTTCACAAAGAAATTACCAGCTGTGGTCCATCTCCATTTGAAGTCATCAGCCGGGAACCATTGGTAATGATTAATACTATTAAACAGCTCTTGCAATTCAGTCTGAAGGTTTGGGGGAAGAGTGAACGAGAATGGAATGGACCAGAATTTTTGGTTCCCACTAAAGATCACGTAATCAACAATCTTGGCTGCGGGGTTGGCTACCGATCTGAAAAGGTTAGGGACCGCAAGGGAAAGTTTGACGTTCCCGAACCACCGATCAAGCCAGAACCTAGTCCCCATACCGGTAGCGCAAAGGTGGAGTAATCCACACTCAAACGGTTTGGCAACCTTCCACACTCCTTTCCAGAATGCAGATGATATACGAGGAAGATTATCGTGAAATTCGGTCATGGGGTTTCGGAGAAACAGTTAGAGGTGATCATGCGAACCCAAGGCAGTTGATCCTTTTTAAGAAATCTCCAAAATCATTTGCCTAAAAGCGCTAAATTTTGGTGTCTAAGATTAAGGACTCCTAGACCACCAGCTGCCTTGGAAGTGCAGGTCAGTTTCCAATTGCAAAGATGGGAACCTGCCTTATACTCGCTCGAACCCGACCAAAAGAAATACCTTCTGGTACGATCTATTTTTTTGATAACCCAAGAAGGGAGGTAATAGAAGGACATCATGTAGAGCGATATTGAAGAGAGGACAGAATTGACAAGAACAAGTCTGCCTCCTCGAGATAGATGTTTACCATACCATCTATTCAATCTGGATTCGACCTTTTCAATAAGCGGCATCCAATCAGCTTTAAGCAGCTTCCCCCATCTAAGCGGGATTCCCAGGTAATTGATAGGAAAGGTGGTAGAGCCACAATTAAAAAAGTGAGCAATCTCAGATTGCCTGTTATGGGATCCACCCAACCAAATGACAGAAGATTTTTGGAAATTGATGGTGAGACCGGACGCCTGCTCGAAGACATAGTGTAGCGCCCAGAATTTCTAATATGATATCTTAGAAATTACGTGGCACAATCCCAGCATCAACTTCAATGTAATAGTACACATAGCCCAAAAACACGAATAATTTTATTCCAAACTTTTATTACAACAATCATTTACAAACACAGTGGAATACAAAACACCTTGAATTACAACATTCTTTTTACAACACATCTTTTTACAAAATTTTACACAAAGCTCTATTACATCAGTTTATCTCAAAACTATCTCAAGCATCCCAGCCTCCAAACTCTAAGCAACAACCTGTAACACATGAGGCTAGAGATGATCCCTAACCCCCAAAACTAAAGGGGTCAGCCATAAATGGTGTGAGTGACATAAAAACATACAACATAATTAAATCATAAAATATAAAGTCATCAACAGCATGTATTAACAACAAGGATAAATGAATGAGAAATAACAAAGATGTAAAGCATGATAACATCATGGAATTGAACACCAAGTGAAGCTAGACTAAGTGTCAAGTGTAGGGAAAACTGGAAACACAAGCATAAAACCAAGTCAAGAAAACACAATTCTATATGCTGACTCTCTAATGCATACTTGTCGGAGTCTATGCATTCCATAGTACATAGGTCCGGTGCAAGCCCTTAACGATCTCTACGACATAAGGATAACCCCTCGTTATGCAACTAATCTTACTACGGTGATGAGAAACAAGATTCAGAATACTCCGCAAATAGGCGTCACCGCCCCCGACGCGCAAGCATCATGTAAGATAGCTCAAAACAACAACCGGAGAATCATCTCCTGCCGTGTACCCCACGAATAGGCCTTTAAGACCCCTAACGTGCAGATACATCCGGTACATACAAATGCACCCTGCCTGCTCCGTGAATAGGCCCGTAGACCTTCATCAAGTGAACATATCCAGAGAATCATCTCCCTACCGTGTACACCCGGTACATACAAATCCACCCTGCCTGCTCCGTGAATAGGCCCTTAGACCTTCATCACGTGAACATATCCAGAGAATTATCTCCCTGCCGTGTACACCCGGTACATACAAATGCACCCTGCCTGTCCTTAAGTAGGTTATTATTAAGACATCAAAATCCCCATCTCTAGAGTTAGTGTACCCTGCCGGACTTCAACAACAACTAAACCAAAACCCTTTAAGCCTAACTCAATAAATCTCAACTGTCGGTTCACAGGACTCCCACTCAACTCCTAGAGACCTCAATCAGGACCAAACTCACTAATCCATCGTCAAACGATCAAGGAGAAATCTCTCCTTTCAACAAAAACTCAAATCTTTATATAATTCCAGAATCCAAATACAACTATAAAATATCTTGAAAATATATGTTTTGTAGAAACAGTAACCTTTACATTAATAAGTTATAGATTAAAGCATTTAGAGTAAAAATCATTTGAAAGAACATTCATAGATATAAGGATACATCAGTATCAGTCGACTATAGAAAACATAAGTCGACTGTCCAGAAAGAAAATTCCATGGTTTTAAGAAAATAAGCTAAGTATTATAAATTGACTTATAAAAGTCATAAGTCGACTTACCAGAGAATATAAGTTGACTTATAAAAGTCATAAGTCGACTTACCAGAGAGAAACTCCAGAAATCTTTAAGAAAATATTCTAAGTGTGCTAGTCGACTGAAAAGGGTCTAAGTCGACTGTCCAGAACGGATTTTCAAGAAAACTAATGATCATAGCAGCCGGGTCGTACCAGTCGACTGAAAGGTCATGCCAGTCGACTGTCGGCCTACAGACTGCAGAATTTAGGTTGTACATATGTCAAAACTAGGGTTTTTAAGAATCAGTCATATAACAAAATAACTTTGTATTATTTTCCAAATCTTAGTAATACCAAAATAATTAGATTTAAACTTAGTATTTGAGAAATCCAAGTTCAAACAACATATTTTACATAAATCACAATTCCCCAATTTTAAATCCTCAAAACCTGGTCCTCTAGACCATTGATCATTCACAACATTCCTCAACTAAATCTCAACTATTCTCTATAGTTGATCCATGATCAAAACCAATTTATCCTCAACATGGTCAAGTTGTTTTTATCCAACTCACTAATAGTCCAAAAATCTCATCTCTAATCTAATTAATGCATGGCATCTATCAAACTCAATCAAATCAACATTAATCCAACATTTTAAGAAAATAGGATCTAAGCAATAGCAGTTGACTGCTTCGAGTCACCAGTCGACTGTTCACAACGGAAATCTAACATTTTTAGCCTACTAATACTTTATATTAGGTTCTTATCAAATCTAAAATCATTCTCATACAAATATCTAGGGTTCTTCTTTGAGATCCAATTTTTCATCCATTCATACATATACATATTCAACATCCAATCAATCTATATATTCATATTGTTCTCATATGACGTACACAAATCAAAGAGAAACAAACAAAACAACCAAACAATTATATCTACTCATCTACAACATACACAAACAAAATAAACAAACAATGTCACTCACCTTAGGAATGAAGAGATCCAACAAGAAAGCCTCTCTTTTGTGAGATCCAAAATTTTCCTCTTTGCAAAGAATCCAAGATCTCATCTTCAATCACCAAGAAAAATAAAATATATAAAACTTGTGTTGTGCAGTGAATGATGGCTGCACACCCTCTTTTATACAGGCCGGAAATAAGGAATTAGGGTTTTAGAAATACATTTGCAAAATAGTCATTTTTCAATTTATTACTTTACATATATAACCTTTCTTAGTTAAAATAAGTTAACTAAATCAAACCAAATCAAATCTTCTTATCACTGAGTTTTCCAGAAATCCAGTACAGCCAAGTAAATAAGAAAAATCCGGATTTATAACTCAGGGTGGCGATTTTGCACAAAAGCCCTCCCTTTTGTAATATTTGCAAACATATCATAAAATATTCATAAAAATCCAGAAAAATCAGAAATAATATCTAATAATACATATTATATTTTCCAATCAAAATATTTGACTTTTACTTTCCAGAAAATATTTACACAAGATTCTACATAAATTCTATATTTGCAAAAACACCCTTTTTATTTAAATCTTCACCAAATCGATTTTAAATAAAATCTAAATATATTTAAATTTAAATGATAACCATGGAAAACCAAAATATTAGTAAAAACGAATTTTCATAATTTATTTAAGATCCAAACGGCTTTTTACATAAAAGCCTCTTCCTTTCGAGGTATTTATAAAAATAGTTTCTCTACTCAGAAAAATCCCAAATTTTAGAATATACTCCATTATAATTAGGAGAATTTACTAAAAATATAAAATTGGTTATTTACTCCAAAAATATTTGCACGTGTTTCGCACATGTAAAAGAGATAGATTTTCAGAAAATACTTATTAAATCTCCAGAAAATCATTTTAATTCATTTTCAAATCTTTAAAATAATATTTGAAAATACGAGGTTCTACACATAGAGAAGTAACTTCAGATTGCGTAGAGAATACTCGTTCGGTTTCGCAAAAATGATAGTATCATCGGCATATTGAAGGTTAAGAACACCGGCAAAATTACGCGAACTGCCTAGACCTTCAATTACACCCGCTTCCCAAGCATTGTGAAGGAGTTTGCTAAAGACATCCGCCATCAAAGCGAAAAGCAAAGAGGAGATGGGATCGCCTTGACGCAGACCCCATTTGCACTTGAATTTGTGGCCTTCCGTCCCATTAATAATAATCGACGAGGTGCCAGTAAAGAGACTAGATTTGATCCAGGAAATCCATTTTGGGCCAAATCCACGATGAAGAAGAGTTTCAAAGAGGAACTCCCAGCTTACATTATTGAAAGCTTTCTGAAAATTTAGCTTTAACAGAATACCTTCCGACTTAGTTCGGTGGCAATCTGAAATAATTTCTTGGGCCGAAGCCACACTATCAAGAATGTATCGATCCTTAATGAAACCAGATTGCATGGGATCAATTAAAGGTGCGATGACGGAACTCAGACGAGTCGATAGCACTTTCATGATTATCTTAATGGAGGTGTTGATAAGGCTAATCGGACGAAAGTTGTGGACCGAATTCGTTCCAAGAATATTTGGAATAAGGAAAATGTGTGCGTAATTGATCCTATCGAAAGAAAAGTTTCCTCGATGGAGATCGGAAAACATTTGGAATAGATCGTCTTTAAGACAATCCCAGAATTTTTGGAAGAAAAAAGCTGGAAAACCATCTGGGCCGGGGGCCGAATCATTTTTAAGAGAAAAAATCGCCCTTTTGATCTCTTCTCGAGAGAAAGGAGCTTCCAGGCTCAAAAGATCGTGAGATTGTTGCCCATAGAGTTGTTGCCAGTCTAGAAGGATGGAATGATGTCTCGTCGATCCTAAGAGATCCTTGAAGAAGGTAAGGAAAGAACCATGAATGTCGGAGTTCGACGTAAGCTCAACATCGTTAGCTAAGATAGTGGAGATTCTACTGCATCTTTGCTTATGCGATGCGAAATTATGGAAGAAGGCCGTGTTACCATCACCTTTTTTGGGCCACCGACATTTGGCGCACTGGGCCCATTTAATGTGGTCGTTGTGAAGCAATTTTGAGAAGCTTCTCTTGCAAGAAGCACGCTCAGAACGAAGAGGTTCAGAGACGGGCCTCTCTTCTTCCAGACCATCTATGGATTCAATGGTCGAGAGGTAAACCCATTTAAGAAAGTTATCGTTGGCGTACCTTTCAGATTGCCACAATTTGCTACCATATTTAATGACATGCAACTTAATAAGAATACGCCTAAGCCAGAAGATCCCGAAATAGCTGAGAGACAGTCCGTGATACGGTTAACGAAGGTTTGATCTTGAAGCCAAAATTTTTCAAAACAGAATCTATGCAGCCTAAAGAAATTAAAATGAGAAGAAAGCGAGATGGGAACGTGGTCTGAAGGGGGATTGGGTAAAGCTGAAACGAAAGAGTTTTGAAAGCAATTGATCCAGTCACAGGAAACCAGAAAACGGTCCAGTTTCGCTACGGTAGGCGGGGACCTCAAATTGTACCACGTGAAAGCTCTACCGTTGAGCGAAAGATCAGTTAATTGGAGAAGTTGGATGCTTTCATTAAAACGGGACGAGTCCGACGAGTAGTGAGACTCTCCTGATCTATCAGCTGAGCATCTGGTGACATTAAAGTCACCACAAAAGATCCAGAAACCTTCAATGGACTGTTGGAAGGAGTCAAATTCATTCCATAATTCTTCCCTCCTATCAGCTGTAGAAGGACTATAAACCGAAACCACTGTGAGCTGGTAGTTAAACTCAAACCAGAGGAGATGAACCAATAGAAAGAAAGTTAGGCGAGAGGTAGAGATGTGAGCGAATCTGTCTTCTTTGGATCCGAAGAGGATACCACCCCTGGTGCCAATGGCATCTAAGGAAATCCAATGGGAAAGTAGGGCTCCGCCAATCGATCGTATGATCGAATTGGACGGGGAAACGGGTTTTGACTTTTGAATAGAGATCAAATCACAATGGGATGAGGAGATAATCATTGACTACATTGGCCTCAGAAGCTCTTGAAATTTCGCAGTCGCAGACTACCTGGAAATCCACAAAATTACTTGGGTCCACCAGGAATCCCATCTTGTTGGTCAAAATAAGCATCTCCGAATCGGATAACGAGCGAATCGTTGTATTTTTATTTAAAAAAAATTAATGGATGGGAAATTATTTCCCGTCATTTTTATTTTTATTTTAAAAAAATTAATGGACGGAAAATCATTCACCGTCACACATTTATAATTTTTTTAAAAAAATTGTGGGACGAGACATCATCTATCGTCTGTCGATTTTTTAAATTCAAAACCCAAATTTTGGGTTAAAATGACAACAGCTCAAACCCAAATTTTTTATTCCTATATGCCAAATAACCAAATTTTGATATTCAACGACTACAGATGCTCTAATATCTAATCTATAATCTCTAGTATCTAATTTCTAATATTATAATGAAAGAGTTGAAATTATCATTTGTAGATAAACAAACTCGTGCATCATCCGTACCCAATTAATATAAAAGATGTCTTAGGTTCGAGGCTAGACACCGTCAGAGAGTTTTTACTTTTAAAAATATATATTTATTAAGACATGTAATGCATGTGTAAATTACTAGTATCCATATAAATACTAGAGTTCTTTAGAACTCTATCCATTTACTTAATAACTAGTATTTTTCATATGCGATGCACGTTTTGATAAGAGTTGGAGGATTGTCACGTGCGATTTATGTTTTAAGAAATAGTTTTGGAGTTGGACGTGCGTTGCAGGTAATTGATAAAATATTTTGAAGGAAAAGCTACAATTTGTACATGTAATGCATGTGCTTCTAAGTAGAATTTGAGTTGTTCGTACAATATATGTGTATGTTTAGTGTTAAAAAAATTATTGTAAAATTTTTTTTTCACGTGTGTTGCACGTTTTAAATATGTGAATTTTTTTTTGGTTTTTATCTCTAATATTATAATGGGAGAAGGCCTTAGTGTCATTTGTGAATCTATCAACGTGTGTGATGTACATACATAACTAATATGAAGGAGGTTTCAGGTTCGAGCCCTCACTATGTCAGAATTTTTTTTATTTTTTATTAAGACGTACATCACACGTGCAACTCCAACTCTCCCATTATACTGTTTATACTTTAAAAAAATATTAACTTACGCATTGCACGTGCAACTCCAACTCTTCTATTATACTTTTTATACTTAAAAAGAATTATTCAGACGTTCATCGCACGTGTTAAATACTAGTTGTAATTAATGGGAGAGTTGGAGTTGCACGTGCAATACACGGATTTGTATGTTGACAACATTACAGCTCTAACTCTTCCATTATAATATTAGAGATAATAATAACAATGATAATAATAATAATAATAAATACAAAGAAGGCACACTAATTTAGACTAACTAGTACTTTACACGTGCGATGCGCGTCTTAATAAATATAGTTTTTTTAAAAGTAAAAATTAGACGTAGTCTGGATTTGATCTAAAACCTCATTTACAATAGCTATGCACGTGCGTTGCACTGGTTGGTAGATGGACAAATTACACTAAGGCCTTCTCTCATTATAGTAGTAGAGATTACACAACCATTGGAGTTGCCAACACTTGGAAGCTAATTATAATCCGTAAAATCTCATTTTGATCCATATATTTAGGCTCTGTTTGACATTACTTTTGGAGAGTCCAAATTTTTTTAAAGTCCCAAAAGCAGTTTGATTTTTTTTTTTATTGTATGTCATTTTTCGAAACTATTTGCATAATGATGACAGTTGCCAAACTATTTGCTCTCGATGACTCAACAACTAGACTCGCCATTCCCAACGATGAGCTTAGTTATTTTGTGCTCGCTGTTGGGACACGGCGTGTGTAGTTTTTTTTTGAAAAACTTGTCGTTCCCAACGGCAAATTTAGTTCAAAATTTTCAAACAAGACTCGTTGTTTCCAACGGTGAACAGATTTATACTAGACTCACTAATGGAAACGGCGAGTTTAGTTCAAAAATATTTTGTATGGAGGTCTTTTTTTTTTAATTCATTAAGTCCAATAGAGAGTTTCACTCTTTGTGAAATTTCATTTATCCTCGCTGTTCTCAACAACGAGTCTAGTATAATGAACCTCGCTGTTGAGCGACGAGTCTTGTTTTATAATTTTGAACTAAACTCGATGTTCCCAACAACGAGTATAGTATAAAGAATCTCGTCATTCCCAACAGCGAGTCTTGTTTGATAATTTTGAACTAAACTCACTGTTCCGAACATCGAGTTTCTCCAAAAAAAAGAAAAATAGGCCCCCCGTTCTAACGGCGAGCACAAAATAACTAAACTCGCCGTTGGGAACGACAAGTTTAGTTGTTGAGTTCCCTAGCGCAGATAGTTTGACAACTGACATCTTTCTGCAAATAGTTTCAAAAAAAGGACATATATTATATAAAAAATCAAGTGGTTTGGGTTAAAAATAGGTGTTTGACAATTTTTCAAAAAATCTCGTTTGGGCAAATAGATTTTTAAAACCTGCATTTTTTCTTCAAAATTCCACCACACTAATTTGAGGCTTTGGGCTTCTAAGAAAAAGATTTTTAAAAAGGAGATCTCAGATTCGAGACTACTAATAAAGAAAAAAAACCCCTCTTTCTAAAGAATCTAAACCTAGGCAACACCAAAATATCAAAAAATTATTTGATTATGAAACAAATACGAAGAAATATATTCACATGCTACTTTGTTCTCATGCATAATTCATGTTCAATCATTTCTTCCTCCCAAAATTTTTCCACCGTCATTCAGTTCTTCATCACAACAAGAGGAAAAGACGGAAAGTTATCTCTTTCTCTTTCTCCTCTTTAGTCTCTTTTCCCTCACACTGCTCACTCTTTAGGATTTGTTCTCCATCTTCTCAACCCTAAAAATCAGAAAATTTAAAATAGGCAAAATTTAAAAAAACTGCACAAAACTTTTGGCCAGTTTAAAAAAACTACACTATTTTTTTTTTTATTTAAAAAGGACACGTACAATGTTTAAATAAGGTTCACTGGGTTAGTTAGGATTAGGATTGGGTTAGGGTAGGGTTTAAAAAAATCACTTTCATCTTTCATTTGTGTTTAAAAAAACCACACTCATCTTTTATTTGTGTTTAAAAAAAACCACTTAACTAATCAGATATTTAAATAAACCCCCCGAACTAACCCTAACTCTAACCTACACTACTAATCGGAATGGATATAACGGCGTATCTATCCCGGCGTTTATACCCAAACGCCGCGATAGATCGTCTTATAATATTTTTTTTTAATAGCGGGCCTCTATAACGGCGGTGATATACTACGCCGTTATATATATAATATATAACGGCGGTTGTATCAGAACCGCCGTTATAGGTACGAGCGCATAATTATAATTAGCTAGAGCGCTAATTAGCTTTAGTTCGTTTTGTGAAAATAGAATTGTGAAAACATAATTAGCGCCCCCCCCGCTCCGCTCTTCGTTTCCCCCCAAAAACGAAAACCCTAATCCAGCGCCAACTCCAGCTCCGCTCTTCGTTTCCCCCCAAAAACGAAAACCCTAATCCAGCGCCGCTTTTCGTCTTCCCGCTCCGCTCTTCGTTTCCCCCAAAATCGAAAACCCAAATCAAAATCTCTGTCTCGAAAATCTCCGTCTCGAAAATCTCTCTCTCTCTCTCTCTCTCTCTCTGACCAGTCGACCTCTCCACATTCGGCGCATCTTCCCCTCTCCCCATTCGGCTTCGTCTCCCCACACGGTTGCAGTCGCCCTTCTCCATTCAAGAAGAAGCTCCGTGTGGATTCATTCTCTATTTGATTGGTACGTTTCACATCCTCTTAGTTCTGATGTCACTTTCAATTTTTCGGGATTAGGGTTCTGTTAACTTTGCTTAATTTGAAATGGTGGCCATCTGAGAAGTGTGATTATGCGACTTGTATTTTGGGGACATTGTGGTTTTGGGGATGTGGGTTTTTGTTGGCATTGGTGATTGAATAAAGGGTTGGTTTGTGATATGGGATTGATTGTCTTGATTTGGCTTGAAATTTTATGGAATTAATTTCTTTTTATTTTTATCTCTGTTGTTATGTGGACTGTATAAATTCTGATTTTACTTTTTTTTTTTTACAGGAGGTCCTTCAGCTTCTACCTCTCCAGGTATGAATACATTGAATAGATGTTTGTTATTCATTGATTTGCTTTCTTGGTCCATAGGCTCTTGATATAACTAGAGATCGAAGGGTGTAGTTCTCTGCATAATAGGTGGACCTAAAAAGCTAATGAATAAATGTGTTAGGCATTTCAAATATGGATATAGAATTGAGAACGAGATGCTTAAAATATAACTTTTGAATGATTAGTCTGCTGCATTCTAATCAGGACCAATTTCAATTTGTAATGACAATACCATTTGTTCCCCAGAGAGTAAGTAAGATGGGGTCAGGTTATCCCATTTTCCCCTCCTCTATTATTATGTACTTGTAAAAAAAATATGAAATACAAACTATCCTCTGCTCTTAAGCACTGCTATAGATCAATTTTCCGGTTTTGGTTTTAAACTGAAATTTTCAGGCCCTAAAGAGTGTAAGAAGTAATAATAATATAATTAAATAATCAAGTGAATATATTCAACAATTTACAAACATTATTTGTTAGATTTAAATGAAACTGCAACGATTAATCCCAATCATGCTCCTGCCTAGTCCATGATATTTCTTATAAATAATGTACAGCTAAAGAGATGATTAATCTCAGATCAAGACTGAAGGTAGTCTTTTGATATATCCTACATATGTTTTTACCTTTTACAACTGCATATGATTTCATTTCAATAACCTGCATATAGTTAATTTACTACATTCTACATATATTACTCTTCATAATCAGTATAAAGATTTTCTATATATCAGTCATTTATATACATACATATATTTCAATTTAATAAAGAGTTTCTTTGTATCTGCATAAGGGTTACACTCTATATTTGTGCATGTTCTCTTCAACTCAGTGAAAAGGAATTTTTGGATACATTATATATATATATATATATACACACACACACACAACTTTATATCAGAAAAGGGAAATTTCTTATATATATACATTTACACAGTGAAAGGAACTTTCTGCATCTTTTATGTTTCTGCATAAGCTTCATTTTAATCTTGATTGGTTCACAGCTGGAAGTAAGTCATTATATTATTAGTTTATGTCTTGAGCGTGTCTTTCATGTACAAATTATCTCTTTTATTGACCAATTGTAGTTTATGTGCATCATTTTGAAGGCATTTAAGATGTTGTATGTCTATTTCGAGGACAGCTTAAGACACTTGATTGGTTTGGATCTTTTATAGCCAGAACT
Organism: Hemerocallis citrina; assembly: GCA_017893485.1. Lineage (NCBI taxonomy): Eukaryota > Viridiplantae > Streptophyta > Magnoliopsida > Asparagales > Asphodelaceae > Hemerocallis > Hemerocallis citrina. The sequence goes on from CM030358.1 coordinate 84,920,200, forward strand.
TACACTAGAATCATACTGTATGAGTTTCGACAAAAAATTGGAATTTGGATCAGTACATATATAGCGACTAAAAGAAGAGAATATTATACTGGATTAGAAGTACACTTAGTTAGTTTGTACTTCTAATCTTTCCTAGTTTGTATTTCAAATTCTTACAACATTCTATATGCCTTTACTCCACATGTTTTTTTAAAGCATTTTTTCTCATAAGTCATAATAATTAAGCTGAATATGTTCTAGGATATTGTGCAAATAATAGGTATATTTCTTCCCTTTTTTTGCTTTCATTCTATTTGCATTGGTACAAAAGAGGCTGAAAACAGTTATTGAAACATAGCATTTTCATCTTAGTTAATATATGTTAAAGCACAGACTATAAATAATTGCATTTCTCAAATCAAATAAATCTGGAGCCCACCAAAGAAGCAGAGGCTAATCAGTAGAGGCACTGGAAGAGGGTCCATAGATGGGCCTAAATATCATTTCCTAGTAATTAAGTTAATTAATTTTCATTATGGAAAGATAAAACCATTAACATGGGTTTAATGATGACACTGGATATGGGAGAATGGTGCTTCACATGATTAAGGCACACCATTTGACAACTGTCTGCCTCTATTATATTAGGCAACGGCTCCTTGGGGATTGAGGGGATTCTTCTAATGTTGTGATTTTAAGTGTACTAGTAATGATTAGGGTGCCCCCATAAGGGGGCATACCTTCTTAGGTTATAGTTTTATGAGAATCCAGGGTTGATTGTATGTTTTAATAAAATAGAAATCTTATACTTTATTAAATATAAGTCTCATATACTAATTGCTATAATTAGTGGTACATGGAGGTTAAATTCCTAAATAACTTTGTAATGGTGAGTGGCTGGTTAGTGAAGGTGCTAGTACCTCTCTCTCTATCTCACCTTCTTTCTTTTTGTAAGGGAAAAAGATAGAATAGCTTTTTCTCTTAAGTAGGATGAAGATTGATGGTGCCTACATTATTATATTTATGTACCTTAATCTTTTGTGTGATCTATATTATTAGTAGATAGTTATTTATATGAGTTCAGAATTAAACATCAGAATTCAGAACCTTTGCTACTGACAGAGTTTCCTATCGATCAATCTATCTGCTAGCGTGATGTATCAAGCAAGTGTTTCGATCTTTTTCTCTTTAGTCGGATGAAGATTGATGGTGCCTACATTATTATATTTTGTACCTTAATCTTTTGTGTGATCTATACCATCAATAGATGGTTCTTTATATGAGTTCAGAATCAAACATCAGTTGCTATTGACAGTTTTTCCTATCGACCAATCTATCTGCTAGCGTGATGTATCTAGCAAGCGTCTATGGCTTGCTAGTTTTTGAATGTGCAAAAGGATTCTTCTAATGTTGTGATTTTAAGTGTACTAGTAATGATTAGGGTGCCCCCATTAGGGGGCATACCTTCTTAGGTTATAGTTTTATGAGAATCCAGTACATGTTTGATACCTATATTTGATACCTTGAGTCGTGACTATAACTACACTTTGGTGTGGTGGATGCACACCCAAACACTAATCAGATCTACACCCTGAAATTCTACATGCACTATTTCTGAAGGGTCACACAGATTGTGTGAGCTGGTTTCAAAGCCTTAAAAACACCAATCAGAAACCCCCTCCAAAGTGTATACACATTGGTTTATGTATCTCCCTAGATTTAAACTGCTTCTATACATAGGTTTCATCAACAGACAATTTGATTGCATCCTATTAAATCCAAAGTAACAACAAATCAGTAGATAACTTCAATAATTTCATAAAAACTAAATGTACATAATTATTAACAGTGAGTGACTCATATTTTTCATTTAGACTGCTACATTATACTGAAATATGGATTGGTTGTTTGGAACATTATACATACAAAAAAGAGCCGTTCATGTAAGGAGGATGACTATCTGATATTCTTAGATATACTGCAATATGAATAGAATCCTAAGTTAATGAGGATAACTTTCAGGTACTCTGTAGTCTAATTGACAACTTAGAAATAGCTTTGCTTTTCAAATGCTTAGAAGTGGCAACAGGCCTATAGCCACCAGGTTTACAATATAATTTACAATTCACTTGCTCCAGCTGCTAATTGATTCCTCGAACCTAATAGTGCATATGATTGCTTTATCAACCATAAATTGTTTGCTACATTTTGTGGTATCTTTCATCCAAGAGAACAGATAAATCTATAAATAAGTAGTATATATAGATGTTTGAGTCAAGGAAGTATCTTTCTTTTAATCATACTATAAGATGGTGAACAGTCATGAAATCACTAGGTTGATATTAAATATAAACAGTTATTCAAACGTTTTAATGATTTGGTTCTCTTGAATACATGACTGTATCATATACAGATGTAATTTCCGACATCAAAGATTGCAGCTTCTTCTGTATTCTGAAGAATTTCAGCAGTTGGGTTTGGTTGCAAAGAACATATATGCGATAAAAACCTAGTAATAACTCTTGTTAGAAAACTGATAGGAGTGCAGTGAATGGAGCAAAGAGAATTAAGACATACATTGAAACATTAGAAGGAAACAACATCTGTTAATTTGATAGAACAGACCATTCTTGTAGTAATAACAGAGTTTGGAACAAGTTACACCAACAATGAGCTCCATCAAAACTCATGCCAACTAAAAGAAAGAGAAGCAAACCAACAGAAATGGAAGAACGATCACCTCATTGCAGTCCTTTAATAAAACTGAAAATGTTTAATATTATATGCATCTTAAGGTACCTGCATTAGGCTAATTTTCAGTTTTGTCATCATCACTGTCATCAGACTGCAATAGTGCACTATTGCTGTACATGTTGTATATAGTCATAGCAGATATTATCTGATAAGTTACTGGTTTCTTTGCTCTTCATTCTTAGCGAGTGTTTGTCCTTCATTAAAAATGCTTAAAACAACCCATTTGGTCAATTTTAACATGCATGCTAAGTAGAAATTATTACTGAAATATGTGCATCTGATATAAGCATAAACAGTTGTACTCAGAAGCCGTGACAGAGAAACAATATTATAGAACCATTTTCAGGGTTTAAAAAAAAAAGTTTGGTTTGGGTGACATGGTTTCAATCACAGGTATTTGGTTCTTGTGCATCTACCTCCAGTCGTACATTTTTTCCGGATGTGTTGAAGATGCAAGCCAAGATGCAGGGTGAGATTGACGGTTTGAAAGATATGATTGCTTCTTTAATCTCCCAACAAAATCAGAACTCTAACAATCCAGTACATGGAACTGTAAGTATTCAACAATATTTTATGATATTAGTATGAAATTTAACTATTGCATTTTACTTGTGTGGTGCCTAGTGTAGTGAATAATCTAATAAATGACACTATTGTGAATTATACAGGGCCAACGAATTCCATCGACTTCTAGTCACGCACATACATCTGGGCAAAATATCAGTGGGAATCAAAGCAATGCCGAGCCGCTTCAGTAGATTTTACCATTGTTGAGTTAAATTTGGACATTAGTCTTTTTATGTTTTGTTGAAACAGAATTTATGCTTTGTTAAAGAAATTGATGTATAACAAGTATATTTCTAACTCTTTGTATGACCATTTTTAGACAAGTAATTATTGTTTATTGTGGTCCATGATTATATAGTTGTTTATTATGCTGCTATTAGTGTTTTTAAGATTTGAACGTTCAAATTTGATATGACTACAGATATTTTGAGTTTGTGTCATTTTTTAAATAGTGGGAAAAACCCGAAACTCCCTATCAATCAGTTTTGAGATAAATATGCCGGGAGGATCCACCAATCGTGGTGAATTATAAAAAAAAAAAGAACCAATCCCGGCGTTTAGGAACACCGGTATAGCATATCGAAATGATTCAGAAAATATACGCGCATGTGTCTATCACGGCATTTATGAAGCGCCGTAATAGACCTACGGACTGTAACGGCGGACTTAAAAAGCGCCGTAATAGACCTACGAATTGTAACGGCGCTTTTAAACAACGCCGTCATAGGGCAACGAGCTGTAACGGCGGTTCAAAAATACGCCGTTACAAGCAATACGCTATAGCGGCGTTTTTAAGAAGCGCCGGCATAGGCATATAACATATAACGGCGTTTTGTAGGCCGCCGTTACAGGTCATAGGCCTATAGCGGCGCCTTGCCAGGCGCGCCGTTGTAGGCCTACGGTCTGTAACGGCGGTCTACAAAAGCGCCGCGATAGACCCGTGATCTGTAACGACGGTCGATGCAACGGCGCTTCTCGCGGCGGTATTTAAAACGCCGCTACCATCTATGGCGGCGTTTATAAACGCCGCCATAGACAGAAAAAAACGCCGCGATAGGCGTTCCGTTTAGTAGTGCTAACTAATCCAGCAGACCTTATTTAAATATTGTGTCCTTTTTTTTTAAAAAAAAACTTTAGTGTAGTTTTTTTAAACTGGTCAAAAAATTTGTTTAGTTTTTTTAAATTTTGCCTTTTAAAGTATAAAAGAATTCAACTATTAAATTTATGCAATTAATTAGAAATATTAAAGTGAAAAAAAAGTAGTTAAAATTTTTTTAAATTCTTTAACATGTCAATTATTTTACAAGAGGTTTTTAATTTTTATTATTGGAATTTTTTTTAAATCACTGCAGTTTTCTTAATTATTTTCAGTAAATAATTATTTATAAAAAAATATTTTTATCATTCGAACAATAATTTTGCAACTGTTGTTGCTAATCAGTTCTAGTTCATAAAAAAAGCTTTTTGTTCGCTGCATTTTGGGTCCACTGCACTTCTAGCTCACGACAAAGCAGAATAGAGCCTTATACAAAAGGAGGGTTGCTTAATATCAATGATAATAATTTCTCCCACTGAGCATATTTTGTTCGCATTGTATTTGAGTTTTTCTTCCCTCATTGCGAGGGCTTATTCTAGGATGCATCCCTCTTCTTTATGCAGTCTTTCATTCTCTCTTACGCTGTAAGCATAAGAGCCTTTGTTTCAATTTCAATAAATAAAAATTCAGTAGAAAAATGGTGTTTAATATGACTATATTTTCAAGTTTGGGGTCATGCTAAATTTTTTTGAATTTGTCTACCTTATTTTCGCTACCCAATAATTCATTAGAAAAATATTTTAAATTTGTCTATGCATCAGCTTCACGCCAACAACATAACCAAATAAAAGCGTGATTGCATATAAAAAGAGTGAGCTAGTGACTGTGTCACTACTGAATAAGAGGTCGAGTGTAGTGAGGATTTTTATAGTTGTTAAGAAAACAAAAATAAATGATAATCAATAAAAAGTTTTTAAATAATTACAAGGGTGGGAAAACAAAAATCTTGGAGTCAGATCGAAAATGAGTGGGTTAAACTTTGACTTTCAGCAACTATTAGTGCCGGTCTGGGCAAATTGCACAGATTAAAATAATTTTGACAGACTTATAAAATTATATGAAACTCAAATAATGCAATGATGATATGTATTGTGTCGCTTTTCAGTTTATCTTATTTAATTTATTTTGTTCGGAAAACCCAAATGATGAGTTTTTAAATTTATTTTGTTTATATTCTTCGAAACAACTAAGTGATATTTCATCAATTCATATTTCTTTATTATCATGTACATGCTATCATACGTGTACAATAACTATAGTTCTTAAATGAAAACATAACAAATCTTAATTTGACGGGGGGGACCATATTCAACACCGACACAACATCAAGAAATAGATCCAAGGTCCGTAAATTTAGAGATGCCCCTTAACTATTTCAATTACAATATAACCAAAGATGACAGATCTACAGAATAACAAATTCACATTTTCAAACCAAAGAACATCATTCCATATTTCTATTCAATTGAAAGCAAAGAAAAAAATCGAATAATTACCGAAGTTGGACCGACGATGCAGTGACAGGTGGGGTTGTGGCCCGAGACTCCTCCTTCATGTACTCCACTATCTCATTCTCCACAGCATGCTTCTCAACCGCCTTTCCTCTCAAATCAACCATTTCCTCTTAAATCATTCCCTTTCAAATAAAAAAGATTCAACGTCAGAAACACATTAAGTAGCTTATATTAATTGTAATTTATATCTTCCATACACTCTACTAAATGCATAGATGTAGAAATTGTATTTCTGGATTGCTTAATGAGGTTATTTGATAATTATGTTCCATAATAAGTTAGTTTCCTATTAGAACCCTTCTTACTTGCATAGTCATGTTCTCATGGTAATCTACATATCCTATAAACATTTGTTCTTACTTGCACAGTCGAGTTCTCTTGGTATCCTATAAACATTCGTTCCAATGATAGCTTATATGAATTTGATTAAACCACTATGGAATTTATTGCTCATGACGGAATTTATTGCTAACCTCCCTCCATCCCTTCCTCCCTAACTCCGGTTCCAAATTCATAATCCAAACCCGAACTTCTTCCCCCCCCCCCCCTCTAAACCTTAAACAAAACCCTATTTTGTTCTCTCTTCCCCCTCTAAACCTTAAACAAAACCCTATTTTCTTCTCTCTTTCTTCGACTCAATAGTCCATTCTTTTCAAACCCCAAACCTTATCTCTTTCTCCGGTGTAGCCAACCTAATCCATGACTTCTGGTTAATGTAATGCAACTAAAGAAAATGTTTTTTTCTTTTCTATTTCAACACCCATTCCAAAATAAAACATAAATTAATAAACATTCATTAAGCAATCAAGTTGGGACTAATGTAAAGGCATAATAAGAAAACTGAAGAATGTCATCATGAAATCTAGAGCTATGCAATGAGTATGATGCAAACATAGCTGAAACATACATCAAAAAATGAAAATTGCAATTTCATAGCCAAGAGTAACAACTTTTTTTAATTCAACTAATCCATAAACAAACAATTCTGATAAAGACAAAACTTTACCTGTAACACCACGCAAAATTGGGTAATGACAATTTTGCCCTCGTGTGTTATGCACGTGTATTTTGTACTGTTACGAGTAACATTCGTAACATATTTTTATATAAATGTCATACGTATCTTATATTCTTATTATTTATATATTTTTCGTTTTCTCAAAACTCATTTCAATCTTATTTTTAGCCAACTCAAACATTTATTTTAATCCTTGTGTTTTACATACATTGCACGTATTTTCAATACATGTGTCATTAAGTATATTTTCTGTTACGTGAAATATCGTAACATTATTAAATATACATGTTTTGTATTTTGACTGCTTTTCGTTCTCTCAAATTAATTTTTAATATTTAGCACGTGCATTGCACGTAAATTTTTATGTGCATTTTTACTTATAAAATTTTCTAAGATGACAAGCACATTTTTATTCTCATTTTATTTGTCACAAACTGTATTATTTATTTTCTAATTAAAAACCCAAAGGCCAAATAGAAGACTCTAAGCTCAGTAAAATAAATAAATAAAAATGAACCAAGCCCATCAGAGGAAGCCCACTAGAAATTCATTAAAAAGAAGATGCTCATTAAGTTATTCTACTTTAAATAAACACTTTTATATCCTGCACTTGTCATGTAACAAGTATATATAGTTAGGCTATAAACAAATAATTAAACAAATGAATGAGAGAGTGTGCACATGTGAGAAATCCAAGGGTTAGCCAATTCATGAAGGAGATGAAGAGTTTGGATTTAATTTTGATAATGAGCATTTATATTTTGGGCAGTGGGTGTCTCTTCATTCACCCATTTAACCCTGTAAATACCACCTCATTTCTTCATGAAATCTTATACGAAAAATAAAAGAGAAACAAAAGATAAGAAAGATAAGAAAAGAAAGAGAGAGTTGTTTGAGTTCTTACTTGGAGGAAGAAAGGCTTGCTAGGAAAAGAAGGGAGTCCCGTTCTTGGAGCTAGAAGCAACTTCTAGGAGTCTTCTTCCACATTAGAATCTTCATTGAGGTGGGTGTCTTCTTGAACTTTCTAAAGTATAGTATCATGCATATGTAGGTAAAGTGATATATAAAATTGATATGCATATGAGTAGTGATTAAATTGTAATGATGATATTTAAAATGAAAATGCATGCTAATTGAAAGATTGTCATGAAAATAAGTTGATTGATGTTATCTGATTGTATGGTATTATATCATGATTAAATTAAATGATTTGAATATAGAATTGTACACAAAGCTGCTAATCCATGCAAATAAAGTTACTGTTTTGAGTTTTGTTTGCACATCAGAAAATTGTATTTAATAAAACAGTCCGAATATAGAGCTAATTTTTTTTAGAGCATCTTGTATGTGTTAGGAACATCCCTTTTAAAATTGTTAGGTTTTGTGACAAATTAACAATTGGGAATTAGGGTTTATCTCTAAATCTAAGTTGCTTGAGATATTCACCCTAGGTATCAAGATTGGAATACCTAGACTGCTATCACAAGCCAGTATTTATTCCTAAATACTGGTTTGGGTATCGGGTTATAAGCCCACAAACCTGCGTTCCAATATCCAATCAATTGTACGTTCATTACACGTGTTACACATATGCACGTGCTATATTTATATAGAGAGAATATACCAATATATCCAACAATCTCCTCCTGATCAGTATACAACTGACTGGCTGATAGCAGTCCATAAAGGAAAAGCATCATAAAGGTATAGTTTCATAAGAACCAATAGAATTATAAAACTGAATAGTTCAATCAAGACTAAACCAATATAATTAACTAGTTCCAAACCATATCCAATTCAGAATAGTTCAAAAAGACTAAACCAACTGGAATAATCTGTCATAGTTTCAAAATCAAACAAAGCAAATAAACTTCAAGAACAAAATATGAGTTTTAAGCTCATGAACACAAGAGTCTTAAACTCAACAGAAGTTTTACCAAGCAAGTGACTAATTTATTCTCAAAAGAAATAAATTGAAATTCTATCATTGCACACTGCTTTATGTTTACTCCTCCATTTTGAGCAAATCATTATTTTTGAAATCTATGTTGACAGATTCAACTCCTCCATCTTTGCTAGCTTATTGAAAATAAGAATATCAAGAGACACATCTCTAAGAATTCCAACAATTTCACAAAGTATCTAGTTCCACAAAAGAACTTAGTACAATTCATAATTAGCTTAGCAAAAATGTAACGCAAGCATCACAATCAAGTATCTTTAATAAGTATAGTACATGAACTTTATAGTTTCTACACAAGAACCATACTATGTTTCATATTGGAATGAAAAGACTGCCGTTTCAATCATGGTTTAACATTGAATCATCAAAATTGGAATGAAACATGTATCCATAAAAGATATATCATCAAAATTGGAATGATATTTATGACAATTTAATCATCGGAAACACATCGACAAGTTTTCATGTTTCGTATTGGAATAATATGATTATTCTAAGTAAATTTCCTAGATATATAATACCATCAAAATTGGAATGACATTATATATTTGTGGAATTTATGTCGAATCATCAAAATTATCTAAAACATGTCAACTGCCTAAAATTGATGCTTAAGCTTGAACTTCTCTATGGCTCCAATTGGATTCTAAATTTCAAAACAACTTGGATGTTAAAGCTTTTTACTCAATAACTTTCAACTCCACTTTCCCCCACAGTTTTGATAATTAGATCACTTTCAAGTCTCATAGCAAGAGCATTAGCCATACTTGTCGCAATTGCACTTTATCTATGAGAAAGTTCAACTAGGCTTCTTTAAGCCTTAATATACTCCTCTTACTATTATAGAGTGAGTTATGAGCTACAGTGCATTGTAGCTTGATAGTCGCATAACAGAATTAGAGAGTTACTTATACTTAAACTTCTTAATGGATAACTAGCAACAATTTCTTCAATCCACTCAGCCTTTTTCCCTGCAGAGGATTACACATAGAGGTCTGATTTCATGGATGATAGCACAGTGCCTGTTTACTTTTTATTTCCATAACATTTCTGTTTCTCCTAGTGTAAACACATATCTACTAGTTATCGACTTTCACTAAATTCTGAGCAACATAATGCATCAGATCAGCCATTCATTCGAAGAATGACTAGAATAGTACAAAGCAAACTCTTGAATACTACTCAGGTATCTCATTAGCCTCTTAAGGGCACTCAAATGTGTATGGGATTATTAGTGAATCTGCAGATCATACCTACCTCAAAGGCTATGTCTATTCTAGTGCAGATCTTTGTATACATGAGACTGTCAATTCCCTTAAAATGATCTACATGTCTCATAGTTGCACCATCATTAGGTGTCAACCTTTTATCATAATCATAAGGTGTTTCAAAACAAACTTTCTTTCAATCACTATATCCCCACTTTTGAAACACATTTTGATTTGATGAGTTTGACTAAGAGTTATCCCTTGCCAACTGAAAACTCACCCTTATACCTATGGTGTCCACATTACCTAGGTTTTCATGTTGAATTCTTTGAATAGCACAATTTTAACTTCATTTTTAATAAAGAGGTCACTTCCAAGAACATGCATATCAACAGAACAAGTAAATAATAGCCACTATATTTGATACACCACAAAGTTGAAGGCACTGATCTGAATTACTTGATTCATATACTAGGCTCTTTCAAAAATTTGTCAAATTATTTATTCGTTGGCTATACATGTTTTAAGAATATACAATGATTTTACTAAATTGTAAATCTTGTTCACTAAACATATTAGTTCAAAACTTTCCAGTACAAAACTGTTCAGTACAAGACATCAAGTACAAAGCCTTTTAATTATCCTTTATGAATGACAAAATTTTCAATAGATGTAAGGGTAAGAAGAATACTTATTGTAGCAATATGACAAACATGTGAGTAGACATCAAATAAATCTACCCCATTTTTCTTAGTCAATCTGTTAGCTACTAAAAAGCATTAAAATTGCTACTGAACAATCAAAATTAAGTTTCTTCTACAAAACCCCACTTACTTACTATAGTTTTAGCCCCTTTCGGCAGATCAACTAAATTAAAATATTATTGTATGACACAGAATCATCTCATTGTCTACTAAAGACTCTTCTTAGCTCATTTGTCATTCAGGTTTTTAAGTGTCAGTAAGGCTAGTTCTTGATTCCAACTGTGAATCATTGAACATGTCTGTAGGACTAGATTATTTCATATATTTATCTTTGATGAACATATCCTCAAAGAACTTTGCAAGTCTAGATTCTTCTAACACAAATTAGATTGATCCAACATCTGTCCACTGAGCTACATTCTGCACTTTCTAAACACACACAAATATTTGTTGTAGGTCCTACTTTAGGCCTTCTAGGGTATGTACTCTAACAAAAGTATCACAACACACATTTTCTCTTTAACAAACTGTTTGTGTTTTCATACCATGATTTACAAGGTGTATTCAATTTAGAGTGTAGTAACACATTAGAGATATGATTAACAATACAACATCACTCATAATTACACAAGACAAACAACAGTCAATAATATAGAATTCAACATTTCACTAAGTGTTTGATTCTAACTTTTATCAATACCGTTTGACTGTTGTAAGTAGAGTGCACTAGTGATTATGCCCAATGCAAACTTCTCTAAACTTGTTAAAACATATTCACTACCTCTATCAAATCTGAACCCTTAATTTTTAGCATTTAACTATAATTTTTAATTCATTAAGAATAACAAGTGCTTCATTCTTCATATATATGACAGACTTATATTAATCATCTACAAAAGAGATTAAATACTTCTGACCAACAATCGTCTCATCTAGTCACAAATCTACTGAGATCACAAATATCAGAATGCATTGACTCAAGAAGTTGTGTGCTCCTAGAGACCATACTAAATGATTTTCTAGTGATTATAATCTGAGCACAACTTTCATATTTGTCATATTTTAATGGAGTGTCATTTAGTAGGGCTATGGGTTTTAACAAGAACAAACAATTTAATATATAGTTCATAGTGATTCTAAATTTCAAAACAACTTGGATGTTAAAGCTTTGACTCAATAGCTTTTAACTCCATTTCCCCACAGTTTTGATAATTAGATCATATTTCCTCACAAACAATTGAATATATAGTTCTCAAATCTTAGCCAATTATGCTATGTTCAAGAACACAATTAGAACTATTATTATTAATTGTCTCATTTGTTAAACTCAACTTATACATACGATTGACAATATATGCAATTTATAAGAGTTAATACAAAATTACTCTATCACATTTTTCAAAAATTATTTGCTTTCTCTAATGGTTCTAACAATGTCCACTAGCTCAAACACATTGAGCAAATAGTTCTTTCCTTTACTCATTCTTCATCATCTTCATAACGTTAAATGAGATAATGACTAACATATTATAATTGAACTTTGCACACACAGTACAATGAATGAGAGGGAACACAACGTAACTAGTAGAGTCATATTCTACATTAAGAGATGCTCTCTCCTAAGTTACAGACATTTGTTATACATCTTATACAATTTTATTTTATTTTAAATTTTAGAGAAGCAAATATGTAATCTCACACAAACTGCAAACAATGGATTTGTCAAAATAGCTATACACATAGTATGATAAAATACTTAACAACCCTAAACATGCTAGTTTTCCAGAGCGAGAATAACTATGATCTAAAACTCTCAATCATATGATCAAACGCACAAAACGTTAACACATTCATCACATGAAAAATACTGAGAAAATTAAAGTAGATCATACCGACACTTCAAGTTAGAAGTGTTTTTCCAAATTCGATGGAGAAGCCTGCGTAGTGCAGACTTATCATACCATGATGCAAATCCATCGTCTCCAACATACACAATTTGTAGGTAACATTAAAGTTCCTACATTCATCAAATTGTTAAAAATTAGCCAATTAAACAAATTATTAGCACAATCTAATTCTAGCAACAATTTAATTGGAGATCCGATTTTTATAGTCAACATACAATTTAACTTATCAAAATAGATATTGTGTTTTAGCACATAGCCAAAACAACTGTTCAACTTGTATTTAATTAAATAAGTGATTAATACAGTCTTGAACTTAAACACTTAGCATCATATTAATTCCATAATTCAAAATAAACTCGAAACGAATGTTTTGAACTTCCAACACATAGCAAAATATTTAACAGAATTTTAATACGAGGAAAGTAAAGAACTTATCTTTCACTGTCTCTTCCACTTCAATTGATTAGAGTCAAATCTATTTTGAAACACATCCGATTTATCCCGTATTGCACCCAAAACACCACACACCAATCGATAGACTCAATCTGAATTCGGGATCTGATCAATCCCAAGAGCACCAAAGATCCTCTCTTCAATCCCAAACACAAAACTTCCAAATCTTTCAAGGAACAAATCATATCTGAATCAACCATTAACCAGATCACACACAGTGATCGGAAAAAGGAAAGGGAAGGATCACGGCTGGTGAAGGCGACTTCGTTGGCTCGCGGCAACATCGACGATGCTGGCGGAGGTGGCCTGCGTCGACATCGTCGATAGCGGCAACGGGGACAAGGATCTGGATCTGGATGCGCTCAGAACGATGCCAAGGGGGAAGGGCTCGCTGGCGACGTGGCCCCCTTTGGTCTGCGATGAAGGCGACGAACATCAAGGCGCTCGCTGGCGACAAGCCCCGATGGATCTCGAGTTGACTACCTCGACGTGGATCAACAACACGCGACGAGTCAACAAGGAGGAGGCGACGGACGTGAGCGACTCCGACGGTGGCTCCGAGGGCTTCGACAAGATCCGAGGGCTTCAACAGGATCTGACGAGATCCAACAAAGCTCCGTTTCCCTCTTGATTAATCTCACGAATTGATTATAAATATCTCAAGATTGTTAGGTTTTGTGAGAAATTAACAATTGGGAATTAGTGTTTATCTCTAGATCTAAGTTGATTGAGATATTCACCCTAGGTATCAAGATTGGAATACCTAGACTGCTATCACAAGCTAGTATTTATTCCTAAATACTGGTTTGGGTATCAGGTTATTAGTCCACAAATCCGCGTTCCAATATCCAATCAATTGTATGTTCATTACACGTGTTACACATATGCACGTGCTATATTTATATAGAGAGAATATACCAATATATCCAACAAAAATTTCATAATATTTGGAGGTCATTTACAATTTTAATAAAATCTAAACTCAGAACTGGTTAGTAGTTGACTAGTTGCTAGAAATCCGTACACATTTCGGTTTTTGATCAATTCAGCATTGTAAATGAAATAATTTGAGAAAAGTCAGAACTAAGAAGTTTTAGTAGACTCGTTAACCTTTCTGAAAAGTCAAAGAAATCAAATTTTCATAAAGAATTGAATTTTATATGAATTTTACAAGACTATACAGCGGTATTATTTCAGTATTTCGATCCTACTGCATATTTTGAAGAATTCAGGGTTATAGATACAGTATTTTGAGGAAACTTGTAACTAAGAAATTATAGTAAAATTTTACACCTTTATTTTGATATAAATAATGCAAAGTTTCATGAAGTATATGATTTTCTATGATTTTTACAAATAGCATGAAATGCAGTTTCTGACTTTGAATTTACTGTTTTGCAAATGATACTTAAACGAAGTGATTGAAAATATATTCTTGCTGTTTTAAGTTATATTTTGGGAAAATAAAGATCATATTCATGCTTAGATGAGATGTGAATATATATATATATATATATATATATATATATATATATGGTTAATGATGTTAGGAATTGGTATAAAATAAATCAAAGGAAAATAATGAGATGAGTTTTCAATGATGAATTTTAAGAGATTATGTTTTAATCTTAATTTATTTGTTTGAGAAAGTTTTGATGAATATGAAAAGTGTATTGTAAAAATGAATAGGTTGAGATTGTACTTGTTGATGAATAAATAAGAATGAATGAATGAATTTGAATGAATTATGAATACATGAACATGAGTTATAAGGGTATGAGTACCCTAAGTTGTTGAACATGGAAGGATATTGATTCTAGAGGCTTAGTGATACCCAGGTACCGGCAAAAGTAATGGAAATGAATAATTGATTTTTTAAGAAGTGGCCAATATGAGCTGTCGTTCTCAGTATTTTTGTGTACCGGTAGGAGGGTAAACTAGCTCTAGGAAGTATAATTTATTCATGTTCAAACTTAAAAATTAGGCACTAAGTCAAGATATAATAAACTTGGGCAAACATGAGTAGAGGGCCTCTATATAGTCGGGCGGTGGATTCCGGGACTATAGACCAAGTCGGGCGGTGGATTCCGGGGCTGTGGTTTCTTGCGATGGAGGCGAGCCTTAATTAAATCTGGGATTATGATTGATCGGACGGTAGATTTCGGGATCATGATTAGTCAGGCGGATAGTAGGCCGTACTTCAGTGTATATGCGTAAACCGGGACTGGAGGGATACTTGTGGGATGTTCGCAGGACGAGAATTTTGTATAGTCGGGCGGTGGATCTCCGGGACTGGAATCCGTACTCGTGGAATGTCTAAACTTTGTTTTATTATCGGTTAGTTATCATGGTGAGGGATAAAATCCTTTAATGTGGAGTACGTAGGTGCTTGCCCTCGGACCTATGTAGTATGGGATGCATAGAATCCGCACAAGTATGCATTAGTGTCATTGTAGTATAACATCTGCATTAGGCATTAAGTCATATCATACACTGACATGTTTAGGATAGTCACTCTTTACACTTTTATATGCATTCAAGTTTGTGTTTGTTAAAGTAAGAGATTTCGTTATAATACAACATTGAGAGGATTGCTGTTTATAATATTGTGTCAGTTGTAAGCAACTGATGTGCCCATAGATTTTCAGTGCAAGGCTTGATTGGATTGACAAGGACTTAAAGACGGTTGATGATAAAGATTACATTTAAGCTGATGATATTAGAGTTGTATTTCTTTTTGTATTTTATTCCGCTGTGTAATTCTGTAATAAACATTGTTGTGTAATAATTTTTTTTTAAATTTCCTTGTAAAATTTTACGAATTTAAGTAAAAGACCCTGCTATACTACGAATTACATGTAAATGGAATTCGAGGTGTTACATTACTACTTCATCTCAAAGTTGTACGACCTCAGATGGGGTAACCCCATCAGCGATTGCAGTTGAGAAAAGAATGGGAGAAAAGAAAAGCATCATCATCAACACTTTTGTCATGGTTTATTTGTATTCTCTCTCTATTATATTCATCTTAAAAAGCAGCGATCTTGAATTCAATCACTGTCCGATTTTACGGAACACTAAAAAAGTGATAGGGTTGGATTTAAGATTTGACAGGGATTTTTAAGAAAAAGCGAGTTAGAAGATATTGCTACTGGGATGTTGCCAGCATCAGTAAGGTCGGCGACAGGATAGGTTTTGGGAAAATGCCCTTTGGATCATAAGAGACTGACCCGGCATGGGGAAAAGGGGCGGCGAGCGGTGTAGGGAGAGGGCGCGAGAGCGGCGTGAGTTCTGTAGGATTTAGATTTTGAGAGTGGAAGATAAAAAGGTGGCTGAGAGGATTTGAGGTTTTGTTTTTGTTTTTGTTTTGTTCTTTTTTTTTCTTTTATAAAAAATGTGTAGATATCACGTGTTATACTATATATTATATAATATATATAGTATAACACATGCAATCAAGGGTGATTATACTATATATATTATAATATATACTATACTATATATATTATTATATATATTATACAATTAGGTCTACACCCTAATTATCACCCTAATAATAAGTAATTAGGGTGATAATGGATATAGATCATGGGGATATAATGATATTAAATAAGGGTTTTAGTGGGGGGTAAATGCAGGTCGGTTATAAGAGGAAAAGAGGTGTGTGTTGACTGTTAATTAGTAGATTGGGGTATGTGCTTGAGTTATAGGCTTCACAATTTAATAAAGAATCAAATAATTAAGATTATAGAATCGGCTAGGATTTGGGTTAAATATACAATCATTTGAAAATAGCTACAAATATAATTGATGATTAGAAAGGTATTCAACAAAGATTGAATATCCTAGTGTATACGATTGAGTTTAAAAAGGACAGAAGAATTTTTAGTGGCATCAGAGCCAAGTTAGGCTCTAGCCAAGTTTAGCTAATATATTAGCCAGGTTGAACTCAACAATATGTACACCACGTTGATCTCATGAACAATTAATAACCATCTTGTAATCTGGATACGTACCTTATTCTATTTTATTTCTGTTTGATTCGTTGATCGGCATCACTTGATCTGCGACGACATGTCAGCGGCTTGGAACATCACCACAAGAGGATGTGTTGTCATTCGCACTAAGGTGTGCAGACTGTAACGCCCCTGCCCCTGGCTCAGACAATTTATACAATTTATAGGACAAATTAGATACTATGTAGTACCACTGCCCACCACAGGCTGCCTCTCAAAAGGTGGTTAACCGGATTGGTGACTCTTGATCATAAGCTATATTATTTATATATTATTATATTCACTTTTGTAATCAATATGGGACAATATCCAATTACTCTACTGTTCTCTCTCCTCGAGAATACACAGTCGAAAGCAACTGATATACATACCCGGGTGGGCCCCCACACACATGCCACGTCATGGCATAGGTTGACGAAGTCAACCTTCAAACAGCACAATATGTGCTTATGAAACCGTGGGACCCCCCTTCCATTACCATATTCCATATACAACATATTTTATATTTACCAAACCAAGCCAACTATTATATCAGCCTATCATATCATATATATTATTATATTTATTTTTTTTTGAAAATTCATGGGATGTTACACAGACAGAGTCCCAAGTCCCCAGATAGTGCTCAGAATCCCAAGTCACCAGGAGTTCGAATTTCATGCTTAGAGAGACATCGTTTGGACGTGTCAAGATTCGGTGAGCCACGAGGCAGGTTACCGGAGATAATGGACGCGGATGGCGGAGCTCACCCGATCATAGTAACGCAACAGAAGCATGGTGGGCCCACAATCAAGGAGGGCAGCTCAGCAGGCAGTGCCACCCATCACTATCGTGACCATCAGGAGGACCGATACAGAGGCCGACTCATACCTCGACGAATATAGCGCAACCTACTCACATGTTGCTTCGAAAAGGACCAGACATGTGATTATTGCCACAAGGTGGGCCGCATGCATGAAGATTGCAGGACAGCCAACTGCCAGAGCTTTGTGTGTGGAGCGACTGCTCACATGGCCCGAGATTGACCGAAGAACAGGTACGGTGCACCGGTAGGAGGATCACCCACCAGAAGAGAACAGATCGGAGGTCATGATTAGGCTTACAATCTGAATGCATAGGAGGTAGAGACCGTCGAAGTGTAATTACAAGTATTTCACAATTCTGTCACATTTCAGTTCTTGCATTGTTTACTTCCTTCTATACCTTGCATTCATCCTCAATCATTGATTCCTTCTTGGATATCATACTAATTTATTCCTTCCTGCCTATGTTCTTTCCTATTTCGATGCTACCACCACCTCATTTCTCTCCCTCTAACGTCCTGCTTTGTTATCTTATGAGTTTTACTCTTGCTCTGTCCTACATTCTACCTGAATGAATTTCAAGAATGAAATTTTTTGTAAGGTGAGTAGAATTGTAACCCCCCTATTTCTAATTGTACAAAATTTTTATATGTATTTTTGTATTTCAATTTCTTTTTATAATTTTTCATTCTCTTAAATTCATTTTGTATTAAATTCATTTTCGAATCTACTATTGAAGCCCATTATATTATAATGGCAACTATTTAAATGATAATATGTTAAAACCCAAATCCTAGCACAACCTAAGCCCAACTGATGCCCAAATAATAAGAGAAATGCTACACATACATGAGATTCTACCCCAAACTTACATGCGACTTGTTTTTTAGTAATTGTTGGGTCTTACCCATTTGTCATTTGGTGATTTATGGACCCACCAACCACTAAAAGACAGAGCCCATGTAAGTTTGGGGTAGAATCTCATGTATGTGTAGCATTAAAAAAAAAAAATTAGATCAACAACCCACACACCCCTAAACCCCACTTCTTCATCTCCTAACCGATCTGCATTAAACCCCCACTAAAACTCCTAATCACTACCCCTACTAAATTATAACTGTCCCTTTAATCCTGTAACCCCACATCCCCTAATCTTCTCCTTAACTACCCTACTAAACCTCCAACTATTCCCCATCTTAATTCTTCTCCTTCTCTTCATCAGCCAAACCCCACAACAGAACCCACCTTCTCTTCTTTTTCCTCAATCTCCCTAGCCTCACCCTACCTCCAAACGACCACCACACCACCTCCAAAACCCAAACCCCCTTGCTGCTGTCATGGGGTTGGTGCACCAACCCCCCCCCCCCCCCCCCCCCCCATCCCCAAGACTTTCTTCCTCCACCTACTATTTTGGGAGGTTATATAAAGCCTCTCTTCCCCTCCCTTTTTGCCATCTAAAGCTCTTTCAAGAGAAGAAAAGAAAGAGAGAGAATTGGAGAGAAATTTGGGTTTGGATTTTTTGAGTGTGTAAACACTTTGTAGAGAGAGAACTTTTTTGATTTTGGGTTGTGAGTATTTTTTGAGTATTTTGTGAGGAAAATAAATACTTTGTACAATTTTCTTCCCTAAAGTGAAGATCTGTAGCAGCTCCGGATATGTCTGCACCAAATTGTACCGAACTCCTTATCAATTTTTTGTGTGTGCTATTTTCGCTTATATTTTGCATTCTTGCTAATCTGGTGAAAGGGAAAAGTGTTGTGTTTTTCCCAACAACTGGTGTCAGAGCTCTGGTTGTGAATTCTATCAAAGAATAGTCAGAAACGATCCAGGAAAAGCCAGATTCGAGTGGGAGCGATGGCCGCATACGAAGGGAAGGTGAAAATTGAAAAGTTCGATGGTACGGACTTTGACTTTTGGAAGATGCAGATTGAAGATTATCTGTATCAGAAAAAACTGTATCAACCTCTCTCGGGAAAAAAACCAAAAGACATGGAGGAGGAAGACTGGGCTCTTCTCGACCGACAAGCCTTTGGAGTTATCCGATTGACGCTCTCTCGTAATGTTGCTTTTAACATAGCGAAGGAAAAGACCACGGCGGGTCTTATGGCGGCTCTCTCCAGCATGTACGAGAAGCCATCGGCCTCGAACAAGGTTCACTTGATGAGGCGGTTATTCAACTTGCGAACGATGGGAAGATGCATCGGTGGCTCAACATCTGAACGAACTCAACACAATTACAACCAAGTTGAGTTCAGTAGAAATTGAGTTCGATGATGAAGTTCGAGCTTTGATTCTCTTATCCTCTCTACCAGACAGTTGGAATGCTACTGTTACAGCAGTCATTAGTTCGTCAGGAAATAGTAAATTGAAGTTTGACGATGTTCGGGATCTGGTATTGAGTGAAGAAATTCGGCAGAGAGAATCAGATGAAGCATCAACATCCTCCTCAGCTTTACACACGGAGTCAAGAGGAAGGACTTCAGAAAGAAACTCTAATCGCAGCAGATCGCAATCTAGACGAGGTAAATCTAGACCGGGAAAGAAAACTTTCAACTGCTACAATTGTGGCAAGAGGGGTCACTTTCAACGAGATTGCCGAGCACCGAAGAAAGCTACCGGCGCATAGGAATCTGCCAACGTGACCGAGGAAGCAGGCGATGCAATGATTCTAAGCTTCAACAGTCCAATTGAATCATGGATCTTGGATTTAGGGGCATCTTTCCACTCCACCCCATGCAGAGAAATTATGGAGAACTAGGTCAGTGGTGATTTCGGGAAGGTTCATCTAGCCGATGATGAGACCTTGAAGATCGTAGGAAAGAGAGACATTCGAATAAAGTTGCCGAACGGGACTACATGGAAGCTGCAAGGAGTGAGACATATTTCTGGCCTCAAAAGGAATTTGATCTCAGTGGGACAGCTGGATGGAGAAGGTTATTGTACAACCTTTTCAGGCTGTGAATGGAAGATTACCAAAGGAGCACTCGTCATTGCTCGTGGTAAGAAGATTGGTATTCTCTATGTGACCTCAAACTTGGAGAGTATCATTGCAAGTGCAGATGCTGATGGAAAATCAAATCTATGGCACCAAAAGCGAGAAAGGGATGAAGACACTAATGTCAAAGGAAAAACTGCCAGATCTGAAGAGCGTGGATGTTGGCCTATGCAAGGATTGTATCTTTGACAAATAGAAGAAGGTCAGCTTTGCAAAGATTGGCAAGGCACCCAAGGCAGACAAGTTAGAGTTGGTTCATACTGATGTATGGGGACCATCTCCGGTTCAATCTCTAGCAGGCTCGTTGTATTAGGTCACATTCATTGGTGATTCTACAAGAAAGGTGTGGGTATATTTTCTGAAGAAGAAATCAGAAGTCTTTGATATCGTCAGAAATTGGAAAGCCATGGTGGAAAATGAAACTGGTTTGAAAATCAAGCGTCTGAGGTCTGACAATGGTGGAGAGTACACAGATTGTAGATTCAGAGAATTCTGCACGAACAATGGCATCAAGATGGAGAAAACGATTTCCATGGCACCGCAATAGGATGGCGTAGCAGAGCGCATGAACAAAACTCTGAATGAACGTGCTAGAAGCATGAGGATACACGCCGTCTTACCCAAGATGTTCTGAGTTGAAGCCATCAACACTGCTACCTATTTGATCAAACATGGGCCATCAGTACCTTTGGATGGTGGAAAACCAGAGGAAGTTTGGAGCAGAAAAGAGGTAAACCTTTCGCACTTAAAAGTGTTTGGTTGTATTTCTTATGCACATATTGATTTTGCTGAAAGAAGTAAATTAGATTCGAAATCTAATAAATGTGTTTTTATTGGATATGGTGGTGATGAGTTCAGCTACCGATTTTGGGATTATAAAAATTGGAAGATCATAAGAAGCTGAGTTGTCATATTCAATGAGAATGTGATGTACAAAGATAGATCAATTGCAGAATGAAGTAGCTCCAGTACACATGCTGAAACGAAGGAATTCGTAGAGTTCGAGGAGATATCTGGAAGTGTTGTCCAGATTACTCCTGAAGTAGTTCATGAAGAACCAAGCACGCCAGAAGTGAGGCGCTCCTCCAGAATTCCTAAACCAATCCAGCGCTATTCACATTCTTTGCACTACTTGTTACTGACTGACAGTGGAGAACCAGAGTGTTATGATGAAGCAATGCAAGTGGAGGATTCAGTCAAGTGGAAGTCTGCCATGAAAGATGAGATGGACTCACTCATGTCAAATTAGACGTAGGAATTAGCTGAACTACCACCAGGTAAGAAAGCTCTCCATAACAAGTGGATTTTCAGGATCAAAGAAGAGCATGATGGAAGCAAACACTATAAAGCAAGATTGGTAGTCAAAGGCTTTCAACAAAAAGAAGGTATTGATTACAACGAAATTTTTTCTCCAGTCGTGAAACTGACTACAATCAGACTGGTATTGAAAATTGTAGCTGCAGAGAATTTACATCTTGAACAATTAGATGTAAAGACAGCTTTCCTTCATGGTGATTTGGAAGAGGAGATTTATATGAAGCAACTAGAAGGCTTCATACAGGCAAACAAGAAGAATCTCGTATGCAAACTGAAGAAGAGCTTGTATGGCTTAAAACAAGCTTCCAGACAGTGGTACATGAAGTTTGATAGCTTCATGAGCAGCAACAATTTCAGAAGATGCCATGCAGATCATTGTTGCTACATCAAGAAGTTCGATAATAGCTTCATTATTCTATTGTTGTACGTAGATGATATGCTCGTTGCAGGTCCTAACATGCAAGAGATTATCAATCTGAACTAGGAATTGTCGAAGCAGTTCGCAATGAAAGATCTAGGCGCTACGAAGCAGATTCTTGGAATGAGGATCAAGAGGGACACGAAGTCGAGGACTTTGATGTTATCGCAAGTTGAGTACATTAACAGAGTACTCTCCAGGTTCAACATACAGAATGCTAAGCTAGTGAGCACTCCTTTGGGTGTTCATTTCAGACTTTCCAAAGAACAGTCACCAAAGACATAAGAAGAGCGTGCACACATGGAGAAAGTTCCGTACGCCTAAGCAATTGAAAGTCTGATGTATGCCATGGTTTGTACCAGACCAGATATTGCTCAAGCAGTGGGAGCTGTTAGCAGGTACGTGAATAATCCTGACAAAGTACATTGGGAAGCAGTAAAATGGATCCTCAGATATCTGCGAGGTACCACAGATAAAGAACTTTGTTTCAAAGGTAGAGATACGACACTCACAGGCTATGTGGATGCTGATTTAGCCGGAAATGTCGATATCAGAAAGAGCACTACAGGGTATGTCTATACTTTAGGAGGTACAGCCATGAGTTGGGTCTCTCAGCTGCAGAAGATAGTTGCTCTCTCTACAGCTGAAGCAGAATATGTCGCTTTTACAGAAGCCAACAAGGAAATGATTTGGCTACAAAGTTTCTTGGAAGAATTGGGCCAGAAACAAGAAGACAATGTCTTATATTGTGACAATCAGAGTGCTATCCATCTGGCAAAAAACCCGTTTTTTCATTCCAGAACAAAACATATACAAGTGCGATATCATTTCATCTGGTCTCTGCTGGAAGATGGGATTTTGAAGTTTGAAAAGATCAGTGGAAGTCAAAATCCGGCGGACATGCTAATAAAGACGGTGACTATTGACAAACTGAAGTTATGCTCTACTTCAGTTGGCCTACACGAATGATAAGACCGGAAAGAGCTGCTGCATTGATCGAGGTGTGAAGACTAATTGAAATCCATCTTCAAGTGGGAGATTGTCATGGGATTGATGCACCAAACCCCCCACCAAAACCCCCTCACCTACCATCCCCAAGACTTTCTTCCTCCACATACTATTTTGGGAGGCTATATAGAGCCTCCATTCCCCTCCCTTTCTGTCATCCAAAGCTCCTTCAAGAGAAGAAAAGAAAGAGAGAGAATTGGAGAGAAATTTGGGTTTGGGTTTTTTGAGTGTGTAAACACTTTGTAGAGAGAGAATTTTTTGTGAGGAAAAATTCTTGGGGTTTTGGGTTGTGAGTATTTTTTGAGTGTTTTGTGAGGAAAAAAATACTTTGTACAATTTTCCCTCCTAAAGTGAAGATCTGCAGCAGCTGCAGAGACGTAGGTACCAAATTGTGCCGAACTCCTTATCAATTTTTTGTGTATGCTATTTTCGCTTTCATTTTGCATTCTTGCTAATCTGGTGAAAGAAAAAAGTGTTGTGTTTTTCCCAATAGCTGCCTTCTCTATCATCGACTCCATCATCTTCTCCTCATTTTTGTCACCCCGGAACCCTATTGCCGCCACCACCTTGCAGCTCCACCGCTGCCTCCATCGCAGCCCCAAACAGCCGCCCACAGCACCACCTCACCCTCTCCTCATCTTCTCCTCCAAACAGTACCCGAGCCACCACCATTGCTGCCTCCATCATTCCTCATCGTCATATCCATTGTCAACTTCACCAACCTAACAACACCTCCTGCCTTCTTCTCATTACCCCATCATTGAAGCCCTCCTCCACTACTGCTTCATCCCGACACCGACAACTGCCTCCTCCACCACACCTTAGTCCTAAAATCCCCCTTCATTGTCAACTCTCACATTCCCAACCCCCTTCCTCCTAGTTGTTGCCCTCAACCAGTCCCAACAGCAAGACATTGTATCCATCTTTGCTATAGTTGTTATTGTTGCCATCAGTCATCGGTCGTTGCTCGCCGCCTTCTTGTTATTGTTGCTTTCATTGACTTGTTGTTGTTGCTATCGTCGTGCTGTCGTTGCCTCCTATTCTTATTCCACATTGCAATCGTCGTAAAGACAAGCACTTTTTTGAACTCCCGCAAGTAGTTATTGAATTTGATTATCGTTTCATTATTTTCCATGTTATGCAAGTATTCTTTGAACTCCCACAAGTAGCCCTTACGTATTTGGTCCATCGTATTATCCATCTCACTTAATTCCTTTACATGTTATTTGAATTTGAACAATTCGTTATATATCGTTCTACTTGGTTTCCGTCAATTAAAAAATCATAGAATTCCTTAAGAATTCAAAAACCGTAAGAATTCCTTCATCATTGCATACACTGCATGAGCACGAATTAGAGATGTTTATACATATAGATACGTGCTGCGATTCAAATTTTACATGTTTTTGAATCAAGATTTATATAATTGAAATTATTAGATCTATGCCTGCCGTTTAACTGACTTGGTACGGAGATTTGAACCAGCTTTTGTTAATAAAATTCATAACTTTATACATGTAAATTGTAGCCCTTTGAATGTAGAATTCAGAACAACTTTCAATTTCATAAACCAATTTATGGATTGCGAGATATTAATGTTTTAGTGATGCGACGTCTAATTCTCATAATAGTGTTTGAGATTGTATTATCCTGATTAATTAATGGAAATAACAGGTTTTTAGCGGAATTAGGATATGAGATTAACTAGAATATTACTGGACATTGTTAGGAGTTCATTTATAATTTTTGTATGATTTATTAATGACCTTTCAGTGAAATTACATGTATTCAAGCTTGACCATATGTTGCTGCCTAAACACTAGACCCGTAAAAAATTGACTGATAGACCTAGTTATTGTCCTTATAATGATGTCTATGATTAGGCATAGGAACCGGCAGGGAGTATACTTTCTAGAACCTTTGACGGAACCAAATTCTTTTTCCCATAGTAGCGGAAAAGTGAGTTTTAGTACAGTAGTGTTTTGCTGTATAGAATTGAATCTTTATGTTCTTAAATATACACATATTTTATTTTCAGCATAATGAATTGAACTAATATATCATGTATTGCATAAGTCCTGATACCTTCTTGATATTAACTTGATACCCGTTTCCATTGGTTGCATGTTCATGCTTAATTAACATAGTAAAAAAATAATAAGCCGGGGTAATAAAGAGTAAGACTCGGTAGTGAACAATACAGGAGAGTGTACTCGGAAGGGGGGCCATATTTTCCGTAATAGTGACTCCTGTTTACACGTTTTCATGTTTCCCGTTTACAAGTTTACATGTTACCTATTTACAAGTTTACATGGAACTAAGTACCACGTAGAACTAAGTATCACGTCGTAGGACGGCATGGGCCACCTTTAAAATCCATTAATTGACTAAATGAATTTTTATTTACATATTCCTATTTACATGACATGATTCCTGTTACCGTCACTGCAAACCTGAGTACCTAATCCTGTAGAATTCACCACTAGAGTCTAAACGTTCACTTGATTGTATGCAATCGAATCTGTGATATAAGACACAAGATTGCATACATTAGATATGACTAATAAAAGATTGATAGACTTAAGATTAACACTGAGCACATGCATGTTTCCCGTTTACACGTTTGCATGTTTCCCGTTTACGTGACATGTTTCCGAATTCATGACTCCTTGTTCCCGATTGACTATATATTGAGACTTGGTTGAATTGTCACTTACATCCTACACGGTCATATTTGTTCCATAATTGAATTGCCAGTTCTTATTTCTTTCCATGTTATACCCCCCAACAACTTGATTGCTCTAACAGACACCTTTCTCTGGAGGAATGAGAGAGGGGTAGACCAATTTGTATAATATATAGTATAATAATGTTTGATCGAAACACATCTATTGAACCCAACACATAAGAGTTGATTTGGGTTCAGTCAAAACGACCATCTCAGAATGACCCATCTAAGAATTGGGCCGATTGGGCCGGGTAAGCACCGGGTGTTGTCAGTAGGATCCACCTCACTCACTGCAATAAAAAACCCCAACCCCCAATCATCGGACTTTTTTTGCCTACATAGGCCACTTTTTGAAAATATTTGCATTTTTGGGCCAGTTTCCCAACTATTTGTAACATCCCGTAATTTTTTTAAATTTTAATTAAAAATGCATTTTTCAATTTTTGTACGCATGATGCACGTGCTAATTTTTCCATCTTTATTTTCTTACTCTCATTTGCTATTTTAGCATGCATAGTCTTTTTATTTAGCCTTTTAGAGCATCCACAGTCGTTCAATGTAAAAAATGGCAAAATGTATATTTTGCCCATCCAATTCGACGAAACGCTGCAGTCGTCGAATGGCAAAAAATGCATAAGTTCGTTAAAAAAGAAACAGACGAAACATGATGTTTCATGTTTCGTCTGTAATTAAAAAAATAATTTAGACCGAGAAAATATTAATAAAAAAATACGGGACGAAACATGATGTTTCGTCCCAAAAAGGAGAAAAAATAGGAAGTTTTTTTTTTTTGCAAAAAAAAATTTGCAAAAACAAATTTTAAAAATAGTTTGTAAATAATATTTGCAAAATCAAATTAAAAATTTGCAAAAACAATTAAAAAATTTACAAAATGTTCCCAAAAAATCACTGTAGCCGGACGAAACATGGTGATTCGTCCGGATTTGACGGAAGTTTTTTTTGCAAAAAAAAATTGGAAAAACAATTTTTAAAATAAATTGTAAATTTTTTTTGCAAAAACAATTTAAAAATTTGCAAAATCAATTTAGATAATTGCAAAAAAAAATTAAAATTTACAAAATTAATTTTTAAAATTATTTTTTTAAAAACAAAATTGGATTGGGATGAAGCATGATGTTTCGTCTCACATTGGGACGAAACATCATGTTCATTCCCACGCTTAAATTCATTTAACGGTTATTTTATTTGGGTTTTTTTTTATACTTCGGACGAAACATGAACTTCGGACGAAACATCATGTTTCGTCCAATCAATTAAAATAATAATTAAATAATCCAGACGAAATATTTTGCTCTTATAATATGCATTTTGCTGCTATAATATGCAAATATGCATTTTGCTGCTATAATATGCATTTTGTTTCGTCTGCTATAATATGCATTTTGCTATATGGAATGCTACTTTTCCCTTTCTACTGTAGCCAATTTGCCAAAAAAATGGCAAAATAGCTCACGACTGTGTGAGCTACAGTAAAAAAAATGGGAAAAATGGCAAATAAGCAAACGACTGTGGATGCTCTTACTAAACCCATGGACCTAAGATTTGATTCTAGCCCACTAGACTAAATAACTAAATTAATTAAAAAGCAAGCCCACAAGACAAGCCCATTAATAAAATCTAACTTTTAGTTGTGCATGGACTCATACATGACATGTAACAACTTTTAATACACATTTTAGAACTATAGGAATTGTATATATTTTGTGTACGTGTGTGCACTAGTGCACAACACGTGCACGTGTGGAAGTGTAGGAGTTGGCCGGTTTGGAAGAGGAGGGGTTTGGCCGGTTTTGGAGATGGAGGGTTGGGGGTTATGGGAGTTAGGGTAGTGAAGAGGTGGAGATTTAAGTGAGAAGTTATTAGGTGGAGAAATTTGCAATTTAGACCTTCACTTTGTCCTATAAATACCTTTGTTGTTTCTTCTCATTTCACACCAAAATAAACCAATTTAGAAAGAGGAAAAAGAAAGAGAGAAAGAGAGTATTCTTGTGCATTGGAGGCTTGTTGGAGAGCTCTTGCTAGGAGGAGAAGGACTAGGAGTTGCCTTGTTGGAGCTATGAGCTAGGAGTTGTGTCTCATCTTCCTTGTTCTCAAATTCTTCATAAGAGGTGGGTGGTCTTTATACTTTCTAATTCATTGGTTGAGCATGCTAGAATATGACATTGGTAATGTAAATCAAATTGATGCAATGTGGGTGATCTTGCTATTATATTACATGAGTAGTATATATAAGTTGATGTGATAATTAGAGAACAAACCCATGCTATTATGTGTGCTATGAATCGTAGAAATTTTGCTATGATTAAGAACTAATCACCATCATGTTAGTTGAAAATGAGAAAAAGAAACAATAAGTTATTACCATGAACAAATATGCATGTTGAGTAATTGTATAAAACTCATAGATTTTTCCTTGTGGTTAAAATGAACTTTTGTAAAGTAAAATTGATACACATTGAATCATTTTAAAATTGTTTGTAAGAGATGCAAGTTGCCATTTTGATTAAATTAAAGAAATGAAATTCATGTTTATTTAAAGAGAAGAAATATTTTGAAATATGTCAAAAAAATATAAGTTTGGAAATTTGTGAATTCCTGATTTCAAATAAACTCAGTATGAATGAGATAATTACAATCTATTTAAAAAATTAGATCGATCATATGTTTGAGTTGTGTGAAATAAACTAATTACTGTGCCGTATGAACAAAACAACAATAATATGATTTCTAATTTGTAATTGCACATGGACTTCTTGGTTAGCGGGTGCGCCATAGGACCATCGCTGTGCTTATAGGAGGTCTTGGGTTCGAAACTTATCAAAAAATGAAAAAAAAAAAGTTTTGTCTATTCGATCCAAAAAAAGTGGAGAATGCACATTTGCTTGAAATATTTCCCAAAAAACTATTTTACGTCTTTGAGCACGCATGGATCCTGCGATTATACCCTGACGAAAATCTGATTGTTGTGAATAACGTAGCAAAGCAATCTCCTCCCCATCTTCTTTACCATTTTCTTTACCATTATTACTAGTATTACTAGTAATAGCACTACTCTTAGTATTTTTATCCTTATCAGTATAAATTACAGCGCGTTTGTCTTTTCTTGAATGAATTTCAGGGTCTTCTTTCGGTTGTTAGACACATTTTATTTTGTTTTCTTTAAATTAAATCCAAAACCCGAAGATGGGTATTTGGGGTTTTCGTTTCGGTTCTATGACGCCAAGTCCACTTGGACTTTCTGGCTAGTGTGATGGGCTTTGGGCACATGCTTAATGACATGAAGGAAAGTGTAAAACTTGTCTCTTGTTTATTTATTTTTCATTTTTCAGTGATTTGAATTTTGATGCTCTACCTCTTGTTATTGCATTTTCAGGACAAGCAGCGGTTGCTCTGTAGCTTGCTAGATGCGATGCAAACATTATCTTCTCAAGCTGCGGTCATTGGTACCAGTTGCCGACTGGTAAGGAACATATGACTCTTAGCAGGATTATGTTCGTTATTTAAGAGTATCAAGGTTATGTTAGCCAATACTAAGGTTCTTCATATTTAGAAGGAGACTTGTAGCTACTTATAGCAGTCGAGTTTTGTTCATTTGTAACTTCTGTTTACTACTTCCTGCTTTTGCATCTCTGAATTCTCATTTGCCATGGATCTATGGTGTAGGTTACATATGGAAGTTTGGATTTCAATTCGGCTAGTTCTTGATGCATTTTGAGTGTCCGTATCTCTTCCCGTGAAGTAGTTTAATTCTAATGTGTATCAGTTTAACCACAAATTTAAAATAAATTTTAAAAGTATATTTAACATTATGTATTTGTTGAATCTGCATTGAGATCTTTGTTATGGTAAGCTTTTCCGATGCATTCATGTGCACTTATGAAAGGATAAAATACCTGTCTCAAATCTCTAAGAAATTCTTACAGATAGAAAAGTATTATAGAACACAAGAGGTACTTACTTTTGGAATCTTTGATCCATCTATTTTCAGATTACTGCAATCTATGTACCAATCAAATATTCATAGAGCCAGTTTCTCTTTTTCTTAAAATTACCCTGTCTCAAGGATAGAAGTAGTTGTTCCATACATTATTTATAAATTACATAAATGTGCATTTTCCCATTTACATCATTAATTACTACAAAAGTTCAAGGAAAACCTGACACTTATAAATATCATGATACAATCCAATTTGTTTTTGGTGTAAAAATGAAACAGATTATTTACTGGTTGTTAGTATTTATTATAACTAGTAACCCGCACGTGCGATGCACGTTCTAATTGATTTTGTATTTATTTTATAAAGTAAATAATAAGACTTAATTTGGCCTCGAACCTGAGACCACCCTTCACTCATACATACTCTTTACAAATTATCCCTAGTGGCACATGCTTTTATTTGATATGAGTGGTACTTTGTAAATAATTATGTTGGAAATAAATTTGAACTTTGTGGGTATTATGGTAACTAACAACAGTTGAGTAATGAATCGTTATTATAACGCCCACTTAAAAATGAATGATTGAGATTAGCATTGGTATAATTACCCGAAACCCGGACCCGACCCAGACCCGACCCAGACCCGGCATTGGACCGGAACCGACCCGGCCTATTAGGGTCCGGGTCCGGGTCCTAAAATGGGACCCGTTGTACTTTCGGGTCCGGGTTCGGGTCCGCTCAAAAGAGACCCGACTCGGACTCGGACCTGGCCCCGTTAAAAAAAAATCCAAAAAATCAACATAAAATTAAATATTCTATCCTCACCCCTCTCCTCCTTCATCCTCAATTCTTAATTTTCCTTTTCCAAACTCAAAACTCATGCCTTTGTCTTCTCTCTTTATTCTAAATACTTCACTCACCGCTTCTGCTCGCCGCTCATACTCCCGCTCCTACCCGAACGGGTAATATTTTAATAGGACCCGGACCCGGTCCTTACGGGCCCGGGTCCGGGTCCAATTTTTGGACCCGTAGGGGACTGGGTCCGAGTCCGGGTAGTGAAGGACCCGACCCGACCCGACCCGATACCAATGCTAATTGAGATTAGATGGTTGAATGTCTACAAATTACAGGTTGTCTACAAATGACAACCCCAACTCTCCCATTATAATATTTGTAGCACCCCGAATTTCAAATAAGGATAAATTCGAGATTTCACAGGATCTTTACTTCACTTCGTACAATTTTACAAGGAATTTAAAAACTTTTTATTCACAATACATCAGAGTTTCTTTACACTTGGTTTTTACACAGCGGAAGACTGAAAGATTACAATAATGAAAAACAATTTGTATAACTTCAACATCATTTGCAACATCTTTAACTTCTAAACAGCAACAGCATATCCACTTTATAACTCCATAAATGGTCCTTTACCTGCATGTCAATCTGTGGGCTTGCTACATGGGCTCATTTCTAATTAATTTGATTATCTAGTGGGCTTGCTACATGGCCTCATTTCTAATTAATTAATTTAATTATCTAGTGGGCTCCTCTCCTAATGGGCTAGATTTTATTCTATAGGTCCATGAATCAAAAGAAGGCTTAATTAAAACTTATGCATGCTAAAAATTTGTAATTGAGAATAACAAATGAGAATAAAATTTGCACGTGCATCATACGTGCAAAAATAAAAATGCATTTTAATCAAAACAAGGGGAAAATAAATTTTCATTTTATAAAATGGATTTTAAATACATAAAAATAAATAATTTAAACCTATAGAAAACATTGTACGTAGTGGTGGAAACACGTGCATCAAAACACGTAAAAAGCACGTAAGTCCCAGGGATTGAAATATTATATTTTAGTTGAATGAAATCAAATACGGAAAATGTATAAATAGTACGAATCCAAAATATGTAATGAAACACATTACAAAAATATACGTGCGTAACACCCAGGGGTAAAATTGTAATTTCAATTTTGCGGGGTGTTACACTCTCCCCCCCTTAGAGTAGTTCCGTCCCCGGAACTCGCTAAGGTAAAGATTGTATTTTGTACACGTCAAAGAAAATTTCAATCTTATTAAAAACATATAGGATAAGATACTATAGTATCATAGAAATCAAAATCATATAAACTGAGTGCACATGAGAAAATTTCATAAGAAAAATCCAAAATAATGAAGAAATATTAATTTAATAAATGGAAATTTAAAACTTGGCAAAATACGTAAAATAATAGCAGATATAAACGGGTAAACATAAAGCGACATTAATATATGAAAGACAAAAATTTAAGTTTGAAAAAAAAAAAAGGTTTAAAATATCAAGACTAAGGAAGATAGATAAATAATAAATATTCAAATGATTTAATAACATAAGAAAATATTAATTTGGAAAATACTGAATATGGAGAAAGTACCATGATAAAAATCTACAAAAATAATTTGAGAGAAAAGTGTGTAAGGTATCATGAATGACGGTCCAAGCTACCATGCTTCCACCGCGCTACTCTGATACCCAGGGAAAAATGTGCTCGCATACACTCTCATATCAATGTATACGAGAAAAACATCATGAATGAAAGTCGATAACTACTGCATTCACGACTCCATCCATCCAAAAGAAAGAGAAAACATCAGTGCATAGAGTAACACAAATGTAAATCACTTACATTTAAATCTCTATAGACTGAAACTCACACCCTAGTGTCCACAGGAATAATATTGTAACTACTCAATAAGGTGTCATGGGTTCTAGACTATAGTTAATGATCTTACTACTCTTCCTAAACAAATCTTTAGTGTATAAAGTTCTGATTTACTTGGGTTAGCCGTAAGAGTCGGTTCCCAGCTAGCGGTGGTCCGAAGACGCTTAAATACCGTGTCGCTTAGGGTTGTTTACACCCGGTTGACAGAAGGACTCTTTTGGCTTGTTCCCAAATTTATCATCACTTTTTATCGTTCCTTATAAACTTGTACTACTTGTGAAGCATGCTCTGATACCATCTGTAGCACCCCGAATTTCAAATAAGGATAAATTCGAGATTTCACAGGATCTTTACTTCACTTCGTACAATTTTACAAGGAATTTAAAAACTTTTTATTCACAATACATCAGAGTTTCTTTACACTTGGTTTTTACACAGCGGAAGACTGAAAGATTACAATAATGAAAAACAACTTGTATAACTTCAACATCATTTGCAACATCTTTAACTTCTAAACAGCAACAGCATATCCACTTTATAACTCCATAAATGGTCCTTTACCTGCATGTCAATCTGTGGGCTTGCTACATGGGCTCATTTCTAATTAATTTGATTATCTAGTGGGCTTGCTACATGGCCTCATTTCTAATTAATTAATTTAATTATCTAGTGGGCTCCTCTCCTAATGGGCTAGATTTTATTCTATAGGTCCATGAATCAAAAGAAGGCTTAATTAAAACTTATGCATACTAAAAATTTGTAATTGAGAATAACAAATGAGAATAAAATTTGCACGTGCATCATACGTGCAAAAATAAAAATGCATTTTAATCAAAACAAGGGGAAAATAAATTTTCATTTTATAAAATGGATTTTAAATACATAAAAATAAATAATTTAAACCTATAGAAAATATTGTACGTAGTGGTGGAAACACGTGCATCAAAACACGTAAAAAGCACGTAAGTCCCAGGGATTGAAATATTATATTTTAGTTGAATGAAATCAAATACGGAAAATGTATAAATAGTACGAATCCAAAATATGTAATGAAACACATTACAAAAATATACGTGCGTAACAACCAGGGGCAAAATTGTAATTTCAATTTTGCGGGAAACGTAAGGGGGGGAGAGTGTAACACCCCGCAAAATTGAAATTACAATTTTGCCCCTGGGTGTTACGCACGTATATTTTTGTAATGTGTTTCATTACATATTTTGGATTCGTACTATTTATACATTTTCCGTATTTGATTTCATTCAACTAAAATATAATATTTCAATCCCTGGGACTTACGTGCTTTTTACGTGTTTTGATGCACGTGTTTCCACCACTACGTACAATGTTTTCTATAGGTTTAAATTATTTATTTTTATGTATTTAAAATCCATTTTATAAAATGAAAATTTATTTTCCCCTTGTTTTGATTAAAATGCATTTTTATTTTTGCACGTATGATGCACGTGCAAATTTTATTCTCATTTGTTATTCTCAATTACAAATTTTTAGCATGCATAAGTTTTAATTAAGCCTTCTTTTGATTCATGGACCTATAGAATAAAATCTAGCCCATTAGGAGAGGAGCCCACTAGATAATTAAATTAATTAATTAGAAATGAGGCCATGTAGCAAGCCCACTAGATAATCAAATTAATTAGAAATGAGCCCATGTAGCAAGCCCACAGATTGACATGCAGGTAAAGGACCATTTATGGAGTTATAAAGTGGATATGCTGTTGCTGTTTAGAAGTTAAAGATGTTGCAAATGATGTTGAAGTTATACAAGTT
The DNA here is from genome assembly GCA_017893485.1 of Hemerocallis citrina. Classification (NCBI taxonomy): domain Eukaryota; kingdom Viridiplantae; phylum Streptophyta; class Magnoliopsida; order Asparagales; family Asphodelaceae; genus Hemerocallis; species Hemerocallis citrina. The sequence goes on from CM030358.1 coordinate 84,955,110, forward strand.
GTTTTTCATTATTGTAATCTTTCAGTCTTCCGCTGTGTAAAAACCAAGTGTAAAGAAACTCTGATGTATTGTGAATAAAAGGTTTTTAAATTCCTTGTAAAATTGTACGAAGTGAAGTAAAGATCCTGTGAAATCTCGAATTTATTCTTATTTGAAATTCGGGGTGCTACAATATTAGACATTTTTACAGAATTTGTGTAGTTTCCAATTCACAATCTATATTGGGTCTATTGCACGCCAACAGGGCCGGCCCCACCCCTGAGGTGGGTGAGGCGGCCGCCTAGGGCCCCCGGCATTTTTTCGATTTTAGGAGCCTCAAATTTGTAATTCCTTTGTAAATATAGGCACGTATTTTGCGCGTTAAAAAAATACTGTTGTTATTAGGGGCCCCCAAAAATAATTATATGAGCCATTAATTTTTTTAAAAAAAATTATTTGGGTTTAGGCTTGAAGACTTAAATTGAATTTGAGACTTTAAATTTGAGTGATTTAAAGCATATTTTGCTTTCAACAATGTGCAGATTTTTTGTATACATGTTTTTTTTTTTTTTTTTGGATGGAGGGCCCCATTTCGGGACTTCGCCTCAGGCCTCCGGGAACTCAGGGCTAGCCCTGCACGCCAATACCTATTTTCTATTGGGAGTGATAGGTGGGAGAACAAGGTACAGAAGCAGCGTCTGCAAGTTTAGCTAGGGAGGGACTAGTTAGGAATGCAGGCTTAGCTTTCTCCATTATTCTGTTTAGGAACAGATAGATGTAATATTTCTGTACTACTTGCATCGTTAATTTCCTATTAATAAAGCGGTGACGAGGTCACCTTATTTCTCAAAAAAAAAAACCTATTTTCAAATTTTGGAGCAGCTGGGCATATTTCAATTGTGTTTGGTGCGAGATATACTGGCCTTTTGTGTTAGGGAAATTAAACCCTAACATTTTTCTCTGCTAAAATTTATTCCTGACATTGAGATATATATCACAGCTTCCTTGGTATTTAGTACTAGGATTTTCTGGACAAAACTATGAATTGTAAATCAATGTGGTGTTTTTTCTAGTGTAAGGAAATGTATTTTAGTTCCGAGATATGCCCTTATGTTTCCAAGTGTAACTAGCAAGTCTTTCACAGGATGCAGACCAGCTGTTGGAGAAAAGAGTAAGATCTCGGTTCGCACATAGGAAGCTTCCATTTGTGCCTCCAACAACAGAAGATGTAGTAAGGTGGTCTAACTGTCTTTAAACATGCTGGAAATTCTGACATATAATAGTAGCAATACCTTAGCATAGTCTTCATTTGATTTCCTTGTAAATTCTTTGCATATTGTTGGAACACCTGTTATTCCTGCCCCAAAACTCAAACTTCCCCCCAAACTACATCACACAATTCAACTCAAGGCTCCAGGTATCCTTCCTAAGACATCACTATTAATCTCATGATATATTTGGTGTTACTGGCAGATATAATTTTACTGTACATTAGCATCTTAATTCACATTATCTAGATTCAAGGTACATGTTTGCTTTTGCTTTCCTCATGTTTCTAGGATCTTGATTTGGGTCACAAATTCGTCATATTCCACCGTTAAGTATTGGACAATAGCTTAGAGCAGGACATGTATCTTAAATTCTTAATACTCAGCTTTTGCAATTAAAATTTTATTGAACCTTTGTTATATTGCAGAATATTTTAGGTGATAAGAAGTTCAAAGAAATTCTTGTTTCCATATATATCTGATGTCGATGGCACTATCAGCAATATGCTAAGGTTTCTGCAAGTTTTTTTTTCCAATATTTGTATAAAAAACCTGTATGTGGACTCTCTTGGTTACTTCACTTGTATTACCTTAATTGTATTGGTTCGCCCAAAATTAATCTAATACAAAAAATCTCCTTCAGTTTCCGAGCTGTGAATTGTATGGATCTTGAATCTGGATTTCTAACACCGGGGAACTTCAAAACTGCTTTTTGTGCACTCAGAAGCAGCCCAAGCTTGACAACTTGCAAGGTAAGGTCTATGAATTGAATCTTCTGTCTAATTCTTTTAATATCATAGATGAAAGGTTGAAATAAATATTGTCTTTTGTTACTCTATTATTAGGAGTTATTAGATTATACTGACAGAAGTATCTTTCTTTTATTAGTTTAGCCCCACCCCATGTTACGTAAAGTAGGAGAGAGCCAAGGACACGGCTCTTAATACCCACTCTTTTAATGATTTGATTTAATCTTGCCTTGTTCTCCAGCTCTGATCATGAGATCATGAGCATGGTATCGGAGTTTTTTTTTGATTTAACTGAGTATCCTCCCTCCTCCTCAGTTGGAAGACTAATCTCAGTCCCGTAGCGAGGCTTTGCAAATGGGCCTAAGATTTGAGGCCCATGGCTACTGGCCACAATATAGTGTTAACCACGGGTTTCGAACCCAGGATCTCGGAGGAGCATACTCCTGGTCCTGGCGTCTCCCAACCACTAGGCCACTATGTTGTGGTTGAGCATGGTATCGGAGTTGAGCTTTACAACTGAAGGAAAGGTCTCATCATAATCCTTCTTTTTTTCTTTTACTGTGTGTTTAGGGGGGGGGGGGGGGGGGGGGGGGATTAACAAGGGATATTAAGAAATAAGAGCAATGTCATGGAAATATACTAGCTATATTGCTCTAATTAACAAAAACAAGTAAAGTTTGCTTGCAAAATAGAGAAGTTACAGCATGTATGTGATTAGCATAGTTTTTTTATAACATTTCCAGCTCTCATTGTATTCATCTAGTATTGTTAATTATTATAAAAGTCCTATAAAGCCTATATCGTATTTCTTATGGAAAAAAACAGAAATAAGATGCATGCAAAACCTCAAAACCTGATATCAGAAAATTCGTCTTTTTGCCTTGTTTTTCTGAATATATTAATGTATCTTATAAGTGAAGTGAATGCTCTTTGGTTAATTTCCATTGGAAATAGATAAAGGACCAAAAATTAAACGTACAATATATGAATGTCTCCTTCTATCTTAACTTCCTTATCGATCGGTTTTGTTCTTTTAACTTTTCGATACATTACATCAAAAGGGGGAAAAAAGGAATTATGGAAACTTTTGTTTGTATTTTCATGTCGGTCTTTTAATTGGCATTCAAGGATGGTCTACAAGAGTGGTTGACCGATTCTTTCTTTAGAAGGAAGTTGGGGAGAGATATCATGGATATTTAGTATTAGTTATGTGCCAACTTTTTATCAGCTATAACCTATTTCACGTGGGCTTCCTTTGTGGTGGCCGGATTAACTGCAATGAGCAGCCTCGTAGATTTCTTCATAAATGTTGCCTTATTTAAGTCGTTGTTGAGATTAGCTTTATTTACTAGTACATGTGTTTTGGTAATCCTAAATTGATCCTTTCTCATGATTTAATTTGACAGATTTGTCAATTTTGGAGCTATATATGTTAGTATGCATGAACAGGCTCGAGGTTAAAGAGCAACACTCATGCAATTTCAATTCTATAATGAACATAATGTTCGTAAGTCCTTACATGTTTTTTTTTTTTTTTTTTTATCGTTTAACGGGTAGTTGAATGCCCCCGCGTTTCATTAAAAAGAATTTAACAAAAGATACGACAAAAAATAAGGCTTATGAAGTTAAGATTCCAATAGGGTGGGTGGGTTATAAAACTCTTTCACAAACCAACAAACAAAAAATACAACGAAATCTAATTCTTATATGTTATCTAGCCAGTGTATAATTCTGAAAGATATATATACAGCTTAGTTAAATTGGTTGACCTTATCTTTGCAGAGTATAAATCAATACAAGTTGCTTATAAGACCTTCGACAACTACGCACATAATGTTTGTTTAAGGGTGTGTAAGCATGTACTTGAAACTTTCCCAATGACAATAGAAGTTACTTTTACTATTCATGACTAGGGAGATGTGGGCCATGTTGCCTCTAGTATGTGTATACAATGAGATTTTACATCTCTAGTTATAATCTAGGGGAAAAGAGAGCTTGTAAGAGCATCCACTATGGTTCATGCTATATTTTAGCTATTTGGATATTTGCTTTTAGAAGATAATCGCTTTCGCCACTATGGTAAAAGCTATAATTTGCAAAAAAAAATATTAAAATATATAGACGGAAGAAGATCCTCCGTCTGCTCTCAATTTTATTTTTTGCTTTCGAAACAAACCCAGCCGGAAGAAGATCTTCCGTCTGGGTTTTTTATTTTTTTAAAAAATGTTTTTAAAAGACCATAGCCGGATGTTCATGCTCCGTTTTGGCAATTTTTGATTTTTTTTTTTTTTTTTTTTTTTTTTTTTTGTCTTTTAGGAAAAGAACGAAAAAGAATAGGACGAAAAAAAAATGAAAAAAAAAAAAAATGAAAGAGACGGATGTTCATCCTCCGTCTCTTTCAATTTTTTTTTAAAATAATTAAATAAATATAAAGACGGAAGATCTTGTTCTGTCTATACAATTTTGACCGGTCAAATTGTATAGACGGAAGATCTTCTACCGTCTATTAGATTTTTTAATTCGAAAGAAATCGAACTTTTTGGTAGACGGAAGATCGTTTACCGTCTTCTATAATTTCCAAATGCTATTTAGCTCTGCTATATATGGCCGAGTACTGTTCACCGGTCTGCTATAAAGTAGATTTATAGCAGACCGTAGTGGGGTGAAAATTGCCAAATTTTGCATATTTTAGGTAAATAGCCAACCATAGTGGATGCTCTAACGGATAGCATTATGAAGGAAATATGTAAGATTTACGTGCAAATATAATCTAGTTATATGCTGCAGGCTTTTGAGCATCTCTTAGAACGAGAGTTGGTTAGTTTCACTGATGCCCGGGCTCGGAGCCTCTCCATTGAGTTTCGCCCTGTGAAACTTCTGATATCTCCTCGTGAGCTGTACCAAGGATTAAAATCGAACCACTCTTGTCCGGTGGGTTTTGTTCGGGGTTCGTTCGATCAATTTTGTATGTATTAGTTTCATAAATTATAATTCCAGTATGGGCCCTTGGACCAATGGAGCCAACATCTTATTAACCCATTAATACAGTTCATAGTTAAACTAGAAACAATGGACAGTTAGTTGGTAGATTAAACCTAATATGAATCTATGAAACTTCATAAGACCCAAGTTTCACAATTTTTTTTGTTGTTGAAGGAAAAGGTGGAATATGACTACCATATTTTGTTAATAAGAAATTAACCAAATAAACCCAGTGTACTAGGTCAAATTACAAACTACAGATAGAAAAATAGAAATGAAGCGATATGACCAGTACATACAAGCAGAGCTCACTCTAACACCCTTAGAGGGTGTGCCACAAAAATCACCACCCACAACCAGCTAGGTTGAACCAGCCACAACTTGTCCCCGACCTCCACCTATAATGTACTGGACCCCATCTTGGGCCCAATCACAAAGCGAGGACCAACTAATTGTATGTACGTCAAGTAAGCTTCGTGCACCGCCTCCACGGCACGCACACACCCACCTGAAGAGAATCACGCGGGATTTGGATATTCGCCGCTCCCATCATTCTCCTCCCCACCTCCCACAACCTCACCAAAACACACTCACACTCTGCCCAATCGAAGTCACAACCAAAGGTGAGCCGTGGAGGGATACATTCACCTCTCTCACGCTTTAGCTCTCACAAGCGATTTCTCACAAAAAAAAAACTCTCGCTCACCCTAACCACAGACACAGTCAAAGAGAGCCATGAAGAGGATACATTCACCTCTCGCACGCTTTTACTCTCTCAACTGATTTCTCACAAACACAAACAGATACCTGCATAGAGTAGTGAGAAGCAACATCTTCACTCTCTCACTCTCTCACTCTCTCTCTCTCATGCAAAATTTGAAACAAATCACAGCTAACAGAAGTATCACCTTCACCTCTCGTCCCTGCGGGCAGTGGACGTTATAGATTTCAGGTTCAAATGATGATGGCGTAATGGTGATGCTGTTGCCATGGTTTTAAATCTCGGATTTCGGACTCATCTCGGCAAGGGATGTTTTGTCTCGGATCGGAGATATCAGAGGAAATCTCGGGGAAATGTGATCATATCGGACGTTCATTTTCAATACTCAATAAATAATTTTTTTTGTTACTAAATAAGATATTATAGGTCCTACATGTCATTAATCATATAAAATATTGTATAATGTAACTAATGACATGAATTAATTACGGTAAATCTTTGCATAATTTAACAATAATATAGAAAAGAATGTAATATAAGTATATAACTAAATTGAATTTGCATTGATTAGAAAAAATATATTAATTAATAAACCTACTTGACTTTGAATGTATACAAACAATAGTGATACGAAATCCTTACATTATTTTAGCTTAAGGTCCTATATTGAAAGCTATAAATGAAAAAAGTAAAACAATTTTTTTAATATATTCACAATAACATTTGTGTTTATTTCGGCTGATATTTTGCCAATTTCAGCAATATTTCGGCTGATATGTCGATAATTTCGGCTGAAATTTACACATTTTAGTCCAAAATGATGTAGAGTATAAAATATGTGATTTTGTATTGGCAAGCTAGTCGAAACGAAATTTCGGCTGTATCGGAGGAAATTTAAAACAGTCGTTGTTGCTAAGCCTACGACAGTTGGTTAAAGGAGGTCGAATTCAGAGTGTGACTCCCACATTGCCGGCCAAACACACAAACATCTCCAACTCTACATTTCTCCTCAGCGCACCTCATGGGGGGACCCCGTCTGTGGGCCCAAGCCCCACCCTGTGCTGTAACGAGTGAGCGCATCTTATGGCGGGGACCCGTCTTCGAGCCTTAGCCCCACAACTGTGTTGCACATCACTGTTTACACCGAGTCAAAACCAAACTCAAACAACCTCCCTCACTAATAATACCGCTACCGTCTCTAACTCCAGCACTGCCATCATCACGTACTCTCTCTTCTTCGCATACTCAACCAACATCTCAACATCCAAATCGTAGTTGCAGATCACCGCGATTGGCATTGAGTGCGGGGACATGGTGGCGGTAGCGTTGTCTAGAGAGAGAAACTAACCCCTAACCCCGGCTTCGTTGCACGCACAACTGTAAACCCTGTTTTTCTAAATCCGTATTTTCTATGTATTTTCGGTATTTTAAATTTTTGTAAATTATCTTTCCGCTTTCAAACTCTTTTGTCAAAATATATTATTGGATTTTCTATTAAAATCTATTTCGATCGATAACTTTATTCATAAATCTTATTATTGTTATTAACACTTTGATTTCTATTATTATTATTACTACTATTATTATTTTTATCATTTTCTTATTATTGTTATTATTATTAGTATTATTGTTGTTATTGTTATTTTGACTGGTTATTAAAAAAAAATCAACTTTTATTTACTAATGATATTTGTAATTATTTCAAATAAACTCTGCAGTGTAATGCAAATTACATTTTTTTTATATAGATCATATCTTTATCTAATATTTTTATAAATATTTTCTATTGAATTTAATAATCCTAAAACCCTATTGGATTTTACCGATTAAATACCCAAAACCTATTCTCCTATTGGGTTCTCTACCCAAATACCCAAACCCCATACTATATAAACTCTATAACCCCACACACCCTAACCCTAAACCTAAAAATACTGTTCTAACCTATTCCCCAGCCGCCTCTCTCCTTCACCCTTCCAAAACCCATCTCTCATCCCTTCATCTCAACCCTGCCCTACTCCTCGCTTGCCGCCCTATCTCTCTCCTGGTGCTCCTCCTTCAACCGTGCACTGGTGCCCCTCTTCTCGTTCACCTTCTCCTCCTGACCTCTCCCTTGGGCTCCTTCGCTAGTGAGTCGCCAGTCGCAGCCCCTCTCCCCTTCTATCCGCCGCATGTGCCCCTGCTCTCCTCCCTGCTAGCGACCGCCCCGGCGTCGCGACCTCAACGCCAACGACTGCAGCGCCCTCCCCTGCGCCAACCAGACGCAGCTTCCCTGCATTGGTCCCCTCTGGCACAGCATCATCAGCGGCTTCGTCGGCCATGGCCGCCACCCAGTGCCGCCATTATCTACCACAGTGCTGCTTCTGCTGTCGACTCTGTGCCGATCGCCGTCCCTGTCTAGCGTCGCCCGCTGTCGTCTCCCTGCAGCGTGCTCCCCGTGTTGTGCCCCTCACCCCGATGCCACCCACTGCAGCCGACAGCGCAGCTTCCCTGCGTTGCCTCTCCTCCGTCGACAGAACCACAGTGCAGCTATTGCCCTAAGTTGCTGTTGCATGGGTTTTGATCAACTTCGATTGTGAGCCGTCCGATTGCCTTGGTGATCTTGATCTTGATGTTCAATCTCGACCGTTGATCGCATCATCATCATCATCATCATCAAGATACTTGATCTTGACCGTCGGATCTACTTTGATCATCATCATCTTGATCGTCACCATCGGGGTGGTCTTGGCCGTTCGATCGCGATCATCATCAACTTCATCATCACGTTGATCTGGACCGTCCGATCTTGTTGATCTTGATCTTGATCTCATCCGTGCCTATCCGCCCGATCGTTGTTTGATCATCTTGATCTTGATCGTCATTGTGATCCATTCATTGGTTTGTGTGTTCGTTCGATCCATTCGTTGTGTTCGTGCTGGGATCCGTTCCCGTTATTCCTCCGTCAGATTCATCGTCTACACCCCAAGACAAGTATTCTTCTTGTACAAGCATTTAATTGAAAATACTACAAATAGATCGTAGTTGTGACTCATTGTCTCATCGTTTGTTGATCTTAAATTATTCCTCATCGATTCCATAATCTTAAGAGTCACAACCTTTTGTTGATATATTTACAAACTAGTTGGACCGCTTTTTATCTTCTAATTACTTGAACATGAACCTCTTGACTTGTAGACGTGTGTTGTATGATGTATTGTGTTGATCTTACATTCTTTAGAGTTGAGAAATACATGTGACTTTCTGATTTGATCCCCAATGCATCCGTATTATATCACACACTAATCTAGACTCATAATAGTCATTTATCATATAACTTGTATATTAAAAAAAATTCACACTTGCTGCTATTCTTGTCTTTACTTGCTGTTTCGACCCCGATAAAACCAAAATCTGAACTTGAGTCCTGAATATAAAATGTAGCCCTAAGTGTTTAGTTGCCAATAACATCCAGAATTTTTGAATTCCGAGTTACGGTCTAAGAGATATCACAGTTTCACTGTTGCAGTGTCGGTAGTTGCAGATTCACAAAAACTGCTGCACCTCTTTAGTTTACAATTATTTTAACTATGCTACCAGTAAGTTAATGTCTTGAAATTTTGCATCTATTACTGGACACCCTAGAGAATATTTTCTAATTTTCTCAGAATTAATTAATGATGTTTCAATACTGTTTCATATGTACAAACTCGGTTTTACAAATTCTGGCTGAACACAAATGCCATATAGTTTGCTGTTTTGACACATGTTACCACAACTTTTATTTACCTTAATTATATGCGTTGGAACCGGGCAGGAGTCTAGTTTCTAGACCTTCTAACGGTTCCATATTTGCTATCTTGTAGCAACGGGAATCGCAGTTTTTGTGCACCAACGTCATGCTGTCCAGATTTGAGATTCTCGTTGTTCTTGATACTTTGATTGGTTTTGACCCTCGAACATGTATCCTACTTAGCCAAGAATTGTTCCATGTTCTTGATTATGTTTACTTGACTTGTTTCCCACACTTTCATACTTGCTTGACGATAATAATAAATAATAAGCCGGGGTTTAAGGGAAAGACCATAGTAGTGGACAATATAGGTAAGTGTACTTGGAAGGGGGTCCGTATTTTCCATGATTTTACGTAAAATAGAACTAAGTGCCACGTAGAACTAAGTGCCACGTCATGGATGACGGGGGCCACCTCTAGTGCCGGCGAGGGTTACCTCTAGAGCCCATTATATGATTACATAATATGTATTTTCGATCAGATGGAACTAAGTGCCACGTCAAGGGTTGACGGGAGCCATCTCTAGAGCCTGCGGGGGCCACCTCTAGAGCCCATGGTTTGATTACATACTCGTATTTCCTACATGACCTGAGTATACCGCCCTATAAAATCCACTATTAGGCCTAAACGAAATTGCATTGACTATAGCAACCATGCGATAAAAGGATGGCACATGAAGTGCTACCTAGATAGTAATAACTATAAGACTTGACACATGATAATTGAACATGACACATGCTTACCTGATACTTGATGACATGATACTTAAACATAATACTTGACACTTGTTACTTGATACTTGTACTTGACAACTTGACACATTAGATTTGTTACTTGTTACTTGTTTTTTTTTTTTTGAGGGAAAAGGTGGAATAACGCCACCCTGTTTTATTAATAAGAAGTTAATAAAACAACCCGGACGTACCGGGGAGAAATACAAAAAGTAACAGTACAGAAAGTAGAACATAATCCCCCAACAATATCCTGGGGGGTGGGTCCAACCAAAAATACAACAGTACAACCCAAGGTACAATAGACATAAACAAAATACAAAATATAGCTGCCTGCAGACAGTGGGCTTCCCAAATGTGTCCTGTGCCTTATGAGTATCAGGGGGGGCCTACCCCTCAGTCCAGTGTCGGTCCAAACTCAACCTCTTCATCATCGAATTCTTCCACCTGGAAAACTCTACCAATCCTCCCTCTTGCTCCTGTAGCAGCAGCTGTGGCCCAAAAGGAAATAAGATGCATGATATGAGTAAGATTACCAGAAATACTATTACATGAAGCACGAAAATAAAAATTATTTCTGTCTAGCCATAACACCCAAGTAGTTGCCGCAATGGCTATGTACCAAGCATCCTTCATTTCGTGGTGGACTGAGGCAAATTTGGGGCCAACCCACAATTCCTCGTATAAGCTAGGGTAGTCACAAGCCTTTAAGGTTCGTAATACTTCTACCATAGTTGCCTTACTTCTTTGGCAATGAATGAAAAGGTGGTTCAGATTCTTCGTATGTGCATTACAGAATCCACAGTGGGTCGCGATCTGGGGTTGTCTTTTGGCAAGGTTCTCTCTGGTGAGAATTGCATTATTAAGTACTAGCCAGAGGAAGACCCTGACTTTAAGGGGCATTTTGGCTTTCCATACATCCTCGATAGTGAATGTGATGATACAGAGACCTAACAGTGAAAGCTCCTTTGTTCTCTAGTCCCCAGCGCATCTGGTCTGGGCCTTGAGTGCACACTGCTCCATTCGGTGTAATGTATGTTTGCATTTCATTCAGGCGCTACTGTAACCCTGAGCTAAGAAGTGCTCGGAAAGGCGACTTCCAATTGCCCCTCTTCCATGTCTTGGCCACCGCTATATTCGGACGAGTTGTTTTCTCATACAAATCTGGGAAAGACTCTTTAAGGGTATGGGCACCTCACCATTTGTCCTACCAGAATCTGGTGGACCGTCCATTTCCAATAGTCGATGTAACTGCTGAGTTGAAAGGCCCGCTTGCTTTCGCAATCCCTTTCCAGAAGTGAGAAACTCTGGACCCTACCCAGAAGCCTAAACTTCTCGTACCTTTCCCCCTAAGATATGGTTGAATGAATTCCTGCCATCCTTCCCCGCTGTGGTGGAAGACCTTCCACCACCATTTTTCCAGTATGGCAAGATTCATGTCTTTCAAGTCGATGATGCCTAGCCCTCCATGTTTCTTCTTCATGCATGCAATACCTCACTTGATCAGGTGGTATCCCCCCTATTTGAGTCCGCCCTTTTCCAGAGAAATCATTTTCGGATTCGGTCAATCCTTTGGATCAGCCACTTAGGTAGCTCAAAGAACGACATAAATGGGCAGATTAGACAACACCGAGTTGATAAGGACCACTCTACTCCCAAGGGAAAGCGACTTTCCTTTCCATCCAGACAATCTTTCCTCCACCCTATCTATGATAGGTAGCCAGTCCATCTTGGTAAGCTTCCCTGGTCTGAGTGGTAGACCTAAATATTTGATTGGAAAATCGTCTTTCATACAATTCAGTATGGTAGCATGGTCCTGTGCTTCTGCATCTGAAAGTGCAATCGGAATCAGAGCACTCTTGTGGAAATTAATCCTGAGACCTGATCAGGCTTCGAAACAGTAGAGGGCCCCTTTAAAGGAAACTGTTTCTGACCTGTTCTCGTTACCAAAGAGGAGGGTGTCATCAGCATACTGGAGAATCGTGCACCCTTAGGTAGCGGTGCTGCTAGCCACAGGTTTAATCCAACCTTTTATCTGACAGTTCTCGAGCATGCCCCTCAGAACGTCTAATACGATAGTGAATAGAAGAGGTGATAGCGGATCCCCCTGCCGAAGACCTTTCTTACAAGAAAACGGTAGTCCCGGCCTCCCATTAACCGAGATTGCCGTTTTACTAGTGTATAAACATTGTTTGATCCACCTGATCCATTTAACCCTAGAGCCTCTCCTTCTGAGAGCTTCCAGCAAGCAATCCCAGTCGACAAAATCATAAGCTTTCTCAAAGTCCAATTTGAGGAGGAAACTCTTAGAATTGCCTGTGTGGCAGTGGTGGATAACTTGTTCTGCGGTGGCCATACAATCCAGGATACATCTGCCCTTGATAAATCCAGACTGAGCATTGCTGATTAAACTGTCCATTATATTTCCTAGACGGATGGCCAGGACCTTTGTAATGATCTTCACCGAGCAGTTTATGAGGCAAATAGGTCTAAAATTCCCCACTCGAGTAGACTCCACCCATTTAGGTATCAGAACCACTTCCACAAATTGAACATACCCAGCCTGAGGTTGTTGTTGAAGAATTCATCCATCAAAGCCATAATATCCCCTTTTATTTCTTCCCAGAAAACCTGGTAGAACATCATTGGGAAGCCGTCTGGCCCAGGCGACTTCTCTGCTTCCATTTGAGTGATGGCCTTTTCCACTTCTGTCACCGAAAAAGGTGCTTCCAATGTGGATAGTAAATTAGCTGACTCATTCTGGTTGCCTTGCTAGATATCGTCTCTAAGTGGGATCCTGAAGTCATTCTTCTTTCCAAAGAGGCCCTTGTAGTAGTCTTGAAAGGTTTTGGAAATCACATTAATTTTCATCCTGGGATGTTCCGGTTTCCGTTTGTATTGACAAGACTAGATTGGATCGATGTCTTGCGCTTGCCACTCGGTGGAAGAAGGCCGTATTCGCGTCTCCCTCTTTGAGCCACGAAATCCTTGACCTCTACTGCCATTTGATCTCCCCCAACTTATAAAGATTGGCAATATTTTCTCGAAGCTCTAGTAGCCTGTTTCTTTCGTCTTGTGTCAGGACTCTCATTTCTTCCAATCTCTCTAGCTCATCAATTCCTTCCAAAAAGGAATCTTTTGCATGCCAGATCGTCGAGAATCTAGACCGATTCCATTTACATAACCTCTTTCGCAGTTTCCGGATTTTTTCACACCATCGGGTTGCTGCGTCCAATCCAGTAGTTGGGAGCGCCCAGTTTTCCATCACCATGTGGTGAAAGCTCTGGATTTCTAGCCATGCCTTTTCAAATCTGAACTTCCTTGGCTTTTGAGACCCCTGGACCCCAGCATCAAGTAGAACCAGAGTATGATCCGACGTAGGTCTAGAAATAGATCTAGCGGTTGCCAGTGGGAATTTAGCCTCCTAATCCATCGAGACTAGGATCCGGTCCAGCCTGGCCATGATCGGGGACGCTTGCATATTTGACCAGGTAAATAGTCTGTCATTAATTGGGATATCGATCAACTCCAGCTCCGTGATCACCTTATTGAATTCTTCTCTGTGTCTATCACTCGAGTCTCTTCCTCTGTGCTCGAATGCAAATCTAGTAATATTGAAATCTCCCCCCACGATCCAAGCTCCCGACCATCGTTGTCGAATATCGATAAACTCTTTCCAAAAGGTGTCTCGGGCTGTTGCCATGTTCGGCCCGTAAACCACTGTGATCGTATGCACCCAATTATCAGACCGTCGTCTTAGTCGGATAGTCAGGGAGAACATTCTACTATATTCCTCGACACAGGTGAAAATATCCGTGTTGAACCCAATAGCAATGCCCCCGAAGCTCCTAAAGATGGGCATAGCACCCATTCCTTGATTCTATTACCCCTTACTCTTTTGAGTTTAAACCCGTGTGCGAGCTTGGTCTTCTGTAACCCTACGACCTCCACCTTGGAGTTCATAATGACATCCTTAACCATATCTCTCTTACCCCTATCCCCCAACACCCTAACGTTCCAGAATAGGGTATTCATTGAGGAACCGATTCTATGTTGATCGTGTGTGTAGGACAGGTGCCTTCCTTGAAGACATCCGTCGACACAGAGGAGGACCCCAGGTCCTTCACTCGGTCAATTTCCCAACCCCTAATTTAATTGAGCAGTAGAGTATTACGTTCTGTGTCATACACCTCAGTCATCGATTTTTACGTTCTATGTAACAAGTAAAAATCGATACTTGTTACTTGTTACACAACACTTGTACATGATACTTATTACTTGATGCTTCATACCATTAAATATTCACTAGCCACTTGTTTTACTACTAGTACTTGTTACCTAACCTTGTCACTTGGATTGTCTTTCTTACTAGCTAGTTTCTTGAATCCCCACTACTTGTTACATCCCTATCACATTCTTGATTCCAAATCTTGTTCCAT